>CM028131.1:1661287500-1661887500 GCA_016271365.2 Neoceratodus forsteri
CTAAAACCCTACCCCCCAAAGCAAATCAGTGGTACAGTCTTCCTTGGGGTTGTCAACCCTAAAGCTCATTCCATTGCATACACACATGTGTCCATCACATCTAGTGAGCATTAGGATTGACAATGCCAAGGAAGACTGCACCCATGATTTGCTTCAGGGGTTGGGATAGGGTTTTAAGGTTGAAGCCCCTAAAACCACATTTCCTTCCTTTTGTCGCTTTAGGCTGAATGCTTAATGTAGCATTAATGCAGTTTTTTTGCAAATAATTTCCTTATTTTTTGAGATAGTATAACTGTATCCTGATTTGTTTGTGTGAGTGCAGGGCCCATCCTGCCATAGATGCATACATGTATGTTGCTGTGGAAGTGCAGAGCTCAGAGGGCCCCTGTGCTTGCATTTGTAGCAAAACAGCAGCCATCCCATCCAGGCCAGTGACATAGCTGCACACATGGTATAGTAAAGTAGTAGAACATTATGAGTTTGTAAAGATAAATCTGCACAGTTCGAACGCCAGATAGTAAAGATTTATTTTGTCTCAATGAATAGGTAAACAAAGATACGTAAACGCGTTTCAGCTGCTGACTCACCAATGAGTCTACCCCTGATGAAGACTCATTAGTGAGTCAAAGCGCTGGGGCACGTTTAGCGCTTTGTCTTTTGTTTTGTTTTGCCTGCTGGTCCTGTTGTTCTAAGGGACAAAATAAATCTTTTTTGCTTATCACAGCGTTTGGACTTCTACCTGGATTTATCTTTTTACAGGCTTAAAGTGTGCTGGACTACTTTGGTTCTGTCTGTTTTGGGTTGGCTACCCTTTACTTCTAGCACCACCCCACTAAGCCTTGGCTCGCAGCACGAGTGTCTTTGGTCTCTCCCACATGGTATAGTATCTGGTGCAGATGGGGTGTACATTTAGGGCTGTGGAGATCTCCACATATACAGACTGGGACCTTTTGCAAACCATTGTCCACTTAGGCACCCCTCTGTGTGTGCAGATCCATTCAGGGATGGGCCTTTAATTTAAGTCATTAAATGTGTTTGGGCTTGGGAGGAAATTTTCCAAATGAGTTAGGCAGATGTCCCAAAAGGCATAGTGTGAGATGAGCACTAAAGATGTCTGTGAATACTGTAAGTCCAGACAGAAAGTTACAGAGATGTATGGTAAGTCAAGTGTAATGCTCACCAACAGAGAATCACATCTGGAGTTGTGGCAAGCACAGGTGACAGAAAAAACATCAGACTTGTAAAATAATTTTAAAATACATGTTGGACCTTTGTAGGATCAAAGAGGAAATCAGGCTGGAGATCTTACCAAAATTTTGGTGGGGATTAGGACCAGTAAACTAGCAAGGGAGACAATGGTTGCCATACTGTAAACAAACTGTGTATTAGCATATTAATTTGTTAACAGGTTAAGTAGCAGACTGGCCATGCATTGGGCAAAATCAATGCACAGTTGTTATGTAATCTGTTTCACTTAGTGGTGTGCAAAATATTTGGGTGCAAAACCTAGTCAATTTGAGTGAATGTGACTCTGTTTTCACGGGACCAAAACCAAATCTTGTCAGCTTAGCTCATATCTAAGCTAATTTTTTTTACCTCCCAAAGCCTCTCAGATTGCATGTCTGTTATGTGTAATAGTATATATAGCCACATGGCTCTGACCTCGGTGCCCATTACAGTTTAGTCAGTGGAGGGGAAGGAGGGAGCTCTAGTGCACATCAGTGCCCAAGTCCTTGGTCACCGATTGGCTCGGTTCAGCAGTCAGCAGAAGACAGCAGTAGGCAGAGAGGAGTGGGGAGTAAGGGACAGATGGGAGAGGAGGAGGAAGGACTAAAGAAAAGAACAAGAAAATATGAGACAGAAAAAGAAAAACGAAGTACAAACTTTCAGAAGAGGAATTGTGGGATGGGGGTGGGGCCCAGATAACTCACTCTGCTGAATAAAACAACTCAAGAGCTTCAGAACAGAAAAAAACAACAACTAAAAGAAGAATGGAGGAAAAAAAAACAGAAGAGAAACAGTCTTTGTGTGTGGGTTGGGGAAGGGGTGGGAACAGGTGTCTGGACTGATCACTCTTCAGAGACTGCACTGAAATAAAACAAAGAACTTTAGAAAGAAAAAGATTTAGAAAGCACAATGAAAGTAAAAGAAGAATAGAAAAAAAAGACAGTGTGTGTTGGTGGTGGTGAGGGATGACGTCTCAGACTAGAGGGCAGAGGATGCACAGTCATTGTGCACACTGACAAGTACAAGTGTGCTGTACTGTCTGAAAGTGCACAACAGCACAACTGCAAAGAAATTAAATTAGGATAAATATTTCAGAAAAAAGAACTAAGAAAAGAGTTACTAACAAGAAAAAGGGAATGTATGTGGTAGCCGTGTTATTCCAGTAAACAATGTAGAGAAAAAAAAAATATATATATATATATGTTGCAGGTGATACCTTTTATTGGACTAACAAAATTATTTCTGAGACTAGCTTTCGAGAGATAGAGTATTATCTCGTGAAAGCTAGTCTCAGAAATAATTTTGTTAGTCCAATAAAAGGTATAACCTGCAACATAGTTTTGTTTTCTCTACATAACAAGAAAAAGAAAATAAAGATTAAAGGAAATGTGAACATGAAAGAAAAAGATTTTAAAACTAAAAGAAACAAAGAGACAGACATTGTGTGGGTATGCACGTGCGTGCATGCATGCATGCGCACATGTGGTTTGATAAGGAGCTGGGGTTGGGAATGGGTCTGTCCATCTGCTAAGCCTGAACAGGAATGCTTTCTTTTACAGTCCATTAAAAAATAAAGTGCCTGACCATACCTGGAACAAGCTTGTGTCATGTGGGAAGCCTTTTTTGGTGGAAGGGGCACCCCTTGGCAGCTGAACAACTACTGTCTGCCATGTCACTTGCCATTTCCCACATAAGAAGGAAGGAATGTTTCTCTTTTGTAGCGAAAATGACAAATAAAGTGCATGACCAGATATAGTACAGGCTTGCATCACATCTGACACCTTGTTAGGGGAGGCGGCAGTCCTTGGCAGTTGAGTAGCCGCTGTCTGCAGTGTCACCATCCATTTCCCATTCAAGCAGGAATAGTTTTCTTTTGCACTGTAGACCATAACAAATATGACTAGACCCAGTAAAGGCTTGTGTCACATTTGAAGCCTTTGGGGAGAGGGGAGGCTGTGGCAGCCCTTGGAAGTTGAGTAACCCCTGTCTTCAGTGCCACTAGCCATCTCCCATGCAAGCAGGAAGAAATATTTATCTTTTGTAGTCCAATAAAAAATAAAGCACACAACCAGACCCAGTGCAGGCTTGCATCACATGTGAAGCCTTTTTTTTTTAGGTGAAAGGACAATCCTTGGCAGTTGAGTGGCCCCTGTCTACAGTGTGACTAGCCATTTCCAATGCAAGCAGGACTGTTTTTCTCTTGTTATCCAATAGAAAAATAAAGTTCATGACCAGACCAGGTAAATTACTTGTGAAGCCTCTTTTGTGGAGGGAGCAGACCTTGGCAGATGACTAGCCCCTCTCTGCAGTACCACCAGCCCTTTCCCACATAAGCAATATTTTTTTTTTCTTTTGTGGAACAATAAAAATAAAATGCATAACTGGACACAGTACATGTTTATGTCATGTGTGAGGCCTTTTTGAGGAAAGGGCAGCCGTTAACAGTTCAGTTGCCCCATCTGAAGTGCCACTAGCCATTTCCTGTACAAACAGGAATATTTTTCTTTTGTACTAAAAAACATATATAAAGTGCACAAAGAGACCTGGTACAGGTGTGCATCACGAGTGAAGCCATATTTTGCGCAGAGGTTATGGGCCTATCCTTCTGGCAGCTGAGCAGCTCCTGGCTTATAGTTCCACTAGCCATTTGTCTGAGTGTAAGCAGGACGTTTTTCTTCTCTTTTTATAACACAATAAAAAATTATTATGGGTTTGGCATAGGTTTGTGTGGCATGTGAAGCCTTTTGTGGGAAGGGGCAACCTCTGGCAGTTGAGTTGCCCCAACTTGTGCTTTTGCTATGGTTAACCAGTTGTTACCTCATCTTGAAACACACACTCAGCCTTGCTATCTGTTTACGCAAGGTGACTGAGGAAGGTACTGGAGGTTTTGGAAAGGAGATGGCAGCGCTGATTAACAACTGTTACTGAATTTTAAAACATTAAATAAAAGGGAGCAGGTCTGTGGAAGAAGCATCCTGCATCAGTAAGAACACAACAAAGATAGCAATTCAGAAAAAAAAACAGTCACAAAAAGTGCTTTTTCCAGTGCAGGAAGTATATCCTCTTTACCCTATTGCAGCTTTCCCTCCCTCCCTCTAAGTCCTAGGTGTCAGAGATCCCATCAGGTTTATCTGCTGTCGCAGGTGATACCCAGTCAAAAGGACAGCCCAGTGAAAAGGCAGCATGAAAAGGTTGTTTGATGAACCAGAAGCCAAGAAAAGCAGATCTGACAAATGTACAGTTATTAAAACTCAAAGGCAGTTGGAGGCACTACAGGTAGTGGGCAGGAAAGAATAAGCACACATGCACACAATGTGCCACTTTCTTAAGATACTACCATATCTCATTCCTCTGGGAGTTCTTCAGAGTCAGACTGCAGATAGCAGTGGCAGTGAATAAACACCTGAAACAGATGCTGTGCATGATGGAGACTCTGATGATAAGGACTCAGAGGAACCTACTGTTATGAGACTTAAGATGAAAAAAAACCTGGGGAAAGTTCATGAGGGACAATCTAGGTATAAGCACTCAAGAATGATCACACAGACAGAAAATGTCGCTCAATATATACTGTATATTGCACATTGAGTTCCTTCCACTCCACTTGGAGGAACCGCTGAACAAAGTCCATGCACTGTGTATTCCAACATACATAATCACTACAATCAAAGTGCCTGCTTAAAGTGACAGTGCACACATTTTAAATACACAAGTGCTTTCACTGCTATTGTGCTTTGCCTATTGTGATACGGTAATCAGACAATACCAACACATAAGGAATAGGAGTACAGAAATCAAACATAACTGCTTCAGTTACATTTGTAAAAGTAAATGATCACTGTTTATCAGGTGCCTTGCAGTATCTTATTTTAACTTTACTTTCATGTTAGTAGATATACTCTGTATTCAATTTGCATTTTATTCATTTATAGTTGACACGACTGCACCAGCACATATAAGGGTTCTGTAACTAATAATATGGACTGTGACACTGCATTTGAGCCTAAGATACACCACTATATATGTTTCAGAATGTAATGTATGCATCCCACGATACAGTGCATGTGTTCCACTATATGGTGTATATGGTCAGGGGGTATGAATTATGTACCTAATGGCATCCCATAGAGCCTTATGTCATTGAACGACATCCCTGTCCTACCACCAGACAGTTCCCATTGGCACCTCCTCCAAGTGCCTGGACTGTGCTGCCAGAGGCTACATTAGTGTTGATTGTGCCAGAGGTTGCCTTACCTACCCCCTGGAAATAAAATCGTTCTCAAATTTGGTTACCAATTTCTTTCATTCATCTACAAGTATATGCTCCATTGGAAGAGGCTGTGAAAATTTCTTCTCTGCCCAGGGAAGCACAGTTTTTCTTCCCTATGCTTCATATTTTTGAACTTGTTTTCTTCATTCCCATTCTAATCTCTATCTTTCTCTGTCACAGGATCTATATCATCACCCCACAGTCAATATATATGGCCAATGTTGCCCCCTCTCAACCAATATTTGTCCTGAAAGAATTTGTTTATCCTCTTGCAGTAACCAAGGTTTTTCTTTTCCACTATCAAATGTCTTATCGTATGTTGCACCTTCCCTAGAACTTTAACCTTTGTGGTACCCAGTATCGCCCAGTGTTCCCCAGATACTATTACTTTGCCAAGCAGCGCCTCATACATTAATCATATGCTTTCCTGCCCTGAATTACTTACCCGCACCTTAGTATTTTGTTGTTTTTTTCTAGTCGCTTCCATGCAATGGACTTTCAACTTCAATTACCTCTCTAGTATGACTTCCATAATTTACTCCTGTTCTGCCCTTGCTAAATCTTATTTTTCTGTGTGCTCCAAACAGTATGTGCTCCATGCAACTGTCCCTGTTGCCAAGATCTGTAACGCTGCCCTTTTCCAAAATGAACTGCATCTGCCACAGTTCCATCCACTTTTGCATCTGGGCTAAGTACTCCTGTATCAGCTACCCTTCTTTTCTGTGTTTGCTGTCCCCCATCTTTAGTGCTATTAACAAATGTAGTTGCCTAAACAGATGATCTTACTTTTAAATAATTAATTACATGTTAAACAGTGTAAGTCCTAGTACCAATCCCCCTTGAAACTCCATGTATAACCAGTCTCTACCCCAAGTGAAGAACCTTAAAAGATCCCCTCTGTCTTAATCCTTTTAGTCAGTTCCCAACCTGTATCAGTATGTTGCCCCAAATACTATGAATGCCTATTTTATGCATCAACCATCTATGCCGTTTTCCATCAAACCCTATACTGAAGTCTAAATAACTTTAAATCCGTAGTATCCCCCATCTATTTTTCTTGAGGCCACATTAAGGAATTTAACTAGTCATATAAGTCATGACATACTTTCCAGAAATCTTTTTGGCCAGCGCCTATAAGATCACGCTTTGTCAATGTACTTGACTATTTCATCTTTGACTATTCCGTCAAGCATTTTTCCCCTAGTGATCAGGATGACTAGTTTCACAAAAACAAAACGGAAGTGTCAATCTGAGAATACAGTGTGTAGTGCAATATGATATGGCCAAGACAACAAAATGGAAGTGTCACTCTAAGAAACAGTGCTTAGTGCAATATGATATGGCCAAGACAACAAAACAGAAGTGTCACTCTGAGAATACAGTGCTTAGTACAATATGATACAGCCAAGACAACAAAACAGAAGTGCCACTCTGAGAATACAGTGCTTAGTACAATATGATACAGCCAAGACAACAAAACAGAAGTGCCACTCTGAGAATACAGTGCTTAGTGCAATATGATACAGCCAAGACAAGCCTATTGTTTGCACTCACCCCAAGAACTTAGACAAGGATTGATTGATTTTCAATTCTCTAGATCTCTTCTAGTTCCATTTCAGAAGACTGGATACACACGTGCCTGTCTCCACTCATGTGGTACAATGCTCCATTGAATTAGTCAATAAGGATTATTAAGTTCCCTTAGTACCCTTAGGTGAATTCTATCCAGATCTTGTGCTTTACAGCTCCTCTGTTTTGTTCACCCATTGTAAGTGACCCACTCCTCATATATGTATTTAATATTTGATTCTGGCATTTCCCCTCCTTTCTTCTCCAGTCACATACTGACGTTTCAGATATGCTTCAGCAACAGTGTGATATTCTTATCTCTTTTTCTGCTTTCTTTGGTATTTCTGGTGCTCATGAAATGTGCCAGATCAAAAGCACTGGAGATAGAAGTCTTCTTTTTAACCACACAGGTACAACTGAGGCAACAGCAGTGCAAGCTTTGTTTTCCTGTGCTACCCCACCAGTGTGCCTCAAGCCTGCCCTGGAAGGATCATCCCTACTGGGTACACAGTAATGCTGTGCCGTGGGCTAAACTAAACAGCCAAATCTTTCATGTTTTACCTGATATGCTCAGGTAGGCCAGAACTGTGTTTTCCCCAGTCTATCCCAGTTCCTGACTACCAAAAAAAAAATATCACAAATGCCCTTTCAGAAGGGCACTGGATCTACCAGCAGAAGTCAAGCAGGAAAGGGAGCAACTGGGAGAGAAAGCTGCTGCTGGGATGAAACCAGTGGAGATATTAGCCCAGCAGCTATTCTTTCCCACCCAACACTGAAAGATGGTAGGAAGCTAGAACTGTAACAACAGAGTCAAGAAAATAAATGTAGACTGACAACAGAGAGAGGTGTTAGGCACTGGAGAATGGTGAACCATATTGATTAAGAACAACTTGAAGGGGTAAATTGGGAGATAACCTCATTAAATAAAACAATATTTTATGGGCTAATTTGGCTTGACAACTCAATGAATAAAAAGTCATTTTAAGGGCTAAATTAGGGAAGAATCTCACTGAACAAAGGTCAAGCTAAGGGCTAACTTTGGGAACAAGTATAGTGAATAAAAAGTGCATTAAAGAGCTGATTGAGGAATGGACATCAGAGAATAAAATGCCCTTTTAATAGCTACTATAGGGAAGAAAATAAAGGATCAACTCCTAAATTATCTACAAATGACTGACTGCTTGATTAGTCCATCAAAACAATATTTCATAGCTTGATAAGCCACTTCATCAGAACCAAGTGTTACTTATGCTCTGATAGAGCTAAACACTTAATGGACAGTATCTGATATTATGCAGGCATTAAGCCAGGCCACCACCTTTCCAAATAACCACTAGGCCAAACCCATTTTTGTATTTAACCCTGCAGACATTTGGTGTGGCCAGTCCTTTCAGATCTAATGTTGGCTATAACTTAATTGAATGAAAAGTCAGTTTAAGGGCTCATTTCAGGGTGGGAAGGGAGAAATTTTTTGAATTAATATTTAATTTAAGGGTTGGGATAGGGCACTGTTGCCTGTCCTTTCAGGTGCCTTGCCAGTTGTCACACTGCTTGTTGCCTGTTGCCATAGTGTGTGATGTCACTATGCCAGTTGCTTTTATAAGCACTTATATTTTTTTTTTCATCAATCACAAAAAAAAACAGTGTTAGAGCCTGATGAATACCCCTTTATGTTGTACCAGTTGCCCCCTATGGCTAATTGCTGTTGATCACACATGTAGTTAGCATGTCAGACATATAAGGCAGCATGAGGCAGCAAGTCTTTCATGCTTCCTAACAGTATTTTTGTATCAGCAATGAACATCCACTTGGATTTTTTTTTTTTTTTTTAAATACAGTACACACTGTGTGAGCATCAATTTTTCCTTTGTCTGACCTACTTTGGTAGTTCTGATATTTGTCGAAGGCACCATCAGAACTATCAGCAGCATGTACTTTTTTCATGTTATACTTGTAAATAAACATTTTGTAGTGCCCCTTCGCATGTCTCAGGTAGGGATCAACAAAAACCCAAGCCTACAGTACAGTTTGTAGTGGTGGGTGTGATAGTTGCCTCAGTACAAACCTGCAGAGTCCACTGTAGGTAGTTCTGAGTTTGCATAACAATGGTGGCATTTCCCATCTTGTGTACATCCAGCAGACTTGGGTTTGATTCCCACACCATCCACTTGCATGCTGTGTTACTCTAAGTAAGTCATTTAACCTCATTGTGCTCCCAGGTTGCCCCTATGAATGGACTGTGTGTCCAGTGGGCCTTACCTAGTTACCAAGGAATTTAAAAAAAAATTGGCAGATTAACCAAATACATATTCAACTTTGGCCCATCCCCATGTAACATCCTTGACACACGCTTGTGAGTCAGCCAAATGGGGTGTTTCAGAGAGATACATTCAAACCTTCCCTCCTTACCTGGCACATGAGTGCATAACACCTGTGATACATTCTCCACCTGCTAGCCATTGAGCCAGAGACTCAAGGTCACTCCTGATTCTAGGGGTGGCCACGGGGTCACCATTTTGTAATGATCCCATAATTATCACACAGTATCCTCTCTGTACAATAGTATTTACAAATGCAAAATTATTCTCAACAGTCCAGAGTACAATATTTTGGCACAGACCTTTATCTTCAGGCTAATGTCTTTATAAAAGATAATTTGATGTGCTTAATTTATGTACTATTTCCACAATGGTAGTTGCATTAGAACAGTATGCACATATCCTGGTTGAACCTACATTGTCTTACCTCTGGGAAATGCTATATGAAAGGGGTTGCTCTGCTTTTTTTTATAAATAATTTAAAGTTGAAGAGATACATAAACCTCAAGAAGAAAAACATTATTATTTAAACACAGTTCAACTTGTGCATCACATGTTTTTTTTTATCTTCCCTTCAGTGTTTTTTTAACTGAAGCCGCATGCTTTAAAACAGAATCTTTGTATTCTTCCCCGTGACTTGAGAGTTTTTCCTGTGACTTGAGGGCTTTTGCTGTCACTTGAGAGATTTTCACATGACTAGAGGGTTTGGTGACTGGAAGACTTAGTGCTTGCCTGCAAATATTTACATTTTTTGCCTCACAAGGAAGGGAAAAATGACTGAAATTTTGGTTCCTTTAACTGCTAGCTAGGGAATTAATGCATAGCAAGCTTCAACACAATGTTTCAAATATTCAGTAAAAATTTCACAAACAAAATACACATATTTTGCATGAATTTCACATGCAGAAAAAAAAAGATTCACAACGCTCTAACTTAGAACTGGCTTGACACCCTTAATTGCAATAGCTATGGGGTGCCCCAGCTGTATACTATACAATAAGCATCACTGGAGGAGGTCCATAACAGGCATCGCTGGACTGTGTCAGAACTTCCAAAATGTCAAAATAAATGCTATGCATAAGACTGTCATCGGACGCAGAGAGTAATAATCCGTCTTTCGGATGAGACGTTAAACCGAGGTCCCATCTGCCTGGATTGGTGGTAGTTCAGGTGGATGTTAAAGATCCCATGGCACTTATCGAAAAGAGTAGGGGAATTTCCCCGGTGTCCTGGCCAAATTTCCCTCATTCACTAAAAATACCACCAACAGCTTAATTTGGTTCAAGGTCAGTTGGAATTCATCTGTATCCCCCTCCCCCCCGGGTCGTGCCTGAAAATAGGCAGGATTTGTCTAGTGCACTTACCCGGTCAACAAAAGCTAAATAAAATAAATAAATAAATAAATAAATAAATAAATAAAGAGAGAAGAACACTGCAGTTTCAGACTTTCCATCAGAGTACTGCATCTGCAGTACTTTTTCGCTGTTGACATAGCATTGTGGTAGTAGACATGTACTCAGTACATCAACAGTACAGTCCTCTTTAAACTCATACCAATAAGTCCCTTTGTAGTACTTAATGAGACAGCAGTTTTTGCAAAACACTGTGCTGGATCCAGCAACGTCAATCCAACTCAATGAGTTGGACTCACATTGATGGATCCAGCACAGTGTTTTGGAAAAACTGTTGCCTCAGGTTTGCATTGTATTATGACAGAGCTGCAGATGCATTCCTGTTGAGTTGCAAACATTTAAAAAAAGCTTATTAGAAACTAAAAGGAGAAAAACTGAGACACCCATTTTGCAACAAAGATTAAACAGTTCAAGAACATAATTACAGTATCTAAAAGAAATATATACATTCCTCATTATTGTAAGGCTGTCCTTCAGCAACAAGCATATTGAATGGAATGGCAATTAGGGATGTTACTGTGAAGGTATTTTGAACATGATTTAATGCCAAGGTCGTTGACCTTACCTTGGTTTTAAAAGCATCCACGTGCAATTTGCATATAACTTTGGATGTGTGAAATGAATGAACAATCAGTATTTCACAAATGCCAATTTCAAATGGGTTCCCTGCTTAGAAAGCTTTGGACCAAGATTTAGTGACTGCAAAAACAAGAAGCATCTTCAAAATTATGCTGCCTAAAACAGACAATATGGCCATTTAAATAGGAGTGGTAGATTTAACACCAACCAGCCACTTAGATTTTTTTAAAATGTCATTACTTGCGTGTTTGTAATGCAATTTATTTACCAGGATAGCTTGAGACACATAATCTCATTTTCAGTGGGGCCCTGTTTCCATGACATTTTTATTGCTGAGAGAAATGAATGACAGGGAGGTCAAGTGATGCTTATCACTGTCAAATTCTCAAATACTTAGGTTTCACCCTTGACCCCTGCATAGGCTTTTCTCTACATATCCTATCTGCAAGTCTGTTAACTCCAAACTAGGTCTAGCCAACAGAGTTAGACACGACCTTACTCCTAATGCCCAGCTTGCAGTTGTGCACCACATTTTCTTGTCCTGCCTAACCTATACTATGCTATCCTTTTTCTACTCCTCCAAGAGTAGTTTGTCTAAATGGGATGGAGCCAATAACAATATTTGTTACGTTGCCCTTACTACTAATCCCGTTGCCCATCACTACTTACTTTACTCGGGACTGGGCCAGCTGTCTGCCCCAGCTAGGCATTCTTTTGCATTTGGCAGTTTTATTGATAGGTTTCTTAGGTCCTCTACCCTTCCTCCCTGGCTGTTTTGCAGTATCACCATTATAGACCTATCCCCTTAGGTCAGTTGACAAGTCCTTGTTGTATGTCCCCAAGTGTATTACTAATATAAGTGGACAGGTCTTCTCCTCATTTGCCCCAAAACTGTGGAAATCCTTCCTGCTAGATCTTCATCCTTCCTCTTCTCATATAACTTTCAGACATGAACTGTGAAAGCATCTGATTGTCTCTAATGTATGCAACAATGCTTACTCAATATCTTATTGTTCCATTCTGAACATTATTCTGAACCAGTGTAGGTAATTGTGCTGTTACCCTGTATAATGTTTTACTTCCTACTTATAACATGGGGTACTTAAAAGAACTCAGCTCATTGGTACTATACTATCAGCTGACTGTAATTTAATGCCTGATACATGCACAGTTGCTGTGAGTTGTTGGGCAACAGTATCCCTGGGCATGACAAGTGCCATTGGAACTGCTTGCTGCACCGAAAAAAATGGCAGCCATGTAAAAACTATCAAACAGGACGAGAACACCAGATTCCCAATAGTGTGCAGCACTCAGGAGAGAGGCAGCACACTTTAAAGAGAGAGAGAGAGGCAGCAACAGGCACTATCCTCTGTCAGTGTCAGCAAGACACAGTCACCTTCCTTTGCTTGCCCCCCCCCAAGAGCGAGTGTTGAAATGGAGCAGAGCCATTTCCCCTGGTCATCTGCAGTGCATGGGAGACAGACAGTTATCCTACTCGTCCCACCCCTCCCAATGTCCACTCCCCATCCTCAGAGCCAGTAAATGTCCCCTGATGTATGAGAGACCAGCAGGGAGAGAAGGACAGTGAGGTACCGGGGAGAGAGTTGGACGTCACAGCTGTGAGAGAGTGACAGAGGGTTTGGCATCCCCTCCCCCAATGATTGCTCCCCGAGAGACTGGCAGCTCATAGTTCTTCTCAGGCAGCCCATGACAAGAGAGATTACAGATCAGCAGCTCGTTCTTCCCTGTGTCCAGTGGAGTTTCTGTGCTGTGACCCTCTCTCTCCTCCTGTGCCAGGCAACCCATGACAAGAGACAGTGTGTGAAGAGAGAGGGAGGGAGAGCACAAGCCACACTGCTGATTGCCTGCAGTCTCTGTGTCACAGTGGGGGAGAGAGAGATACCGTGGGACCAATAGACAGTCTCTTCTCTCTCTTGATACATTAGTTGTTGGGGGCTATTTTACCACTCGGCAGGATACAGTAACATTTCTTGTATTTTAAATGTTATAAAACAGTTTCTGTTCATTAATTTTCTTTTTTACTCACCCGATGTTATAAACGCAGTAAACCACTGCAGGGTATGGAGCTACTGGCGATTAATCAACACTGCGGTTGCTGTGTGGTCATGAGGCTACACAACACACCCGGGTATTGATTAATCCCCATAACCTCCCACTACCCTGTCATGGGTATTGCCATATAGTTCTCCCTTGCCAATGAAATGTGCATGTGCACTATTTGGCACTTCTGTGCTACTTTGTACTATGTTGTGTCATATGTAACATTCTGTTATGTCTCATTGTATTGTTTTATACTGTATCTTGACTTATACTCCCCTGGGTCATGCTTGAAAAAGGCATTTAATTCTAGGGCACATACCTGGCCAAAAAAAACAACTAAAAAAAAATTTCCTCAAGGTCACTCAGTTAGAAATGAGTTGGGGTGGGGTCTGAAACTTGGTTTTTTTGGTTCCCAGTTTTCTACTTTCACCTCTAAATCAAATTGAATCCTGGATTTTAATTAACAAACCATATCTGACTTTATCCCACACTGTATTTTAATTTTCCACCTTGCTAGATTTTTAACCCAGAGCCTGTCTGCAGAAACTATTTAAGTCTTGACATTGGAAAACCTAGCTTTTAGTATCTGCAATGAAAATTATTACAGACTTAAAGTCTTTCTATGGATTTTCCTTACAGCAGACTAACATTTTGAAAAGATTCCTTGCAAAGACCAAGTGACTCTGCAGACAATATTATCTCTGCAGTCCCCTTTAAACAGTGTTATTAATGCCTTCATAAACCTGTTTTATGTTTCTGAGGGATATCCATGGAGTTTATAGGCTTATAAAATTCAGCACGCTGTGTCTACAGGCAACACATCCCTCAAGGGTTATCCCAAAGTGTCACTTTTTTGCCTCCCCCTCCCCTGAATATTGGTTAACTATTCAGAGGGTTTTAATCCGCCACTTGCAGCTGGTGCAGAATGCGGTGGCCCTGCTTCTGACAGGATCTTCTCGGTCTTGTCATATTATGCCGGTGTTGCGTGAACTGCACTGGCTGCCAGTACAGTGGCAGATTACCTTTAAAGTTGGCTTGCTGACTTTCAAAGTCCTACACGGACTGGGCCTGGAGTACCTGAAAGAGCTCCTGGTCCCTTATCGCCCTAGGCGATTGCCCTACTCAGCCGGCGAGGGGTTGCTAGAGATCCCTAAGGTACATTTGAAATCTTCAGGGGCCAGACCATTTATGTTCATGGCTCCCACACTCTGGAATTCTCTACCTCATCGGTTATGGGAGTGCACAGCTGTGAAGGGTTTTATGCTGGCCCTAAAGACTTTTTTGTGGCACCAGGCGCATGGTGAATAATTAACTGATTAATGTCATTTTATGATGTGTGATTTTATGATTGTTTTATTCAGATATGTTCCTGATTTTAATTTGTATGGTGCCTTGGCACTTGAAAGGCGCCTAAAAAATAAAGATATTATTATTATTGTTTTAAGAAAAGGCCACTTCCTGTCACTTCTTCCATCTGTCTGTGTCTACTATGCTGTGATATTATCTATGATACCTATATTCAAGACACAACTTGATTCAAACTGCCTCAATAACAATATAGAAGGGTACTTCTAAAGTTATGGTGAGCTTAATGGACATCTGTGTCTACTATGCTGTGACATTACCTGTGATACCTGTGACACTTATTATGTCTTTTTTGGATATGTAGAGATACTGTATAAACTGATCTGTCTGTCTGTCTGTTTGTTACTGTAGGAAGGCCTTTTAATGTGTAATGATTCTGAAGACGGAATACCTTATGGGAAATCCTTCAAGGTTAGTATACTATAGAAAAAGTCATTTTTGAATTAGGTTATAGTGGGTCAACAAGGGTATGGGTTAACTTGAATTATTTCATTTATTTGAAATTGGTTACTGGGAAAGACACACTGAGCCAAGGCTCATTTCCAGATGCATCCTAGAGGAGGGGAAAACAATATGCTGTACATGAGCAAAACATAATATTGCAAGATATATAATAACTAGTGATAATAATATGAAGGACATAAGAGCTGAGAACAGCATATATACATGCAGCATACTGCACCAGTTGTATGAAATGCATACATTACTAAAGAGCAAAATAAATACAAAACTTACAGTAACTGGAAGATGGGGGTGGCAGGAAGGGTGCATGATTCTCAGCCTAAAACACAGAAAAATACCTTTACCATTCTGGAGGTATGGGGCAGCCAAGAACAGGCACCCATCACAGTGAGAAGAGGGAAAGTGGGGGTCCTCTGAAGTGGAAGCCCCAAGGTGGAAGGAAGAGTCCTGTAGCCAAGGTGGAAGCAGGAGCTTGTGGAGTACCTTATTGTTAGGGGATATACTTTGGAGCAGGGAAGAAAGGAAGAGTTAAGTGAAGTGTTTCCCTGGTGCTTCAGCTTGGAGGAATGGCGAACATATCCAAAGGATCGCTATTGCAGCAGGAGACAGGAAAGAACTAGACATCATTCTCCACCTGAGGACAAATGATCTGGCAAGGGACAGAGTAGTGGTAGTGCAGGGTAACTTCAGGGAGTTGAGGAGGAGAACTGGGACCGATCCTCTTCAGTGTCTTCATAAGTGACATTATTGAGGAACTGGAAGGGAAGGTATGCCTTTCTGCAGATGATATCATAATCTGCAATAGGTTGGATGCTCAGGAAGGGGTTAAGAGACAGAGCAGGATCTGGGGAAACTTGACGAGTGATCTAATGCATGATCGTTGGTGTTCCATGCCAAAAAGTGCAAAATCATGCACCTAGGGCATAGGAACCCAGGCGCTTAGTATTAGATGGGGGAGGTATTGACAGTCACTAAACAGGAAAAGGACCTTGTGGCTATCATATCTGATGACCTTAAGGTGGCAGGGCAATGTGGCAATGCAGTGGGGTAGGGCTAGTGGTATGTTGGGGGTGCACAGGGAGGGATATATCCAGCAGGAGGAGTGAAGTGGTTTTGCCACTGTTGCGCTCACTGGTTAAACCCCACCTGGAATGCTGTGTCCAGCTTTGGTGGCTGCAGCTCAGAAAAGACATAGAGAGGGTTGCACAAAAACACCTATGAGGAGAGAGACTGAGGGATCTTAATATGTACACCCTGAAAGAGAGAAGAGTAAGAGGTGGCATGACTGAAACCTTCAAGTACCTCACAGGGGTGAACAGAATGCAGCAGCTAAGTCTCTTTCAAATAAGAAGGAGCACCAGGATCAGGGATTGTGATAAAGTTGGAGAGGGGAGTTTAAGAAAGATATGAGGAAATATTTCTTCACTGCAAGGGTGGTGGCTGCCTGGAACAGTCTGCCAGCAGAAGTGGTGGAGGCGAAAGTAGTGGGGGGCTTCAAGCATGCTTGGGATAAACATATGGGAGTATTACAAAATAGGCAGGGAGGAGTAAGGGCTGCCAGATACCAGTTGTGGTCTGCAGAGACAGACTAGGCAGGGAACATCTGAGAAGACTGGGTGGGCCAAGCGGTCCTTTTCTGCTGACAGATTCTATGTTTTTCTATGTAATATATGCATAAGGTGCAAACCCGAGTGGAAGAAAATACAGACATGCAAGCCAAGGGGCATGAGACCCAACATCTAAGGAGCAGACCACTATCCAAAACTAATAGACACATAAAAGAAAATTAGGCATTTTCCATTTCTGGGGAGCATCACTATGATCTGGAGGTTTTCTCATCTCTGCTTATGAAGTGGGGGGGGGGGCTGATGAACCTAGTGTCCCTTCCAGTCTTAAATTATTGTGTTGAAATGGAAAGCTTGGGAGGACCCAGCGGCGACACATTGGGCTGTTACCTGGAAGACCAGAACCCATGTCCAAACCCCCAAACCCCATTGCGGACTCATATGATGTGAGAAGGTATCTCACAGTTTGTTTCTTTTCCCCCCACATTTTAGGTAAGTCTCCTAGGTCAGAGTAATGAATAGTGAAGTTGAGAGGTGTGTTATGATGTAGGTCCAGGCAGAAATGGTTTCATCCAGGCTTTTGTTGCTGATGATAGTGTGGAGTGTTTGTTAGCGTTCAAGGAGTAGTAATGGTTTCTGAGGGTTTACTTTGCATTTCCATTTGCTGCATTTGATGTGTCATTAGGCTAAAGCCATCTTCTCTAATACATTTGTGTATTTTCTTTTATTTTTAAGGGCCTCTCTTACTACTCTTTCTTGATACCTGGGAATAATGCTGAATGCTTAGCACTGTCCCAGTTTGGGCTACATTTCCTTGTCACTACACGCAATGCCTAAGTAGTTCTGTTTCTATGCATCCTCTTAGCACAGCAGCAAAGCTGGGAGGAGGGTCCATACTGGATTTAGTGTGAACACATCAACTTCCTTTTGTACTTGTCGTTTAGGTTATATGGGGAGGGTAGGATAGATTTTGTGCAGCTCCTTTTAGTTTTGCTGATTAGTTCCTAATGGCAGTGCTTTTTCATTATCATAGGGGAGATCAACAGGCTTTTGAACACTGAAAAGCAATGGAAATTGATATCTGGGGTCCTATTTTCAGTTACAGTGGGAAGTGATCACTAGAAATGTTATGATAACCCAGTATGACAATATGGCATGACATTTCCAACTAACTATAATCTTAGCATTTTTTTTTTACAATGGTAAATTGTTGAACAATATGATATACAGAACCACAGTATAGCATGCTCAATCATCTTGATGTTCTCACCTTCGCTGCTTTAATAGTATGTACCCAGTTTGGGCATGATATGGATTTCAGATTCCCTATCTTCTTACAGTCAGACCTTTCACTCTCTTTTTCTTAACATTAGCATTATTGCAAATTTTTGTGATAATATATAATGAACATTGTGGTGATCAAAACTTGATATCATGACATCCTTAATGGTTAAATGGCCATTATGACTGCTTGGCCTCATCAGTGGGTGATGACGCTGCAACTGCATTGGGCTATGTTCAACAGATGTTGTGAACACTTCTTAAAAGGGAAAGGGGATGGGGCTACCATGTAAATGGGCTCTTCACAAGAGTATGACAGCCATCTTAAGCCCACTTGCAGCCTCTTATGTCTCACTCAGGATATTGCCAAATTGAGTTTCTGTGAAAGGAATAAGTGCAGTAGACAGCTCTGCAGATCAATTTTGACAGTGCACCACTGGACTGCCAGGTATGGAGCACTACATGACCTAGGGAAAGGGGTACCACTAAACTGTCAAAGATCACTCTGGCTGTTGAGGCACGATGGGCGTACTGGGTCGCATGATATCTGGCTGTTGGGGTATGGAGAGTTGGAACCAATAGCCTAGTTTGGCCCAGTCAACAAAGGGTTGTTAGGGGGGACTGGGACTTCCATCTGGGGCACCTGTATGCTGGCTGAAGACTAATTTGCAGGACACAGTTGCACAACTGACCTGGCATAATGCTATGCTGCACATCAGTCTCAGATGAAGTCCAGCCTGTTAGTGGGTGCAATCCCCATTTGCACCATCTAACAGCTGGATTGACAATATGTATTGTATCCCTATCTGTTGGGGTAACACCTCTCCAAAGCAGCATGCATTCATCTTTTTGCATGGCATTATTAGATACTGGGATAATAGTGCATCCCAAATCTGCCTATTTTGCACCACCCCTAATACTGACTAAAAAGGGACCCATGTTCTTTTATTTTTGCCTATAGACAATACCACCTATAGAAACTGTTAAGTTCCTCAGATTTCCCATAGAGTTAGGCCAGTGCAATTTTTTTTCACTGCTATTTCTTTCTTGATGTTTCAATATTTTGATGATGCCATTTTAGACACCCATCTGTGATTATTTCTACCCCAGCAATTTATGATGGCAAATAATGAACCTCAAGGCATTTAAATGCAAAGTTAAGGGATATTTAAATAACCCATATACAAGAGTTTTTTTTAGTAACCTAGTCTATCTAGACCTAAAGGAGGTTAATGAGCACATTATCCCCAACATTTGTACTGAGGATTATACTGTATAATGGGCATCTTTTTTAGTATTTTACATGTTTTCATTTATGGTTAATTTTGTATAAGCACTTTATAATATTCATAATATGTACTGAATAGAATGTATTTCATATTACACAACTTTTGTGAGATATTGTATTGCACAGTGTTACATAACATTACCTGCCTGCTTTCCCTGGGACACCAATGAAAAAGAGGTATTGTATCTCATTGGGACTGTCCCCGTGCCCCTCCTCCCCCCCTCTCCTGAGCCCTCATCAACTTCTTCTCTCCAAATTAAACCTGCTTGTAAGGCCACCTAATACCACCTCTGTTGCACCATATCTATTTATCTCCTTAATTTATAACACTATCTATCTGTCCTCTGCCCTCCCCTCTAGTGCCTCGCCTTTCCCCTTCCCTCTGGATTCCTTTTCCTTAGCTAGTTCATGCCATTAAACCATATGTACTGTCTAATTTATCTAAGTCACCTGGCACTTATATGTTTCTTTCAAACAGTGGTTGTATGACACACATCATGAGCACTTTAATAGTCATTGTTTTGTATGATGTATAATCTTTCAATATTATGTCCTATGTATACTCACTGGGAGATGAGCAACTTGATTGCTCAGTGTGCCTTTCCTGGTGAAACTTTCAATAAAATAAATAAATAACATTTTAAATACATAAATGACTACTTTTATTAAACCTTTTCTTAAGTAATAGGATTTACATTTATTGTGACAGGATTTTTTTATAGATACCAAAGAGTTTAATGCACCTGTTTTAGCTGGAACAAAACTGTGCTAAGATTAAAATTACATCATGCTGTTTCCTACATAATTTTGTAAGTTTGAGAGCTCAGGACTAAAGCAGTAGTGCCTGAAATACAATTTAATGGTGTCCATCTAGATGTGTTTTTAAAACTGCAGTACTCATTAGTCAGCAAAATGTCAACATGTAATTTTTCAGCATTAATATATTTCTGACATAAATATATTCCTTATCATATTTTTATTTCTCTTAGAATTTTTAAAGAACTTTTGCTGCTAATTGTATAATTGATGACAGAAAACATTAAAGATGGCCATCACAAGCAGTATTATAAAATCCCTTCTTCCAGGAAACCTTTTGTCTATACATATGCCAATCATACTGTGGATGTATTAGGAGGTTTCTAGCACACATTTCAGATTGTAAATAGCACTGCACCACACCAAAATGTTTAATTCATTTGTAGTGGGCATAGCCAGACAGCAGGCACTTTTGAAAAACTGAAAACCCCATATTGCAGGTCAGGATGAAAATAAAAGTAAAAATGGATCTATTGATGTTTGTAAAAAACCTTTATAATGAAATTTTTTTCTGCTAACAAATACTTCTACTAGTATTCCATCTGTTATAAATAAAAGCATACAAATAATATAAAAGTGGTCTTATATTTTTCTGCCATGCAATAACAGTTGGCATCAGCAGAACATAAATCTCATAACATTCCCCACTCTACTTTGCAATGACATGCAGCAGCAGAGTACAGCCTTAATCAGGACAGTGCTACACCTTAGCCAAAATAACAACAGTCAAAGAGGCCACTGATAAACAAAATAGATACTGAAGTGTATTAGGTAGAGAAGATAGCACCAAACTGATGTATAGAATGCAGTCATTGAAAAATTTCAAGCAAAATCATTACTGCTCACTCAAACCTTAACCCTTAGGCTGCCAACAGAATTAGAACATATAGGAATTCTGGACTGATAGAGCAAGTCTGTGGCAAAGCAAGGGTTAAACTGCATTATCTCTTCCCTGACCACCTACAACAATAACCCAGGCCATCATGCCTATACAGTTTTGGGGATGGGTATGTGCTCCCCCTCAAATTCCTTTGGAAGCCCATAAAACTAGAGTATAGTGTTCTGCCTATATAGATTTATAACTGTGTGCCCCCAAGAAAGTTTCTTGGTATGACTTCACTGACAGTAACCAAGATGTTAACTGATTCATTCAATTTTATTTACCTATTTATTTAGGTATGCTAACCAAATAAGGACAATAAGCAATAAATGCTCATTTGTAGGAATGATAATACAGAGTAGAAGTAGAACATAGCATTAACATAATAACAATTAGGTACAATTAAAAAAAATCAGAGTACACTCCACAGAAAGAGCATCAGTTAACAACTAGGAACTACATTCCCTTTCAATAGAAGGCAGATTTGCCAGGAACTACATATAAAGGTTAGTTTTCAGTCTTTATTTTCAAGTTCTTTCACTGGTATTCCCATGCATACCCAACTCTTTAGTGTATTTTCCAATTTAGCTAGTTAAAAAAAACTTTCAGATCTTGAGACTCTTTGGTGAAGAATCCACAGATGTCTAATTTTCTTTGTTCCTTTTCTTTACTCTTTTCCCTTCATGCTGGACTCCCCTTGTTCCTGGATGTGCCTAGGAGGTTGCAATCAGAAGGGTTCACAAGATGACAGTCACTGGCATCACGCCAGTGATTGTTGTCTTGTGAACCCTCCTGATTGCAACCTCCTTGGCACATCCAGTTTCACCCCCACTGTGGGGTCTCTTGTCTCGAATACATCATGGATTTGGGGCAGGACATCATACTACAACTCCTTGCTGAGTCTTTAGAACTCCTTGCTACTTGCTCTACTCACCTCACTTAGACTGGGCTACTCTGACATGTAGAACCTTCATGGGAGGGCACAACACATTGTGGTCACCCATAACATCCAGTGGTACCTCCTTAATGAAGTGCTCAAATGCTGGGATGCCTGTATCCCCACCCTTGTACTGTGGGTACTGTATGCTTCCTCTGAATCCACATTACAGTCCACCTGCCCAGTGCCAGTAGTTGAGTTCTGGAAGCAAACCTGGGTCTCTCATATGATAACATGACGGTTGTCTAATGAAGCAATAAAACGCATGACAGAGTGTAGGTTGTGGGGGGGGGAATTACCCATGCATCATATGGTGTCATGAGGTACAGCTGAGTGACTTAACTACATGAGAAATGGTTAATCCCCCAATTACTCATGTCCTGGAGTGCCTAATTGCAATTATACAGTGGACCAATATAATAAATTTATATTGTTTCAATTATGGGTTGTTTTTGTGTTTTATTTTTGTTAGTTTTTTTTAAATGGCCTCCCTCAGCCATGGGTGGCCTTCCTCAGCCATGGTTTATTGCAGAATTAAACCACAGGTAAAGATCCTAGCTGACCAATCAGGTTACAAGATGTTTTTTATGTCCACTGTATAATCTTCATTTAAGTGTTTCTCAGTTTTTAAGGAGAAAGAACTTCAACACAAAGCAGAAGTCTCACTGCTTTTGTGCTGAGATTCTTTGTCTTTTAGATTACTTTCCTATTTTGGTCTCGCTGTTAACCAAACAAAGGACAAAAAACACATCTGTGTCTTCTGTTTTCAGCCTGTGCAGATTGTGTGAGAAGCCATTTGGCACCATACATTCCTGCTTAAAGCATAACTAGTCTAAATTATTTCATGGGGGTTGCATATCCTTCCCACAATGCTCTGCATTATTGGGGTATGTATGATTTTATGTTTCTCAGTTCTTGGCACAAGTTCCTATTTACTGACAAACTGATTCATGCTCATTTAACCTTTTTTGGTTGTTTTTTTTTTGCGTGTGTGAATTTGGATAGTAAATCTTAAAATACAGAACATCTGTCTTACCAACCTGAATTAATGTGTTTTTTTTCATAAAGTATAGTTGTTTATACAGTATTGTAACATCAGATAATGTCAGAAACAATTGTTTCTAGCACAGATATAAAGAGAGCCCTTGCACAGTCTTGAGCATAGCACGGTGGTGTGCGATAATAAACTTTATACATGCCACTAAAGATACTGTACCCTGTATTTATATAGAAGGGGATTTGTAGTATTTAAGGGGCAAACCAAGGTCTTTTCAGTTTGGCTACTCCAAACTGTAGTTACTGCTTAAAGAAATATTCCTCTTTTTCTCACGCAGAATAGGAACATTTGAAATTGCATAGCTAAGCATACATTCTCAGGGTGGATAAGCTGGAGAAAATATGTATCTCCTGTACCAGGAAGAGAGGCTTTTGTTATTGAGAAATGTTATTTTAAATTTAACTCAACAGCAGCATGGGGAAATAATGCTACAGGTTTAGCATGCTGTACTGATTCAGGTTTTTCAATAAAAATGTCAAGAAGATCAAGAAATGTTTGTAAATAATAGATAGTGTGGAGGGTGTGCGTGCATGTTTTTCTGGCAGAGTTTTTCAATTGGTCCTCAAAAGGGGAGAAAGTACTGTTGGTGTATATTGAACTGCTGGAAACCTCTGTTTTTATTATCTTTTAACACCTTCCCAGGCAGAACTTGTGAATGCAGGATGAGTAAGGGTAAGGATAATGATAATACAGAGTGAAATGTACATGATTGGAATAAACATATTCAATGTTATCAGACTGGTTTAATAATCTTACAGAGTATGGTTAAACTCAATAAAGTGGAACCAAAATATTAAAAAACACCTGTTTCAAAATTATCAGATACCTAATTTGTATTAATACATGTTCAATTTGTATTTATGTATTCAATTTGTAGCTATATAAATTCTGATGTATACTGATAAAAAATCTAATCTTTATCAATATTTATTCAAGTCAATGAATACATAAAAACAAATTCAAACTCTCACTATTGGGGTTTTATAGCCCATTACCTTATATCAGTAACAGTTCATCCAAGGCAATTTTAGAGGTTTTGCAGCACCCCAGTTCAGGAAGGAAGGGATTGTAATTTGGGCCAAACCAATGGCCAGAAAATCCCTTCCACTTCCTGGTTCTCCAGTCCCGCAAAATGCGCCGAGAGCGTTTTTATGACATCTAATCAGGTGAGGTTTGGGGCACTACTCCATTAGATTATAGGTAATTTTAGAAATGATTTTAAAACTAGTCATAGCATTAGCTTGATTTAAATGAAAGCCACTGCTCATCTAATAGGGCCCCTATTAGATGAGCAGTGGCTTTCATTTAAATCAAAGGATGCTGTAACTGTTTTAAAACTGTTTCTAAAATTACCTCCACAGACTACAGTAGGGTGTGCCCCGTAACCTCCTTGGTTACATGTCATAAAATGTCTGAGCACAGGGGTGGAACCGGAGAACCAGGAAGTGGAAGGGATCACCTGGCTGTCAATTGGGCCTGAATTACAAACCCTTCCCTCCCTAACTGGAGTGCTGCAAAAATTATAAAACTGCTGTGGATGAATTATTGCAGACATAAGTTAATCAGCTGTAAAGCCCAAAACCTAGATAATAAATGTTGTAAATTTTCTTTAATTTGTAGCAAAACATAAACACTGTGCACTGGTGTATTTTAATAACTCATTATTACCTGGGTGGCCATTTTGTGTCAGGTAAACAATGGATAGATTGAACTTCATATGAAGCTATTGGAAGTAATGAGTTAGAAGTCTTGGCAAGTGTCAAGGCATTGAACACTATGCAACTCTCAAGCATGATGTTTAGAAATACCAACAACTGCCAATGCATTTAAAAGCATAGAGATACAGTTTTGAAATGTGTTTGGAATGTTTACCTACCTACGCTTCATCGTATATATCAATACTCATTAAGCCCCAGTCAAGAGATATCAGATGGCAAAATACCAAAGAGAAATAGATCAGGAAACACGGAAGACAAACAGCAACTGGCCTTCATTTGCAACTCCTCACAGCTGCTTCTAACAATGTTTATTTACATTGAATTATTTGTTTTATAACTATTATTTATTTATATTAAATTTGGTGACAGGGAAAGGCACACCGAAAACAAGGCTTGTTTCCAGGTGCAACCTGGGGGAAGGGGTACAGAAGGGAAACAATCAGCAAATACAGTTGTAGCAATTGTCATGTTCAGAGATTTTCTAATTTCTGCGAGAGCTCTAAAGAAGTTCCCTGGTTGCTGTACCACTGTAGGGCTGCCAGAGAGAATCTCTTTAGAAATACTGCAGAATATCTGGAAACATCTGACTATGTTACAACAGCATAACCCCACATGGGACTCATGTAACCCATCCAGAGTGCAGCACAGGAGGGGCAGATGGCAGGGGGAGCAACTTGGCAGGTAGTGAGAACTACCAAAATGGCAGTAGAAGGGGAGGAAATGAAGTTAAGACTATTTGGAATGCTTGCAATGAAAGATGAATGTAAAGGGGTGGCTATTCCAGATGTGAGACAGATAGATGGAAAATACAGACTGATCAGTTGAGTTCTTGCAGTGAGGGGTGGAAATAGAGTGGGAATTGGAGAAGGAACTAGATCATGTAAATAATGCATACATCAATTTGGGGTTACTAAAAAGGTTGCAGTGCAATGTGCCCACTCTCCTGCATCTAAAGGGTTAAGATCGTGTTTACCAACAGTGTCCTGTCATAGGAGCTGGGAGATCCTAGCTAAAGTATATAGGGAGTAGAGCTAATGTGCAACAGAGTTCTAGTCAGTTCGAAGAGATGAAGTTTCTTGTCTGCTTTGCAGATCCCTGAGGCTCAGGGTCTGGTTTTGCTGAAAGAAGAATCTGAATAACAGAAAGGGAATGTTTATGTCGCAGAAGCCATAATCAGCAACCCCCTCAGAGCTACATAGTACTGTAGTACATACATTTATTAATTAACAATACCCTAAGTTGAGCAAGCTCTTTTTCAGTATCATTCCAGGTGATATATAAAACAGAAATCACTTCCAAAAAATTGTAAGTATACATTTCTTATTAATACAGATGAAACATTTATGCAAAGTTAGGAATGCTAATATAAATGTTAGCAACATTTAAGAACAGAAAGTACTAAGTCAGAGAAGAAGTTAGGGCATGAAAATGTGATTGGTTTAAGAACCATTTTGTAAAGTTTGGTTAATGAGAAGAATCACCATAATGAAGTCAAGGAGAGAGATTCACGAGAGAGAGAGACAGAGCATTCCAAACCATTGGGCCAGCAACTGAATAGGCACCGCAGCCTACCACTCTGCATACAAATACAGCAACAAGAAAGAAACAAAGAAACAAAGGCCAGAGAGTCGCAACCCCTGGAACAGCAGAATAAGAAGAAAGCTACAGTATTTAATTAGCCACTGGCCTCCAGACAGACTATAGAGGAGAAAGCTGAGAAACATCTGGGAGAGTAAGGCACAGATTGGTGGTTTTAGTACCTTGCCTAAGGTTTCCAAGAAACTGTGCCTGAGAGCAAATGAGGAGAGGAAAGAATTGAGACCCAATGAGTCATAATGATGGATTGGGACTTAAGGGCTCCCAAATAGGTCCTCCGCTGTTAATGTAAAAAAAAAAAAACATGTTCAGAGGTCTGTAAGGCTATATGATCCATAGTGGTAGTAAATAGTTCCCTTCTGGGGTAGTCCGGCCATTTGAGTCATAATCCAGGAGTAATCCTCTCGCGCTGGTATCCAGGATGAAAGAGGAGGTAACACACATGAAGAGCTCCAAACTGAAACTATGTTGGTTGCCCAGGGAGGCCCCATAAGCCCGTCTGCCTGGGAAGCAGGTGACTAAGGCTAGGACAAGAGGAAAACAGGTAATATCAGAACTGTAAAATGTCATCTGCCTCTGTGGAAGGTACAGTAGGAAGTTTGGTCAGAAGCCACAGAAAGAAGTGTTAGCAGTCTCCCATGAGAGAACATCAAGTAAGAGTGGAGAGTAAACATACCTCTACTGCTCGACTGGACATTTCTATCTGCAAAGTGAATTTGTTGAATTTGGATTCAATTCACTTCATCAATGCCTGCTGCATATTTGCTACCCCGCAGTCCCACCTGGATCTGTAAGAACCCTTGTTGCCTCCCCTCGCCCACTTCCATGGTGGAAGGCCCGTTGTAACCAACTGCCAGGTGTTGGTTACATGTAAATGATCAGATGATGTAGGACATCCTAAAACACAGAAAATATCACACTACGTGCCTACAATTATCTTAAAACAGGAACATTTGTCTTTCTGTAAGCTTGTTGAAATAAAAAGCACAAATTGCACTGCAACATGGAAGAAAGAACGTTACAACTAAGGCAAGTTCTGAAAAATTTTAAAATAGATGCCCCTACTGTACCTTTCTGTTGGCTACTCTCAGAACAAAACAAGCACAAGAAAGCAGGTCACAGGAAGAATGTACATGACTATCTCACATAGGGGCAAGGCAGCATTGATGTGTACCCCTAAACAGCATCATTTTTACACTTGTTCATAGCTGGAAAGTGGAAAATTGTTTAAAAAAAGCAAAAATCAGTATAATTTTTTTTTTTTTTTGTAATTTTAACCAGGGAAGACACTCTGACCTGTGAGAGCTAATTTCCTGGTGCATTTTTTTGAGTGGGTACTTCTATTTAGTTAGTTAACATTTGGCAGCTGATATAGGCATGCTGATCTGAGGCTCGTTTCCAGTTGTGACCATGGGGGGGGGGGGCAACAGGGGAGAGGAAGGTCAAACAAAGTGGAGGAAAAGTAAAGAATAAAGAAATGCAAAAATAATGCAATATTAAACAGCAAATGAAACACATTAAAACAGTAGACAATATATGCATATTACAACTCAAAACAAAGAATTATGCATATTTACAAAGAGAGGATAACAGCAAATGATGGAAAGCCAGGTGACACTTGGAGGATGAAAAGCTAGAGAGCAGGGATGTGGCTAGTTGCAGGAGCAAGAGGGGTAGCACTGTGTTCTAAGGAGGGACCTGAGGGAGGGGATAGAGGAGGCTAGGTGAATAGGGAGAAGGAGGGTATTCTAGAGGTTAGTGAGGTGGACAGGGAAGGCAGACTTGCCCACTGTGATTCTGCATGAGGGATGTGTGCATCAGAGGAATAGAAGGCGGGAATATGGGATGGAGAGGGAGAGGCAAGTACAGAGGTAAAAGGGAAAGGTGGAGAGCCAGTATTTTTGGAGGAAGGAAGAAAGAGTGATGGAGGAGACACTGGGACTCAAGGGAGGAGAGTGAGGGATTGAGAAGAGAGAGCTGTGGTAGGTGTGAGGTGGGAACTTTAGTGCAAAATGGCAAAAGGCATAAAAGATGGAGTCTAGTCTTACCAAGGTTGTTTTAGGAGCAAACTTTAGTTGCTGACTAGCAACAGTAGATCATTGAGAGATGCTCTTCTATACAGCCACTCCTTTGGAACTGTAAGCCATTGGCATCAGGACCAGTCAAACACTTGACTAGCTGGGGCCGCACATGTTGATGAACATTGGTGCTGACTAGATAACATGAGTGTCTCCATGCCTCCTCAGTTTTTTCTTTCACTGTCAACTGTTCATCCGATCCTAGAAAATGTTTATTTCGATTTCCGGCAATGTTATTTCTAATTCTTTATATTATTTACTTGCTGAACATTACTGTATCCTGTTTTTACTTCCCCTGGAGAAGCCTCTGTTTTTTCACTTCTGTCAGTGCGGTGTGAATATATTTCATGACAATGTTCCCACTAGTTGTGTTGGTTGCCTGGGCCTATCACATGAGATGAAGAACTGTGCCATTTGTCAAGGCTTTATAGGCCACAAGGTGATGTCACTGGAAGACTTTAGGAACTTTCCCGCAGAAAATGGAGAGTGTAAATCAGCTGACCTCGGCTTCTATCCGGTGTCCTCAACTCGCTTCACTGAATCTGTTCCTAGGGAACCCCACTGGTTTCCTTTTTGGGTAGCCATGCTGTTGCCATCATGGTAAAATGCCATTCATTGAAGGAAAAGTCAAAAAAAGTCTTCTTAACCTAAGTGTCACCACAAACACTCCTGTATAGAGGGAGATGACCTCAAAGAAGATCACCGTGTACCACATCTGCATAGTCAGACACCAGCAGGTTCATCTTGAGAATCATTTGGCAGTGGACCTGGAGAGAGAGAGAGAGGGAAAAGTAAAGTTTGTCATCATACAATGCACCCACCAGACTTAGTAGTATTTTATGCAATGTGGGTGTAGAACTCGAGATTCTGATCCTCTAGGTACTTAAAGTTGGGTTTATCTTCAAGAGGGGAGCCATCAAGGCTAGCCTCTGCTTAGTGCCAAAGGTCATAAAAACAGACTTTGTGGCACCAAAAAGAGTTATTTGAGTGGAACTAGCTTGGGATATTGTCAGTCATGCTGTGGGGATTACTCCAGTTCAGATACCCGAACTCCTGCGGTGAACAGTATGATGTTCTTGTGTCAGTAGCTCAACAGGTTGCACACTTGCTTCTGAGGCCGGAAGATCAGAAGGCAGCAGGTCCTATCCCCATACCAAGTACTTGGGTTAAATTCCCAATACTGACACTGTAGTGCAGCATGAGAGGGTGCTGCACTCCTGAGGTGATGTCTTTCAGATGAGACGTTAAACCGAGGTCCCATCTACTTGTTTTGGTGGTAGTTCAGGTGGATATTAAAGATCCCATGACACTTCCCGAAAAGAGTAGGGTAATTTCCCCTGTGTCCTGGCCAAATTTCCCCCATTCACTAAAATATCATCAACAGTTTAATCTGGTTCAGTGTCAGTTGGCATCCGTCTGTATCCCACTCCCCTGGACGAGACTGAAAATAGGCAGAATTGTCTAGGTCCTCCATTCCTGGTAAATAAAAACTAACTAAATCAACAAAAATACATATGGATATGCAGGGAGACTCAGACTAAGGGGAAGTCATTTAGAAAAATGGTAAAGAGTTTGGGGCCATGAATGGAGCCCTGATGGGGGGGTAGGGCTTTGCCAACCAATGAGTGCTTATCATGGTGGTTATGGGCTATCTGGCAACATATTTTTTTCTGTAGCTTAATTAGACATGTTAAAAGGGAAGCCTCTCAGTGTTGTGTCAGGGTTTGGGGCATTGTGCTTCCTAACTGTAAAATTGTAGTATACTCTGCTGTACTGATGACAGCCTATTCTTTGTGAATTTGCCTACCAATGGTTCTGTTTGCTGTATTGTACATCGGTAAAGAATAATAAAAATAAATGTAACAAAAAAAGGTAGGAGCAAAACCAACCAAATGTGGGGTTTGACAGACCAGTTCCTGGGCAGTTTTTATGCCTAGGCTAAATAGGCTACAACCTAGGGGCACCGGCTGTTTAGGAGTGCCTGTGAATGAGGCACTAAGATATATGTTTTTGGCTGCTTGTTCGATTCTCTCTGCTGCCTGAGTCTGTTGAGTGCTGCAAGCCTGCAGCACACTGTGCACACACACACTCACAGCACGGGTTCAGGCTTCAGTTGAAAGAGTAGCAGGTGTAGCTAACTAACATGATAAGTCCACCTCCGACAAAAACAACAAAGCCCATCCCGACTCCTGATGTGACCCCTACCATCATTTGGCTCCCCTTCCTCTCTCCTCCCTTCCTCCCCATCTCCGCTGAAAAAATTCTTATGTGATTCAGCTTTTGTCTCCTCCCCCCACAGCAAATGTCCCTGCCTCCTGGTCCCATTCCATCACTCACCAACGTGGTGCTGAACTTTCCTAATCAGCAGCGGTATTAGGATTTCAAAATCCCACTGGCACCAAATTGTTTAGAGTGGCCAGGGAATGCTGGGCTGGGTGTGCCCGGTGTATAAGAAGGCTGTATTTCAGGTGACTTTTCTTTCTTCTTTCGGATGGCAACTCAGTGTTGATTCAGGTTTGGATAGGCTGCAGCACATCAGCACTGTTCAGACTAGGAAGCATAGGTCTTGGCACAGACGACTGACATTGCTTGATTTTTGGGAGCAGAATGAAGAGGTTTGATTTTTTTGCTGGGTTTCCCTCAGGTAAGTGAAAATATCAAAGAGTTGACCCACTAAGTTACTAACTACCTTGTGCAAATGTCTTGGATCAGGCTCAGCTAATGAACAAAGTTCAAGTGCCTCTTCCCACCTCGATTTGTACTAACTGTCCTTGTGAATGCCACCTAATTGGTCCTTTGTCACTGCACAGACCTGACTGGGAATCCATTGCTTTTCCATGTATTTTTTCAGTGAGACAGAATTGTAATACGTTAGTTTCACTTATTTTCAGCTTTTTTTAGTCCGAAGAAACTGATCTTTCACTGATTCTTGCAACTCAGGGCTGAGGCTGACTTAGAAATTTTCGAGAAAATATGTTCTGCACCCTCCCTTCCTCTAATAGTTGCTACCATGATTATCATCCTTTCAAAGTCTCTGCATGTGCTCTGGATTTGTTCTTAACTTGTTATATTTCATCCACAATTTCTGGAGTCAGTGCTCATGATATCTCTATGAAACTCCAGCATTTAAAATCCCAACACCCACTAGCCTGAGACCGACATCCCTATGTGGCACTTACCTGACAGAGTAACATTCCGATGATGGTAAGCCCGACAGTGGAGTTTGCCAGGACTCAGAGTTATATTAATTTTGGGCAGGTGCGGGGGGTGGGACCACAAACTCGGCATAAGTCCAGTGTCAAGCTTTCCGTCGTCGGGATGTTACTCTGTCGGGTAAGTGCCACATCAGGATGTCGGTCTCAGGATTTTAAATTTCAGGTTTCCATAGTAGATCCGTGCTCATGCCTTGGTGGGCCAGAAAAATGGCAGAAATGAAGCAGTCCCTATGCAAGTCATACTGGCGACTTTTCAAACAACCATTGCACATAAAGGAGAGATAGTGAAATACCAAAGAGACTCCTGGCTGATTAACCTTCAGTCGTTGTTCCCTCACTTACCCTACCTGGTATCCTTCATCTTATTGTAACGTTGTGACCTTTGTCTGAATAATCCCACGTCTTGATGGAATCCTTTATATATACAGTCAGTTATCAACCCAGATAGTGTTCACCATATGTACTCCCCAGCCCTGATCTTATCTGTTTCTATGTAACTGTCTTTTATTTGCTCATTGTGTGTACACTGCTTATCTGGTAATTTTGCTGTAGTTGTATATGTCCTACTTGTCCAGAACCATCTTGCAAATGAGCTTGCTCAAGGATGATTTTGCCTGGTTAAAAAAGTTTGATTGATTGAAATCAGTAAAGAAACCACCAAAACCCCACAGCAATGAAACCAAACTATGTTCTGTGTAAAGGAGACCAGCAGCGCTCCAGCTAGGCAGCTAGTAGGCAGATACCACAGTAATGGTATTTAGCAGCCGAGATGCCAACTATCCAAAGCCTCTAACACAAGAAAAATGCTTGAGGCACTGGTCTGCTGAGACACAGCTGCAGTAACAAACTTGATCCATAAGCAAAACAAAATCTGCACTCCAAGAACAAAAGCTGTGGCCAAAGTGGTGCAGTGAAAAAGGTGGTTTATTCAGGAGTCATGTACACAGCAAAAAGGTGGTACTGTAACATCCTGGTGCATCAAATCAAATGGTTCTTCTTCAGGGAATAGAGTCGAGTCACACAGCTTCTGGCTTAAATGGTGCAGAATGCAATAGAAAAAAATATTAGCGTTAAGAGCAAATAAGCTCTTTCTTGGCTTTAGTGTTTTTCCACTTATTCCTTCCCTTTTCCCTTCCCCTCACCCCACCCTGTTCTTTATCCAACCCCCCCATCTATGTAATATGCGTTGTTGTCATCCCCTGGATTGAGCCATCTTGGGGGGGATGCATGAAGTTTCCAGCCTACGGGTACCATCTAAGTTAATGCGGCCCTGACCAGCAACCACCAGCTTATATAGGATGATGGAGCTGGCCACAGTATTGTCACTGAAAATGGCTGCAGTAAATTGGCCATTGTCAATTCTTGTACAAATGGAGTCAGTGACCCAGAGGGGGAAGGAAATGATGGAGTCAGATTTATTAAAGCAAACTCATAGAGGGAGAGGAAGGAGGAAGAGGCAAAGAAAGTGTAAGGTTGATGGTGAATGAACATCTCCTGCACTTTGGCACAAGCAGGGACAAGACAGACATGTCAGTAGTTGCCAGAGGAAAATAAAATTATTCTTCCACTTTATAGATGGGTAGCCTCGAGCCTGCTTCCAGACCTGGGGAGCAATGCTGAGTTGAAATGAGATGTTAGGGAGGGTAGCAACTGGAGCACTTATAGCAGGGGCAGAGAGGTGCAGAATTTTGGGGTCCAGTCCATCTAGGCAGTTGTCTTTAGGGGGGTTACTTATAATGTTTCTATGTTTCCTTTAAGAAGGCTGAGAGAGAACAGAACAGTGGAAGAATCAGCAGGAGAGATGCAAAAGAAGGAGAAAGGCAGAAAGGGTGGGGGGGAGGAGAAAGTAGGGTTGGTGGGAGGTAGGTGGTATGGAAGATGAGGTGGGAAAAGATGAAGAAGAGGGAGAGATCACAGGAGGTAAAAAAAATAAAGGCTGTGACAATGTCCAGAGGGTTAGAGGTGGGAGAACTGCCAAGTCTGAGGACCGAGTTAGATAACTGAGCAGGATGGTGAAAGAGGAAGTGCAGCACCTTCCAGAATGTTTCAGGGGAGTTAAGCATGTCAAAACTTGCCTGTAATATTCAGTGTGTCAAGTCTGCTGTTGTAACTGTCCCCAAGGAACCCCCCTCCCCCAATGAGATTACCTTGGTGTGTGAAAATCTCAATAAATTAAATAATAATATAGTGTATAGTGAGGGTTTGTTTTGCATGGATTTCCATGCCAGCTGAAACCGCCAGTACGTTCACTGCTGCCATGTAGCGCTGTGAAGATACTTTTGCTTAAAAAAATAAAATAAAAACAAACCACTATGCACTATAAAAAATATTGGTTGGGCAGCCACATGCCCAGCTAGCCTGTACTGTCACCTCAACCTTCTGATTACATTGGAGCTCTTGAGCTTTGCTGTCAAGGCCTGATGTAATCAGAACTCCTGTGTGGCAGCACAAGTTAGTTGTGCATGGCTGCCCAACCAGTCTTCTCTATTTATTACTTTTGCCTCTTTAGTGACCTTTTTGTCAGTGTTATGGTTGTGCTGATGTTGTAGTAACTCTTCTGTGGATCTCAAAGCCTTGTGAGGATTCCAGGCATGGTAAGAGGTTTAGAACTGATCAATAAGCTCTGTGGAAATCCATGGAAGTTGGGACCCATGAACATTAGACCTCTTGAGAGGGGTGTGCCTGTCCCAGATTGCAGAGAATGTGGTCTGGAAAAGAACAGTGCATCATTTATGTCGGTGGACATAGATGGGCTTGTTTTATTGACAGGTGGAATGTTGGCCAAGACAATGTGGAAGTCCCATACTCTAATGATAAGTGCCATGGGATCTTTAATTTCCATCTGAACAGCTGCAAGAGATGGGAAGGAGGAACCCTGGTTTAACATCCCATCTGGTATAGGACTTGAACCCATGACTTCAAATCTTCTTATCCCAAAGGTGAGGATGCAGCCTGCTCTGCTACTATTACTGCATTATAGAACCAGAATCATGCTATGGAGGAGCCTGCAATGTGCAGCAGTAGGCGAGGTTTGTCTGTGGGCATCCCTCAGATGATACCTGAGCAGGCAAAGAGGGGTTAACTTCCACCAAACAGGGGCAGGGGCAGATAGGTAGGCAAGGTTCCCAGGGGCTAGGAGTTACTACCTGCTGGAGGGGAGGAGCATTGTTTATTGAAACTGGTGTTGTGAGGGCTGTGCCTTCTGTCCAGTTTCTCTCTCTGCAACAGATACCCACCCAATCCCTCCCCTCAAAAAAGCAGGTGTGAGGAGACATAGGTAGGGAGCCTACTGTCCCACTAGGGTGGATCACCTCATGGGTGAAGAAAGATTGTTATCATTTTTCCCCCATCAGCTTTTCCAGTTTTTTGCCTTTTTCAGAAGGGGTGTTAGTAGTATGCAGTTAGACATGCAGATTGTCATTGTCATGCAGGCGTGGTGGGGCGGTATGGTAGTCTTGAAAGATTGTACAGAGGGTTTAACAGGGTATCATGCACCTTATCAGCTGGATTTCCCTGAGGCTAGGGAGAGGTGAGGCCTTGGTGGCTGGTACCAGAGGGGTGCTAGCCACAGGCAAACAATAACTCTTGGGCTTCGGCACACAGTCGGTGGCATCCTCTGACAGAGTACGGTGCATTTAAGATTGGCCCACGAAAAGTCATCCCTGATACCTCAGAGGCCCAAGTCCCTTGTGTGGTCATACCTAGTATATCAGCCCCCTCCAAAGGGGAGTGGAAGGCCTATATAGATTGGTTGATGCAATTATCAAAATGATTAGCTGCAACTATCTTATTGCGCACGCCATGCCAGATTGATTGATACATATATGAGTCATCAGTTTACCTATTCTAATTGGCTACTTAATAAATACATGGCTATGGCCATTTCCTCCAATCACCTTGTCTGTCTTATTTTTTTGAGTGAAGGGAGGGGGTTGTGACTATAAAACAAGAGTGATAACACATTCCATGTAGGTGTGGTAAGACAGTGATATACACACACCATGGGGAGTTGTTTTGGTTCTCGACTATGCCTTGTACTGTACATTCCCCCTTTTGAGTGTATAAAAGTATAGATAGACATACAATCAGACAGATAGACAAATGGACAGAGGGGGGCTGACAGGCAGACAGAGAGAAAGGGAGAAAAAAAATTATCCTGGTGGGTGTCCATGTGAAAACCAAAAAACCCATATCATTTTTCACAAGAGTAAGAGATCTTCCCTGGTATCATGTCATCAGTCCCTATACCATAATACCAGTTTAGACAATTGGTCCGCTGGCACAGCAGTTTGATTTCCACTTGCGACACCGATGACCCAGGTTCAGGAGTGAGCCTGGGGGTCAGAGGGATGGCCAGGAGGAGAATGCCTGAGCATTCATTGGACAGCACAGCTCCTCTGGGGGAGGGGGGGTTCCTTGGCCCAGTGGTGGCCTGACCTCTGGCGAGGAGGTATCGCAGCCCTGGTGCCTCTACCAATGGGGAGGCATGGTGGACACTGACATCATGTAGCACGCCATGCTGGAGGGGTCGTACACAGAGGTATTGCAGCCCTGGTGCCTCTACCAATGGGGAGGCATGGTGGACGCTGGTGTCAGGTAGCACGCCAAGTTGGGGGGGACATACACAGAGGTATCGCAGCCCTGGTGCCTCTACCAATGGGGAGGCATTGTGGACGCTGGCATCATGTAGCACGCCACGCTGGGGGTGACGTACACAGAAAAACTGCACCTCTCCAGGTGAGACACCGGCATGGGGACCCGATCATGGGCCCTCCCTCTGACAGCCACCAAAAGCAGCATCCAGGACCCCAATGAAGACTTGAAATGCTGCAGACCTTTCCTGGGAGGTAAGCCGCGGCTCCATGGGGAGGTCTGGAGGTGGGCGAGTACAAGGGTTAGGGGAGTCGGGTACAAGTGCTGGTGAGAGGTGCTGGGGCAAAAATAAATACATTAAAAAAAAATACCAGTTTAGACAATGATCAATGTTTGTGTGTGAGTGTTGATGAGTGGAATGGCTTCCACTGCATATTTACAGTCACTATCATACCACTCATCTCTTGTAAAGCACTTTGGGAAATACTGTGTATGAAAAGCACTATATAAATGCAACATTTTCTTATTCATCTTATATGTAATCATGAAATTACAGAGGAAAGACAATTTATTTATTTGAAAATTGGTGACCAGGAGAGGTACACTGAGCTGAGGCTCATTTCCAGGTGCGACTTGGGGAGAGTAGAAGGGGAGAATAATATTATAAAAGTACAGCAAGTCATAGAATATGGTTACAATGCCAGGGTACAAAAGTGCAGTAATAGAGGACAGAACAATCAGGTGATCAAAGAAACATAGAAACATAGACTTTGACAGCAGATAAGGGCCACTTGGCCCACCTAGTCTGCCCATTTCCCTACCTAATGGATAATCTGCAGATCCTAGTTAACCAACAGCTTACTTCTTCCTACCCACCACCAGAATTGCCTTATGACTGTCCCATGCATTCTTGAATTCCCCCACTGTTTTTGGCCCCATGAGCGCCTCAGGAAGGCCGTCCCATGTGTCCACCACCCTGTCTGTGAAAAAATACTTCCTCACATTGCCCCTGAGCCGTCCCCCCTCTATCTTCAAATTGTGCCCCCTTGTTCTTGCACATCTCTTTTTCTGAAAGATGCTACCCTCTTGGACTTTGTTGATTCCCTTGAGATACTTGAAAGTTTCTATCATGTCCCCCCTCTCCCTCCTTTCCTCAAGAGTATACATATCAAGCTCCTTTAGTCTCTCTTCTTATGGCTTCTGTTGTGGACCCTGCACCATTTTAGTTGCCCTCTTCTAGACTGCCTCCATTCCATCTATTTCCTTGCGGAGATGGGGTCTCACCAACTCTCTGTACAGAGGGATAACAGCTTCCTGTTTTCTACTGGTGATGCCTCTTCCTGTACATCCCAGTATCTCCCCAGCCATCCTTACTGCCTTCTCACATTGCTTGCTTATCTTTAGGTAATCTGATATGACTACCCCCAGGTCCCTTTCCATTTTTGTTGTTGTTAATACCTCCCTCCCCATTTTGTACTCTTCACTTGGATTTTTGTTTCCTAGGTGCATTACTTTGCACTTTTTTGCATTGAGTCTAAGCTGCCATACTTTTGACCATTCCTCCAACCTTGCCAACTCCCTTCTCATCCTCACCCCACCGTGTATCAACCCTGTTGCAGATCTTTGAGTTGTCTGCAAAGAGGCAAACTTTTCCTTCCAGTCCCTTATGAAGACATTAAAAAGGACTGGACCCAGTACTGAACCCTGCTGTACCCCACCAGTAACCCCCTTTTCTTCGGAGTGGACTCCATTTACTAATACCCTCTGTGTCCTGTTGTTCAACCAGTTTTCTACCCAGGCTAAGACCCTGGGACCCACTCCCAGTCTGGCTAATTTGTTTATTAATCTTTTGTGTGGGACTGTGTCAAATGCCTTGCTTAAGTCTAGGTAGTCCATGTCCACAGCCCCTCCCTGGTCTACTGCTTTGGTCACCCAGTCAAATAAATCTATTGGATTCATCTGACATGACCTTCCCAGCAAAGGCCCAAACCGAGGAAAAGATAGCCAACTCGGTTAAGGAGGGGGATTAAGCCTTTTATAGGTACATTAGGGAGCAAAGATTGACCAAGGAAGGGATAGTGAGGCTTAATAAAGGCAAGTGTGGGTGGGCAGAGAGGAACAGTGAAAAAACAGGGATATTGAATGAATGCTTCTGCTAAGTATTCACAAAAGAAGTGGAGGGGGAGGTATCCAATCCAATCAATAGAAGCACTCTGGATAAGGGGGTTGATATTCGTCCTTTCACAGAAGAAAGGGTTCTGCAAGAACTCTTAAAACCGAAGGTGGATAAAGCAATGAGGCCTGATGGGATTCACCCCAGAATTTTAAAAGAACTAAGGGGAGAACTATTAACACCACTGACTACCCTTTTTAATAAATCATGGTAGCATGGGGTGGTACCTGAGGACTGGAGGAGGGCGGAAGTGATTTCCCTTCACAAAAGTGGGAGCAAAGCAGAGGCAGGAAACTACAGACCTGTCATTTTGACCTCAGTGGTAGGGAAAATGATGAAATCACTTCTGAAGGAAAGAATTGTTAAGTACCTAGAGGCCAGTGGGGCACAGGACCCAAGGCAGCATGGATTCACAGTGGGAAGGTCATGTCAGATATATCTAATTGATTTCTTTGACTGGGTGACCAAAGCAGTAGACCAGGGAGGGGCTGTGGACATAGCCTACCTAGACTTTAGCAAGGCATTTGATACAGTCCCGCACAAAAGATTAATAAATAAATTAGCCAGCCTTGGGAGTGGGTCCTAGGGTGGTAGCCTGGGTAAAACACTGGCTGGACAACAGGACACAGTGGGTAACAGTAAATGGAGTCCACAGTAAAGAAAGGAGGGTTACTAGTGGGGTACCGCAGGGTTCAGTACTGGGGCTGGTCCTTTTTAATGTCTTTCTTTATAAGTGACATTGCAGAGGGACTGGAAGGGAAAGTATGTCTCTTTGCAGATGACACAAAGATCTGCAACAGGGTTGATGCACAAGGTTGGGTGGAAAAGATGAAAAGGGACTTGGCAAGGTTGGAGGAATGGTCGACTGTATGGCAGCTTAGATTCAATGCAAAGAAGTGCAAAGTAATGCACCTGGGAAACAAAAACCCAGGGGAAGAGTACAAAATGGGGGGGTGAAATACTGACAACAACAAAAATGGAAAGGGACCTGGGGGTAGTCATATCAGATGACCTAAAGGTGGGCCAGCCATGTGAGAAGGCAGTAAGGAGGGATGGGGGGGGATACTGGGATGCATGGGAGAGGCATCACCAGTTGAAAACAGAAAGTTGTTGGCCCTCTGTACAGACAGTTGGTAAGACCACATCTGGAGTACTGTGTACAGTCTGGAGACTCCATCTCTGCAAAGACATAGACAGGGTGGAGGCTGTCCAGAAGAGGGCAACCAAATTGATGCAGGGTCTGCATCAGAAGACATATGAAGAAAGACTAAAGGAACGAAAGATGTATAGCCTCGAGGAAAGGAGGGAGAGGGGGGACATGATAGAAACTTTCAAATACCTCAAGGGAATCATCAAAGTCCAAGAGGGTAGCATCTTTCAGAAAAAGAGATGTGCAAGAACAAGGGGGCACAATTTGAACATAGAGGGGAGAATGGCTCAAAGGTAATGTGAGGAAGTATTTCTTCACAGAGAGAGTTGTGGATACATGGAACAGCCTTCCTGAGGGGGTCGTAGAGTCAAAAACAGTTGGGGAATTCAAGAATGCATGGGATAGACATTAGGCAATTCTAGTGGGGGGTAGGGGGAAGTAGGCTGTTGGTTAACTAGGATCTGCAGCTTATCCATTGGGTAGGGAAATGGGCAGACTAGGTAGGCCAAGCGGTCCTTATCTGCCATAAAATTCTATGGTTCTGTGTTATGTTCTATGTAATAGGATATCTTCGTCCGGTCCTTGCGCCACCACTGACCACTGCTCCCCCAGTGCAAGGCCTTTCTTTTGGGCAACAGAACCACCCCTTTAGTCACTATGAGGAACCATCTAAAAGAAATCTAAAAGATCTTACCCTGACTCTTGGGACTCTTCCTCTCTTGGGAAACTAGTTGTCACTAAGGCCTGAGACACAGGAGGCATAGAACTTTCCCTTTTCTTACAGTGGATTTCCGATATGTTCTGCTCCTAAACTGAATTTGAGCCTGAGATCAGTGTTCTGAGGCTAAATATATCAAGGGGTCTGCCCACCAACTGCATCATCCTGTGAGTCACAGAGGTCAACCTCCCACAGTCCCCTGGCTCAAGACACAGCCCAACCAGTTTTTAGTCTGGTACAGAAAACTCCGATGATGGTTCTTTATCCGAGGGTCTACACCATAACTTCAGCTGCCTCTGTAGTTTGGACAAGGCTCCAACACAGCAGGTGGAGACTCAGAAACATGGATTTCAGCAGACAGTGCCTTTCATATGTTAAGGATGTGCTCTTACTCCCAGAGAAAAATCCGCTCACCACAGGGGTCCATTTGAAATGTACTACAGTTTGTGAAAATACATTAACTCTTGGTGACCACCTTAGAGGAAAGTGCCAGGAATATTTCCCAGCTATGTTTCAGGTATGCCCCATGAACAGTATGCTACATCTGTGTTACATATCTATGTCTATGTTATAGAACTCCTGAGTTGTTTGAGAGAAAACTGAACATTAATAGAGAAAAGAACATTCACCACCACAATATTCTCCTCCACACGTTACACTTAACTATAGATGGCAGGAAGTACAGAATGGTACTCGTTTCAGATTCCCAAGAAATGATTACCAAAGTAACTCTCTTGAGCTTTACTGTGGCAACCACTTCTCTTGAACCTTTGACAGCACCATTCTTTTCTTTCACTACTTATTATTTTTTGTGCCAGCTTTCCCTGACTCTCCCCCCACAAGGGCTCATCTCCCACTCACGCTGACTCCCCATGCCCAGGCTCCCCCCCCAGGGCAGGGCCGCTGGGTGGGTGTCCCCTCCCCAGGTCAGCAGTAACTTGCCCTGGCTTACCCCTCAAGGTGGGGCCATGGGAGCAGGGCCTCACCCAACGGACATGGTAGGCAGTGGAGGTGGCGGGTATCAGCAGGGGTTATTCCTCTCCCTGGTGTTCAAAGTTTACATGATGCCACTAGGTGAGATCATTAGGAAGTATAGTGTTGGGTTTCAGTGTTATAAATATGATACCCAGCTTGATCTTTTATTTTGCACCAAACTAGTGCTTTTCAATGCTATTGTTAGGACACCGTATGCCAGCAATTATGGACTGGATGCCCTCCAGTGTGCTGGTGTTGAACACTGCCAAAAGAAAACTGCTATTGGTGGACTCAGATCATCAGGTTTCTTCATTAAAATTTAATCAAAAACAAATAGGTTGGATTGCGGGCACTTGTGGGTAGGCATCAAATAAAAAATTGTGCACATTGTGCTTTCAACAGTTCTGATGGAGACACTGAAAACGTGAATAGGAGCAGTCAGATTTATTGAATTATGTTTCTCCTCATAGCAATGCAGCTCACAGATATTTAAATTATTTGTTCCTAAGAAAGTGCTCAATGGTATCTCAGTACAAGTATTAGTGCAAAAACAACATATAGTGGAAAAAAATTGTGCATGCTTACTCCTTGGGACAGCTACTTCTCACCCAGGTGCTCCACTCTGTTGACAGGGCTTCTTCAGCTCCCCTTTTACCAAAAGTTTCTACGCATTACATTTTAAAGGTCATGAATTATAATTTCAAGCATCATAAAATATCATAAACAATTATTTTGGGAAATGGTCAGACGATATAAGTGGTTATTCTGTTTAAGAATGACAACATTCTGTTCCAGTTAGCTATTCAAGTCTTTAATAATGTTTAAGAAGTCTAGGTGACACAAGGACACTACATGGCGTAAGTACCCTGAGAACTGATTAGAAATCCACCCAGACAAAATCGATATCAGTTCAGCCTAATGATTCTAGAAGATATGAAAATTCAGTTTAGGCAGCCTCAGCCCAACTGGGTGCAAAGCACAAGATGTCCAAAGTGTCCTGAGCAAAGAACATGGAATTGATTAGCTGTGGAGAATGTTGTTACTCCGGATTATATTTATTTCATGTGTGCAACATGTAATCCAACAGAATATTCAGGGTGGCACTGTAGTGCCAGGTTGACTCTGTAGTGCCAAAGACACAAACAGTATCTGTAATTACACTGACTGACTGAATGAATGAAATGGAGGTTAACAAGGCATTAGAACATACTACTCCATGGCATGGAATATAACAGTCCCTTCCAGAGATCACAGGAATCTTGTGTGAGTCTTTCATTCAGCAGAGGTTAATCTATTTCTTTTATGTTGTTTTTAGCAGGGTTAAGAAGCCCCTTTCTCTTGTATGTCACACACACACACATACACACACACACACACACACACACACACACACTCACAAGCACACACATGAACACAAACATACACACACCACTCACAAGCACACACATGAACACACACACACACACACACCACTCACATGCACACACACGAACACCACTCACAAGCACAGACATGAACACACACACACCACTCACAAGCACACACATGAACACACACACCACTCGCAAGCACACACATGAACACACACACACCACTCTCAGGCACACACGTACACACACACACACCACTTACAAGCACACGCATGAACACCCACAGCTGTTAGCTTGATTCTTTGAGTAGCTAAACAGCCTATTTGCATGTAGAGGTAGAGTAACAAAAATAGTTAGATGGCTCAGTAGTAGCATGCTATATATCTTTTTATTTATTTAAACATTTGGTAACTGAGAAAAGCACACTGAGCCGAGTCTCATTTCCAGGTGGACCAGGGGGAGAGGGGTAAAGGAATTTACAACAGAGTAAAATACATAAATAGATACATGAGATTATTATATACAGTTACATAAATTTTTGTTTTACAAAGGAGTTACTTACATTCAGCTGAATACATACAGTAATATACAGTTCAGAGGATTTGATATTCAAGCCATTGTACTTTTGGTGAAAGGCAGGACCTGGGGCCGGCTAGTTGCAGGTACAGGTGGGGAGAGGGAGTTGACGAAGTTAATATTTGATGAAGTGTGAGATGGCGAGTTTCTGAGGGGTGGAGGAAGTTGGTTCCATAGAGGGTGGAGTCTGTAGGAGAAGACAGATTTGCCAGCTGATGAGGGTGGTGTGGGGAGGGAGAAAGAGCGGGAGTCCCTAGAGTGCAGCGAGTAAGGAGAAGTGGCTGCAGAGGTTAGCCTCTCAGCCAGGTGTGGGGGGAGCAGGCCAAACCAAAATTTGGAAATAAAAGAAACAGACATTTACAGTATTTTTGTCTATAAATTTGTTTCCATGGTGCAGCTTTACTGCCGTTTGCAGTCTGGTTCAGATTTGCTTATTACAGACACAGCACTCTGCTTATATGAAATGAGGACACAACATCGAAAGGTTATATAAAAAAAAAAGTAGGAAAGCAGATGCTGCACCCATTGCACTGGAGATGAAAATCCAGTTCATTACAAGCTTATGTTTATTATCATCTGGTAGATAAATCTATAGTAAATTAAATGGTAGTATCACAGTAATCCTTATTACGCAGCAAGTGTACTCTGATTAGAGATGGCTTCTCCACAGTTGGGTAGGTATACCTTGAGTCAAACCCCATCTGAGTATGGAATGTAGGTTCTGCGGGCACACTGACAAGGGGCCATTCCTTGCAATGCATTGATAATGTTAATTCAGTTCCCTCTCTGTCCATACTCGAAAGATCAAACTTGAGAAGTAGGGCAAATCATGTGGAATAATTCAAGTACGAAGATAATTCTTCGAGGCAACTAGGGGAGCCCACTTTCTAATCATTGCTAATCAGACTTGCGGCAATGTTCCCCATTCATTATTTTAACACAGTGGGCCACCACCCTGTATTTGTTTACCACAGCTCCATATTTTTCTACCACCACTCAATGTCTTTTACCACCACACTGTATTTTTAGCCGTCAGCCTAATTTGATTCTATAAAATCCTCCAAAGTTGCCTTTTACCACCATCCTTTACTGCACAACTACCCTTGTTTTGATACCAGTGCTCTAAACTTTACTTAAAACCATGTTTGTACGTATACAGTGCATATAGAAGGCCCAAAAAGTAATACACCTTTGGCCCCGGAACACCATAACCACCACTCTATATTTGCAGGCTATGGGGAACCCTGTTGCAGAGTGATGGGCTGCAAGCTGACCTACCTTTTTACTGGCTTTATTTGACTATTTCCATTTTGCAGGATTTGGAAAGCCAGTTTTCTTAGATAATAGCAGTTTCCCATTCTCACACAAGTGGGAAAATAACACGATGTAAGAGAAAGTTCTTTAAGTTCTGAGAAAAAAGTATCAGTCTACAAAACTATTTTAAAAACCATTAGAAAAGCAGCTAGAAAGAACTTTCTGACTGGCTCAACATATTTGTTCATTTATTTATTTTCATTTATTTATGTAAAATGTCTGCCCCTGCATACTCTTATTTACTGTAGGTAAGGCAGGACAAGCCAATTTTATTTATCTGGTGTTCCATCCAAAGGCTCAGAGAACCTTACAACAATAATCAGCGTGAATAAATACAATAAAATATATTGAAATGATAAATAAACAGTTATAAATTATAATTAGTCAGGAAAGGCCAGAGCAAGTAAATAAGTCTTCAGCTGGTTCTTAAAGGCCCCCGCCATATGTGCAGACCTAATTGCCTCTGCTAAGGAGTTCCAAAACAATGGGGCTGCAACCCCAAAGGCTCATTCACCTGATTGCTTCAGGCAGGACACATGGTACAAGCTCACACCGGTGGACTAGAAAGTGTGGGAGGAATTCTAGGACATCAAGAGGTTTTTCAGGTAGCTTGGGCCCAGACCGTGTAGGGCCTTGAATGTTAACAAGCATATCCTGAAGGTGATTCGCCATCACACAGACAGCCAGTGCAGGCCCACGCAACATTAATGTGACATGGTCCCATCAAGCAGTTCCCATCACCAGTCGGGCTGCAGCTTTCTGGACCAGCTGCAGGCATTGTAACAAACCTCTGGGCACATCAGTTTGCAATAGGGTTCCAGTGGACAAGAACTGAAGCAGAGCAGGCAGTTAAATTTCCAAGAGCATCAGATTAATACGAGGTTAGCAGGTCAGCAACATTGAACAAATTCAACAGGTACACTTCTTTGATGATCAGAATTGTTACATGAAAAGACCTGGCTGGCAGTATAGCCTAGAGGTCAGAGTAACATGCTGTGAATGAGCTTAGTACGTCCAGAAGACCTGGGTTTGAGTCCCACAACCTCCATGTGCATGCTGTATGACTCTGAGCAAGTCACTTAACCTCCCCAGTGCTCCCAGGCCGCCCCTAAAAACAGGCACTTGTGCCTAGTGGACCTTACTCGGATACCAAATAGAAAAATAGACCAGCAAAACTAAATAATTATGGTCATAACAAAAAGGAGTTTAGCCTCTTTAGTTGCCACTTCTTATTCCCTTTCCCCAGTTAGATATACTTTGTCCATGGTGCGCAATGATATTTACAGATCGTCATGTCATAGGAAGTCAACATGGAGTTTGTGACTCCAGTACTCCCCCCCCAGACAAAAGATATGTTGAGTCTGTTATTACACCAGTGTGTGTGTGTGTGTGTGTGTGTGTGTGTGTGTGGATAAATGAAATGTTGCTTCTTGCTCCAAGAAAAATCTGAACATCAGCTTATTTATTTTTTTCTAGCCTAATTAGATAATAGGCAATACAACAATTTAATATCAAGGGGCATCAAAAGGGAGTGGCCAGCAGAGTAGGGGAAGTAATTCTGCAACTTTACAAGGCCCTGGTCAGAGTGCTGCTCGAATACTGCATGCTATTCTGAGCTCTGCAATACAAAAACAGTTGATAAAATCAAGAGGGTGCAATGTAGGGTCACCAAAATGATCAGGAATATGGATGCCAAAATCTATGAGGAGACATTGGCAGCACTTAACATACTAACTTGGGAGAAAAGGAAGCTGAGAGGGGACACAGTCTCAGTGTTCTACATACTAAAAGGCATCGCCAAAGTCAAAAGGTATATATGTTTGATTTGGTGCATGTCATTAGCATGCAGGGTCATGGCCTGAAGCTCAAAGGTGCTAAATTCAAGGGAAATGAGGCAGCGCTCCTCTCCTGGGAAGGGACATTGTCACTCCCGCCACATGACTGCCACCAGGTTGAGGCCTGGGGCAGTGCAGGATGGAAGGTGGCATGGAGGGACGGTGTTGCGTGACCACAGCATGCGCACGCCTCCACACACAAACATGCGTCCACAAAAGGGAGGGGAGAAAACGGAGCTGGGAGGCTCCATGATGGTCCCAGCTATGATTCCGGTGATGGGAACACAGGCCATGGACAGATGTGAGCCCCGGGGAGGGGGCAGAGCCCTGCCTGCCAGCTCTAGGAGTAGGGAAAAACACAATACGGAAAAAAAAAGGCATGTCTTTTCCTAGAAGGTGGTAAACTTATGGAACAGCCAATCAGTGGAGACGGGGAAACTGAGACAGTACAAACCTTCAAGGTAAGCCTGGACAAATTTCTGCTTACCAAGAGAATCACAGGATACAGTTTGGGGGGATCCTTATAAGTTATTTCATGTCTGCACAGCATACTTTCTAGTTGCTGCTAATGAAACAGGGCCAAACTTGATGGACTGAGAGGCCCCTCTGACCTTAATTATTATATAATATATGGTTAGGGCTTATTATACACAGAAAACAGTGGCTTTCAAATTCTTGCTGTTGGGCAGTTCAAAGGTAAAACAAAGTTGTTGTACTATCGTTCTAACATCAGATCGATTGTACAACAACCTTTCAGACTTTACTTGCCACCTGACTGGCTCACTCGAGTGACTCTAATGGGAAAAAGTAGCAGGAACATGGCGGCGTGATATAGCGAGCGCCAGGCAATGGACCCTCCTTGTTTTGACACGAAGAGCCACACGTGGCTCCGTGTCCCACAAAGTGAATTACTTTTTTTTTAATTTCATTTTAAAAACAAACAGTGCTGGTGCTAGAAACAGAAACCTAACAGAAGTGGGAGCGGACAGAAGCCAGACTGAGCAGGAGTGGTTAATTGCAGCAGAACCAGGTAACACAGAAGTCAGATGGTAACCAGCAACTGAAAAAAATAAAATACAAAAACAGAAATAACTGGCAACCATATAGTGTAAAAAATAGTGGATGGGTGACCATCCACAACTAAGGCTGTGTTTCCATCTTGTTTGTTAATGACATCATGGAGACCTCTTGAACTTCGTTCTTGAGGTCTCTGTGATGTCATCAACACCCTCGACGAAAACACAGCCTTGTTGTGGATGGTCACCCATCCACTATCCTATATGTTGCTATGTTACTATCAGTTTCACAACACATGACTAGATAGGTATCCTAATAACTAAACTCAGAGTACAAGGACATCTCCCACAAGCACTGCCAGGCATTGGTGTTGCATGCAGCTGCAGCTGATGTCCAGCCTCTAGGTCTAATATCACAAGAGGACATATGAGAATGGGAGGAGGAGGTGGCTTCCCTGTTTCCTAGATAAACCAGATCCCTACACCCCAGATCATCATGGAAGACCATGCAATGGTCTTGGTGGTGGTAGAAGGAGTGTTGCCATGGGGTTGCTGAGAGATAACAACACAGCCAAGAGACTAAGGGTGCAGGGTGTTTCTGACTGGGTGTTGGTGGAAAGAGGTTAAAATTGTGATGGTGTTTATGGCCAATAAGGGGAAAACACTGGAAACAGTAACATTTCAAAAAACAATTCAAGGAGCAGTGTGGTGCAGCAGTATAATTGGATCAAAGGCAATGGCATATTTATGGAGAGATGTGAAAAGAAAGTGATATTTGAGGATTACTATAGTCAGGAGTGCCATACATCAAGGCACATATATAGGAGGAAAAAGAGTGGACATGTGGGATCAGGAAGGGAGCCTAAAACAGTTGTGCAGTTTGTTCAATTGATTGAATAGCAGTGGTTTGAGTCATGACAGCTCTTCTAAGTCTTTGATGCAGTCAGGAAGAGTTTTCCAGCTAGTTGAAACTACATATACGTAGACACCTCTACCACCGATTCCTCATTTGACCAGTGTGATTTAGAGGAGCTTCTTGGCTTTTGCATGCAGGTGACATACATACACTTTTAATTTTTAATCACCAACATTGGCCATGGGTACTCTTTTTTGCATTTAGTCAAATTCAAAGGGACATTCAGCGTGAGTGATTTGACTGCGTGATGTCATTGATGATGTCAGTAATAGGGCTTTTAGGTCTTGGCTTAGGGTTACAGATCTAAACAAGCCAGGGTTCTCTTCCCAGTGTGGAACAATTTTATCTTTCTCATTACAATTTATATAGTATTAGAGATGTTAGTCGATGCCTTTAATGATGATCATGATATACTCTCAGCAACATTTGAAGTTCTGTATTGCTGATAACTTGAAAAGTTCCAGCTCAGACTTTGACACTACTTTGGATAGACAGATTGTTAATTATGAAAATCCATTGCAGCTGTATAGGGTAGTGTCTGTACTTATTGCGGGTGTCCTTTGCTACAGCATCCATTTCTTGTAAAGGGTGCTTAATACAGTGGCAGAGTTATAGGCTACCAAGCAGTAGAGGGCAGGGGGCATGGGTTTGATTCCCAGAGTGAAAATTGTTTTCTTTCTTACTACAGTTTATGCAGTACGAAATATATTGTTAGATGTTATTGACTGATGTTACTGATATACTTTCAACAAGGTTTGACATTTTATGTTGCTGATAGCTTGAAAGGTTTCAACTCTGACATGAGGTTTAAATGCAGCTTGGGAAACATTACTTCAAATAGGCAGACAGTTCATTATGAAAATTCACTGCAACTGTGTGTGTGTGTGTGTGTGTGTGTGTGTGTGTGTGTATGTGTGGTGAGGGGGGCTGCACTCAGTGCTGGATGTGCTTTGCCACAGCTTGCAACTCCTGTCTAGAAAGCTTAGTACAGTGTTAGAGCTAGAGGCTACCAAGCAGTATAGAGTAAGGGACCTGGGTTTGATCCCCAGAGCAGAACATTTTTATCTTTCTCTTTCTCACTACAATTCCTAGATGCTGTATCTCAGACCCCATCTCCCAAGCCGCTTCCCTTTTCATTGCCAAGGGAAGCCTGTCAGCCTTCTTTATTTCATCCTTACCTTCTTTGGCACCTTTAGTAGCATTGATACTTTGATTTGTCTTTGTTGGTACACTTTCTCCTCTTCAGTTTATTTAGTGACCGCTTGTTTTTCTTTTCCTACTATTGGTTCCCAAGCCACCTGTGATGTGCACAGCAAATACTTGGAGGGAGGTGGAACAGCCTCCACATTACTGAACCCCAAACAAAATGCAACTTAGACGCTCACCAAACCCCATCACTGACATGCACAAAGTCTAACAACCTCATTACAGTTATAAACAGTCCACCATCTACTCCCATGATACAAACACCTTGCTTCAGCCAGTCACCAATATAATACAAGGGCTTGCCTAGGGTAATGTGCCACCAGACATTTCTGCCCAGTATACTGTCTGAACCATGTTAATTAACTGAATTAGTTTAGTCTTGCAAAAAGAAGTTTACTCAAATAAAATCTATTGTGTTACAGAAAAAAATGACCTGTGAGGAAAAAACTCCAGGCACATATAATAATTGATTTCTTGTTGTTTATAAAACTGGTTAATAGTGTGACAGAGAGGATTTCCTCAGTTATACATTTATTTTGTTTAATTGAATTAATACAACCTTTTACTTTAAAGTGAAGACTATTTACTCATGTACCATCATTTTCTAAATGTTAATGTTGAGCAAACAAAATTTGGCCAGAAAATGAGAAGTACATTTTTTTTAACAATAATTTTAGTTGTGGCATTATATTGGACAGATGTTTGTCACACCTTCATGCACTTTACTGTAGATAAAACTGCAGCTCATATGTCATACTCATATTATCTTAAAAAAATACAAAAATATTTCCATTTTTAAATGATGTAATAGAAACACAGAAACATAGAAGTGTTCAGTAGAAAAATGACCTGCACTCCATGATGTCTGTCCAGCCCATCTACTATAGAATTATATTTTTGTAACACTAGTAACCTGGCGCTAGTCTATTCATCTGCTCTTTTATGTGTGCTAGTATCAGAAAATAATACCATTAGTGATACATGCTAAACTGGATCCTTAGAGTACTAAAAGTATTGCACAAACCATGAAGCAACTAATTTCCTATTCTTTATCCAAGAAAATGAAAGCACTCCTAAAATTTGTCAGACAGAAGATGGTGTATTTCATTTTATGTGATAATGAGGAGCTTTATATAGCACTAACCACATAAACTGAAGAAAATACTGCCTAATGTCAAAAAAGTGACCAGAATAACAGCACCATACAATGGCGACGGTCACTGTAATTTCTCATTAGCAGCAACAACAACACTGCTATGCAGGAGGCAAGCCCCCTGCAGACACACACACATACACACACAATTTAAAAATAATAAACTCCAGGGGGAGCAGACATAGGAGAAAGAACAAACACAAAAAAACAAAAACAAATTTCTCCTGCAGCCGGACCTGAACTAGGGTCTACCAGCTCTAATGGTGATGACTCAAGCCACTACACCAAACAGCCAGCTCAACAGTGCTTGGCTGAACACAGCCCCATAGCCTGCTGTAGCTAGTGTAACTCACTGCTAAACTCGTTATACTCAACTCCTTGCTACATTTTCCACCTCGCTATCCCTATGGGTGATCAAACCACACCAGTGTATTTTATGTTTTGTTTTTTTGTTCTTTTGTACAAACTAGATATTTGACTGGCTCTTCATAAAATCAATAAAACTGAGCAATTTGTCTAATGGCACACACACATTGCAGTGACAGTGGTACACTGTAAGCATTAAGGAAAACCTATGATTTTAAGTGTAACATAGGGCAAAGTATCCTCCTTATCACTTACAGGTGTAACTTAGCAGTAATACTATGGTTCAGACTTGATGGGCCATCAGAACCTATGGGCAACATTTTCAAAAGTCTTCGATTGCCGCAAGCCCCGGTGCCCCAATGATACGGCCCATTGGGCTTGCAGTGATCTATCGGGAATTTCTATCCCATGTGGCATTTGCTGCAAGTTAGACCAACTTTTTCTGGTCTAACTTGTAACAAAATGTTTGGTTAGGGAAGCAAAAAGGAAATCTTCACATGATTTCTGGTTATAGATGAATTTATTAATCCACAGTGTTTTCTTTTAAATCCTGCCCTGACATTTTGCACTGTGTATTAGTGCTTTTTCAAAGGGCTTCTGAATTTTGTCTTAAATTCAAATGCACATTTACTTAAGTATTTCATTCGTATCTAAATACATTTATGTTCATTATGCATTTTCTCTTTAAATTAATCTGTTATTCATATACCCAACTGATCTGTGGTTAGTATTTAAAATGCATTTCTTCCATCTCTGATTGTCTCACTTTTAAGCCTGTAAACAAATTTATCATACACATTTTATTATCCTGCATATTCCAATACTTAGTATTTCTTGCTTAATAAAGGAATAGTTCCCTGTTACCTTTAAACTATATTTTTCTTATTGGTTCCTTTAGTCTTTTATTTTCTTTGCTTGGTAATGCAATTCTGGGAAAATAAAATTTTTATTTACTAATGCATCCTTCTTTGTGTTTAAATTGTTGCAATTGTACTCATTTAGTTATTTATGTGGTTCGCCATTTAGTTATATTTAAGCATTCTGGTAAATAACTGCATTAAAAGAAGCTTGACTGACCCCATAACTTAAGTACTCCCGGAGACACACTGCTGCTGTATTCACAACTTATCTGTTTTACTTCATCTTTTAACCTGCAAAAGGTTTTAAAAAACACATAGTTTTGTTCTGTTGTTGCTTTAAACAAGAATAACTTGTAACATGCTCGAGTTATTGAGTCAGTCAAGTTTCTTTTGAAGCAGTTATTTACCAGGATGCTTAAATATAACTAAATAGTGAACTACATAAGAAATAATTAAATGAGTAAAATTGCAACAATTTAAACACAAAGAAGGATGTATTAGTAAATAAAAATGTTATTTTCACAGAATTGTATTACCAAGCAAAGAAAATAAAAGACTAAAGGAGTCAATAAGAAAAACATAGTTTAAAGGTAACAGGGAACTATTCTTTCATTAAGTAAGAAATGCTAAGTATTGGAATATGCAGGATAATAACAATGTGTATGATAAATTTGTTTACCGGCTTAAAGGTGAGACAACCACAGATGGAAGAAATGCATTTTAAGTACTAATCATAGACCAGTTGGGTATATGAACAGCAGATTCATTTAAAGAGTAAATGCATAATAACATACATTTATTTAGATATGAATAAAATACTTAAGTAAATGTACATTTGAATTTCAAGAAAAATTCAGAAGCCCTTTGAAAAAGCATTAATACACAGTGTGAAATGTCAGGGCAGGATTTAAAAGAAAACACTATGGATTAATAAATTCAGCTATAACCAGAAATCATGTGAAGATTTCATTTTGCTTCCCTAACCGAACATTTTATAGACATTTGTGGGACACCTCAGGTATGCTGAACACAATAATCATCTGTGACCATTTCGTTAGATACCTACACAAGTAGAGCTTTGGAATATCTAACCTGTAGCAATCCTGGAGGTTGTTTTTTACAGAGCTTGTGGCAGGTGTTTGGCGCAAGCTGTCATAATTCATGGAAACTGTCACAATTGTGCCTGAGATTGTAAAATCAGGTGCAGTTGTGGTGAAGGGTTTGGTGTACGGCCAGAATCTAAGTGTTGTGGTGCAGGGCTGGATGTAAGCTCTGCGTCATGCTTTGAAGATCCTGCCCTGGGTTTTTATGTTACTCTTTCTGTAGAAGGAGTCAGTGTTAATGGGACGATTTTACTTTGATTAGAACTGTAAAATGTAATAATCAGTTACCCTTGTTGACTATGGCCTGGCTGTTTGTGGTTCTGCACCTAACTCAGCGCTCCATCACATCTCCCTGGCCCTTAATAAAGCCTGCTGACTCCTCACAGGTGCAGCAAGCCTTACACACACCCCTATGAGCTCTATTCATGGGCAGGGTGGCTCCAGCTGAAGAGCGGAGTTAAGTACCATACCTGTCTACTGGCCCAAAAAATAACACATAATCTGATGCCACCAGGAACCCAGAATCTGCTCATGCACCATGTAAGTGCCAGGCTGACCAGAAGCACCCACAGCCAAATTTTCAGTGAACCTAGATGCTGCACTGCACAAGGTCAATGTGCATTCCACTACCGTGCACCACACTGGACCAACGCCCCTTCCTTCAGCCATCTCTGATACCACAACCATTGATGCTTTCAAGCATACTCTCAGGCAGTACCTTGCCACAGAAGACAACTGTGACTGCATTGGCCATTCATGATGACCAAAACAACTTTCATACATTTGGACCATCGTAAAGCAGCAGTACTTAGTGTTCCACCTAATCCTAGGGGCACCTACCTTCACAGCACTTCATTGTTCCACCCCCCCGTCTACCCCCCTTCACTCCCCACTGGGCACCCCTTCCCCTCTCTGTCCCCGCTTTCATGCCCCCCCATCTGATGCTCTCCTAGCCCTATTGTCTCCAACCTTCCTTAAGTCTGTTCTTAACCCCTTATGCAGGCATACACTTCACTATGCTGCAGCTGCGCCTATTCTCCACTCTGTTTCTCCCCCCACAACAAGTATGCCTAACTCTGCAATGCAGGCGCCTTCTCACCAATGCCGTAGCGGTGTCTAAATGTTTTACCTTAAGCTAAGTGGTATCCCAACCTTGTAATTCACACCAATTTATTGACTACTTAGCTTGTAATGTATTGTTTTGTACCAGTGCAATTTTGTACTTGCTTGTATTGCAATGTAATGCTATGTTCCTGTTCAGTTTTTTTCTTGTAACTGACGTGGAACCTACAAATGAGCATCCTCTCACAGGTGTGCTCCAAAATATCAATAAATAAATAAAACAATACTTTTCTTACATTCAAAGTGGTGTGTGCATGCATGTGTATGTGTGTGGTGCGTGTGTGTGTGTGTGTGTGGTGTGTGTGTAAATTTTTCTTTTGCCCTTTATCTTGAGTTTATTCTTGAGAAATAGTTTATATATATATATATATATATATATATATATATATATATATATATGTATTCCTGATAAGAAAATATATAAACAGATTTTGTTTAAAAAAATCTTTTGTTTGATCTGTTTCTCACTGTATAAATATTGACAAAAACAGAACAATGGCCTTTATTTTCAGTTTGTTTTTGTTGGCTTACCTTGTCTTATTAAAGGCAAACTGTAACATTTATGTTATATTAACCATAAAAAAATAAACAATGTAATTGCATAATATGGGCTGTTTGTTATGAGAAGTGGGCCTATGGCAGAAAGCTTGTTTTTACATTTACACTGATGCTAGCAGACAAAACTCCTTATCCAGTTAACAGGATTTCTACATTGTATAAATGAAAAGTGTCTCAGGAAAACAAAGGTGTCTAGCAGGGCATGACTGTTCTCCACAAGCATGCCTTAGTTTGGTATACAGTTTTATATGTGCTAGCATGTTTTGAGAATGTAAATCAAAGGAATAATAGTTAATAAAAAATAGATAAAAAATGTTTTGTATGGAGACAACTTTGAAAAAGGTAATAGGATTACTACAATATAGTTGTACAAAATGCATGTGTGTTACACTGGGAATTTTTCAGAGTGCCATGTATTTTATTTCTGTATTTGCACATTTGGATTAATACCTTTGAGCACATGTGCTCGTCTACAAAGGTTCCTTGTCAAGTGAAGGATATAAAAGTTACAATATGAATCTAATTATTCAAAACGCTTGGGGCCCGATTTTCCAATGGGCTGTGTTCACCACAACAGACCTGCAGCAGGGAGTTTGATGCAAGTGGTGACTTGCATCAGGTGATGCTGCAAGTCCAATTTTGCAAGAATCGGAGCCACAACTCCCAGGCACAAGTCCCTTGCACAGAACACAGGACTTACACCAGCTCTCCCCTGGTCTACATTTGCGCTATAGCGGAGCCATTTTATAGGGCTTGCAATATACCTTTGGCGCAAGCTACTGTAAAATGAGGGCACTGTTGCAACTTGCATCCAAGGCTATAAAACTGGGTGCAAGTTGCTGCAAACCCTTGGATGCAGGTACAGCAAACTTTGTGGGGATGCAGGGCTTGGTCGCAAGCCCTGCATCCCTGTTTGAAAACTGGGCCCCTGGTTAGCATCAGGAGCAGACTAATGGTATAAACATACAGTTATAAGCTAAGTAGAGCTTAGGGGCGTGCTTTAATAGAAGCAATAGAGTCAGTTGGTCAGCATCAGGGGTACATTATTGGCATTTACAGACAGTCATTGTCTGAGTAGAGCATAGAGGAGTGCTTAGATCTGTCATAGGTAGTACAAGATTTGTCTGTTTCAGTAGATCCAGGATTTAGGTAGCACCATAAGGAACATTTTCAGGCAAGGTGTATTATTATGGAGAAATTAGGGGGGTTGGGGAGGGGATTTGGGTCAGGCAATAGAGGAGGGGGAGAGTTGCCAGGGTTGGGTGGGACCGGCTGTGGCAATCACAGCCGGGATTGGGTATTAGAGCCTTTTTCAGCTCACCCTGGAATAATGATAGTTTGGGAAGATCCATAACAGAATCAGGCAATTCATTTAACCATTGTGGGGCCCTAACGGCAAAGGAGCACATGGCAAGGCTAGTTCTGCAGTATGGAATTTCTGGCCACACTCCTGGTAGTGTATAGACTGTGAAATGAGGTAGGCAGGTTTCTGGTTGAGGGTGGGGAGAGGCATAGGAGTGTTTTTTTTTCCTATAGTAGGCATACTTGATATCTGATCCTAGCTTAGAGGGGGAGCCAGTTAGTATGGACATAAAGGGAGCAAGTGTGGGCAAATCTGTCAGCCTTGAGCACCATCTTCACCCTCTAAAGAATGGTGTCAGTGGCTGCACCATAAACTGCAAGGCCGTAGTTGATTATGGGCAGGACAGTACTGGTAACAGCAATGTGTCTTGCTTCTGGTGTGAAATTGTACCCATTTTTGTACAGTGATCCCAGTTTTCTGTTAGCTGAGCTGACAGTGTTCTCAATGTGGGGTTCACAGGACAGTGTATCATCGATAGTGATCCCTAAATACTTAAAGGAGATAACCTGTTCCAGGGGAATCCCATTTTCATTAACTATAGTGAAGAGGTGGAGCATCGTGTATTTCAGTAACAAAATAATGATCGAATACCCCAGTTTGCAGCAACATAATAATATTTTGCCATTTCTCTAAAAAAATAATACAATGTACAAGAAACTTTAATTAAATTAACAGTCTTTGATAGATGTTCCAATTTGCAATTGCTGAAATGTCTAGTTTATTCAAATACACTAAATATTTCAGAATCGTTTATCTTTAATAAACTGATCCCTTTAGAAATTGACAGACCCCATTGTAAAGGTATTTATTGTGTGGAGTAGCAACAAAAAATGTTTTAAATACCAAAAATGTAGGCATCATAATGACATGATATTGTTTATGAAACAGATACATAAAATCTTTCTAACAGTTGGTAATTTTACCTTTTCCCCGTTTTTATCTTTTTTTGAACCTTCTTTTTTTTGTAGCAACAGCTTTCAGCTGTGCTGTTGTCAACATTCCCCAAGCTTTCACAGTGGCATTGCTCACAGAGATAGTCTTAGTGCGATGAGAACCTAGAAACAATGTTTCACCAAGAAACAAAGTCCAATCACAGCATGACCACAGAAACTAAAAAAAAAAGGTTAACTCTGCTCTCACACCCCAAACAAAAAGAATAAAATCAGAATTTTGCCAGCAATTGTTATGACTTATAACCTTGGTCTGTTTAAACCTTACATTTCAAACCTCAACCCTGGTGGTTAGAGCTCGAAAATGAGTTTCAAAATGTTATGATTATGTGCGTTTGTAATTTCTTTATCAGGGTTTAATAAAATGGCTGCCATACTCTGTGCAGCCATTTTGTGGTTCAGTGAAGATTGTCAGGTAATGACGACTGAAAAGGTGGAGAGAAGAAAAACAGAGTGACATGAGGGAAGTTGCAATAGAAATGCTAAATCTGCCCTTTTTTTACCTAGGCACTTAATTGTTGCCGACTGGCTGCTTACAAACAAGCAGCTTTACAGTATCTGGAAGGAGCTCAGATCCTGCTGTACTCGAGGAGCTGACCTTGGGCGGGCGCCATCAACTGTTTTTTTCCATTGGCACAAATGTGCTGCTGGCAGGCCTATAGCTTTGCAGCCTTTAACCCAGCTCAGAAACAGAACCTGCTTACGTTGTACAAGACCACTGAACTGTGTACTGTACATTGACTAAAATAGTATTTGCAAACATGACCCTCATGGTATAGGAAATGATGTATGTTGTATGTGTAGGACTGACACCCTCACTGCTTTGATGTGGCTGTTCACTGACATTGTACAAGAATTATTTTTCCGTGGAGCAGCTTGGAAAGAAAGCAAGTCACTACACCGTGCCATAAACCACCAGATTATGTTGGACACTGACAGTTTTAGCTCAATATCAATTTGAAGGTCATTGAAACTAAAAACTGTATATTAATGAGATAGTTACAATTCATGCAGTAATGCATGCACACTTACTGTATGTAAACTGACATTAACTCCAAGGCTTCAAACTGCTTTTTAATTCACATTTAACTGACATCTTTACAGTGCAAAAATATTCATTTATTATATACATATCATATACATGTTCTACTCTGTTTCTCTCAGCAGTAACTCTGAAACTAGTAGATATACTTACTGGGAGCTTGTATAGATAAGTTAGTGACCAAGAATGGTGGAGCACTTTACAATAAATAATATTTTTTTTTTAATACGTGTGAAACCTATAAAAAAAATAGAAATGGGTACTCTGGCTCAGAAAAAGTTTGCCCCCAACACACACCAATGAGTGGGGCAGTTGTTTGAATTTTGGTTATTGCTAAACTTCCTAACCTAAAAGCCACTCAGGTGGTGTGGTATGCAAACCACCAAATGTGTATATATGTTGCATATACTGCAGCACCATTGTGTTCCATTTTTTCTTTTATCTTTGTCTTCCCAACAATTCCCACCACCTGGAAATGTGTAAGGGTTGTACCAGTCATACTGGCCTATTTCTGTTCTAAATCCTGTATGTAAATTACAAGAGAAAGTGGTTTCTAAATGAATGAATGGTTATCTTGAGAAATTTGATGGGGTTTTCTTTGTTCACAACAGCATGGGTTTCGTAAGGTACATGGTACGGGGACTGCCTTGGTCAGGTTCACAGAATTCTCAGTGGCCTTGATGCCAGATTGATGAGTGTGGCCATATTCATGGACGTGGCCAAGGCATTTAGCCTCATTGACCGTGATCTACTTTGTTTAAAATTAAAGTCTCTAGTTCTCTCCATAAATGCGATCTCTTGGATTAGAGACTACTTGACTGACCACACTCAGTTTGCTAGCATTGGTTCTGTTTGTTCTAATTCTTGTAAAATTGAGAGGGCAGTATCAAAAGGATCTATTTTATTTATTTATTGAAATTTGTTGACCGGGTAGGCCCACTGACACAACAAAGTCCCTTTTTAAGGGGCGACCCGGAATTAATTACAGATAAGAGACACAAGAACATATAAGAGACAAAGGTAGCACAGTTAATCACATAGGTACATACATAAGTAGCATTACAGTAAACAAAAGAGAACAGGTAGCATTAGAACCAGGACAATACAGGTCAAGACTAAGGAGTGTAAGGGGCACCAACAATTCAAGTGCAACAGCACTGATTGACTACCAGTAAGTGAGATTTTAGGGCAGTTTTGAATGAGTACAGAGTAGAGCAGTTAGCCACAGCTGCGGATAGACTGTTCTAGAGTGACGGGGCAGAACTGGCAAAGGACCAGTCACCAGCTTGGGTTCGAGTCCTGGGGACTTCCAGGACAGGGTGGGCAGTAGACCTCAGGTCACATTTAGCTGTTTTGAATAGGAGAAGTCCATTTAGGCTAGGAGGAGCCGGGAGCTTGGCTGTTTTGAAGGTCAGACAGAGTGTATTTAGGCCCTGTAATGTTTTCATCTTTCGCAAATTTAATTCCTTCAGTATGTAACTCCTGTAATCCTCTACTCTGTGCAGATGGTTTGATTAGTTTTACCTCTGCTAAGGCATTGCTGGATATTTCTATAATCTTAAGTCAGATTTATTTATTTATTTATTTAGCTTTTGTTTATCTGCACTTTGTGATTGGTTGGTTGAAAATTCAGTAATTTGAAATTCCAAAAAGACAAAATCAGTGCTATTTGGTACTACATTTATGTTGAGTAGTAGTCTTTCTTTGAGGTTGCAAGATAGCCTAAGAAATGGTATTGGACAAGTTTAACAAATCAAATACGTGGGAGTTGTTTTAGGTCCCAGGTTAACATTCTCTGCCCAACTAAAATCAGTCAGTCGCAACATTAATCAAAGGTTGGGAGTACTTTACAAATTTAAAAAAAAATGTTTTTTGAGACACACGAAGCCATAACTATTGGGTCACTTTTATCACATTTTGATTATGTATCTTGTCTTTTTTTTTAATTGGGGACGAAGGAGCATAATACTCTTTTTGTTTCCTACAACAACATCTGTTGTTTTGTTTTGCATGCTCCTACTCACACCTATCACTGCTTTTTATATTCTCGGCTGGATTAGCTATCCCCTTTTGCTAGAATTGAAAATTCTTTCGGCTGTCAGATTTTTAAGGAGTCTTTTTTTTATCTACCCCCTCTCCTTTAACCAAAATAATATCAGTTAGGGCAGGCCTGTCTAATCTGAGGTGTTTTATTGCAACCTATGTTAGATAAATCCAAGGTTGGCTCTTATGCTTTCTCAGCAGCAGATCTTTGCCACTAGAATAGTTTGCCCGAGTCCTTGCATCATTCCTGTTCTTTTCCAGAATTTTAAACGGTTTTTGTTTAATAATAGTGTTTGTAAATGTAACTGAGTGCATATTTTACTGATCTTATGTTTATTGTATTTGTACATCATGTTTTTATACGTACTGCATTCCGGGTCAAGCCCGAAAAAGGGCCCTTGGTCCACTGCTCTTACCCAGTTAACAAATCAACAAAACGCTAGCTACAGAACATGCAAATTATATGTACATTCAATTTTCAAGAAAAGATAGGAGTCAAGAATCTTTTTGTTTGAATCCAAGCCATTTTGAATCCAAACCACAAAAGCTTCGCCCACCCCTACAGGAAACATTTGAAGCCCTGGCATTAGTGTTTGCTTGGTGTGAGTAAGCATGCTTTATAATTGTTTTTTTTCCTAGAAATGTGGGAATGTTTCAGTTTCTATAAATAGTACCCCCACTAGTGCTGACAGATGTTTTACTTGGTGTAGTAGTGTTTGCAAATGAATTAAGATCCACTGGGAGCTCCGATCAGAACATTCTATTTGATACCCTAAATGTGAGTTAGTATACTTTCCTATTAATAATAAATCTTACGTTTATGAATGTTTTTGTTACTCTGGTGGTTGTGATGGTGTATATACCACCCCAGGAGGTGGTGGCAGCCCATACAGTGGCGGGCTTCAAACATGCACAGGACAGAAACAAAAGAATAATAGAGATAGGAAGAAAAAGCTAAAGCCAATGACCAGATAGAGGCACTGGATGCTTTGTTAGGCAGCTTAAACACGCAGACTGGATGGGCCTACCAGTCCTTATCTACTGACAGCATCTATGTATCTATGTATCTAGTATAGGGTAATTAGCTCAATTTTCTTATATCTAGTGTTTCATCCAGTCAGGACTAGGATCTTCTTTCCTGATCACAATCCTGATACCTGCCTGAGTTGGTGTCAGCGTGGCTCAGAGCTGGGTCAGCAGCTCATGGGTTCTAGTCCCACCCATGGACTGGGTTCATACCATAAGCGTTAGTACCCAACTGCTGTACTAAGGGCAAGCTGCAGTGTTGGCGTCTGCCATTCATCAAATGAGACATTAAACCAAGGTCCTGTCTGCCTTATCTGGTGGTCATTCAGGCAGATGTTAAAGATCTCATGGTATTTCTCGAAAAAAGAGTAGGGGAATTTTTTATTTACAGTAAAATATCACAAAATACATATAATTGAACTAGAGTAAGGGTTTTCTCCACTGTCTTGGCCAGATTTCCCCCATTCACTAAAAATACCACCGACAGCTTAATTTGGATCAATTTCATTTGGTTTGCATCTGTATCCCCCCTTTCCAAGATTAGGCTGAAAATAAGCAGTATAGTTACGCCCTCCTTTCATGGGCAACAAAATGAGACAGATGCCAGAAGCAGCAGCCCTGGCTGAAGCATCTGAGACATCATAGGCTGTGCAGAGGAAATGCTTACCCATATCAGCCCCAGCTGTAATAGCTTTTGATAGCTCCTGTTCAGGGGTGCCCTCAGGCATGGCCTGTGCAGCTGCCTTGGCCTTCTTCCAAATGGTGTTCTGATACTTCATCATGTGGGCCTGGTAATTAACATTGCATAGGCCCAGTGTTGCAGAGGCAATTATTCTCTTGCCTGTAACATCCAACCTCCTGGACTTTTTATCATGGAGAAGGGAGCTGAGATGCTTAGATGCCCTAGATCTATCATGGGCAGCATTACTGACCACTAAATCCATCTCAGGCTGTGTGGCATAAAACAGTTTCCCCACAAGTGGCCATATACATTTTAGCAACCTTTCTGGGAACAGCAGGGATGTTGTCTGGTCTGTACCATGTAGCTGGTAGCAGAGGAGACACCAAAATTGCAGGAGACTCAAACAATTCCAAGAATTCCACTAAATTCTTCTTGGTGGTGTCTTGCTCCTCCAGGGCATATCCCATGGCAGCTTGTAACTGCTGCATCATGGTGAGGAAAGTAGGTTCCTTTGGAGGGGACCATAGTGTGTCGATTGCAGAGTTCTCACTGCAAGTAGACACAGTGGAGCTGGTGCCCCTTTCATGTGGGCTGTCGGCATGTCCTCAGCCTCATCCTCCTCATCCCGCACCATGAGATCAGGATTATACTCATACTCATCATTGACAGGGTCAACAGGGAACAGGGAGAATGTCATTGACATTGGCGATGGTATTGCAGGAGGCTGTGGCAAGGGAGTACCTTGTGGCATCAATGAGGGGTTAGTAACATGTCCCATCAACAGGCCCCCTGGAGCAGGGAGGCCAGGCAGTAAGCACTGGATCATATCCAAGAAGGATAAAAGAACTGCCTGAGCATCGGCACCTGCATGGATGGGTGCGATGAGGGTAGTTAACAGAGGAGGTTGAGTCTGCAATGTCGACAGCAATGTACCAGCTGAAGGAGGTCTCGAAGTGCCTGCACCAAGCCCCAAGCTTGGTGTCGATGGTCAGTGCTGTCAGCAGAGTGGATGGTGTTAAAGTGGAGGTCATACCTAAGGAATGGATGGGCAACCTGAAATGCACCAGGGAAGCTTTCTCCTTGTCTTTGTCCCCATGCTTGTGATTCCCTGATACTTTTTCCCGGCATGTGGACAACCGCGATACAGTCGATGGAGTCAGCAACGCCACAGTCTTTTGCTGTAGCTCCTTCTCCATCCTAGCTATTGTTTTCTGGAGAATAAACTTCTCCAGATCCCCTTTACAGTGTCACCTGGCTGCAGAATTGAATCCCAGAAACTTTTACAGGCTTTTACGTTGTAGTCTAGGCCCAGGCTGCAGACATAAATGTCATGGGAGTGTCTCACATACAGTAGATTTCCTCTCCTCACTCGCAGTATCAGAAGAGTTTTATTGGTTCTTTCGACAGCAGACAGGTCATCAAAAATCACTCTAAAAGTGATCACTTTTCAGAGGCAAAAAACAAAAAAATGATGGCTGTTGCACTGGTGTTTCCACAGCAGTCTGATAAGTCTGATCGATGGTGGGAAAAGAACTGAGGAAAGGAGACTGAAGGCCTATTCTGGATCTTAGGGTTCTCAACTTCTTCATAGAATACAAGACGTTCAGTATGGTCACTTTGCATTGGATATGTTCCCTCGATATGAAGGATGCATACCTACATATCAAAATGCAGCAGCATCACAGAAAATACCTGAGGTTCCTATTCCAAGGGAGCATTACCAGCTCAGAGTGTTGCCCTTTGGCTTGTTTTTCTGTGCCATGGGCCTTTACCAAATGTTTGTCAGTAGTGGCAGCAGCCCTTCGCAGGGAAGGCCTGTACATTTTCCCTTACTTGGACGATTGGTTATTGAATGCCCATTCCAGGGACCAGTTACTACAGACCTCAGCTCAAACCCGACAGCTGTTTGATGCTCTAGGGGGTGACAGTCAACATACCAAAATCAGTGTTGACACCCTGCCAGTGACTGCATTATGTAGGGCAGTCACTGACACGGCCCATGGCTCAATGTTTCTGCCACTGGACAGGGTTGATCGCCTGATTGTTCAAGGACATTTTTACATCTTCTGAGACTCATGGCTGTGGCCATTGTCACTGTACCATTGGCCAGTGGGATCAGCTCACAGATGACCTAGAACAGATAGTTCTGGTCACATCCCTGAATGCAGAGTGCTCAAGTGGTGGACGGAACCCAGCAATTTGCTCAAAAGGGTTCCATTCTTGATTCCATCCACTCTTTGGATCCTCACCACGCATGCTTTGGGGATGGTCAGGGGGAGAACACTTAGCCATGTGGACTCCAGTGGAGATCACCTTGCACATAAACGTTCTGGAAATGTGGGCTGTTCTGTATGGACTCCAGGCCTTCCAGAATCACTTGTCCCCAGGTCCTCTGTTAATACAGATGGACAATATCCATGCGATGCACTACATCAGTAAACAAGGGGGGACTCATTTCTACCCGCTGTGCAGGGAAGTAATAAGAGTTTGGTACTGGGCTCTGGAACATGGTCTAGAACCTTTGGCAGTTCGTGTTCCAGGCGTCCAAAATGTCTTGGCAGACAAGCTAAGCAGGTCACAGTCCAGGACGCACAAGTGGGAACTGCTGATCTTGATGACCTGTTCAAAATATGGGGTCATCCAGAATTGGACCTTTTTGTGTCCCCACATAAAACTGCCACATGCTTGCTCATTCACTCCGGGGCCTGGAGTTTTCTGGAAAGACACATTATCCCTGTCTTGGACAGGGAGGTTTCTGTATGCCTTCCCTCTAATTCAGAGAGTGCTACTAAATCTGCAAATAGAGGGGGCAACTCTGATACTTATTGCTCCCCTATGACTTCAACAGATCTGTTTCCCCTTACTGCAACAGCTAGCAGTGGAACCCAAGTGCCCCTGCCCCTGTGCAAGGGTCTACTGTCCCAGGAACAGGGATCCCTGGTCCATGCGGACCCAAAGTCTCTCTATCTACACACATGGCTCCTAAAGAGGTAGCCATAACTCATTCTGGGGTTTCCCAAAAAGTGGTGGATGTCCTGGGGGCTGCTAGAAAGCCTTCCACCAGATCCACCAACTCCATGAAGTGGAAGAGGTTTGCTTTATGGGCTGCTTCTCACCACCTGGATCCGTTCTCCTGTCCTGTTAATCAGATTCTAGAGTACCTGCTGTCCTTATCAGATTCAAGCCTGCAGTATTCCTCTATCAAAGTGCTCCTGGCTGTGGTATCAGCTTTCCATGTGCCTATCGAGGGCCATACGGTTGCTCAGCATGATGTAGCCCATATGTTCTTGAGAGATGTTCTACGAGGTACATCTAAAGCCTCCATTCCAAAATCCAATCCCAGCTTGGGACTTAAATTTTATTTTGGAAGAGCTTACTTTGGCGCCTTTTGAGCCAGATGCAACTTACGGCTTATGCGTTCTTTCTCGGAAAGCATTATTTTTTGTTGCAATCACTTCTGTTCAGAGGATTTCAGAGCTGCAGGCTCTAATGTGTGAGCCTCCTTATTTGATTTTCCACAAAAGCAGGATGTCTTTGCATACTCATCCGAACTTTTTACCAAAGGTGGTGTCTGAGCTTACTTTAAATCAAACCATCCACCGGCCAGTGTATTATTCAGAGCATGCCAATCCAAGGGAAGCATTGCTCCATACTCTAGATGTGCACAGAATACTCAGATGCTATACACACTATACAACTGACTGTAGGAAGTCCTTGCAGCTTTTTGATTCCTTTGCCCCTAGGAAAGAGGGCACCCCAGTTACTAAACAGTGGTCATCCAAATGGCTAGCCAAATGTATCACTTTTTGTTACAAGAAGTACAGTAAGGAACTTCCTGGAGTGGTTTGTGGTCATTCCACTACAGGCATGGGCACCTTTGTTGCTTGCTTTAAAAAATTTATCTGCTGCAGAAATCTGTGCAACTGCTGCCTGGAGTACTGTCCACACCTTCACTAAGCACTACAGTCTGGACATTGTCTCTCATAGATGGGATGGCTTTGGCATAGCTGTACTACAAGACCTACTTTCATAAGTCTATAGGCTCCAGCCACCAGACTGTTCACTGTCAGTACTACTTGGTACTCGTTCCATAAGTGTGGCCTGATGAAAGAGATATCCTCAAAAAGATAGAACAGGTATGTACTTACCGTAACAGTAGATCTTTGACAGACTTACTTTCATCAGACCATGCCGTCCCACCTTCCATCCCTCTTGTGGGCCTGCAACACTAGGTCTGCTGCTCCTATCTCTATTGGACATCTTTCCAGCCCTCTGTCTCACCAGATTCACGGACAGCTGGCCTCTGTCCTGGTTCCCTACAGGGGGGTCCTCCAAGTATGATCTCCTGTGGTGAACTGAGGAGAGGAGTGGCTGCCCACTTTTATGTACATGCTGATGTGTGACATCATTGTGGGCGGCCCCTGGCTGACTGCTTGCAAAAGTTTCCATGTGGTCATAGTGCCTGGTGGCTATAAGTTCCATAGGTGTGGCCTAATGAAAGAGATTCTTTCAAAGATCTACTGTTACGGTAAGTATGTAACTGCTCTTTTTGTTGCCCAACTAAGGGTGTATTGTAAGGCACAGGCATATAATTGTAAGAAATATGCAAGAGAGAAATACCCACAGTATCCACCGTGTTACTGTGTTTCTGTATTATATGATCTTCTTCTTCCATGTATCTGACTAAAGTAAAATTGAATAGAGATGTGCATTTCTTGTCCTAAACAGAAGGGAAACTATTGGAATTCAATGCAGGTGTGATAAACCACCTATGGACAAACTGCTACAGATGCAGCCAGTTGTATCTGTGGTAGTTTGGAGTGAAGCTTGGGTGTCGCTACAGTTACAGAAAAACACTGGAAAAGACACAGCTTTCCCCAGACACTACAAAAACTCTTGATTAGTGCTTTCAGACAGTAGCAATCTTTTTTTTTTTTTTTAAAGATTTAAACAGCTACCTACAAGTTCCACTTTCTATTGCTGGCAGCTGCCATCTCATGAGCAGCAGTGAGTTTCTGGAGCTCACTTTATGCTACTATGTCCAGCCGACCAATACCTGTGTATTGAAGTGAGCGGTGCAGCGCCACACTTTTACAGTAAATGGAGCAACCCCCCCCCCCCAGTGTCTGCCATATTCCCAGTTTGCAGACTTTACAAAATAAAAATAAAGTATGTGGCAGCGTTTAATAAAAAGCTTTTCCATGCAAAAAAGCTTAATCGGGGGTAAGACTTTTGGGGGTGGGGAGTTCAGTATTTAGACAGTTTTCCTTTAAATACAGGAAAGAAGATTCTTTCACATGTTACAGGAAATAGCCGGCCCAGTGATGCACTTGTAGTGCTACTGCCTGCCACACCAGTGACTTGAGTTCAGGAGCAGACCAGGGTTACTGGAGTTAGCCGGGGGATAGAGTGTCCACTGGACTGCTCTTTTTCCTCAGGAAGGGGAGTGCTCACCATTGACTGCCAGCAGGTGGAGGTCTGATGGAAATGCAGGCTGGAGAGTGAGAACAAGGAAGGTGGCCAGTCTGACACAGTGTGTGTGTGTGTGTGTGTGTGTGTGTGTGTGTGTGTGTGTGTGTGTGTGTGTGCCTCCACATGGCACACGCTGACAGCTGTGCCACAGCATGGAGGGGGGGGGAGAAAAATGAGAAAATAGGCTAAGTGGGCTTAATGAAGCCCGGCCTACCAGTCCCCAACCTGCACTGCCACCTGAAGACATTAACCTAGTATCTGGATGAGTGTCTTTGGGAGGGAAAGGATGGCTCTCCCCCTGCCAGCCCCACCACAGGTGGCAATCCAAGGGGGCTTAACTGGGATCAAGTAAGTCCTTGGGGGGGTAGGTTGGTTGCAGGTTGGGGGATGCAGGGCTAGGGCTAAAAGCTGCCCACTCAGGCCTGGGATGATAAAACTCTCCATGGAAAAAAAACATTTACAGGAGATTCAGATAGCGTAGTAACATTAACAAGCTTCAGTTTTTGAAAGTTATACCAGCAAGTTTGAGGTATGGCAATATGCCAGATTGTGATACATAAGTCTTTGGCAGGCATCAATTATATTCAGAGAGTAGTACTGTCAAACTTTCTCTAATGACTGTCGTGCCTTTCATTCCAGTACCAAGTTGCTTTCTTACCATTTAATTATGGCACCTTAATCTGGAACCTTCAACAACTAGAGTTATTAAGCAGTAGGGTACTCTAGTGGAGAGAACAACGTTTTCTTGTTTTCAGAACTTAACCTACTGCACACATGTAAGGACCAGTTGGGCAAAGGCATGTTGGATGTGAGACTGAATGGAATCCCGTCAATGCTGCACTAAGACAGTCCTTCAGCGTCCACCCCAATGGCTTTGGGCCAGCTAGGAGGTTACTGCGAGGTTACCCTGTCTGACTTTCACAAAAATATCCCAGTTACTTCTAACAGGCTTGCCGACAGTCTTGCATGTGTAACAGAAGCCTCATTAATGTAAGCCCCTAATATATATTTACACCTGTTATGTTAGCCTAGAACAGAGCCTGTGTTTCCCCTTTTAAACACTTTGCGTGTCTGTCTGGATTCCCTTCTGTCTGCAGTTGCTTGAGTGCCATTCTGCATGGCGGTTTGCATGTGATATGTCTGGGGAATATAGAAAGGCTAAATAAAGTTGAGTTGAACAGATGTCAAAGGAGTGTGCCAAATAACTTATTTTTAAGAAGGGTAGACGAAAGGTTCATCACCTAATCCAACACTTATGATGGTAAGAAACAAGCTTGATTAATGAACTAAGTCTTTAAAATTAGTTGTGTGCTGCAGGTTGTGATTTCGCTAATCATCTGTAAACAACACAATAAATGCATATATAGGGTCAGCGCAACAGCACAGTGACTGAGAAACCACCTGCCATTCTGGTAACTCTAGCCCCCAACCCAGTAGGATATGAACTGAGTATATCAGTGGATCACAGATGGTTTCCATCACATGCTAGAAAAGACACCCTACAACACCCCTCCAGGGCATAGCAGAGACTGGTGTGATGTACAGAGAGCAGTTGTCGGTGTTGAGACAGGCTTCCATGCTTGTTCTTGATCACTGAGTGGTTGTTGGTTGAGAGAAAATGAGGGACTGGGATTAATGGATAATGTGGCCACCAGCCACCATACCACATTGGGCTGTTTCAGTCTCCAGGTCCACCTACTGATTAATGGAGTCTGCCCCAACTGGTTTTGAGTTTCCCGGAAAGAGGTTGCCCTGCTGCCCTAGCTAGTATAGGAAGTAGGCATGGGGGTGTATTTCGGTCTGAATAGCTCACTTGACCTTACCAGAAGTATGTATATTTGTGTGTGTTTTGGGGGGGAGGTGACAGGCAGTGAGACAGATCAGTGAGAGGAAGAGGGAATGAATTTGACCAGGACTAGCAAAGTATTGGAGGGACCCTGATGGAGCAGCTACATTGCAGACACACAGCTAGACAGGGGCAACAATGTAGGTACCCCCTCCAACAAGGTAAGAAAATAAGAGTGCAAAATTGGAATGATAAAAATTAAATAAATAAACGCACATATGGCTGGCCTTAAAGAAGTAGTGAACTACCTAAAACTAATATTAGTTTTTAAAAGCAGTTGACTAGTACCTTTATATTGAGGTACTTTTTCTTCCCCCTGTGGTTGATTGGAATATGTTTTAACCTGATGTTAGAAGGTGTGATGTGTGGAACAGCACTCTGCCTGGCTGCTGACATATCTAGCTCTGACCCTCCAACTACATCATCAGCATTGAGGCCTCACTGACTGCAACATCTCAGTTGCTCAGGAAGGGCCACTCTGCAGCTGCAGGTAAGTCACCTGTGATGTCACTATCACTGAGGTCACAATGCTGATAATGTAGTGGGAGAAATAGAACCAGATCTTCTTCGAGAATATCTCTTTCATCAGTCCACACCTATGGAACTATAGCTGTCAGGCACTAGGAACACATGGAAACTTTTTTGCTAGCAGTCTTCTAGGGGCTGCCCACAATGAAGTCATACTTCAAAGTCCTCAGCATATCAACGTGGGTGGCCCCGTGCCCTCCTCAGTTCTTTTCCTGCCATCGACCACTGCACATCGGACTCAACTGACACATCGTCACTTCAGTCAACCACCAAATCTTTGAATTTCTTTCCTTTGTTATTTTTCTCACTCTAGTCCGTTATCACTTTATGTTTTAAAGTGATTCCTGTCATTGTGTGTGTTGAGAAACTCTGTAAAACTCTTCTGATATTGCGAGTGCGGTGGAAAAATATACAGCCATGATGCTTATGTCCTCTGTCTTGGCGAGGCCCACAAGTTAAGGCCTGTGAGACCTGCCGTGGCTTCAACCAGGCTACCTGGTGGCACTGTCAGAAAGCTCTGCAGCCGTTCTTCCTGGAACAGAAGGTAGCTAGAATAGAGAGGGAGATCCAGGTGAGAATCTCCACTGCATCCCTGGCACTGTCCATGGGCTCCCATTCTTCCAAGGCCTGGGACGAGTCCTCTGGGAAACACAAGCACCAGGAGAGGAGTAGGGATAAGTTCCCCACCAGTATGCTCTCAGTCAGTGCTCTGGGCACCACTGCAGCATTGTCATCCACTTCGGTGGCAACGCCTCCTGCCACCCACACCCTCTCTTCCACAGGGTCAGCTCTGACAGTGAGTTCTGCTGGACTTTCCATGGCTGGCAATGGCTCATTGATGTCAGGCCTTTTGGAGCCCCCACCTACGCTGCAATCTTGGCCACTTGGACCCCTGTTTTTTCAGCAGCAGCTAGCAGCAGGCTACACCAGACCTACTTTGGCTGGCGATGGCTCATTGATGTTGGGCTTCAGACCTCCCCCATCAACACCACAGGCTGCTCCATCAATGCTGGGGACCAGCCTTCCCCATCTATGCCGCAAGGTGCCCCAGCGTCGCTGAACTCCGTCAATGTCCTGATCATGTTCTCCTCCTTTATGGAGGTCATTAGGTGCCTTACTTCTCTTTCAGGCCAAACAATGCCAGGGCCTGCCAGGCCAGCCCCCACATTGATGCCTGCCACGTCGATGTGCCCAGCTCACTCCAGGGCGTCGATGTTCTTATTGCCCTCTCAGCTTTATTCAGAGCCCATCAATGAGGATGTGGAATACAGTTCTGACCTCATCCCACAAGAAGAGGAAGAGGAGGAGGAGGAAGAAAGAGACAAAAGCCTATCTAGGTTTACCTTCACTGTTTCCTCAGGAAGCGAGGACTACACCAGGTATACCCTGAGGTCCCCTCCTTATGATGACTCCTTCATCTCAGTGATAAAGCAGCTCTAAAGTTTTGATGCTGAGGAGCAAGATATTACCAGGAGAAATTTGGTTGAATTTCTGGAACTACCAAATTCTCCTCCCCTAATCATTTCTCCTCTGCTGGCTGTATTAGAGGATGCCACCATGGTTGCATGGTACAGGCCAAGTATGATCCCTTCCATGCCTAGAACGGCAGACAGACTGTACCAGGCCCCTCCAGCGAAGGCTTTTTTTGCAGGGCAATCACAGGTGGATTCAGTGGTGATAAATGCAGCCCATGAGAGTTCTAAGAGACTTCAGCACCTCAGTTCTCTCCCCTTAGATAAGGAGTCAAGGAAACTGGACCTCATGGGCAAGAGGACCTTTGCTTCGGCCACACTGGGCCTCAGAATTGCCAATTATTATGCCCATGTGGTCAAATTCTGGGACACTCTCTGGAGGAAGGCCAAAGCAGCAGCTCAGGCCCTTCCAGAGGCGCCTCATAAGCAGAAGATGCTTAAGGCCCTCCAGACTGCAGCAGATATAGGTAAGCACCTCTTGAGGTCTACCTATAATATTTCAGATGCCTCAGCCAGAGCAGCTGCAGCTGGCATCTTCCTCAGAAGGCATTCTTGTCTCAAGGTGTCAGGATTTGCCAGTGATGTCCAGCAGTCCATTCTGTATGCCCCTTTCCGAGGTTATAAACTCTTTGGGGCAGATGTGTCGCATATCCTTTCTGACCTCCAAATCACAGGCTAGACTCTGCAGTCAGTTCACTCCCTCTTCCACACCCAACCAAAAAGTGGGCAGAGGGTGCCTTTTCATCATGCCGCCCATAGACCCAAGTCAGGCACCAAACAGCCGGCCAAGCACAGAGCAGGAACAGCTTTGCCTGCCCCTACCTCCACAACTGGGAATGCCCCCAGAGGTGGAGGTGCGGCTCCAGACGCAGGTTCAGCCTCAGCCTGACTCCTTGTCAGACCCCCCCCCCGGCACTTCAGGAGGTGGTGGAGAGACACACTAAGGTGAGACCTTGTTTACATGTGTGACCTGGCAGCACAAGGAAGTTAAGTAACTTGCTCAGGATCACACAGTGTGCAAGTGGGGGCTGTGGGATTCAAATCCAGGTCTCCAGGTCTGCAGCACAGAGCCTTAAAGTCATATGAACATACGACAATGCCAGCAGAAGCAGGCCTTACGGTCTATCAAGTCTGCTCAATTGTGCAGCTAGCCCCTCAACTTGCAGCTGCCCCACCCTCCCCACCCTCTTCATCACAACCACTCCACCCTGTCCCAACCCCTCTTAAGGCTGCCCACCATTCTACAGGCTACCACCTCCTCGAGCAGAGCATTCCATCTGTCCACCGTCCGTTCAGTGAAAAAATGTCTCCTGATTTCCCTCTTGAATCTTCCCCCATCCAATCTTAGCTGATGCCATCTCATGGAGGGACATCTCGGATGCTTTGGGGATGGGCTTGGGGGCATACCTGGGACCTCAACAGACCCAAGGTACTTGGACCACAGTGGAGAGTTCCCTCCACATAAATGTCTTAGTGATGAGAGCCATTCTGTACGCTCTGCAAGCTTTCCATAACCACCGTCTCTGGGGCCTCTGCTAGTGCAGACGGACATCATCAATGTTCTACACTACATAAACAAGCAAGGGAAGACTCATTCATACCCCCTGTGCAGAGAAGTGATGAGGGTTTGTACTGGGCTGTATAACATGATCAAGATCTGTCAGTCCTCCATGTTCCAGGCATCCAAAATGTATTGGTGGACAAGCTAAGCAGGTCACAGTCCAGAATGTATGAGTGGGAGCTGCTGACCTCCATAGTAGAAGACCTGTTTGACACATAGCGTCACCCAGAGGTGGACCTTTTTACGTCGTCACTCAATGCAAAACTGCCACTTTTCTGCTCACTTGCTCCAGGGCCTGGAGTTTTTTGGTGAGTCGCATTGTCCCTTTCTTGGAAAGGGTTCCTCTACACCTTCCCTCTCTTTCTTCTAATTCAGAGGGTACTGATCAAGCTCCATATAGAAGGGGCAACTCTGATTCTCATTGCTCTCTTCCAGTCTCATCAGATTTGTTTCCCCTTACTGCAGAAGTTGGTGGTGAAACCTCCAGTGCCCCTACCCCTCTGCAAAGATTTGCTATCACAGCAGCAGAGCACCTGGGTCCATCTGGACCTCAAGTCACTCCATCTTCATGCATGGCTCCTGAGGACATAGCCATGGCTAGATTTGGGGTGTCACAAAAGGTGGCTGATGTCCTGGTGGCCACGTGAAAGCCCTCTGCCAGGGCCACTTATTCTGTGACATGGAAGTGCTTTGCTCTGTGGGCTGCTTCCTATCACTTGGATCCCTTTATTTGTCAGGTGAATCATATTCTGGAGTACTTGCTGCTCCTTTCAGATGCTGGACTGCAATACTCTTCCATTAAGGTGCACCTGGCAGCCATTTCAGCTTTCAGTGTGCCTGTAGTTGACCATACAGTGGCACAACTGGAAGTGTGCTGTACGTTCTTGAGAGGCATTCTTCATTTAAAACCTCCCATCTGCAATCCAGTATCAACTTGGGACCTAAATTTTGTTCTAGAGAAACTGACTTTACCTTCATTTGAGCCAGCCATGTCCTGTGAGCTATGCTTTCTGTCGTGGAAAGCATTATTTGTAGTTGCTGTTACTTCTGCTCGAAGGATTTCCGAGCTTCAGGCTGTTATGTGTTAACCTCCTTATCTCATTTTCCACAAAGACAGGAAGTCTTTGTGTACCAGCCCTAAGTTTTTGCCAAAGGTGGTGTCCGAGTTTACCCTGAATCAAACCATCCACCTGCCTGTTTATTTTCTGGAGCATACCAATCCAGGGGAAGCACTGCTCCATACTTTAGATGTACATAGAATACTCAGATATTATGTTCATCGCACAAAGGACTGCAGGAAGTCTTCACAGCTGTTTGTTTCCTTCACCCTTGGTAAAGAGGGCATACCAGTTTCTGAACAGTGCCTGTCCAAATGGTTGGCTAACTGTATTACTTTTTGTTACAAGAAGTATAGCAAGGAACGTCCTGGCATTCTGCTTGGCCATTCCACCAAAGGCACGGCCACCTCAGTTGCCTGTTTCAGGAATGTATCAGCTACAGAGTTCTGTGCTGCTGCAACCTGGAGTATTGTCCACATTCACAAAAACACTACAGTCTGGACATTGCCTCGAGAAGGTGGGCAGGCTTTGGCCTGGCTGTGCTCCAACACCTCTTGTCTTAGTCCTATAGCCTCCAGCCACCCAGACTGTCTCCCTGTCAGTACTGCTTGGGACTCGTTCCATAGGTGTGGCCTGATGAAAGAGATATCATTGAAGAAGATAGTACAGTTATGTAAAAACTTACTGTAACAGTAGATCTTTGAAAGAATCTCTTTCATCAGGCCACGCCATCCCACCCTCCATCCCCCTTGGCCTTAGGGCTTCTTTGTTCCTGTCTCTGTCTCTCCAGGATGGTCTATCTCCTGTCTCACCTTTCTTAGTGGTAGGAAGCTCTGGCTCTCCCTCAGTTTCCCAGGAGGAGATCCTTTGCATATGGTCTCCAGACAGGGAACTGAGGAGAGTGCGGGCTGCCCACATCTGTATGCTGAAGATGTCTACACATGACGTCATCATGGGGGTCCCCTAGAAGACTGCTAGCAAAAAAGTTTCCGTGTGGTCCTAGTCACCTGGCGGCTATAGTTCCATAGGTTTGGCCTGGTGAAAAAGGTTCTCTTGAAGATCTATTGTTATGGTAAGTTCTTACATAACTGTACTACTGTATATGTCAGCTCCCAAGCAGAGTGCTGTTGCACTCATCCAGCATATTACTATCACGTGAAAAACTTTCTAATGACCAAACAGAAAAAGACAGATTCTTCAGAAATGAAAAGTTACAGCTGTCTACTTCTTAAAATTTGTCAAATGTTTCCTGACTGCTGTTTTTGGTACTAACTAGCTTTTTAAGTATTCTCAGTACCTGTGGCAACTGGTGGCTCACTACCTTTATAGGACCCCAGCCTGAGCTACTGCAAGTCATTCGTCTTTGACATTTAAGAAGCACCTGACGTCTCAGAGGAAACTTTGAAAAACTATAATTATCTGATGCATTTTAGTTTATTTTTCATGTATTTTCTATATTTTTCATCCACTTTGTCTTTATAACTTTACATATGAACATGAAAACAGGATCACTGCCTCCTGGACTTTACCTCCTTTGGCTGCTCATTTGCATGCCGTATCACAAAGATGTACTGCATCATATCTCTGGCTTGCTCTGCAAAGTCTCTGGTTTATATAACCTGAGAGCATGCGAATGTATTTTGCTTGAAACACCAAGAACTGCATCCAAATATGAAAAAAAGGCTTTCAGCCGGCCTGCCCCAATGTATTGGAACAAACTTCAGGCCGCCCTCAAGCTGAACTCAATCATGACCCTACGTCCCTTCATTATTAATCGATCCCTGCTGCATTGATAGTTGTACCTGCTCCTAGACTTTGCTATTGGTTGCATTTTGAGTGCTGTTTTAATGTTGTTCCAACTGTAACCATCCTGCTCTTTTTCATTTTATGCCTTATATTACATGTTTTTCTTTTGGTCTGTACCTCTTATTATGACCTATCAGGCCATACAGTGTGTTAATCTATACTATTCCTCACCCTGTGTACTTGGCATTGCTGTGACTTTTTCTATACTGTACTGTCCTAACCAGGACCTCCTTGCAGATGAGCTTCGCTCAAAGGAGCTTTTTCCTGGTGAAAAAATTAAAATAAATGAACTCCTCTGCTTATGACTTTATAGTCTGTTACTGTAGAAAGGATTATGATGTCACAAGCAGACAGTTATGATGACTGGTGTCGACAAGTAGCCAAAGCAGATGAAGTCTGAATGACAGCGATCCTTTTTACATGTGAATCTAAATACTGCCATTATTGTGCAAAAAGAGACACTAAATAGAGCCCACTGGGGGCTGGCAGTATAGCCTGGAGGTTAGAGCACTGAGCTGTGAAAGAGCTTGGTACATCCAGCAGACATGAGTTTGATTCCTACAACCTCCACTTGCATACTGCGTGAACCTGAGCAGGTCATTTAACCTACCTCAGTGCTTTGTAAGTCAACCCTGTAAACAAGCCTTGTTCCCTGTGGGCCTTACCCACTTACCGAAGAATTAAACATACAGTATATTAAATATAAGCCGAAATGTGTCTACAACTTGTTTTTCTAAAGCCTGCTCCCCCCCTCCCAAGTAATGTCAGTTTTCTTTTAAATGTTGTACTTATTTCCCCCACTGAACCCATTTGAAGCAGTGCAAAAAAGGACATTAGTGAACTGGACAGACCATTCCAAAATAGCATCATAATCCAACAAGGATACTCATTAGATTACAGCCAGACCAATTACTGTAGAGGATGACAAGCCGGCTTGGTAGTGGCCCCCAAGTACTAACTTTGTGGGGGGGGGGCAAACAAACATAAGGCTATCACTGAATGCACAAAGTAGCTCACATTAATTAGTGATCATACAGTTTTAAGCAGAAACACATTACCATACCCAGGTTAGCCTATTCTGCAGCCACAGGCTTGCAATCCAGAAATTCTGAATATCACACTTCTTCAAGTTAAGAGCAATCCTACTGTATATTGGTCCTGCCCCCCACAACATTGACACCAATATGTGCCCCCCCCCCGCCAGTAGTCTGCAACTTCTGTGATGAATGGCCACCGTTACAACTAATGTAACTTCTGCACCCTGGACTGATTGTCAGACAATAATAGAATACCATACATTGGGTGACCGTAGCTTTGTTCTGAGTTTATGGGAATACAGGTATATTTAGGCCCTGTCCACACTACACCGCTCCAGCCCAGTAACAATCGGATGCAATCCATTATGGCCGGGGAGCGGTGCAGTGTGTCCACATTGTAGTGGTGTCCGTTATGGGACCAGTACTGCCGGTCCACACTAGGGGTGCCAGGCAACCGTTACAGCGGCACCCGTTCCCAGGATGCAGCTCGCGCTGCTCTACGGGCCCTGCAGGGGACCATTACCATGCGTCCACACTATGCCTGGTAACGTTAGCGAGGCATAACCAGTTTCATAATCATTGTTGAAACCACCCCATATGTGGTTTCAACAATGGTTACGAAAACGCCTGCTGTAATGTTACAGGTGTAAACACAAACCGTTGCAGTAATGGTTTGGGCACTCTGTAACGTTACAGAGGCATAGTGTGGACAGGGCCTTATAGTCCATTAATAGAATACCACTGGAACCAAAAACTTTGCTAATGGAGATGAAGGTATGAATTTGCGCTAACAAGTCTTTTGCATGGTTCTTCATCGCAGCTCTGATGCAAGTTTATGTGGAATATTTTTATGTTGGCTCACTCTTGTGCAGCCAACATATTGCACTAATAGCAGATTTGGAGGCGCGGTCACTGTGGGTGAATGCAGGGCACGCATCAGTAGGTGCATCCCTCATTCTCAATAAGGCAGCATGCAGGCACCAAACCAGGAATACATAATGTGGCAAGCATATCTAAGGAAAGGTCCGCTGCAATGAGAGTCAAGCTCGTCACACAGTGGCACCTCCCGATGTGCCTTTCCTGGTGAAGCATGCTAGTAAACATGGTGGACCACCTGCCACAATGCAGACTTCAGGGGTGCCCAATCCCCCTGTCAGCATGCCCTGAATTAGTTAATGTGCCAATGGGGGAGTCCACTCCCCATTGGCACAGTGCTCCCCCATTTGTTGTGTGCCGAAGGGGGTGCCCAATCCCCCTCAGCTCTAGCCCCCCTCCCTTTGGTATGTGCTGATGGGGGTGCCCAATCCCCGTTAGCTAGCCCCCAAAAACTCAAGTGGCTTGCTGGGAACCCACCCCAGTGTGCCAAATGCCCCTGTAAAAAAAAATTCCCTCAATGTTTGTTTTTTTTTACCCTATAAAAGAAGGAAACGGTCCCTCACGGTCTGTCCTGCTCCCTCCCCCAACCCACGCCCACCATCTGCGCACCCTGCCTCCCTACACACACCCCACCCCATGCTTACCTCTGGAGTCCAGCGTGGCTATCTTCGGTGGACCGGGAACATGTCTGCACTCTTCAAAGCCGACCACAAACTGAAGAAATGCTGGTAAGCTGTATAGTGGCATAAATAGGGTTTTTTCAACTTTGGTGCATATCTCGGGCATTTTTTGGAATTTTTGCACTAAATTTTCAACATGGGGTTATTGGGGCCCCTCCTCATGAATTCAGTCACTGTCATGGCGTTATTCAGTCCAGAAAGATGATTTTGCAGTCACTGCGCGGAATCACCTTTCGGGACCGATTAACAAAATGATAGTGCCACTGTTCATGAGGTGGGCCCTCAAAAAGCCTATGTTGCAAATTTGGTGAAAAAAATCCAAATAATGACTGTTTTATGAGCATGCATTGCACAATTTCCACATACACTCGTAACTTCACAAATTTGTAATATTTTCATGCCAAATTTTCAACACTGCCATTTTTTCACACCTCCTTATGAACAGTACAGCTGTCATTTTTCACATCCTGCCCAAAATGTGTTTTCGCACCTGTGGTGCACAATGGCGTGGTCGCTGTGGGAAATCTTTCTAGGCATGGAACCTCCTTGTATCTGCTTATGTACTTGTAACCATTGTAAATGATGTTATGCCCATGTATTACTATGACGTGGAACCTCTGTAAAAGGGCCTTTGACTCAAAGGTACTTCCTAGAAATAAATAAAAGCATTCAATATCACCTTTCATGTGTTTTGCAATACCACCTCTGTGTGTATTTTACACCTAAAATCTGATGTTGCATCATTCCCAAATGCTTATCAGTATCAGACTATGTCATGTGATCTTTCTGCTTGACTTCCTCTAGCCTGAAGCCTGTGAGTCCATATCTGCTGCTGAATGGAGATTTGCCTGTTCCTGCTGAAGCAATCCACCTGTTAATGTTCTGAGGTAAGCAAATAGTCTTTTGATTGGAACAAATAAATTCAGGTCAGGGCTAGTTGTTTAAGTTTATCTTTAGTCACTAGGGCTGTGCAATACTAATACTATTTGTGGCAAATACACACAAACACAAATGGCAAGGCAAGGCAAGTTTTATTTAAAAGACACCCATTTCGGAGGCTTTTGGCGCTGTACATCAATCAAATAAATACAAAACAACACAATAATAAACATTTGTTTATAATATTCCTAACAGTTAAAACAGAATTTACTACCCTCAACTACAACTAAATTCAGAATCGCTAAAACTGAATTAAGCATCAATTTCTAAAAGACAGGTAGGGACTATAAAACATAGTCCGGGAAGGCCTGATTATACAAGAAGGCCTTGAGGCAAGCCTTAAATACCTCCACAGAAGGGGCCTCCCTAATGGCTAAAGGAAGCTAATTCCACAGGATGGGAGAGGCAACACTAAATGCTCTGTCGCCAGCAGTTTTTAACCTCATCCTGGGAATCACGAGGAGGCCCCTAGAAGAGGAGCAGAGGGAGCGGACTGAGACAGCAGGTGCAAGCAGGTCCTTCAGGTAGCCAGGGCCCAGGCTGTGTAGGGCCTTAAAGGTGAGCAAACCCAACTTAAAGAGGACCCTCCACCTATCCGGCAGCCAGTGCAGTTGATGCAGTACCGGAGTAATGTGACAATACTTAGGCTGTCCTATCAACAGCCTCACTGCTGCATTCTGCACCAGCTGCAGTCGACGCAGGGTACCCCATAGACTCTGAGATAGAGTGTATTACAGTTGTCAAGCCTGGTCGTCATGAAGGCATGTACCAAATGGGGAGGTCCAGTGGCGGAACTAGGGGCTTTATCCTGGCGATATTCTTCAGATGATAAAAGCTGGTATGGACAACGGATGCCACCTGAAACTCAAGTGTCAAACCACTGTCAAGAGTAACTCCCAGATCACACACCCTAGAGGAGGCCTTCAATGGTACAGAGCCAAGACAAAGCCCTGTCTCTGTACCAGAGGCCAACCTATTACACCTTCTGTTCGACTCCACCACCAGTACCTCCGTCTTACTGGGGTTCAATCACAACCAGTTGGAGGCCATCCAGTCATTGATCTCAGCAAGGCAGCTGTTGAGCACTTCCACTGCACAAGGTGTTCCAGGGGCAATGGAAAGGTACAGCTGGGTATCATCAGCATAGCAGTGAAAATCCAGACTGTACTTCCTAATGAGCTTTCCCAGGGGTAGCATAGCCATGGTAAACAACATCAGTGACAAGACCGAACCCTGGGGAACTCCACACGACAGGTGGCCGGGGAGGAGGAGAAATTCCCCCATCACTACCCTCTGCCTCCTGTTAGATAAAAAAGACTCAAACCAGCAGATGACAGTGCCGGCAAGTCTGCAGAATTCCCTTAGGCGGTCAAGTAACACTCGATGGTCCACCGTGTCATATGCTGAAGAAAGATCGAGGAGAACAAGAATTGTCCCCTTCCCTCAATCTCTAGCCCTAAGGAAGTCATTATGCACCCAAACTAGCACAGTTTCTGTGCTATGCCTTGCACAAAATGCACACTGGAGCGGCTCATACAAATCATGGTCCACGAGATGCTCCTCAAGCTAAAACGCCACCACCTTCTCGACAATCTTACCCAAAAATGGGAGATTGGAGCTAGGATGGTAATTTACCTTGACATCAGGGTCCAACAATGTTTTTTTCAGAAGGGGTCTCACCAATGCCTCCTTCAAGACATAGGGGAAGACCCCCTCTGACAAGGAACACTGGACAATCAGGGCAAACACCGGGCTAATGGAGTCAACACATCTCATTAAAAAATTAGTTGGCACTGGGTCCAGTTCACAAAAGGTGTGCTGAAGCTTGGAGGAAATCTCACTGACCTCAGCCACCTCCACCAGTCTAAACTCACCCGAACCAGGTGGAGTGCTCTCCGGTCGCCCATGGCGACCACTGTCGGCCAAATTCCAGTCCAATGGCGGAACCCCCCCCCCTTGATGGCAGACACCCTGTCCAAGAAGAACCGAGCAAACTCCTTGCACAATGCATTCGAAAAGGCTGCCTTCAGCTGTAGACAAGAAGGATGAAGAAGCCTGTCCACAGTCTGAAAGAGCACAGTTGGTCAGTTCCTCCCAGCAGCAATCTCTCGGGAGAGGAATTATGCCTTGTTATGGTTGATTGCCCCCTGGCATGCACAATAGTGCACACGTAGGGCCAGTTTGTCTACCTCCAGGCCGGACTTCTGCCAGCAGCGCTCTAATCTCCGACCCTTATACAGCACCTTCTACATTTACAAATACAAGTATCACTCTTAATTAGTTGTAATTATGTTAGACCACATAAAGTAACATTAGACCTGAAATGAGGATCAGTAACACACACATGACTACTACTTATCATTACATAAATGCATTTTTTATTCATAAATCTTCATATATTATTGATAACTCTCACCTCCTTGGCCTTGTGCCACCATTAACAACAGAAATGATTCTGAAATAAAAAAATATATTTTTAGTAATATATGAAGTACAAACAGATGCAAATAAAAATACCAGAGGCACGCATACAAATATCAGAAATGTGCCTCATGCACAACCCTATTAGCCACAAGTAACACCAAAGACACAAATTGAAGTTGAAAAGAAATAAAGTGGCTTGACTGGAAATTAGAACCTAGGAATTCGGTTGCTATACCATCTGCATTATCAAATCAGCTACTGTAGTTTGCCTAATCTTCGATAGATCAGTCTTCCCATACTTTAAGAAATAATTTTCATTGCCATATCTCTCTTAGTAAACATAAAGCTTGCTGGATTAAGATAGTGTGATACTTTACTGGATAAGCATTTATACTTTTCATAGTTGTAGCGCAAAAACTTTCAGGGCCACTCAGATTCCTTCTCTCATTCACAAGGAACCCCATGAAGGGACTGTATATCGTCAAAGGTTTGTGCATTACAATATCTATGTTGGTCCAATAGAGGTATTAGTGGAGGCCTAGGTTCAATTCCTACTTAAGTCGCATTATTTTTTCTCACTACAATTTGTGAGCTTATTAATTCAGGAACAGAAGTGAAGGAGAACTGCTCTTCCTAACTAAATGTATTTGTAGTTGCTGCAATTGATAATTATCAGATATTTTCAGGTATTTCAAAATAGATTCTCTCTTGTGCCCCTAAAGTGATACTGCAGGCAGGCAGGGAATTTCTCCAGAGATATCACAGAAATTTCAGAAAATATGTGACCATGTCAGTTGCTGGAACTGTAAAACAGCAGCAGATGTTTAAACTACACTGGCAGATGGTTAAGCTAGCTGTCGGGAAGGCTGGGGCTGCAGAGTCCACTGTGGTGGCAGAATCAGTGGGAAACCTAGACAGGACTAACCCAGGGATGGTGCTAAGGTGTTCAGGTCAGGTAATAATTGATATGAGGAATGAGTCCAGGGGACAGGGCAGGGTGGACACAATAGACATGAAAGGAGGGGGAACAATGAGACATCAAGGCTCTTACAGAAGGGTGATGGTGGAGGACAAGTGAGAGCCAATAGAGGTGTGGGCAGATGTTGGATGGAGATATGCCTCAATACCAGGAGTCTGGGTATTAAGATGGGTGAACTCCAGACAGTGGCAGATTCTGGGCTGAATCTATTGGCCATTACAGAGACTTGGGCCAGTGAGAACAACAACTGGAACATAGCAGCCCCAGGCTACACCTTATATGGACATGATGGAGGGACAGGTAGAGGTGGAGGGGTGGCCATCTATATCAGAGAAGGGGTTGAGACAGTAAAGGATACAACCATTGAGAGAAGGGAAGGTAGAATTACTGTGTGTTCGGATCACAGAGTTGGCAGGTAGAAAGACTCACACAGGGGTGATTTACAAGGTGACAAGGCAAAGAGAAGAGAGAAAGATAAGAAACTGGGTACTGAAGTAGAGAGGGGTGGAAAAGGGGGTGGATGTAATAGGGTAGATCTCAACCTAACAGATATCAATTGGGGCATCCCAGTGGCCTGAAGTAGAAGAAGTCAGGCCCTGCTCGATGTCTTTCAGGAATGCATGTTGTTGCAACACGTCAGGGATCCCACTAGACAGCACCTGTAAGCCCTCACCTAAGGCTGACATGCTTGACTTCAGGAGGTCGGATTTTAACCATATGAGGGAAATTGTGCTGGATAGGTTAGCTGGGGTAGATGGCATTAAGGGAGTGGAGGAAAGATGGTAGGTTATAAAAGGGGCTGTTCTTGATACAGCAAAAACACGTACAAGAACAGCTATCAAGAGAAACAAGTATAAGAAACCAATCTGGTTCTCTGAAAGGGTCAGGGAGGCAGTGAGGGCTAAAAATAGGGCCTTTATAAAGTACAAAGAGAAGCAGGTGGTGAAGAATGAGATGGGTACCAGAAGAAAACTAGAGAAGCCAAGGTGGCAGTTAGGACTGCAAAGCCAGACACAGAGCTTCATATTTCAAAAGGGGTCAAGGGTGGGGAAAACAGTTCTTTAGATTTATAAGAGAAAAAAGAAAGATGAGAGGGGTGATTGTCAGGCTAATGGAGGGGAGCTGAGTTATAGAGGAGGACTGGCAAAAAGCAACTGTACTAAATGGCAACTTCTGCTCAGTATTCACTTGGAAGAATAATATTCCCCTGTCAGAGAGCAGCATAAAGGCAGCTGATAAAGGGGTCCTGAAAATGAAACTGCAGACATTTACTGGCGAAAGAGATGAAAATGGGCAAGCAGCCCTGAAGGTAGACAAGGCCTTGGGGCTGGATGGGATACATCCAAGGGTCCTAAGAGAACTATCATCAGTGTTAGCCGAACCCCTGGTGGGGCTGTTCAGTAGCTCTACAAGGCAAGGGGTGGTTGCCAGTTCTGTTGCACAAGGGAGGAGACAAGGAGTAGCCAGGAAATTATAGGCCCATCAGCTTTACCTCCATGTTAGGGAAACTGATAGAGACACTAGTCAAAAAGATCAAGTGGAATACCTGGAAAAAACAAACTTCAGGATAGTAAGAGGCATGGATTCATGACAAAGAGGTTTTGTCAGACCAGCCTGATAATATTCTTTGACTGGGCAACCAAGGTAGTTGATAAGGGCCATGCTGTAGATTTACTGTGCTTCAGCTTCAGCAAAACCTTCGACTCAGTGCCACATCGAAGGCTGCTGAAGAAGACGTGGAATCTGGGAACAGCTAAGGAAATAGTAAGGTGGGTAGGGAGTTGGTTGGAGGGGAGGCATCAGAGAGTTTTGGTGAATGGGGTCAAATTAGTGGAAGGAGAAGTCACTAATGGAGTCCCACGAGGATCTAATCCAGGCCCAGTCCTCTTCAATATGAACATCAGTGACTTGGGAGAGGGAATCCAGAGCAGGTTGTGTCGCGTCTATTCTCAGATGACACAAAACTCTGTGGTAGGTTTGATAATGTGGATGGGATAAGGGAGTTGCAGAGAGACCTGTAAAAGCTGGAAAACTGGTCTGAAATCTAGCAGCTGAAATTCAATGCTAAAAAGTGCAGAGTTAAGCACTTAGGGAACAAAAACCCCAGAACAGATTATTGGATGGAGGTGGGGTTAAGCTGGACATAACATCAGAGGAAAGGGACCAAGGAGTCATCATTAGTGCTCCCTTAAACAAGCCAGCCAATGTAACAAGGCCTTCAGCAAGGCTAACATGATGCTGGGGTGCATCATGAGAGGGTTCAAGAGTAGAATGCAGGAGGTACTGTTAACCACCATACTGGTCAGTAGTAAAGCCACACCTGGAGTACTGTGCCTAGTTCAGGAGTCCCCACCTAAAAAAGGGGAGAGACAAGCTAGGGAAGGTACAATGTAGGATGACCATGATTCAGAACCAGGAGGGTAGATGCTATGAGGATCAATTAAAGGCACTGAACACAATTTCATTCAAAACCAGAAAAGAAAGGGGGGATATTATAGAGCCCTTCAAGTTCCTGAAAGGAATTAACAATGTGAACTCTGACGAGCTATTTACCAGGAGGCAGTATAGCGCAGTCATTTAAGGCTCTGAGCTGCAAATCTGGAGACCTGGGTTTGAATCCCACAGACCCCACTTGCATACTGTGTGACCCTGAGCAAGTCACTTAACTTCCTTGTGCTCCCAGGTTGTACCTGTAAACAAGCTTCAGCTTAGTGTGTCTCTCCTGGTTAAAAAAGAAAGGAACAGAGAAGATAGGACAAGGGGTCATGAGTGAAGGTTAACAGAGGAAGGTTTAAAAAAGATGTATGGAAGTATTATTTTACAGAAAAAGTGGCTGAGCTATGAAATGGTCTACTGATAGAGGTGGTGGGTGCCAAAACCATAAATAGCCTCAAACATCGCTGGGATAGAGTCCAGGGGATATTAGCTACTCAGCGGGAAGTGGGGGGCAGAAACATGGTGTATGAAAAGACCCCACAGAGAAAATATATCCTGGGGTATGATTGGGTAATATGGGCAGACTGGATGGACCATCGGTCTTTTTTCTGTCATCATCATCTAAGTTTCCAACAAAAAAAAAGATATTAAAGAGCATCTCTCTACTAAAATGAAAAGCTTAAAACTATTAGATTTTCAACAATTATGTTTAACTTTAGTGTTTTCTAGTTCTCTTTTCCAAAAGTATATGTCTGCAGCTGACCTCACAGTTGCTAAGGAAAGAACTATATAACATCATAAATAAAGGCGCTGTGAGGTCAGCTGTGCAGAGCTTCCGCACAGGCTGCCCTAATATGTTATGAACACTTTAAAGGAAAACTGAAAATTTAAATGGTATTCTCTAATAAATTGTATTATGGATTACTGTTTCTATGAAAGTACGTACTGAAGTGCAGAGCTGCTCTTTAAACAAATTGGACGTGTCGGATTTCTATTTTGCTTTGGGGTGCAGCTGTCTCACAAGTACTTGAATTATTGTCCCTTTCTCTGCCTCCTCTCCCTTCCATAGTTCTAGTGGGGTTCCTCTTAGACTACTAAAACTAAAGTGCCAATTGTCACACCTCTGTAATTTTATGACTATAAATGATTAGAAAACCAGTCCCACATCAGGTCAATTTTTCTAGAGCATTATTGTGAAAATAATTGCATGCACATGTCAGGTTTCTAAGTAAAATAGTCGATCCTCAAAAGATTATTACCATATGGATATTGACCATAGCTTTTAAAGAAATTAGCACCCTGGGAAAAAGTAACATTAACATTATAGAATGCGTATAAACCAATCAGATCTATATTTGTGTCCTGAGCCCCCTCTCACATGTACATATGTACCAAGAGAACAAAAATATTCTAGAAACTAGAAAACGTAAAACAATCATGGTTGACAAAATGGTGATTCATCTACTGCTTAAACCCTTAAAAAGATAAAAAGAAGTTGTAGTTAACGATTTATAGATTCATTTGCTATGTCTTAGTGAAAAGTACTATAGTGATTATTGAAAATAAAACAGGAGTGTTTTTTTGATAAGCTAAATATATGATTTTCTGTACAGTATAGTAACATTAAAAAGTGATTATTTTCTAATGTCTGCTGATTCTTTTTAGGCATACTGTATCAGCAGACAACACTGAGTATGTTAGAATGTTTGTCACTTCCACATACTTGAGAACTGGTTTCTTATGAATCACCTAGTTCTCAATACCAAGAAAACCAAAGCTATGTTGTTTCACAACCCTTCCGTGAAAGTAGTTTCCGATCGTACAGTTTTTATTCGGTCTGTCTCAGGTGTTTCCCTTGAATCCGTTCTGTCTTTCAGATACGTAAGTATCATGTTGAACCCCTGTCTCTCCTTTGAGGAACATGTAACAATGAACACTAAAAAGCTTAACCAGAAACTTGGACTGCTCTACTGCATTTGCCCTCTCTTCTCCCGCGACTCCTGTCAAAAGATTGCCTCCTCTTCCCTTCTCCCTATACTTTTCTATGGCGCGCCTCTTCTTCTCTCAGCCAAAACTTCCATTCTATGCTGACTTAGAATTCTCTACCACAGGGTCAGCCAACTTGCTCTTGGAACCAACTTTCGAAGACATCACTGTGAAGTTTTAGCAGCTGTAGGCTGGCAGAACTATGACCAAAGGTTGCAGTTTTTCTCCCTCTGCTTTCCCTATAAACTTACCTTCCTCTTATCTCCCCCATGTCTGAGTGACTTACTGTTACTTAGAGCTGCCCCAAGGCTACTCAGATCCTCCCTTGCTCCTTTGCTGTCAACCCCTTCCCCTCACCTGGCGATAGGCAGGCATTCATTTGCTTACTCTGCCCCTTCCATTTGGAATTCACTCCCTTTCCCTGCTCTCTCCCTCAACTCTCTTACTACTTTCAAGCATTCTCTTCCAAATTATTTACTTCATCCCAAGGCCTGCACCTGCTTTAGTTAGATGTTTTACATGAGTACCATGTTCGTGGGACTCTAATTGTATATATATATATATTGTAAATTCTGCAACAATGTATACAGGCTGCATATATATCTACTGCATACCACTGTGTACATACGCTGTTATGTATTTTGTCTGATTTACTCTGTATGTAACCCCCCTACAAATGGAGGTTCCCGAAAAGTCTTCCTTGAGCTTTCCTAAATGCTCACTGCCAGGCTGGTGTTCTGCATTTTAGCAGTTTAAATGTATTGCCAGAGAGTGCCTGTATAGCCTCTGTGTACTGTCTCTTTAAGAGCTGCCTGGATTGGGGTCATAATTAATCTGAGAGGGAGCTCTGTTAGAAGATGTACTTGTTTGCTGATCAGTTTTTAGAGTAGTAATAATATTGCAGTTTGTTCTAACCTGCCTTCTTTGTAGCATGGACAGTTCTGTTTGTTTACATCATCTTGGTCCTGGACTGCAGAATGGGCCAATCAGTATATTTGGGACTCTAAAATGGAGCCTGCCTACAGGGGGGGCTTGGTGGGGCCAGAACTTGTAGTAATTGTAGTTTTGGGCTTTTGGTGCCTAAAGTAACCTGGAGGGGGAGCCCTTGTTGTGACTGACAGACAGATCAGCCAACTGAACCTTTTGGATCTTGGGGAAAGTCCCACACTGCTTGCAGTTTCAGTTAGATCTGAGTTGGGAACTGAAGAAGTAACAGCTCAAGATAGTTTGAGCAGCAATCCATAGTGGATTCGCACCGGAGAACTGTGGAAAGGTTTGAGTTTGGCCTGCATGCCTGCCTGCTGTTCCTGAGAGGGAACTTGTGCTTTTTTTCGGACTGAATCCAAATTTGGAGAGCGAATTAAGCCACTGAATTGTGACCAGGCTTTAACCTGAAGAAGACCAAAGATTTGCTGAATGCGATCGGCCTGTCAGGACTTCCAACTGCCTCTGAACTCCCAGATTGTGCAGAGACTCTGTAATTGCAACCGGAGAGCCATTTGCCTGGTACAGTGGAATTTCCTTATATGTTAATGTGCTGTTTGCTTATAGTGGGTCATGATTTGGTTCCCCACTGTGTGTCTGAATTGTGTTTTGCTTGCTGGAGGCTGTATCCCGCTCCATGGACTGAATCCGTATCCATTTCCATTTGCCTGGGCCCTGCTACACTGACCCAGCCCGAATACCTGCTGTGCAGAGAAAGTCATCGACGAGAGACTGGCCTGGGGATCAGCCCCCTGCTCAACGCCTTAAACAGGAACGACACCTCGGTGATTTGTGTGGGCCCTGCTTCTATGGGCACTCCAGCTCAACAGTCTGCAGTCTCAATTTTGTTCTGCCTGTGTCCAGTATTGGGTACTGTGAATAAACTTCAGGGTAGCTCCCAGTAACAATAGCTAAATCTAAAAGTGTTGTCATCTGATTGTCTTGTTGCCCTTTCTTTCACGAACAGAGCCCTCCGGCTCCAGATTACAAATAGTGTGTGTTGTGCATGTTGCTTTCTTCCATCACAGGGCCCCAACCAGCTACAACATTCCTGGCTAGCCTACCATTTTTCTACCTGGGTAACCAGAGTGTGTGACTGTGTAGGGACTCTGAACTGCATGCATAACTGTCTGATTAATATAGCTTTTAAGCAAATCAACCTGATTACATCCCTCCCTTGTTCAAGTCCCTTGAATAAATCAGATTTAACTTTGCATTTAGCCTGACTGTGGTTCCAGTTTGTGCCAAAAGTATTGTACTGTTGCTATTTGCTGCCCTTAACCTTGTTTTACAAGGGGGGTCCCCAGGGTCAAGCTAGAGGAACCAGCCCTGGTGGTAAGAGCAAACAGTGTGGGAAATTGCCTGGTGAATAAGGGTAATTGTGAAAGTAATTATTGTATATTGTTCAGGCCTCTAGACGGGAAACAGGGGGGTTACAGCATCCCAGAGGGCTGTGCCCAGGTTAGCTTGACCACTAACAACCCTGACCTCCGGGTGGAGGCAACCAGTTCATTACCCAGGCCCCTTAACCTGCTACTAGCCAAGAAGGCAAGGGTAGTAGCCCTTGGGATAGCGCCACCTATGGGTTACATGTATATCTACTGTCTGATATATTAGATGCTGTACCCTTGACCCCGGGTCACCCCTGAAAAAGGGACTGAATTGTCTCACTGGGCTCACCCGGTTACCAAATTTCAAGTAAATAAATAAATAAGTGTATGTTTTTTTCTTTTCATTCTATCTCTGTCCCATGACCATAACCTTCACACACACAATAGTGCCCCAGTGTTTTGTCATATAACTAAAGGAACCCCAGTGAGGGTTCCACCCTTGGAAGTGCCAGAGGAACTCTGTCCATGTGACCTAAGGAAGGCAAAAGTCGCTATTCCCTAAACGAGGGGGGGAGGAAGTTGTTGGTAAGAGGACAGGATGCTAGTACAAGGACAATGAGCAACCAAACACTGGGCACAAGTGAGGTACACTTCTTTAGTACTCGACTGGGGGAGCTGAGCATGTGAAGCCCGCTGCTCCTCCTAAAATAACAGTTTCATTAGTCTGTCAGTCCTCATATCAGTGGACAACAATGAATATGTTCAAATGCCTGTTTCATATGTGGTTCAGCCACTTCATTTCTCTGTCTCACACCCAAGACAACCACCCTTATGAAGGTGCCAAACACAGCCTGGCAGTATTGCTAAAGAACCCCCCTCCCCATAAGGGTTCCAGCCTTGGAGGTGCCAGAGGGTCACTTTCAGTCACTATTCCCCAAAGTGGAGAGGGTATGGCAAGCACCAACAAATGGCTGTCTGAGCGATATCCAATCACATTCACAGTGGATTTATGGCCTTCAGCATAGAGGAGGGGGATCAAACCCTTTGCTAAGGACACCTCTGGTAAACTAAAGGCCTTAGGTCACTATGTTTCCAGGTTTTAGTAGGTTACCTAAAGAGAACATGAATCTTGTTGTGCATTTTTTTATACAGTTGTACATTTGTGTGTGTGTGAGGTCTGTTTAATAACCCAATATGTTTTGTTTTGTGAAATAGTCCTGTTTTTTTCCTTAGTTAGGCTCCCTTTTTTAATTATAATACAGTTATCTGCATCTGAGAGCATTCAAAAATGTATTACATGTTGAACAATATATCATGACAGGATTTTATAATCATGCCTCAGAATTTTTTTACAGCCTTGAGGGGTACCATTTGGATAAGCTATCAGCTGTACATTATTTTTGGATTCCCATGTTTGCCAAGAATGGGCACAGAGCAGTACATTACTTAAGATCAATTAGGTAGTTATTAAACATACCCACTGACTGGGGAGAGTGTTCTCGTATATAGATGCTGTAAAGAGTACCTGACTGTGAGAGAAAAACAAAACGTCTGCATTTACTTGGAAACAGTAGTAACTTAACACCATGTAACCTGGACAGTCTGATTATATTATAAAAACTGTTAACTAGAACCATCAAAAATGATCCAGACTCTGTGATGATTTTTAATGTTCAAACAGTCCGCTGCATGGGAAAAATTCCATCTGCACAACTAATAACGGTGATTTAAGTCCGTTCTTTTAATGCAAGCAAATCCCCGAGTAGTAACTGTGCCACTTCATTTTGGTATATGCATAAATAAAACTCAAATTTCAGACACACGACAAAGAACATTCAACGCCATGAAGAAGAAGACAATGAGAGTCCATTTTTGATTAGGTGCCATTTTGTCATTTATATATTCAGAAAATAAATAAGTCCCAGGACTAAACACAAATACATTTCACCCATATGTGCATTTGCACACAAAAATGAAAAGAAGTTTCAGTCACTTTAATGCCCCAGGAGAACCTCGTTGGCTTACCCCCCACTTAAGCTTACATATTTAACAGTCCATTTCAGTTCTCTTCCAAGTCCGAAGCAGATCCCTCATGCCATGCAGCAAATTCAATATGAAGCTTGGTGACCATTGCGGATCAGTGTATATGTAGACCTTCCTTCTATAAGTAATTTTGATCCTTGCTGGCAACATCATCACATGTTGAATGCCTAGGGCATGTAATTGTGCACTCACCCCATCAAAGGACTTCCTCCTAGATCTTATCAAGTATCTTAAATTGGGGAAGAGCCACACTTGATGGCCATGGCGTTCCAGGTTAGTAGCCCTTCTTGCAGCATATAGTAATTCATCTCTTTCCCCTGAGTCGGCAACCACCATGTTAGTGGTACAAGCTGGTGGACTGTCTCCCAGGGTATGACAGAGTGTAACATGGTATGCTTTCTTAACTGTAAAGAAGTCAGTGTTCATTGTGGTTGCAAGCCAATTTTGAATAAAAGACAATACCAGCTTCGTCCTCCACACCCTGTGGCATTCCGACAGTACAAATGTTAGATGCATGCACCTAGTTTTCAAGGTGCTCCAGCTGGTACCGGAGTACCCTATTTTCTTTCACAAGTCCTGTGGCTGATATAAGGGCTTTAGTAACTGTCTCCATAGCTTCTTTCACCTCCATTTGCACTCCTGTGGGTTTGCTATCCAGAAGGGTTATTTTTGTGACCAGTGACTCTAACCTCTGATCCACGGCCTGGATCACTTTTAGGAGTGTTGCGTTTGAGGGTTGAGCAGTGTCCACTGTCTAGGAAGTAGTCAGCAACTCCACATCTCCTGATGGTTGCGTCATCTTCTGCCAGCCCCTTCTTGATTTCCACTTCGGGTGTTTCTGCCCATTGCAAAAAAGATGTGGTATTGCTCAACTCAGAATCACCTTTCCCAAACAATGAAGTCTGTTTGAAAATGATTAGGAGACTTTAGATTAAGTTTTCAAAGGTTTTTAATAGTTAATTATGCAGACCTCATTCTCACACATCTATGCAGTTTGGCACTTGGCTCCACCCCACCGTTAGGTTCCGTTTTACTGCTGCCTTTTTCACACCCAATATTACTTTTTTTATTACTTATGAGTTCCAGTGACATCCGTTGAATGGAAGCCCTGCATCAAAAACTTCATAGAAGGATTCTGCTCAACTTATGTAATTAAATCCTGGAACTCATAAGTACTTAGGAAATGAATACTGAAGGGGGAAAAGGGCAGCATTAGCAAGGGACCCTAAATAGAGGAAACATAGGGCAACCTTAAACACACAAACTAATTCATTGAAGTTTTTAAAAAGACTTTACACATGACCAAAATAATAATTACATTAGAAAATGAAAACAACGTGGTTTGTGTTCATTTTACAGAAACAACTGGCAGGGTAGCCTAGAGTAACAAGCTGCAAATGAGCTTGGTACACCCAGTAGACCTGAGATTGATTCCCACAACCTCCACTTGCATGCTGTGTGACCCTGAGCAAGTCACTTAATCTCCTCAGTGCTCCTGGGTGGCCCCTGAAAACTGATCTTGGGCCTTGTGGGCCTTACCAAGCTACCAAAGAATAAAACCTTCCCAGTGCTTCCCTGGCACCCTTGAAAACAGGCCTTGGGCTTTGCGGACCTTAACCAGTTACCAAACAATAAAAAAAACATCAAAATGTATGAATACCCAAATAAAAAAGTAAATCAAAGGCACAAAGTGAAACCAGTAGGACTGACAACAGAATGGCAAAGCAGCAATAGCCAAGAAGACAAATGCTTCTAATAACTCAAGGTCAAAAAGAACAGCTTAGATAGAGGACTGCAAGAAAGATGAATATATTGTTGCTCTGAGCAGCTTTGCAAGGTAGCCATGGTGAGAAGCCCTGGTAGGGCTGCAGAGAACTGCTTTAATAGGCAGCTGCACTGAGCTGCTTCGATAGGTGGTTACAGTGAGAAGCTTCACTAGACGCTGTGATGAACAGCTTTGGCAGGCAACTGTGGCAAGCGCCTTTAGTATGTTGTAAGTGTAGTTTGGCTGCCTACACGTTGTCTCACAACTAAGACTGCCATGCCCATGAAGGTGCTGAAGAACTTGGACATATAACTAAAGGAACCCTCACGACCATTCTTCCCCTAAAGGTGCAAGGGGACTCGGCTCATAAGATTAAAGGAAAAGAATATGATTGTCACCCACCATCCCCCAAAGGAGAGTTGTGGAATGGGCACAAGGGCAGCTGAGGTAGGAAATGAGATACGTGCTGTAGCAAGCAACTTAGGGTTGATGAGCACAGCACCCCCATCCCCCACACTAAAAATGTTCTGGGGCCCATAGCACATGTGAAGCCCAAACAATGATGGGTGGGTAGGAAGACAACAAGGGTCCAGGACAGAAGAGCTCAGAGCACAAGCCATAGGACCAAGAGTGAGATGCCACTGGAAAGAAGCAGTGCTGCAGGCAATAAAAAGGAAGAAAGCAGAAGTGGGCAGTGGATGCATGGAGCAGCTCAGAGGCCCCAGTGCAAAGCCATGAGGCCACAACATACAGGACCAACAAGGTAATTTGCTGCAGTAGCCAAAAAGGAGGCTAGGTGGGACATGAGGACAGAACCCAAATGGCTTTAGTTGCTGTGGTCCCAGTGCTAGTAGAAGATGGAGCCCAAATAAAAATGGAGGAATAGAGGGCCAGGTACAGAGCTGTTCTGAAGAGTACCCAACCAGTGCTTCACATGGGCAGGAATGGAGACAAGGGGCTAAGCACTGGATGTGACTGGGGTGCCTTTTTAAGGTGCATTGGGGGTCAAAACATGAGTTTCCCTCTGCCCCCTCCCTCTGACCCACAGGATAAATCTTCTGTCATGTAAACCATGTTTTATTTCTAGGGCCCTATCAGCAAAAGGTCACAGAAACATAGAATCTGATGGCAGAAAAGGACCGCTTGGCAAACCCAGTCTGCCCATTCTCCCCTACCTATAGTATCACCGCAGATCGGTAATCCGATCTCCGACTCATTCTCCCACCCTCCCTCCTCTTCCTTTCACCTAAGATACCCTATACCATGCATTCATGAACCCCACCCACTGTCTTACCCCCACCACCTCTGCTGGAAATCTGTTCCAGGAATCCAACACTCTTTCTGTGAAGAAGTATTTCCTCATATCTCTCCCGAATCTACCCACCTCCAGATTCACAGCATGTCCCCTTGTTCTTGAGCTCCTTTTTTTTTGGAAAAAATACTTTCCTCCTTACCTTATTTACCTCTGTGATGCATTTACAGGTCCCTATCACATCCCCTCTCTCCCTTCTCTCTTCCAGGGTGTACATATTGAGGTTCTTTAATCTCTCCTCATAGAGCTTTTGATGCAGACACTGCACCATTTTAGTTGCTCTCCTCTGGACCACCTCCACTCTGTGTCTATGTTTTTCCAAACAAGTGGTCTCCAAAGCTGGACAGAGTACTCAAGGTGGAGTCTTATCAGTGATCTATACAGGGCAACACCACCTCCCTGTTTCTACTGATGATACGGTTACCCCTCCCTATGCACCTCAGCATCCACTAGCCCTCCCAGCTGCCTTGTTGCACTGCCTGGCCACCTTTAAGTCATCTGATATGAATACCCCCAGATCTCTTTACTGTTTGATTGTTGTCAGTACCACTCCACCCATTTTGGACTCTGGCTCTGGTTTTCTGTGACCTATGTGCATTATTTTGCACTTTTTAATATTGAAACTTAGCTGCCACACCCTTGTTCACTCCTTGAGTTTTCTCAAGTCTCTGCTTATCCTTTCTAACCCCCTCCCCCCGTGTGTCCACCCTGTTGCAAATGTTGGTGTCATCCACAGAACTGCAGACCTTCTGTCCCAGCTCCTCTGCAATGTCACTTATAAAGACAATAAAGAAGACAGGTCCCAACACTGATCCCTGAGGTACCCCGCTGGTTGCCCTCCCTTCCTTGGAGTGAATTCTGTTTACCATTACCCTCTGTCGCCTATCCCCTAACCAGTTTCTTACCCAGTTTACCACCTTTGGATCCACCCCTAAGCTACCCAGCTTGCTTACTAGTCTATGTGGAATGGTGTTAAAAGCCTTCTGAAATCTAGGTAGTTCACATCTACTGCTCCACTCTGATCTAATTCCATGGTCACCCAGGGAAAGAAATCTATTAGATTCATTTGACATGACATCCATCCCATGAATCCATGCTGCCTTGGGTCTTGTAACCCGTTGGTTTCAAGATATTCCACAATTCTTTCCTTCAGCAATGTTTCCATTAACTTTCCCATCAGTGGTGTCAGGCTAACTGGCCTGTGATTGCCAGCCTCCTTTCTGCAACCACTTTTCTGGAGCGGGACTACATCCGTCCTCTTCCAGTCCTCTGGAATCACTCCTGTTTCCAGTGAGCTGTTAAATAGGATTGTCAGGGGACTTTTATATCAGATAGAAGTAGTGGTAGACTCCATTTATGGTCCCGATATTGATTCCCCAGCTTTCATCATGTCTTTAGCCGTAACCTTAGCCTCATATGTATCTCTGCCTATTATTCTCAGGGGTAACTGGAACCTTGTACAGGCACCAGATTTAGACTAAGTCAGAGAATGGTAGAAGGGGGCTGTCCCTGGGTCAAAGAGCACTCAGGGATTTTATAGACACATTGGGGTTCCTGGACTGGTGGAGAATCCTCTACCCACATGAACAAGCTTTTTCCTTTTATTCCCGCCCGCACCAAACTTTTTCCAGGATTGATTATTTTTTAATCTGTCATGAACTTCTGCCTACTACACAGATCTGTAAAATCAAAGAACTGGTCCTATCAGTATCGTTACAGCTTGATTTTAGTAATGGGACCTTGCCTGACAAAACCTGGAAACCTAATTCCATGCTCCTTAATGATTCATTCATAGAAAAGAGACTTAAAGAATTCATACAACAATTTTTCGAAATCAACAAGAATACAATATCCAGAGCAGACACTTTGTGGAGCGCAGCTAAAAGTCTCTGGGGAAGAGAACTGATCTGCCTTGCCTTCAAGAAAAAGAAACAAAAAGAGGTGCTGGTTCAGTCCCTTTTAACAGACATTAGGCTGATAGAATTCTCCCTATCTAGATCTACCCCTGATGCAACTAGGTGCCATTTAAACACCCTGAGGTCCCAATATGCGGCTCTGCTACAGGAAAAGAACAAACAAGCCATCTTTTGATCCCGCATCACTTATATTGAACAAGGTGAAAAAACAGGGAAACTTATGGTTGAAGACTTTGTCAACGTGAAGCCAGAAAATTAATGAAAGGAATTCGGTGGGATGGCTCCCAAATCCTCACGACTAATGCAAGGGACATAGCTGAGATTTTTCTATTTTTTTACCAAACTTTATTTACTGCAGATCTGGACATTGTGGACATAAGCCAGGCTCTTAATGCCTTTCTTGACCCCATTGAACTGCCCTGTCTTACTCCAGCCTAAAGTTATGTTTTAGGTGGCCCAATCCAGCAGGAAGAGGTGGAGTCAGCTATTACAAGTTTTAAACTTGATACAGCTCCAGGACCCCATGGGTTCCTGTCTAATTTTTTACAAAAAATTTTCTCCTGATCTTGTCCCACATTTGACCTCTATTTTTAATCAATTTTTTGAGGAAGGCATTTCTGACCACACGCTTACAGAGGTCAGAATTTCATCTGTCCTTAAACCCGGTCGAGGCAATGCACTTCCTGGAAATTATTGACCTATTTCTTTTAAAAAATGTTGACCTAAACATATTAGTGAAAGTCCTTGCTTGCCAGCTGGAGGGAGTCTGGCAAACTATCACTAGTCCTGAGTAAATGGGCTTTTTTGCAGGGCACCTCTTGAACAACCATCTCCGCAAGGTTCTCCTTGGATGCCAAGAAAGCATTTGATTGAGTGGCCTGGAATTATCTGTTTATGATTTTGGGTAGGTATGGGATACCCAACACTTTTATTAAGTGGGTCCGGGTATTATACCAGTCTCCATAGGCCCATGTCAGTTGCAATGGAGTCCTTTTCTCCCCCTTTCAATTGACGAAAGGCATGCGAAAGGGCTGCCCACTGTCCCCTTATTTTTTAATCTCTATTTAGAATCCCTCCTCCTCAAGTTTCAACATACGGTGACAGTCTGAGGTATCACCATAGGATCCCAGAGCTACTTTATCTCCGCATACACGGATGATATTTTACTCCACCTAAGAGATCCCCAGGAGACCCTTCCACAGGTCCTCACCATTATTGAAGAGTTTAGCCATCTTTTTTCTTATAAGATCAGTGTTCATAAAATTGCCGTATTCCCACTAGATAATCAGGCAGATAAGCAAGCCATGCTTCAGCTAGGGCTTAAATGGGAAGCCAAATATCTGACTTATCTTGGAATAAAAATTTACAGACGTGTTTCAGATTTCTGTGCCCTAAAACTCAACCCTCTATTTAAACAAATTGATCAAGGAGTTGGCCCCCTGTTACTTATTAGATATGAACCAAACTTCTTCCCCCCAACATTGGACCAGACATACGCCAGGTGGGAAGTCCAAGGGAATACAAGATTCGTTCAATTTGCTGAGAATGGTAGGTGCATCTCTTTCCAAAGAGTCAATTAAAAATTCAACTGGAGCAACTCTGAGTTCCTCAGGTTCATGTAAATCAGGCACTTTGTCAACTCTGCGGACCACCTGGAGGGCCTAACCAGACCTTATTCAGGGTGGGAAAACTTTCTTTATGGGACAGTAATGGTGGCCATCGAAAACAAATACATCACAAGCCTTTATAGAATGTTACTAGAGGCTGGGTGTGGTTCCCTATGTGTACATAAGGTAGCATGGGAGCTAGAAGTGAACTAACATGTTAGTGATGCAGACTGGAATCACAGATTGTAATTCTTCTGGAAAGACACAGCAGCCCCGGCTTGGAGAGAATTTTCATGGAAAGTTCTGATCAGGTATTTCCATGTTCCCACCATTACACAACATTATAATTCATCTTGCTCAGCGGTCTGTTGGAGACAATGCGGGGGAGTTGGAAATCACTGTCACAGATTCTGGGGCTGACCTCAGATATCTAATTTCTAGAAAATGCTTCAGGTGGCCATCCATGATATTACAGGAATCCTTCTTCCCCTTAAATTTGGTGAATGGGTCTTGGGGACTCCTACAGCAGTACGCCTAAAGGGAGACTTCCGCAGAGTAGTACTTACACTGCTAGTGGTAGGGCTAAAATGTATCACAGCCAAATGGCTTTGACCTGAACCTCCCACAGTACAGGACTGGGTCGGAAGAATGAGGGCAGTGCTCTCTATGGAGGCCTTGACAGCCAAACTTAGACTTCAGCATGACCAGCATGTATGGGGGGTGGAGGCCTGGCTTCTTAAGGAGACAGAGGAAGTGGCATCAGAAAGTCAAGTCCATCCTGGTGGACCCCAGAGTCATGAATACCCTCCCCTTACATGCAACTTTCTGAGTCCTGAACAGATGATACTGGGTCCTGAACTTCAGTCTAGAGGGGAAGAGGAAATGTCCACTAACAGACAATTGAACATTACTGGCCTTCCCCTGCTAAGTTCATTCTCTTTTGTCCTACTTTTTCACCTGTTATTTAGATTCTAATTGGGGTGGATGGGCTCATAACCATTGTTTGTTTGGGGCCAAAATGTTCATTTTTTCTGCCCCACTGGATGAGATCATGTTTTAAACTTTATTAACTCTTATCCAGACACCTGTCATTATTATGACAGGTGTCTAGCCACAGCTCATCAGTGTGATAATTGAACAAAACTGTATGCTGATCTGTTAACTGACACTTCTGTTGGAAATTGTCTTTCAGGAAATGTATTGGTAACATATTGTATGTCAAGCTGTGGAGAAAATGTACTCAATAAAGCTGAGTTTAAAAAAAAAATTGATCAAAATCTTTCTCGCTGGTCTCCTCTCCCTATGTCACTTTTAGGGCATATTAACATAATTAAAATGAATGTGTACCCTGAGTACTACATCCTCTCAGTATGCTTAATCTGGTCCTTCTGCTTCAGTGGTTTACTAAATTACGTAATAGAATTGGTAGATTTCTTTGGCAGAATAAAGGATCTAAATGTTCCTATAAATGGCTGGCAGTATAGCCTAGAGGTTAGAGTAATGGGCTATGAATGAGCTTCGTACATCCAGCAGGCCTGGGTTTGATTCCCACAACCTCCACTTGCATACTGTGTGACTCTAAGCAAGTCACTTAACCCCCCAAGTGCTCCCAGGTCGCCCCTGAAAACAAGCACTTGTGCCTAGTGGTCCTTACCCAGTTACCAAAGACTAAAATAAAAAATAAATAAAATAAAAATGTCTAGCGGGTCCTAAGCATCTGGATGGTCTATGCTTACCTAATTTTACGCTCTATTACTTTCCCTTGCATGGGAACAAATATTTTCGATGGCATACTCTCCACAATGCAGAATCTGTCATATTTTATAAGCCACACTGGCTTTCCATTAAACAAGAGTTGGTATGGAAGTGTGACCTACAGCTACAGTCACTTTTCTATCTACCTATGGTGCATGTTCCTCCCTCACTCTGCCATACCCCTATTATGTGGTCTGTTCAAGCCCATGCTCAGTTATGTAAATGACTAAGCTTAAATCTTTTGAAAGATAGTACCCAGCCTCTCTTTTTCAATCCCAATTTCCAGAAAGGGGGTATGATTTTTGGACTCTACACACTGGAATAACCTTGACATTCCTGCTGTGGATTATTTTCTTGTAAACAATTCCTTCACAACCTTTCATGCCTTTTTGGAATGCTCAGGGGTCACGCCTCCCTTTGCGTTTAAATTTTCACAGCTAAAACACTGTCTTTTACAGTTTTGGGGCCCACCCCCATGATCAGATGTAGATGGTTCTACAGTTCAATGGTTAGTAACTGAAAGCATTCAACCACACTCTATATCCAGACTCTGTATTGCCCTTCAAGTTCTAGACCCATCCCAACTCCCTGCATGCTGTAAGTACTGGTCTAGAGAATTAGAATTAACTTTAATTGATGAGGACTGGCAACCTCTATAAATATACCACACAAGACCGCTTCAGAATGCAGCAGGTTAAGACCCTCCACAATTTGTATTATATACCAAAGAGATTATATCAGATGCATACTTTAGATGTAGATACATGTCATAAATGTGAAGGTGAGGTTGGCACGCTCTACCATATTGTATGGTCCTGTTCCAAAGCTCAACCACTTTGAGCAGAGATTCAAACTGTATTAGATCCCTTACTTGGTCTTTAGGAGGCCTTCACCCCTAAGATTTGACCCTTAGGCCTATACGACGATACAGTGTTTGGATCTGGAAGAAGACATAGAGTGCTTATAGCCTCAGTGGCTAAATTAATAATTCTCCGACACTGGATGGATGACGATACTCAATCGTATGTAGAATGGCATCAGGAAATGCTATTTGCTCTTAATGTTGAGCAAACTATTGCAATCATCTGGCACAGATATCCACCTTTTCATAGAAGATGGGAGATGTTGCTAACTTTACTTACAATATAGTGACAGTAATATTTTCTTTGTATTCTACACCTACTGTGTGGCTTAATTAGAGGCCCTCTTACACATATTACATTTGGGAATAATCAAATGGTGTTGTTAAGTGTTTTTTCTTTTGCTAAGTCAGTTTTGGGCCCATAAGGGTGTTTCATTAATAGTTTCCCTATGCTCTTAAAGACTGCAGGTCTTTGGGGAGAGGGAGGGAGCATGTTGTGTTTTTTCTTTTTTTTGAACCGGGGTTTGTTAGTAAGTCTGTAGATTGTATATGTCAGGTCTTGTTAGTTTGTTTGTACGTTTGTTGTCCTTTTGTTATACTTATTTCATCATTTCTCTGCTAATGTTTTTGTCTTAATCTCCTATGCAAAAATTTCAATAACACATATTAAATAAAAAAACGACCGTCAGATGTACAGCCGGTACCTCCCTGAACTCCCTCAACACCCTTGGATGCACCCCATTTGGCCTTATTGCTTTGTCCACTTTCAGATTAGAAAGCCCTTTCAGGACACTCACCTAAAAACGACTAGTGTCCACCTCCCCCTTTCAAAGCTCCTGTTACTTTTTTGCAGTCCCTACCCTCCTCTGTGAACACCGAGCAGAAGTATTTGTTCAAAAAAACAGTATGGCGTAGTAGTTAAGGGCGCTGATCTGCAAACCTGTACACCTGAGTTTGAATCCCATCAGCCCCCACTTGCATATTGTGTGATCCTGAGCAAGTCATTAATTTCCTTGTGCTCTCAGATCTCACCTGGAAACAAGCTGTGGCTTAGTGTACCTTTCCCGGTTAAACAATTCCCCATTCCCCCCAATTTGTTCAAAATCTCTGCCTTTTCCTGGGCCCCTCTGCACAGCCCCCCCCCCCATTCCCTTTTTAATCTTACAGTCCCTCCTTTGGTCCTTCTCTTTTCACTTACATACCTCAAAAATGTCTTGTCTGCTTTTGTTACCTCCTGGGCTAGTCTCTCTTCATACTCCTTACTGCTTTCCCTGCTTCCCTACATTTCACTTGATACACCTCCATATCCTCTTCCCTGTGCATCTTCTTGTACTTTCTGAATGTAACCCTTTAACTATTATTATTATTATTATTTATCTCTTGTTCCTCTTGCTTTTGTTACAGAGGTTTGTTGCCTTCACTGTGCCCACTTTTAGTTTTGCCCACTGTTCCTCCACCCCCACCTGCCAGATCACCCCTGAGGCAATTTGCCAATTCTTATAAAACCCATTCTCCTAATGTCCAGAAGCCTAGCTGTGTAAAGTCCATTTATGGCACTCATCTTTGAGGTACATCTTGAGACATCTGGGCTGCGGAATGGAACCTATGATAATGAACCTACGTTTTCTCCAAAGTCCCGTTTTGTTCCTAGATAGAAATATACCCACACTGCCTAATGTCTTTTAGTAATGGAGCTCAGATTCATGCTCTTTCAAAGCCTTCTGGTAAATATGGAAAGTGACTTATTTGTTCTGATCTATCTGAATTCCTATGAGCAGTGGAACTATACAGTATATACAGTAAAATAAGCACGTCTCATAGCAAAAGGCTACCAGTTCAGTTTATTATTTATGCCTGAAGCACACTAAGAATCCTCCTAGATAATATTTTCTAATTTTTTGTGTTGTTAGTCACAGTTGTGATGGTACATTTCTTTTATTTCTGGAGTCATATCCTCCCTTCTTCCCCCTTTTGTCCTTCTGCCCCACTCCTGGCACTCATAGAGGACAGCAAAAGAGTGGAGGAGAGAGGGGAAAAAAGGAATTTGGTCTCATATATATATATTGCCTTTTAAACAAACTGTATCCAAAAGCACTTGTTATAAACCAGAAGAGGACGTTGCTGCCATTTTCCACTCTCAAGGAGATTCCTAAGGCAAAAAGCAATTAGAGAGGGACTTGTGCAGGGTCCCACAAAAAGTGGCAGTTGTGGTATTTAAATGCAGGTCTCCAGGTTGGCATCTCTGTGCTTGAACCACTAGGTCAAACTGCCTCCCTTTCACAGAGCATGACAAGACACTCAACCTCATTCCTTAAAGGAATTAACAAAGTGAACTGTGGGGAACTATTTAGCCTGATTACCAGTTCGAGGTCATATGGACATGAATGGGAATTAACAGGAGGTAAGTTCAGGAGAGATGTGAGGAAGTACTCCTTTACGGAAAGGGTGGTGGAACCTTGGAACAGTCTGTCGGCTGAAGTAGTGGGTGCAAAAACAGTCAGAGGATTCAAGCAGGGCTGGAACATAGTGAAGGGAATAGTTTTTACTGGGGTCGACAGGACCAGAGAGGAGAATAGTGAGATGACAGGGAGGGTTAATACCCTGGAGGAACAGTAGGTTCCAGGGATTATAGGGAACTTGGGCAGATTGGGTGGACCTCTGGTCTTTTTCTGCCATCATCATGTATGTTTCGTTCATTTGGTATGTGAACTTTGTTCTACTCCAAGACTCCAGCTCTCACTTGTATGGAGGCCACAAAGTGTGCTCTAGAGAAATGTGTTTTATTACTCACTACTGAGAGAGGAAGTGCATCAGCTTTGCAGCCTGCCAACCTCCACTGGCCCAGAAAGAGAGAGAGAGAGAGAGAGAGAGAGAGAGAGAGAGAGAGAGAGAAAGACCCCATGCTTCTCCCAATTTTAACCTGTTCTGACTTTCTGTCTTTATCGATCCTGTACTATCCATGCATCTGTAGCTTGCCCCTTCCACAGCAGCACAGTGAACAAAGTCCTAGTGAAAAAAAGAGAATGTTATTCAATTACCAATACCATATATGGAGCTCGAGACACAGTGCTGTGGTAAAACCAGTATATTATTTTATTTACATTTTGAAAGTAGTACTGTACTTGTGTGTAATATGGACAGCCTATCCTTGCAAATATGTAAAAGAAGTACAGCATTATGTTGAAATAAATTTGCCGATTTTCAAGTTGCTATAAAATTGGGGAGTTTTTGCTATGTGAACTAACTAGCTTCATAAAATGTCTGTCTGCTTCCACTTGCTCATGTAACTGTTGATCTAAAGAGTAAAAAAAATATATATATATATATATATATATATATATATGTTGTTTTTTTGTTGTAATGAGACACTGTATTTGTCCTGTCAAACATGCTGTAATACTGTATTTTTAATTGCTTTCAATAAAGGCAAGAAGTTTAAAAAAAGAAAAAAAAGGAAATATTTTTTGTAGGCCTCCAGAACAGAAGGCTTCTTCAGAAAGGGACATTTGCATGACTCCACCATTGCATAACTGCATCAAAACACTGAAACATTTGCCGGTGGCGTGATGGGTGGGGGGAGGATATTTTTTTCCTTTTTCTGGTGATAGCTCAAAATGGATCGAAATACTGGATTTTCAAGGGTGTTTTCCTGCCACAAGTCTGAGATACATCAAAGATACGGTGCACCGGACTTGACAAGATTTTCGATCCTATGCATCATTTAGATGCCCGCTAGACCACTTTCCTGTACTCCAGTGTGTGTCACTGCTGGGATCTGTTGCAAGCAGCTGGCGGACAGCCTTTGCCACAAGCTGCTGTAAAGAAGGTCCAACTTCCATAACTGCGTCCAAGATTAGTAAATCATATGCCGATGCTGCAGTTGGATTTTGCACAGCTGTGGCAATGCACGGGATTGACGCAGGGATTGACCCTGACGCAGCATCATCCTTAGAAAATCTGGCTCTAGGGATCTGCTTGCCTTTAAATAAGAACTACTGACTCTGCTTATCCATTTGGGAACCAAGGGGCCAGATTTTGCCATACTGCCTGGGTCTCACTGTAGAAGCTCATGCACATAAAATGTATGTGTGTTACATGGTGCTAAACAAAAGAGTTCAAAACAATCTGGCAAATAAAGACTGATGGGTTTTTTACTCATCAACGATACACAGCTGTAAGCATATAAAGATTTAGCACTGTTCAGATTTTCAAGCAGGACTAGGCAGATGCCTTGGTTTTGAGGACTACACAGCATGAGTAGCTTGGAGGTGTGTCCATGCTCAAATCAGGTATAATCACTGTCATGCGGCAAGACAGTCAAACAAGACAGACTCTCATGTCATTGTCTCTCTGTAATTTGTATACCTTGACAATGGTTGCCTATAAAAAACACGATGTTGTCCATACGCTCTCATTTTTAATAAATGAAATGAAATTAAACTCTAAGTCCCTTCTGTCATACCAATACTAATGTAACATAGACACATGAATTGTTCAGCTGTCTGTAGGATGCTCTGGTACTTAATAACTGTTATGTCTCTGGAATCAGTGTTGATACTATTTCTGCTATGTTTTTATCTGTATTCACTGCCCGTGGCTTTCAATTTTTGTGATCCTTTTTTTTTGTTTCATATGTGCCATCTAAATGGCCCAGGTTGTGCCTGAAAATGGTCCCTAGGACTAGTGTACTTATCCGGTTATCAAATAAATAAATGAATAAAAAGTGCTGAGATTTGGACACACACAAAATTCAAAACTGAGACTTACAGTAGGAATTATTGGACAGTGCCAAATTCCGAAACACTAATTGTTCTGCAGAACATTAGATAGTGCATATAAAGTGTTGTTTCTTTGAGTTTTATTTTTTATTTGTATTGGTAGTTCCCGTTAATTCATACATTTGATGCTAATGCAGCTACAACTGTTTTCTGCTTTGTCAACTCATGGGGATTTTTTTAGCGTGCGGATTTACATTGCTGTAAACCCCTTAAGAGGATTTCAATATTTTGAGCATATCTCTGCCAGAGTACTGCATGATACTGTACCTAGAAAAGTCTCTTACTGACATTAGTGAGCAATGTACAATATATTCTAATATCTGTCTTTCTTCTAATTACGGGCAAGCTCTTACTAAAACTACACAGTAAACATTAACATGAAAGTAAATATGGATAAACAAAATTATTGAAGTGTGGCCTGTGGTAGAAAGTCAACAGTTTGTTAAAAAGAGGGCACGTAAAAACTCATAAACTGTTATTGACATGGGGATGTGCAGAATACTTTTCCTCTGATCATTTCCCATAAACTGACTTATGAATATCAGATATATGGGAAGAGTATGCCATATTGTGCTTTTCATTTCCACTATAACCCAAAGTACCTTATAATATGAAAACAGTTGACTGCTGCCATTAGGCAGTCACAAAGAGGTAATACTGAACATAGCCTAACTCCGGTGTTCCACACCTCACTGCCAGTCCAAACCAGACAGCATCCACAGCCCCTGCCAGCTGCACTCATATCAGGGCAGGGGGTGGTAGGGGGCAGAGCTGTGCTGGACTACATGCATCTAATCAGATGCTCATAGCAGCCTGCTGCTGGATCTGCATGAAGCAGGGGATGGTGGGATATGTAGGAAACATATGCCTAACAAAGAAGAAGTGTGCCTCAAAGAGCAAGAGCATTGATCTGCTTGAACATCAAGGTGCCTTAATAAATACTGAAAATACTAAGAGACTGGTTTGCACCTGTACTTTGTTGTTTTCTATAGTTCTGTTCACCTACTTATATGGCAGCATCTCAAGTCAGTCTGAGTCTTTATAACTCACAGTGTGTGGTTTGAGAGAGATAGTGGGATATGGCAGTCCGCCAAGGCGTGCTGTATTGCTGCAGGTATGTTATCAATTGTGCAAATCTTACCAGTCAGCATGGCTCCCAGCCCACTGTGAAGGCCTTGAAGGCTGTAGAAGGGGGGATGATCAGGCCCCCAGGACAGATCTGTGGCTATTCAGAGGGGGAGTGTATCCACTGTGGCAGCCCTTCAGGCCACTGCCTCCTCAGCTGATCCTCCCCAACGTACAACTTAATTCTGCATGCCAGTCATGCAAGCTCTCACCCTGGCCGCCCAAGTAGCAATGCCCATGGCTTAGGATTGGGTGCAAAGGGGGTGAACAGCAGGGGCTGTGGTAGCATAGAGGTCACTGCATGTGTGGAGCAGAACGTCTGCTCTCTGCAGGCTTGCATATCCACATCTCTACAGGTGTGAAAGTGGGTGCAGAGCTTTTGAGGATCAAGCCCTAAGCATGACTGAAGAAGACGTGGGGGTTAAATACAGGAGAAGGAGGGTGCGAGAGAGACAGAGAGAGAGAGAGAGAGAGAGAGAGAGAGAGAGAGAGATTAAGCAAAGTGGGGCACTGAGTGGCATGCTTCAGGTCATACAGTGAGTAAGTAGCAGTAGTAGGATTCAAACCCAATCTGCAGATTTACAGGTCTGTGTTGTAACCACTAGGCTAAATTGCCTTCCATGGAGGGATAAGGCTTTTATCACCATCTAGTCAGCCATTCAAAACATGTTACAAGTGTTGACATTTTAGACTCTATGTTGACTATAATCTCCTTCTCCTAAAAGTTTTTATAATATAATATAAATGACATTTTAGCCAGATACATTTTTTTCTGATAGCAAATGATAGTTGAATGTTCTTTTATATTTCATGTCTTTAATATTTTTATTTTATTTTATTTTCGGCTTAATTTTTAATTTTTCCATGTGTTGCTCATACACAGTAACTGCAGAGTACATCATAGGAACGTAGGAATATGACAGCAGAAAAGAATCTCCAGGACCACCTAGTCTGCCCCAGTTACCTAGATCTCTGCTAGGTCCCTGAAATCCCGCCCCCCCTTACTACTAGTCCCTTGTGCCTGTCCTATGCCCTCTTGAAACCTCCCACCATTTTTTCACATATCATTTCATATATCATTATCTGCAGTTCAATGCCAAAATTACATTTGCGTAGTCACTGTAAATTAAGATAACAAATAATGTACAAGTGACAACCATCTTTTGGAGGTGGAACAAAAAGAAACAATCAGTCATGCGTAATTTAATGTGTTTCCTGCATTACTTAACTAATGTATCACGCCTACTTAATGAAGTATAACAGCACTATTAGTGCTTATCATAGGTGGATTCTCAGTACAAATTTTCAATTGCCAGATCCAAATTTCTATTATGCTGTATTAGCATTGATTGAAAAAGAGAAAATAGGTAGGATGTAATAACTTTTCTTTGACTAACAGAAACTTGTAATACAAGCTTTCAAAGTCACATATGCTGCTTCATCATGTCATTGTCAACAAACCAACATCTAAATTACAAGTGAGATAAAACAGCTCATCTCTTGCAACAGTCAAAAGGAATTAGTAAAATAAAGACATTCATTTTTTTTCCCAGCACTGATTCATATTATACACAACATAGCAAACAGCAATATACAGACAGTCATTTTTCCCCCACCATGTAGTTGTATTATACACAGTGTGGCAAACAGAAGTAGGTTAATAAATACACACCATACAAAAACAGGCAGAAAATGTCTGACTCTCAGTAATTAACTCATGGATTGGTTTAGCCTCTGTACCTTGTCAAAGTGGTCAGCTCCATACAACACACACACACAACCTAATAATTTCACCATACTCATAAGTAATTATTATAGGAAGAGAATATCACGATGTAAGATAGAGTAGACAGTAAAAAAATATGAAGTGGATGCATTAGATTTTTTATTAGAATAACTAACTGTACTTATTGGTACCAAAGTATTTTTAAGTTTGAATTTTGCCTGTATCTCACTGGTCCAAAGCCATCTGAGCAGAGGTCACAGACAAGCTAGGTCATTTTGTCCAGTGTCAAAAGATTAATTCATCTCGGCTATGAGATGAATATTCTTATGAGGCTGGGGCCTACAGTAAATAGGCAATGTGAATTCCAGCAAAAGCGAGAGTGCTGAAAGGCACTGCTGCAGATTTTTGGCAGCATACTTCTCATCATTCTGCACTAACATTTTTTTTTTTTTAATCTAAAAGTCTCCTGCTGAGTCAGAGTGAATAAGGAAGTTGAAGAAAGCTGATGCCTTCCTTTACCACGCAGTATCAATAATCTTTATGCTTGGCATTGTCCCGCTATGAATCTAGCCATATATTTTCAACACATATATGAAGCTGGCCAGGAAAACATTATATAATAAGCAGTGACCCCTTCTAGCAACTTGTTTCTGAGTTGTGTCAAATGCCATAATAAACATGTATGATATCACACCCAGTCATTATGGCGTTTCTTCAGTTACTCTTTGCTGCTCTGTTTTGAAACAGAGAAAGCAGAGTGGGAGACTTGTGCACAGGGCTCCTAACCAGCATAAACTGTTTCTTGCTAACCTCGGCTGTTGCAAAAAAAATGTTTCTCCACTCTAGTAATTAGGTTGAGTGCTGGTGGGCAATTGATCATCTTCTCAAGCGGAGTTTCAGTTTGGGATTTGGTTTCTTAGCTTCTGCCACTGCTGTTTGTCGGGAAAGGTGGGTCCCTGATGTGATAGATTATCAGTTACTATAGAAAATAAAAGATAAATGACTGTGTGCTTATGAATTTTTGTTTTCCACACCCTCAGTGAGTGATGACCACGTGAACCTCTCGAGCTTTGCTCTTGAGGTTTATGGATCATCACACACCTCTGTGTGCAAAAAAACCCAAAAACCTTTATAACACACATTCACCCATGCATTATTTTCTATTTGACATTCTGCATCCTCTCCGTATATGAGTTTTCATTAATGTTTACCCAGAAGTTGGTATTGGAATAGTCACAAAGTCTTATACAGCCAGCACCTGTCAGCAGTCTTTGCCTTTACTAAGTAAGGCCAACAGGATGCTGGGATGCATCGCTAGGGGGATCACCTCCAGAAGGAGGGAAGTGATGCTCCCTCTGTATAACTGCTTGGTGAGGCTGCACCTGGAGTACTGCGTGCAGTTTTGGAGGCCACACTTAAAGAGGGACATTAACCTCCTGGAGAGGGTCCAGAGGAGGGCAACCAAAATGATTTGGGGCTTGGGGACAGGACCTATGAGGAGAGGCTCAAGAGCTAAATATGTACACTTTGGAAGAGAGAAGGGACCGGGGGACATGATAGAGGTCTTCAGGTACATGAAGAGGGTAAATAGGGAGGAACAGTGAGGGTGCTTGAAGGAAGGAGGAAGGGGCCACTAGAGGGCATGGGTGGAAGCTGGAGGGGGAAGATTCAGGGAGAAAGGAGGAGGTGCTACTTCACTGAGAGGGTGGTAGAGCCATGGAATGCACTACCTAGGGGCTGGTGGAGGCAGAGACAGTGGAGGGGTTCAAGAGGGGTGGGACAGGTACAGGGAAGGGTTCAGGAAGCAAAATCCAATGCAGCAAGAATATCCGGAACTGGGAAGGGAGAAGCCAGAGAAGGCGAGAGGGACAGCAAGGTCAGCACCCAGGGTGGGGGCTGACCAAACGAGCAGACATGAAAGACCATTAGGCCTATTCTGCTGGCATTTTAGTATGTTAGTATGTTAGTATGACTCAGTGGCCAGCCATTTACCTCCATTCAAGAGAGAACAGATCTGTCCAGAATCCTGAAACTCATCATTTTGTTTTTGAATCGAGATTCCAGCTCATCCTATGATAGGTCGTTCAGGTACTTGGACACTGTTGGAGTTCTAGCTTACTGAATCACCAACATGTCAACCAGCTCTGTTAATCTGCTCCTAAGTGTATGTTTTTTTTTTTATATGGCTTCATCCAAAGGAACTCAAAGCCATCATTTTTTATGTTTGCTTGCACGCATGTGCAAGAAACATAGTGCCATCATCCGAGTTTTCGGAGGTGTTTCACCCCCTCTTCCAGTTCAGTCAGTGTGTTGGCAGGCGCAGCCCCAGTCCTCCAATGCATGCTGGAGCTGTCTATGACAGCTCCAAAATGCAGTGGTGTACAGTTGAAAGGGGGAGCTACGCTTCAGTGAGCAGCAATCAGATATCGCCTGCTCATGCGCAGCTCCCCCTACACACACACACAAACACACTCACGCATACTGTGTGCTGCCCCCACACACACACACTGTATAGCTGGGTGCCCAATCTCCCGCCGGCTGTGCTGCACTCTCCCCCAAAGCCTTCCACATGCCATGCTGGGTGCCCACCCCAGCATGGCAACTCATGGTTGGCACCACTGTCCCCACCCCCACCCCCAGAGTACAGGCCTGAGAGGTGCCACGCCAGGAGCCCACCCCAGCGTGGCAATAGATACTATGGCACCCCATTGGCTCCACGCCCCAGCCATCTTGTGCCACACTGGGAGTCCACCCAGTGTGGCAAATGTCCCGCCGTCACGTAATAAAAACAACCTGTAAAGAAAAACGTCCCACGTAGTCTCCCTGCCCCCACAACCCGCACTCCACCCACTGTGCACCCTGCCTCCCCACATCCCCTCTCACCCCATACTTACCTCCGGAGCTCGGCGCAACGATCATCGGTGGACCGGGAACACGTCTGCACTCTTCAAAGCCGACCATGAACTGAGGAAATGCCGGTAAGCTGTATAATGGGATAGATAGGGTTTTTTCAACTTTGTTGCATATCTCAGGCATTTTTTGGAATTTTTGCACCAAATTTTCAACATGGGGTTTTTGGGACCCCTTCTCGTGAATACTGTCACTGTCATGGTGTTATTCGGGCCCGAAGGGTGATTTCGCAGTCACTGTGCGAAATCACCTTTCGGGACCGATTAACCAAACGACACTGCCAGTGTTCATAAGGTGGTCTCTCAAGAAGCCTATTTTGAAAATTTGGTGGAAAAGTTCCAAAAAATGACTGTTTTACGAGCGTTGCGTTGTGCAGTTCTACACACGCTCATAAGTTCGCGAATGTTCAATATTTTCCTCCAGATTTTCAACATTGCCATTTTACCACACCTCCTTATGAGCAGTACAGCTGTCATTTTTCACATCTCACCCAAAATGTGTTTCAGCCATGTAGCACACAATGGCTTAGTCAGGTAAAGCAAATCAATGTACAGGACAAATTAAGAAAACACAGTGACACTGTTCATGAGCAGAGGTCTTAAAATGGCTATGTTGAAAATTTGGTGAAATTCCAAAAATGACTGTTTCTGAGCATCGTTGTGCAGTTCTCTGTGCACATTTCGTAAGTTAGCAAATTTTCAATATTTTCACTGAAGATTTTCAACATTGCCATTTTATTACACTTCCTTCTGAACAGTATAGCTGCCATTTTCATATGTCGCCAAAATATGTTTTCGCACATGTAGTACAATGGTGCTGTTGGTGTGTGAAAGCAATGTTTGGGACAGATTACGAAAATCACAGTTACACTGTTCATGAGCAGAGGTCTTAAAATGGCTATGTTGAAAATTTGGTGACAAAAGCCCATAAAATGACTGTGTTATGAGTGAGCATTGTGCAGTTTCCACGCACTCTCGTAAGTTCATGACTTTGTAATATTTTCAGTCCAGATTTTCACCAGTGGCATTTTTCCACACTTCCTTATGAAAAGTACAGCTGTCATTTTTCACAACATGGCCAAGGTGTGTTTTCACACTTTCAGTGCAGAGATGCGTGGTCGCTGTGGGAAATTATTGTTCAGGACAGATAAAGAAAATCACAGTGACACTGTTCATGATCGGAGGCACCAAAATGCCTGAGTTGACAATCTGCTGTAAAAAATCCCCAACCTAATTATATTACGTGTGTGTGTTGCACAGTTTCTATGTCCGCTTGTGACTTCACCAGTTTTTTTTTAATATTTTACTGCAGATTTGCAACATTGCCATTTTACACCTCCCCATGAACAATACAGCTGTCATTTTACATCCTGTTCAGAATGTTTTGCACCTGTGGTGCTCATCTGCGTATTCGGCTGTGTATAAGCAGCTTTACATTGACTAACAAACTGATATGCCACTGTTCATGAGGTGGGGTCACAAAAAACATGTTGAAAATTTGAGTGAAAATACCAACAATGCCTGAGGTATTAGGGTTTCCAACCATAACGCCCAACCCTGTAGAGAATGACAGGTATCAGGGGTGTGACTTGGGATTCTTGCCTGTAATGCTCATACCATTCCACACCCTGCAGCCAGTGAGAGGCATCGAGGTATGCCTTGGACTCTTCGGCCCCAAAGTTCACCCCATTCTCCTATATCGCACCCATCTAACTGTATTTCCTAATGGAATGAGGTGCGCATAAGTGCCAAAGACCCCAAGGAACACCGTGACACTTGTCAGTGTCTGCAGGGTGGGGTGTGGTGAAATGGCGTGGCTGTTATGCCTGATGACCCAAAGGCACACCCCAATGCCTGTCACTCTCTGCAGGGTGGTGGTGGGGTTGGCTTTAGTTCAATACTTCACTGCCACTCCTATTACGCAGCGCTGTAACTTCTACACTACCACTGCCAATGCCAGCAAGCAAACATTCGGCATTGACAAATGCTTGTTATTTTATGAAACTATAGGGACCTTTTAACAGGTAGCCAAAAGAAAGTATCACAAGAGGCATAATGCATATTTTCCCATATCAATAGCACTGCTAGAAGGGTAACGCCCATTGCCAATGGGGTGCCATGCCATAACACTGAATACTGTAGAGATATCTTTGCTTAGCTCTGAAATGTCAGGAATAAGCATATAAGATATTTAATTTCACTCTGGCTGGCTAAAGAAAGAATCATGCAATACTAAGATCCAGACTCAGTTCCCCATGGGTCTTGGACTGTGTCCCACTCGAAAGTATAACCTGTTACATGATGCAAAATCAAGCCCTTTTGAAACATGATGTGTGTTACTAGATATGCAGAAAAGAGGTGACTGTTTTTTTTTTTAAGATTGCCTCTAAGTTCTGTAGCTCTGTCAATATTTATATACATTTTTTGATGACAGATCATATTTCAGTACACACTGCAGACTTTTCTGTCTTGTGTCTCATTCAGCAAGCACACTGGTACTAAACATCAAATGACAGAGTAATCCTTTTTGGATTAGATATTCTTGTAATACCAAAATAAATGTATTACATCAAGGCCGACGGTCAAAAATAGAAAATATCAGGTAAGACACTTTAAAGTGAGCAAGTGAGGAGTTTGAATCAATTAACTAAAATACAATCTTTAACAATGTTTTATATTATGTCACTTTGCTTAACTTAGATGTAATAACTAATCTCCATTTTTTCTCATAGGAAATGCTGTTCATAATTCGCTGTTATAACCCATGAGTGATAACAGTGAACACGCACCAGCTTTTCTTATGGGAGGTTCACACCCACTACTTGGTTCCACACAAAACTATTTTTGCCCATAAAAAATGTCAGTAAAACAAAAAGCCAGTGTGTGTGTTCATTCTGAAATGAGCTCACCTCATTGCTTCACTACAGATCAAGTCAGGAGCCAAAAAAAAAAAATAGCAGTCCTCACTCTCATTCTCTCACTACAGAAACCGTGGAGACTATCAACAATGAACAGCCAATTTGCATATCTCCATGGAAACCCAGTTTCCTTAACTTCACAAATCCTAATAAAACAAAGAAATGGAACCTTTTTGGACTTCTTTAAAAAACTTTCAGCAGTTTTTGTTGCAGTTTATTATTTTTTTTTTAAAGCATACGGCAGTTTTCGAACTCCATTTTATTACAACTAACACTGGCACTGTGGCACAGTGAAAAAAAACAGAGACTAGCAATTACATAAAACAACACATCGAGGGGAGTATAAAACTCAAATTTTATGCACAACCTCAGTGTGAGATGCTTTGAAAAATCCTCCATGCCTCACTCTCGGGATTTATTAACTATCCACCTCTCGAGAGCGCATAAAATTCTCGTTTTGAACTCTCCCCAAGTATTATTCGATATGTTACAGATTCAAAAAATTTGCACTAGCATAAGAAAAGAATGAGGCATAAGGAAAGGCACATAACCCTTTGTAGATACTGACTGTTTTTGCCTAAGAATTTCCTTTTATTGTGAAGATTTGTTCTAAATGCAAGTTAAAATCGGCACTGTGCTCATCAAGCGAAGAGTATATTCTCTAGGGATATATCCATATTTAAGTAAAACTCTTCTCTATTGAGGTGTGGTATCTTATACATAATTGCTTTTAAAACAAGTAACAGATTTTTTTTTCCATTAGATGCTGATAATATTACAGAAATGTTAAAGAAAAAGCTTATTCAGTCCTAAGTAGCTAACCAAATTTATGTTATGAATCTGAAGGTTACATCTATCCAAGGAAAACCACTCACCTGATGATAGATAGATAGGTAGATAGAGAGAGACAGAGATTTCATTTATTTGAAGGACCTGAGCACCTTGCACATCCAGTAGTGATGTAACTCTCGTTTCCCACTGCCATTTTTGTGAATGCTAAGAAACAACAGCTTTGGTGAAGTAACTACTGAACAGTTTCCCAAATTGATGTGTTTTGCTTCTCAAGCAGATGCTTTACATGATCAATATATGTTACACATAGTCAGCCCTATGCACTGTCTGGTGTAGTATATGCCAGAAAAGGTGTGTGGCTACACACCATGCTTCTGGTCCCAGGCAATCATGTGTTGCCAGAATTCACTATCGCCAGCTGAACCAATGCATTGGTGCATAACTCCTCTCTGTGGGAGGGACCCTCTGGTGGATGGGCACAGGGCTTCTAAACAGAAGCTGATCCCAACACCAGAGTGGAGGCCCTGCTTGACAGGGTCAGGGTATCATGTGATACGGCAGTCCATGTAAGGAGTGGTTATGATTTAATTATACAGAAAGAAAAACAGTGCAGGCAACTGTCCTCTTCACCCAGGTCCTCCAAGTCAAGGAGGAGAACCAGAGTCTGTAGCAGCAGGCCCGATCAGGGCCTCTCGACTCCCCTCAGGAGAAGGGTTTAATAGTCACAGTAGCCCTCTGACTGGTGTAACCTAAGCCATTCCTGAAACTGGACTAACAGATCACAAACTGATTTGTACACATTGTGCTCTGCAGGACCAGCTTCTGACACCCCTACCCCAAGCCTCGACAGACAGAGCAACTGCATGTGACCAAGTGTAGTCACGGCTTTGGAGGCAACATGAGGGGACTGTCAGTGCACCCGCTGGTATCCTGTTCATATATGGCATGCATAAACTCAACCCTACATGCAGTATATTGTGGTGTATAGATCTGATTTTCCTTATTGTATAGTCTGCTAGTGATTGTTAAATGACATCACAACTGTTTTACTCTGCCAAGGAGCTGTTTTGATATCAATGCAAGACAGATATCATAGTATCTGAAAATATTTTTAATATTTACTCATACCATGAATTTGCAAATGTTGAAGATGCTATTGCTCATTGTTCGAAAAGATTTAATTGTATTGTGCATCACTATAGATGGAGCAGAGCAGGCACTATGGTAAATCACAATATTTGGTCACTTATAACTGAATCATCTTCAGACTTCAGAAGCTGAAAACTGACATGTGCACACTTTGCAGCAGAATCTCCAAGCCCTACAAATTAAATAAAATTCGATTAGATAGTTTAAAAGTTATAGGGGGCTCATTAACGGAAAATATATCAGTTTAAAAATGCTTTTTATGTTTGCAAAACAGTACATTTGAAACCTGACATTTTGGGGTTTGTTAGATCCTGTCACAAAGGAGTGTTTCTTTTGTGTTTTGGAAGTGAAAAAGTTAAATTAAAGTCACAGAAAAGGCTGGCAGTATATGTGCAGTTTATTTATTACGCATTCTTGATGAAGTATTTTCATGTGTCGCTGATCACACTTCAGCGATTACAAGCACAAGCATGTCACATGGTTGGCAGTTAGAAAGACCCCTCACATCCCCTAGTGCTCACTGTGTCCCAGGGAGCTGATTCTTGGGGCCACTTTGTTGCCCCCACACACACACACATTTTAAAAACATCATAAGGAGCCCATCCCAGATGTCACTGATGTTTGTGATAATGCTCACCCCACCCCACCCACCCCAAGAAAGTTTTGCATAGCTGGGTGCAGGATTATCACATTAAGAGAATTTCTGTTTGGGCACACTATTAAGCAATAAGGCATAACAGGTGGGATAACGGCCCACCTTGGGTGAATTGAAGCATGAGGTGAAGCTGAGTGCTTCCACCACCCAAGAAGGGCCATTAGCCCATAATAACGCACTCCCTGGAGTGCCTTATTGCAATTATGGAATGGGTCCTTTCTAGCAAATTTGATGTATTTTTCATACATATTTCTGTTGAGCTACTTTCAGCTGGGCTGTTGTGCTGGGATAACTACCCAGCTGAAAGTACCTCTTGCCCAGTCAGGAGCCAGTATTCTTTCTACCCATTTCATAATCAGAAATTAATCAGTGGTGGGCACTAAATAGAAAGTAGTACTTGGATAGGAATTGGGGAGCATGTGCTCCTGAGACTTTATTGGCATGACGGGATTGACAGCCATGCTGGCATCACAACTGCAATGTCACAAATGTCCGCACCCCCCCAATAGTGTTCTGTGACACGTCCAGGAGTCCATCTTTCGTGTTACACTACATTATCAAGCTGTTGTTGAATTGCTTACACACACACACACACACACACACACACACACACACACACACACTTGCCCAACCGTGACCATTTGTGTGACGCTGGGAGCTCCAAAACAATGTGAGGAGGTTCATCTTTACTGAATCAGTGGTGGCTAGATGGAACAGACTACCAGTGGAGGCAGTGAATGTGGACTCCATCTTAGGTTTCAAGAATCGCAAGGCTATAGCAGTGAGTGACATTTGCCTTGCCCCAGCACTGGTCTCAGTCCAGGAGACAGAACACAAATGACCACAGCTATGATGCATAAACATTCAAACAAATTTCTGTCATGCAAACATCCTGAGTTACACGTATCCTACTAGAATAACTTCTTATGTTTCACAAGTACCCCACCATCTACCCATATTTAGTCACTCACTGACCCCGTGAACAAACAGGACAGGTACGGATCATTTGTTAGGAACAAAGGCAGGCCCCTGTGTGCGAAATTCAGTCAGGGAGTTTGTTAGACTAGGCCAAACTTTAGCACAGGACAGGCTAGATAGATGAAAAACCTTATCAATTCTCAACTGTCTATGTACAGTATCAGTGTACAGGCCTCCTAAAATCAATTTGTTTTACACCAGGAGCCCTTCCCAAGGGCTGCACAAGACAAGAACCCCCACCCCAAGTGTCTCTGATTCTTGGGGACTTCGCTGATTTTGTTTCAAAATGTTTCTCTACCAGATCAGTACTGGGTGCCAGGGCCAACAGCTGTCTAAATTTAGCTCTTCTGTCACCGAAGAATAGGAATTGAAATCATAAAATAATACCAGGCAAAACTGCTGTGGTCTAGTTCTCCTTTTGAAAATGCCTTTATTAATAAGACACACACTCTATAGCAGCTTCTTGGACTGATATGACCTTTTTGAAACATATCTTTGATTTTGGCCATTCAGGCCTGACTTATGAAACATTAGGTTTAGAGGTATGCCCACCCCACCCCCTCACACACCACTAATTCAAGCACTTGGAGTCCATGCTCAGCGTCAGTGAATCCTTTAAAAAGTTTTGATCCTTGTACTCCCCCCTACCCCCAGGTTGTTGTGGCACTGGAAGCCTATCTCAGGTGCCACTGAAAACCCACTCCCAGACAATGAATAACACAAAGCCTCCACTCACCTCCAGGGTCAGCCACTGTCTAAAGTACACTATCTCAAATGCAATGTAATGAAGTAGCTACAGTTTGGATTGTGGTTTGCCACAGAGGTGAGTGAAAGGTGTGTGCCACTTGCCAACTGAACAGAGAGAGGTGTCACTAGATATTAGAGTTGCTTTTCTTGTGGTAGAGTATGGGAGGAGAGTGCCACTAGATACCAGGGACTGATTGTCTTGGGTTAGTGTGTGGGAAGGGGTGCCACTAGAGACCAGGGACTGCTTGTCTTGGGTTAGTGTGTGGGAAGGGGTGCCACTAGAGACCAGGGACTGCTTGTCTTGGGTTAGTGTGTGGGAAGGGGTGCCACTAGAGACCAGGGACTGATTGTCTTGGGTTAGTGTGTGGGAAGGGGTGCAACTAGAGACCAGGGACTGCTTGTCATGGGTTAGTGTGTGGGAAGGGGTGCCACTAGAGATCAGGGACTGCTTGTAGAGTGTGGCAGGGAGTGCCACTGGTTGTTGAGGAATGCTTGGCTTGGGGCAGGGTGAGGGAGCGGGTGCAATGGCCCCATGAATGCTTCTCGTGGGGCAGGGTGAGGTGTGTGGGTGTTATTGAATACCAGGGACTGTTTGACTTAGGGTAATAAAAAAAACTAACATACATTGCTGGCTACTGAATCTCCTTCTGCTGCAGCCCTCCTCTCATGTCAGCTGTAGTGGATTCTGGGATTTTTAGATGTCAGCTTGGAAATCAACAGAATCAGTTGGAAGCAATGTACTATTCTGCTGTAAACCAAATAGCTTGGCAGAAGACACCAGGAGGAAGGACTGCTGTGTGACTGAACTTCTCTGCTGGGACTAAAGTAGAAGAACTTTTGTATTTGGACCTTTAATTTAGGGTAAAAAAACTAACATACAAAACAAAAAAAAAAAGTGTGTGTTTGGGTTAACCGAACTGAATAGGTAACTGAAGAGTATCTAGGTGTAAATCTCAGGTGACTGACAGGACTTATCTGCTGTGAGGTTTAAATTACTTGTAGAAAGATCTGGTAAGTAGGGGGAGTGGCTTAGCTAGAAGGAAGCTACATTTAAAGACTGCCTTAGAAAGATTCTGCTAATAGCTTGGCAGAAGACACCAGGTGAAAGGACTGCTGTGTGACTGAACTTCTCTGCTGGGACTATATTGCCCTCCTTCACTCCTCCACCCAAAGCTAGTTCTATTTTTATAGGCACAGGATTTGACTGACAACAGGAACTTCCTGTTTAGGGGCAGGAAGTGAGTGATCACAGAACCACCAAGGACCACCATCCTAGAAGGGCAAGAGTAGCTCTCCGGCCCCCTCTAGCTGCTGGAGGTCTGCCTCTGAACAAGTAAGTGGTCTACTGAGAAATATAGGATATTCTTGTCTCAGAACAGGACAATCAGGAGCTTAAAGGCACACAGGCAGAAAGTAAGGAGAGAGAGAAAAAAACAGAGGAAAGAGTAAGGATTGCGCAAACAGTTAAGGGCCAGAAATAAGACATGATTGAGTGGTGCAGTGCAGTGGCTGTGGAGCAGCAGTCTTCGGGAGATGTTCTAGAGGATGTGGTGTTGTCCCATCTGCAGGCACCTCTCTGGGCTGAGGAGGAGGTTGCTCATCTCCAGGCTGGAGTTGGCCAGGATTTGGGACCTCCTCTTCCATCCAGGGACCACCAGTGCCACTGCCGTTGCCTCAGAGGTTGCCAAGAAAGAGGAGGCGGTTGGACACAGTGGGCTCCAGGGAGGTGAGGAGTGGAACAGAGGCATCCTCCAGTTGTACCTCTCCACAATTCCTATGCTATTCTGGCAAAGTGTGGTTCCTCTGTGGAGGCACCCACAGTGGAGACCAAGGAGGATGCTGGGAACCTCCACAAAGGAGACCCACAGGAGGGGGTGGCAGGGGACCCTGCAGGGAAGAAAACAACTCCTGGTGGGGGACTCCATTGTTAGGAATGTAGAACTGGGGAAGGAAGGGAGAGGGAGGTAGGTGCCTGCCTGGCGCCATGGCTTGAGGGACAGGAGCGAATCCTCGGATTGCCGGAGCAGCTGCACAGGAGGGAGTTGGATGTCATTGTCCACCTAGGGACAAATGACCTGGCTAAGAAAGGATTAGAAAGTTCAGGAAGAGTTTGTGGAATTGGGAGGGCCTTAGTCAAGTACATAGCAGTAACCTTCTCGGAGGTGCTACCCATCTATGACATAGAGAGGCTAGGGTGTTCCTACTCACGGGATTCAAACAGTGGTTGAAAACTGTGTGGAGCCCAGGATTTGGCTTCATTGGGGACTGGGGTCCACCTGGAGTGATGCAAGCCTATACTGGCATGATGGGCTGCATCTGTCCGGGAGGGAACCAGGATCCTAGGTGATAGGTTTAATGCTTCATTGGCAAGTTTTAAACTAGCCAAGGGGAGGCACTGGAAAGGAGCAGGAAAATCCTAGCCCCCAAAAAATCATGGTAGTAAGTGTGGCAAACACCAACATAGAGGTGTCGATAGGGAGAAGGGCAGGGGTAAATGGAGAAAGTGACAAAGGCAAGAAGGACAGGGATGGGGCAAAAGGGGGTAAGGCCATCAGGAAATGGAGGGTAATGAGTACTAATGCCCGTAGTCTGGGCAACAAGCTCCCTGAGCTGGTGGCCTTAATGGAAGAGGGATGCCTGGATATCATAGCAGTCACAGAAACATGGTACACAGATAACCATGACTGGGATGTTAACATACCAGGGTACATAACCTACAGGAGAGACAGGCAGGGGAGAAGAGGGGGAGGAGTAGCTCTCTATGTAAAGGAAGGGATAAAAGCAACTGAACAAAAGAGTAAACAGGGAGGAGAGGAGGCACTGTGGGTCACCTTGGAGACTGGAAGGGCACCACAATCCGCACAGGGGTTGTGTACAGACCCCCATGTCAGGGGAAGGAATGGACAAGGATATGATGGAAGGCATTCTTAGAATGGCAGAGAAAGGGGAGATACTGTTGATGGGAGACCTGAATATGCCAGATGTTAACTGGAGCACATTTGCTGCAGCCACATCCAAGAGCAGGGCCATTCTTGATGCCCTACAGGTGGCAGGCATTAGACAGCTAGTTTCGGAACCTACTCGTGAGGGAGCAATCTTAGACCTCGTACTCTCAAGCGGGGCAGTGAGAGGATCTCAGATCTAGAAATGGGTTGCCATCTGGGGACAAGTGACCATCAAACAGTGTGGTTCACGTTAAACTCAGCTAAAGAGTCAAGCCATACAAAAGTGAGGGTACTGGACTTTAGGAGGCTGACTTTGGCAAGACGGGAGAGTGCCTCAGAAAAGCACTAGCAAACAGGCTAGAAGGAGGTGTGGAGCAACAATGAGAATTATCAAAACTGCCATCACAGAGGCAACAAGCCTTTGTGTGAAGCAAATAAACAAATCAAATGAAAGAAAAAGCCACTATGGTTCTCAGAGAGGTGGCTGTGAAAGTCAGGAAGAAAAGACAGCATTCGGAAGTATAAGGAAACACAGAAGGAGCAGAACAGAGAGCTGTACCAGTTAAGGCAGAAAGAAGCAGGGAGGGAAGTCAGAATAGCAAAGGCCCAAACTGAGGAAAAGATAGCCAACTAGTTAAGAAGGGGGATAAAACTTTATAGGTACATCAGCGAAGCGAAAAGACAAAGGGAGGGATAGTGAGGCTGAATAGAATGAACAGTGGGTTGGCAGAGGGGACAGTGAAAAGCAGGAATACTGAACAAATATTTCTGCTCAGTATTCACAAAAGAGGAGGGGAACTGCCTAATCCAATTAACAGAAGCACTCTTGATAGGGGGCCGATCCCAGTCCTTTCACAGAAGAAAGGGTCGCAAGAACTCCAAAACTGAAGGTGGACAAAGCAATGGGTCCTGATGGAATTCACCCCAGAATTCTAAAAGAATTAAGGAAGGAACTAGTGAAACCACTGGCTACTCTTTTTAATAAATCATGGGAGGATGGTGTGGTACCCGAGGACTGGAGGCGGATGTGATTCCCTTCACAAAGTGGGACCAAGACAGGGGCAGGAAACTACAGACCTGTCAGTCTGACCTCTGTGGTAGGGAAAGTGATGGAGTCACTTCTGAAGGAAAGAATAGTTGAGTACCTAGAGGTCAGTGGAGCACAGGACCCAAGGCAGCATGGGTTCACAGCGGGAGGGTCATGTCAGATGAATCTAATAGATTTCTTTGACTGGGTGACCAAAGTAGTAGACCAGGGAGGGGCTGTGGACATGGCCTACCTAGATTTTAGCAAGACATTTGACACAGTCCCACACAAAAGATTAATAGTCAAATTAACCAGCCTGGGAGTGGGTCCCAGGGTGGTAGCCTGGGTAAAACATTGGCTGGACAACAGGACACAGAAGGTAATTGTAAATGGAGTCCACTCTGAAGAAAGGTGGTTACTAGTGGGCACCGCAGGGTTCAGATGGGTCCAGTCCTTTTAATGTCTTCATCAGTGACATTGTAGAGGGACTGAAGGAAAAGTATGCCTTTTGCAGATGACACAAAGATCTGCAACAGGGTTGATACACAAGAAGGCGTGGAAAGGATGAAAAGGGACTTGGCAAGGTTGGAGGAATGACAAAGTATGGCAGCTAGGATTCAATGCAAAAGTGCAAATAATGCACCTGGGAAACAAGAACCCAGGGAAGAATACACAATGGGTGAGGTAGGTAATAACAACAAAACAGGAAAGGGACCTGGGGGTAATCATATCAGATGACCTTAAGGTTAGCAAGCAATGTGAGAAGGCAGTAGGGAGGGCTGGGGGTATACTGGGATGTATAGGGAGAGGCCTCAGTAGCAGAAAACAGGAAGTTGTTATCCCTCTGTACAGACAGTTGGTGAGACCCCATCTGGAATACTGTGTCCAGTTCTGGAGACCCCATCTCTGCAAGGACATAGACAGGATAGAGGCAGTCCAGAGGAGGGGAACTAAAAATGGTGCAGGGTCTGCAAGAGAAGCCGTATGAGGAGAGACTAAAGGAGCTTAATATGTATACCCTTGAGGAAAGAAGGGAGAGGGGGGACATGATAGAAACTTTCAAGTACCTCAAGGGAATCAACAAAGTCCAAGAGGGTAGCATCTTTCAGAAAAAGAGACTTGCAAGAACAAGGGGACACAATTTAAAGATAGAAGGAGGGCGGTTCAGGGGCAATGTGAGGAAGTATTATTTCACATCGAGGTAGTGGATGCATGGAACAGCCTTCCTGAGGAAGTTGTGGGGTCTAAAACTGTGGGAGAATTCAAGAATGCATGGGACAGACATAAGGCAATTCTTGTGGGGAGCAGGAAGATATAGGCTGTTGGTTAACTAGAATCTGCGGCCTATCTTGTAGGTAGGGAAATGGGCAGACTAGATGGGCCTAGCGGTCCTTATCTGCTGTCAAAGTCTATGTTTCTATGTTTCTAAACAGTAAGAAAACAAATGTGCACACAAAATGCAAACTGGGAGTATCCCCACACTTGGGTATGGGGCTCTTACTGCTGAATGATCCCCTTTAATTTGCCATTAAATAGTCTTAAAATATGCTTTTAAAAATGGATGGACATGGGGTTGAAGCACAAAGCCATAAAAGGAGAGAAATGGCACATTAGTGTAAAACAACCCCTGAATCCTTCGGATTGTGTGGTGTGGTGTTCCAAGAATTGTACTAACAGTGTCAGTGCCCTAACTTAAGCATTGCCTTTCAGTGCAAACTAGTGTCTAAAGGCCCTTTTACACACAGGTTTTTAAAACGAAATAAACGTTACCTGTGTGGCGCCGTTGCACTCTGTTGCATTCTGGTTTCCTTTTACACCCTGCAGTATTCCGCCAATCCGCCCATTTGTTTCGGCTCCCCCAGAGTTTGCTGCTGTAATGGCAGTTTCTGCAGTGCTATCAGAATGGCTGTTTTATACAGCCAGATGAAACGAAACACGTTGGTGCAAACCATGAGAAGCAGAGATTGCGGTTTGGATGAACGTTCACCAAGGGAACCAAATAGATGCACTTTACACACAAGGGATGTAACAGAATACTGTTTCCGTAACAGTTATTCCGTTACATAAACCTGTGTGTAAAAGCGCCTTAAGTAAATGTCCTTGCCTTGAAAGACAGTGCCGAAATTTCGGGAATGCCAACACTGCTTCAAGCAATCACTCATACCTGGAGCAACATATTCATTACCCGATGTTTAATTCTTATCCTGCTGTGTACTGTCTGCATAGCTGAATACAAAGAAACCTGATGCTATCCCAGTTTCACACAATCTTTGTTGGAAAGCAGATAGTTAATATATTGAGACATGTCTTCCTGAGGTCTGTTTATATACTATGACTAAGGGGAATTGAAATTAAAAAGTAAATTATTGGTGAAATAAGTGTTGATGCAAGAACATTATTTTAGCATTGTTAACAAAAAATAAAGTGTCTGGGTATTTTCTTTTTAATCCACCAATAAACTATACAAAGGACATTCATGCAAAATGCACCTTTCAGCCATATTTTCCACAGATGTGCTTATTCTTCAAACACAAGCCTATGAGCGAGGCTGTATAAAGTATTCAGAGTTACACTGTCCTGATAAAGACATTACCTAACTGTAAGTGTTAAACTTTTGTCATTACAGAAAGTATGCTGGATGGCAGACAGCCCGTTAGGCATCCATTGGAAATGTTGACTACTCAGGCAGATACTGAGGGCAAGTCAGTCTAAATATGGGAAGAAGAAAAGAGGTATGCATTCACCAAATGTATATTACTGTATTTTATGTACGGTAAGACAAATAGGGCTACTGATCCCGTACAAATAGCACAGAGTCTGTAGCTGTGAAACACTCTACTCCAAGTTGTAAGAAATTCTCTCCCAGCTTAGAGTCCAGGTGGTACAAACTGGCCATCATAGGTCTTGTTATGGTATTGGGTTTATAGTGACTTTGTGGCCAAGTAAACAAAGTGTAGTATCCACTGGTGATTTTGAAGGCCACAGTCCCAAGTTCAGTTCACAAGAAATTCATTGTCGGAGCTTAACAATTATTTTCTGATACTGAGATTTTAGCAACTCGGTGCATAGGCGAGTGTACAGACATTAAAGATCTGTTTTCCCCATGGATTTTGCTGATGCAAGAGGCTGAAAGAAGGCTTATCTCACAGCACAATCCATAGACATGTCACAGTAGCGTCTAAGATGTAGGAAACTCAAACAACTTATAATGAATGGTTAACAAAGTACTTTGTATTCCATCAAATAGAGTAATTTCCCGGCTACAGCTTAGCTCTATGCTGCACTACAGCCATAGTTGGAGAAAACTGTTATATAGGGAGGGACGAGTTGGTCAGGAAATTTGGTCTTATGGGTTGGGCCTGGCTATGAAATAGATCACAAAACACCAGGTTGGACATTTTTGCACATTTGCATGGACAGCATGCTACAGTAATTCAGATTATAAAAAGGGTCTGAGAAATGGAGCTTTCTGATTGGCTGCAAACATTCTAACAGCCTTATGTTAATCTTTTATTAACACACATGTAGAGCGTAGCCATATGTTGAACACGGTTTAACATTGTTTAAAAACATTTTTTATTATAATAGCAATAAGGCACTCCCAGGGATTATGTTAATGGTCAGTTAATCACCCTCTAGGGGCATGTGGCACTCGGCTACACCTCGTGCCACAGTACACCCCTAGAAGGTGACGAACAGACCATTAACATAACCCTTGGTCATGCCTTATTGCTTAAATGATAATAAATATGCAACCAATGGTATCTGAGGCACATGTTTCTCCCACACACCATGTATGAGGTTGTTCTACTGTATATAAATGGTTGTTTTTTTCCCTGTAGAAAGTGACATTCAAATGCTGTACTGCTATCATTGTAAAATCAAATATTGAAAATACCATCATTCCGACATCAGAGTGATGGTATTATGGAATGGAATTTTTGGACTGCCCCATATATAACAATAAACAACAATCATCTAGTAAACCGTCAGTAACAGGGCCTGTAGTCCCATCTTGGCATTCTGGTGACATCACTGACCATTCAAACTTTGCTCTGTGGTTTGTGATTTCACCAAAATGCCTCACATGAATTATAGCCTTGTTACTGTTTGTTCCTTATCTGTTACTCCAGTTAATAAGGCCTTAAAACATGGTCAACAGTGGCATACTATAATACTGTATGAGTCTACCCCTAACTTTCTAAAAGTGTTAAACATTAAAGCAAAAGCAAGACAAAAGAAAAAACAAAGTATTTTGCATTTCTGTAAAAAAGAATGTTTAGATTTCACTGACATTCTAATTTTAGCTTCTAGGACAGGTTGCAAGTCCTGTAGTGCTCTGTGACTCTGCTAAGACAAAGGAGCGACATGGCCTGTCATTAGTGAAACAATATACAATCCATGAATCCCTTCAAAACAAAAGGCCCTTTCATATTAAAGAGACACTGTCCCCATCTGATGCCTAATTTAGCGTCGATGGGCTTGGTTTACAAATGTTTGGGGGTTGTGGGCTAATTTTGAATTATTTGGTACAAAATGTATTCGACAGTGCGAAATTGCATTAATTAAGCCGACTGCATTGTTTTTCTTTCATTTCTTTTCTTTTGTTTGCGAACTCATTAATATGAATGAACTTCAGAACTGCATGGAAGAGGCAAATGCAAAGCCATTTGTGAGAAAATATGTTATCGCGGTTCCCTAAGTTTTGCAACACACATTTTTTTTTAAAGTTATATACCAGAACTCTCCCCATCCTCCCCAAACTATTTGGCAGCGATGGAACTATAGTGTAGTGAAACAAGTTTCAAGCAGTTTAGATATTTCTTCTACCCTAACATTCTTTTATCGATCCCATATACTGCGTTCCCTGCAAACAGCCTCTCTAGTATGCTCTCTCTGAATGTTCCAAACCATAGTGTAACAAGTTTCTCCACAGTAGTGCTCTGCCAGTACCAGCTACAGTATGTCTCAAAGGAGTACAGTATGTGCTAGATCACTGGTATTGAGAAATACGGCCATCACTTCTCCCTTAACAATTGTCCTGTAGGGCCAGCTGTATCAGCCAGGGGGCTGGAAGTACAGCCTAGAGGTTAGAATAATGAGCTGTGAATGAGCTGGATATATCCAGCAGACAGACCTGGGTTTGATTCCCACAACCTCCACCTGCATACTGTGTGACTCTGAACAAGTCACTTAACCACTCCGGTGCTCCCAGGTTGCCCCTGAAAACAGGCACCTTTGCCCAGTGGGCCTTACCCAGTTAGCAAAGAATAAAAATAAAATAAACATTTTGTATAACCTTATTATTACATTGTTTTTTATTTTAAGCTTTGTTCATCCAGTCAAAAAGTTGCAGAGGAATTTGTTTAAAAATGCAAAATCCTAATTCTAGAACTGTATCTTAAGTTGAACATCATTTTGGTTTTGTTTTTAATTACCAACCTTTAAAACATGTATAAAGAAGGTGAATTTTTCCTCTGCTTTTGCTAATTATAGAAACATAGAATCTATCGACAGATAAAGACCATGCGGCCCACCTAGTCTGCCCATTTCCCTACTCACTGCTGCAGCCCCAGATCCTATTTGATCTGCGGCTTTCCTGCTCTGCACATCTCCAGGGTACCCTTATGTCTATCCCATGCACTCTTGAAACCCCATATTGTTTTCACACCCACCACTTCTGTCAGAAGGCTGTTCAATGGCTCCACCACCCTTTCAGTGAAAAAGTACTTCCTAACATTACCCCTGAGCCTTCTACCCTTCAGCCTCATATCATGTCCCCTTGTTCTTGTGCAGAGTTTTCTCTGAAATATTCTTTCCACCTGTACCCTGTTTATTCCTCCAAGGTACTTGAAAGTCTCTATCATATCTCCCCTCTCCCTTCTTTTCTCCAGTGAATAGATATTACGGTCCTTAAGTCTTTCCTCATATGGCTTCTGGTGCAGTCCATGTACCATCTTTGTTACCCTTCTGTGGACTGCCTCTATTTTGTCATGGCCCTTCCAAAGGTGTGGTCTCCAGAACTGGACACAGTACTCCAGCTGAGGCCTCACCAGAGATTTGTACAGTGGCATCACCACCTCTTTCCTCCTGCTTGTTATGCCCCTCCCTATGCACCCCAACATTCTGTTTGGTCACCTTCAGGTCATCAGATATGATAACCCCTTGGTCTCTCTCCTGACTTCTTGTGGCCAGAATTTCCCCACCCATCCTCACAGATGGGGGCCAAAGGGAGGACATTCTCAGGGAAGTAGGCAGATGGCTGGGGCTGGACAGAAGGAAGAAATGGGGGGAGGTGGATCGGACCTTAAGCTCAGTAACTGCTTCAGTTCTCTTCTTCTGTTTGAGGATGAGAGGGGTGATGTAGCCATGTCAGGGGCGGTTAGAGATGGAAAGGGAGTAGGGGGCAGGAGGCGGGGGTTGGATAGTGGGAGGAATGGGGGGAACTTGGAATGTGGGAAAACAGGGGGAGCAGGGGATCAGAGCAGAAGGATGAGGGGGTAGAGGGAGGAAAGCACAAGGAAAAAGACCAGTTGGGAGGAAAGGGTAAGGAGAAGGACCAGAAGTACAAGGAGGATACAATAAAGGGAGCTGAGGGTTTAGGCCAGGGGAGCACGACAAGCAAGGAGGGGATGAACAGAGACCGGAAGGAAGGGAGGACGAGCCAGGCTAGTTTAGCAGATGGGGGGAAGGACCAGTCGTGAGCAGTAACAGTGGGGGTAGCGAGGTACAGAAGGATACTCAGGAGGACAAGGGGCATAGGATCGGAGGGGAGGGGTGGCCAGGTTAAATAAGGAGGGCTTGGCAGGTGGCACCCAGATAGGGGAGGAGCAAGGAGTTGGCTGGGGGGAGGGGCTAGTAGAAAGGATGAGGGACATGGAAGGGGGGGAAATGGAGGAAAAGGGGCGGCCAGAGTGCTCCCGTTGGGTGATTCCATGATCAGGGGATCAAATGGGATGGGAGGGAGAAGCCTGCCCGGTTAGAACAAAATGCTTCCCTGGATTAATGGTGCACAGGGCCAAGCATGAGGTATATCAGCTGGCAAAGGATTGTGGAGGTTCCCCGGACATACTGGCCCACCTGGGTACCAATGACATTGAGGGAAATAGTGAGCTAGAGATACAGGCAAGGTTCAGGGAGCTTGCCAGGGTCTGTCATGATATAGGATGCGCAATTTCCTTCTTGGAAATCCTGCTGGCACTAAGGGCTAGTGGGGAACACAAGAGGAAGATTAGGGTGATAAACCAGTGGCTCAGGGAGTGGTGTGGGGCCAGAGGGCATGGGCTGATGGGGGACTGGGGGGAGACCTGGGAGGACAAGGGGCTGTATGCTAGGGATAGGCTCCATCTCAATTCGGAGGGGAAGGAAATCCTTAAGTTGAAAATAGAGGGGTTCATTGGTGAAAGGTGGGGTTTAAACTTGTGAAGGGGGGAGGGATGGGAGAAAAGGCTGTTGGGGGGGGTCTGATAAAGAAGAGACTCTGTCTCCACCCCCCCCCGGGGAGCTGGAGGAATACAGGAAAAGGCCGACTGGTAAGGTGCAGACCAGGGGAAGACAGAATCCCCACAGGAACACGAGCAGGGGAAATATAAGTATAGGGAAAGGGTGGAAGGTAGTCCTGCTAAATGCCAGGAGCTTGGGCAATAAAATGCCTGAGCTCCAGGCGATGCTAACTGAGGGAGAGGTGGATGTGGCAGCAGTCACTGAGACCTGGGCCACTGCAAGGCACGACTGGGACCTGAACCTGGAGGATTACACGGTGTTCAGGAAGGACAGGGGGGAGGGAAGGGGAGGAGGGGTAGCCATAATAGTCAGAAACTGCATTGCCATAGGAGGAGTGGAGGAGGCGGAGAGAACTGTGGAGGCGATTTGGGTCACCTTGATAATGGGGGGGGGCAAGAGAGTAAAATTAGGAGTGGTGTATAGACCCCTTGCGCTGGCGGAGGAGCTGGAGGAGAGTGTGGTGGCAGATGTGGGGAGACACTGCAGATTGGGAAGGGGAAGGGTGGTGGTGCTGGGGGACTTAAATATGACAGGAACAGACTGGGAGACTATGACATCCTTGGTGGCCAGAGAACAGAGGTTGTTGGATGTCTTTCAGGATGCGTTCCTAACTCAGCAGGTGGGGGAACTGACCAGGGAGGAGTGGATACTGGATGTGGTCCTAGCAGACAGTGACCAGACTGGGGGCCTGGAGGTAAGGGACCCATTGGCGGGGAGCGACCATGCCACAGTCTGGTTCAGCCTGAACCTAGGAGGGGTAGAAGGCTGCACAAAGACGGAGGTAACTGACTTCAGGGGGGCGGATTTCAAGGAAATGGGAAGGATCCTTAAGGAGCACTTGGACGGGATTGGGCCAGACATGGACACTGACGGTAGGTGGGAAATCATCAGGAGGGGGGTGCAGGATGCTACCAGCACCAGTGCAAGAGTAAGACAAAAATGCGGTAGGGCCTGTAAACCCTGCTGGTGGACCACGGAGGTTCAGGAGGTGGTGAGGGGAAAGAAGGCAGCCTATAGGCAATTCAAGTGCTCAAGGAGTGAAAGGACCAAGGGGAGTACGAGCTGATGGTCAGAAGGGCCACTAGGATGGTGAGGGTGGCTAAGGCAAGGAAGGAGCAGAACCTGGCCAGGGAAATTAGGAGAGGGAACAAGGGGTTCTTTAGATACATTGGGGAAAAACGAAGGGTGAAGGGGCAGATTAGCAGGATTAAAACAGGGGAGGGATGGGCACAAGATCCGGGGGAGCAGGCTGAGGTACTAAAGGAGTACTTTGCCTCAGTTTTCACCAAGGAAAATGGGGGCTGCATCATACATGGGAGGAGATGGTGAAACTGAGGAGGGGGGGCCCTTACCGATTGGCGGGTCTGGGGAAGGGGGCATCACTGGCAGGTAGGGGGAAGGCAAAGCAGGGGGACGAGGTAGCAGAGGTGGAAATCATGGCAGAGAGAGTGAGAGAAGCCCTCGGTTCCCTTAAGATGGAGAAAGCACCAGGGCTGGATAAATTACATCCCAGAGTGCTGAAGGAACTGGCAGATGTCCTGGTGAAACCCCTGGCGGAGCTCTTCAGCATCTCTCTGAGGACAGGGTGGGTACCCCAGGACTAGAAGGTGGCGCATATAGTGCCTATCCACAAGGGGGGGGGATCAAGGGAGGTGGCAGGGAACTACAGGCCCGTCAGCCTGACATCAGTGGCGGGCAAGGTGATGGAGGGCATTGTCAAGGAGAGACCTGGGGGGACCTGGAAAAGTTGGGGTGCCTGGACGATAGACAGCATGGATTTGTCCCGGGGAAGTCGTGTCAGACAAACCTTGTGGAGTTCTATGACTGGGTGATGAGTGCCTTGGACCTGGGTAGACTAGTGGATGTCCTCTTTCTTGACTTCAGCAAGGTGCTTGGCTCTGTTCCTCATGGGGGCCTGTTGGGTAATCTGGAAGAAATGGGGGTTGGGAACCAGATGATCAGATTGATAGGAAATTGGCTCCAGAACTGGACCCAGAGGGTCGTGGTTGGAGGGGAAAGTCTCATCCCCAAGGAGGGTCATTAGTGGAGTCCCTCAGGGATTGGTCCTTGGGCCCCTCCTGTTTAATGCCTATGTCTCTGACTTAAGGAAGGGTATCAGGAGTGAGATGAGTCTCTTTGCGGATGACTCAAAACTGGGGGCGGTGGAGGATAGGGAGGCGGGGAGGGTGGCCCTACAGAGGGACCTGGAGGCTCTGCAAAGGTGGTCTAGAAAGCAGAAGCTGAGGTTCAATGCAGGAAAATGCAAGGTACTGCATCTGGGAGCCAGAAACCCGGGACAAGTGTACACCCGGGGGGGGGGGGAGCTGCAAGTCTCGATGGCTGAGAGTGACCTGGGGGTGGTGGTGGTTGATGTCAAGATGAACAACTCGGAGACTTGTAGGAGGGCAGCGGCAAAGGCCTCCAGGATGCTTGGATGCATCATTAGGGGGCTTACCTCCAGAAATTGGGAAGTGATACTCCCACTGTATAACTGCTTGGTGAAGCCGCACCTCGAGTACTGCATGGAGTTTTGTAGGCCACATTTAAAGAGGGACATTGAACTCCTGGAGAGGGTCCAGAGGAGGGCAACCAAAATGATTTGGGGCTTAGGGGATAGGACCTATGGGGAGAGGCTCGAAGAGCTAAATATGTACACATTGGAACAGAGAAGGGACTGGGGGGACATGATAGAGGTCTTCAGGTACATGAAGGGGGTAAATAGGGGAGGAGCAGTCAGGGTACTCCAAAGTAAGATGGGGGAACTAGAGGGCATGGTGGAAGCTGGAGGGAGATTCAGGGAAGAAAGGAGGAGGTGCTACTTCACTGAGAGGTGGTGGAGCTATGGAATCGCTGCCCAGGGGCTGGTGGAGGCAGAAAGCGGTGGAGGGGTTCAAGAGGGGTGGGACAGATACAGGGGAAGGGTTCTGGAAGCAAAAACCAGTGCAGCGAGAATATCTGGAACTGGGAAGGCAGAAGCCAGAGAGGGAAAGGGGGGCAGCAAGGTCAGCTCCCAGGGTGGGGGCTGACCAAATAAGCAGACACAAAAGACCGTTAGGCCTATTCTGCTGGCATTTTAGTATGTTAGTATCCTGTACTCCTCTCTTGGATTCCTGTGACCTAGGTGCATGATCTTCCACTTCTTAGCATTGAAACTCAACTGCCAGACACCCAGCCACTCCTCTAATAGGCTTAGGTCCTTTCTTATTCTTTCCACCCCCTCCAGTGTGTTAACTCTGTTGCAGATCTTGGTGTCATCTGTGAAGAGGCACACCTTTCCCTCCAGATGCTCTGCAATGTCGCTAGTGAAGACATTGAATAGGACTGGCCCCAGCACTGACCCCTGTGGCACCCAGCTGGTCACCTCCCTCTCCTCAAATTTCATGCCATTTACCACCACCCTCTGAGTTCTCTCCCTTAGCCAGTTCCCAAACCACTTTACCACCTTAGGACCCACTCCTGGGCTCCCCAGTTTATTTAGCAATCTCCTGTGTGGGACAGTGTCAAAGGCCTTGCTGAAATCCAGGTAGACTACATCCACTGCCCCTCCCTGATCTGTCACCCTGGTTACACAGTCAAAGAAATCGATCAGATTCCTCTGACAGGACCTTCCCACTGAGAATCATGCTGCCTTGGATCCTGTGCCCCGCTATTCTCCAGAAAATTCAAAATCCTCTCCTTAAGTAAGGACTCCATTCGTTTCTCCACTACTGAGGTCAGGCTTACAGGCCTGTAATTGCCTGACTCCTCTCTGCTTCCACTGTTGTGGAGCGGGACCACATCTGTCCTCCTTCAGTCCTCAGGTACTTCTCCTGTCTCTAATGATGCTTTGAAAACGACAGCCAGTGGTTCTGCCAGCACTTCCCTGAGTTCCTTTAGTACTCTGGGGTGGATCCCATCTGGCCCCATTGCCTTATTTGCTTTTATTTTCCCAAGTTCTTCTAGGACTCTCTCCACCATGAATGGGCTGGTGTCTCCTCCCTCCCTCCCTCCCTGAATACCCCTCTTTTGCTAATTATCATTACAATTAGTAGTCTGTTGCCAGCAGATACAGTATGTACTTTGCATAATGGCTTGACAGTATGTTTTCACAGCAGAATTTGTTTGTTTTGTTTAAAAAAAAAAGAAAATGTTAAACAGGATAAAACCATATCATAGAAACAATTTTTTCAATGACAATTCAAGTTTAAATGCTTTGTTGTAAAACAGCTTTGTAAATGTGAATGAGCAATGTAGAACAAGTAAAGGATAAGGAATTTATAGTATTTTGCTTCCTGAAACTTAGTCTATGCAAAAGTGAAATACAGCACAGTCTCTTCTGCAAGTGCAGCTGGGCACCTACCTCAAGGGACTACTTACTCCCCATGTAGACAGATAATATGGGCCAGAGCTGGGCACTGACCACATGGGACAGCTTACTCCCCATAGTGACAGATGCAATGGGCCAAAGCAAGGGCACTGACTGCTAGGGACTATTTACTTCCCATGGGGACAGAACATCTGGGTTCGAGCTGGGTGATGACTTCCAGGGACTATTTACTCCCCATGAGGACAGCTCCTATGGGCCAGAGTAGGGCACTGACCTTGCAGGACTACTTATTCCCCATGGAGACAGAGCCTATGGGCCAGGGCTGGATGCTGACCTAGAGGGACTACTTACTCTCCATGAAGACAGAGCCTATGGGTCAGGACTGGATGCTAACATCCAGGGACTACTTACTCCCCATGGGGGAAGATCCTAAGGGCCAGAGTAGGTCACTGACCTTGCAGGGCTACTTAATCATCATGGGGACAGAGCCTGTGGGCCAGCACAGGGTGCTGACCTTGAAGAACTATTTACTCCCCACAAGAACTGATCCTTTGAGCCAGGGATAGGTGCTGACCAAGAGAGACTACTTACTCCCCATGGAGACAGAGCCTATGGGCCAGGACTGGGTGCTGACATCCAGGGACTACTTACTCCCCATGGGGACATATCCTAAGGGCCAGAGTAGGGCACTGACCTTGCAGGACTACTTAATCATCATGGGGACAGAGCCTGTGGGCCGGGGCTGGATGCTGACCTTGAGGGACTTCTTACTCATCATGGGGACAGAGCCTGCGGGCCAGCGCAAGGTGCTGACCTTGAAGGACTACTTACTCCCCACAAGGACTGATCCTTTGGGCCAGGGATGGGTGGTGACCAAGAGAGACTACTTACTCCCCATGGAGACAGATCCTATGGGCCAGGACTGGGTGCTGACATCCAGGGACTATTTACTCCTCATGGGGGCCGATCAGGACACTGACCTCGAGGGACTACTTACTCCCCATGGGGACAGAGTCTATGGGCCAGAGCAGGGTGCTGACATCCAGGAACTATTTACTCCCCATGGGGACCGATCAGGACACTGACCTCAAGGGACTACTTACTCCCCATGGGGACAGAGCCTATGGGCCAGAGCAGGGTAATGACCTTGAGGGACTACTTATGACTCATGGGGAGAGTTAATATGGACCAGAGCAGGGCAGTGATCTCGAGGGATTACTTACTTCCCCTGGGGACAGAGCCCATGGGCCAGAGCTGAGTGCTGACCTAGAGGGACTACTTACTGCTCATGGGGACAGATATTATGGGCCAGACTTTCATCATGTAACATGCACTGCATGTATCATTCACTTGGATACAGTGTGTGTAATTTTCAAAACCCAAGCTGAGTTGCAACACCCAGCTGCCAATATCTTTCGAGTCTGTTTAGACCATAAAACAATAGCCCCGGAGGATTCAGGCCTTGATTTTCAATGCTTTGGATGCAAGATTTATGGCAGTTGTTCAGCCACAGGTGTGTCACTACAAATGTACCCAATTGTTTTCTGGCTATTTTTAAACGTTTTGATGCATTGTTACACTTTGCAAATGTATTTATTTATTTAAACGTTTCACCAGGAAGAACACGCTGAGCAATTTGCTCATTTCTCCTTGGCTATGGGTAGCAGAGCGTTACCTGTAGCTGCTCCCACTCTGTGAAACAGAATCCCCCTGCCCATCTGCTCTCTGGACTCCCATGCCACTTTCAAGACACATCTCAAATCCTGGCTGCTTGATGAGGCCACATGACGTTGCTAGCTTGGATACCCCTCCCCCCTTCCTTTCTGACTTTTCCCTCTTGGGCTGCTTTGTCCTCCCCTGCCCTCTTTCATTTCTTTGGACTCCTGTCTTACACCACTCACTGCCTGTTTCTTGGGCTCTCCCATTTGGCTATTGTCTTGTATGTTTGTTTGTTTGTTTGTTTTACATCATGCATTAATTTGCACCGGCCACTTATCCTTAGTAAATAATTGTATAATAATTGTTGCTTATCATGATGTACTGATTGTTCTTTCAGCCTCTCATTAATTTTACTTTTCTAGATCACTTTCTTTGTTCACCAATGATGTATGTATATATCCACATGGCTTGTACTCATTGCATAACTTGTCACTACCTCTGTAACTGCCGCCTGTGTGGCTCGGGTCATGCCTGAAAACGGTCCCCTGGATCAGTGCCCAGTTACCAAAGACTTAAATAAATAAATAAATAAAATAAAATTTCCAGATGTGTCCTGGGGGAAGGATACAGAGTATCAAGTGCAGCAACATGGATGTTACACAATGTAAGGTGCTAAGCATACAAAAACATAAATTACACGGTATTAAGTACATTAACGTTGGTACAATTTTTACACAGACATTGGTACAAAGGAGATTACATGAGAAAAGAAAGCAGTTACACAATAACTAGAAAGGCAACAATGATTATAAATTCATAGCGACATGTCAAAAATGCTAAATGCTTAACAGGACTATCCACCCTAGAGGCAAACGGGAGGTGGGGTGGTGATAGGACCTTTTGGTTACTTTGCTTACTTTAGAGCAAAAAATGATGCATGCATAATTTTTTATTGCGTAACTTTGCGACATGAAGTTAGACCATGTATTATGTGATCCAAAAGCCATGTGTCAAGTAGTGCAGATTTGGCAAAATCATGCTGGAATGCTTTGAAAATCAATGCCTTAGTCCCTAGCCACCCATGTCCAATGATGATCGCAGAGCACTTTGCCACCGGCTCCCCTTCTCCACCTACATTTAAGGACATGGGGCTTATGCAGTCGCTTTGGAAACAGCCTTGAACACAGTGCAGGATTTGGCGCCTGCAAAATCTGGCTCTTTGTTTTGGAAAAGTATAGATTTTAGAAAGTCTGAAAGTGTACACAGTGGTCTCAAGTGGAGATGTGTGCCGCTGGCAAACTCCGCAAAGTTTGGCAAATTTGCAAAGTGCGAATTGCTGACTTCACAAACTTTTTTGGCAGGCAAAGTACAATGTTTTCAAGCAAAGCAATGCAAATTTGCTGGCCAAGTTGCTACATCATCAAGACTTGGCCTGACTTATTTATTTTATTTATTTCTTTATTTGTGTCTTTGGTAACCAGGTAAAATGCACTGATCCGAGGGACCATTTTCAGGAATGACCAGGGCCATAAAAGATGGCAAAGGTAAAAAAAAAACAGTACAATCATAAGGCACAACATTGATAAAAACACAGAAGTCAACTTAATTACATACAGGAATATTGGTATGCAGGGTACAGAAGATAGATTACCAGTGGTTTACTGTTCAAGACATAGTAGGGTACAACAGTCTCCCCCCCCATTAGTCAACACACCTTAGAGAGTCACAGGGAGAGGAAGGAGAGACATGACACAAGGGATTAATAACCAGAAGTCAAGTTAGTGTGGTGATTAGGTTGCTGTGTGCGAGGGGAGGGGCTACCCTGGTGGGCAAGAGCAGCGGGTTATATCCATAAACCAGGTATAGAAGAGAGATTTGAAGGCAGTATGGGTGTTAGATGAGCAGAGAAGTGCAGGGATCCTGTTCCACAGTGTAGGGGCTGCAACTGATAAGGCTTTCCCTCCCATGTTGGTAGAGACCCTCAGTACCTCGAGGGGAGGGGCAGGGGTCAAGCATAGGTTTCTGGGTAGAGTTCTGACCTTGAGTAAGGAAGAGAGAGGGGACACGTTACCATCTCTGATGGTACTATCCACTATGCAGCCAAGAGCAAAGTCAAAGCGGCCCTGGAGAGGTAGCCAGCCTAGGGCTCTATAGAGGTCGCAGTGATGGGTTGAGAATGGAGCCATGAGAGCAAAGCAGCAAGTGCTATTATAGATGGATGTAAGCCTGGTTCTGAGTGTGGAGGATGCACGAGAATAGATGGGGAGCAGTAGTCAATGATAGGAAGCAGGTTACCCTGAACTATAACTATATGAGCCTCTGGGGTTAGTAAGTAGCATAGACAGTAGGCGGACCCTAGTTTTTGACTGACCCTGCGGACCACAGTGTTGATGTGGTCTGAGGAGGTTAGTGCTGGGTAAAACGTTACCCCCAGGTATTTGAAAGAGGCAATGTCTTCCAGGACAGTACCATCTGGGGATAGTATTTGGAGGGAGGAGGATGAACTTTTAATTTTGGCAAGGTGGGGTTTGGATGCAAATAGCATGGTTTTGTTTCATTCCCATTAACCAATAACAGGTTTGATGCAAACCAGCTATGAGTACTGCCATAGCTCTAGGTAAGGACAGAAGAGACCTGTGCAAGGGACTTATCGCTGTGGTAAATAACAAGATCGTCGGCATACAGGACCAAATTACAGTTGAGGCCTTCAGAGGGGAGAGAATTAATGAAAATAGACAAGAAAAGTGGGCCCAGGATGGAACCCTGGGGGACTCCAGTTGAGACGGGAAGGGCAGGGGATATGCCAGAACCTATGCACACAGATTGAGAGTGACCTGAGAGGAAGCTCCTGAACCACTCAGAGGACTCAGTGGAGCAATCAAGTTGGTACAGCTTGGAGAGGAGGAGTGCATGGTTGACCATGTCAAAGGCCTTAGTAAGGTCCACAAAGACTGCCCCAGTAACATGCTCTCGATCCATATTAGTAAGGACATGGTCATTAAAGAGTGCAAGTGCAGAGGTGGTGCAGTGATTTTTGTGAAAGCCATGCTGTTGGCTACCCATAAGATCAAGTTTATTGATATGTTCAAGCAGTTGGTGGTGAACTATTTTTTCTAGAAGTTTGCTTAGGTGGGGGAGGATAGCGATAGGTCTATAATTGTTGGATGAGTGGGGGTCCCCGGCTTTGAAGATGGGTAAAACTTTAGCAGATTTCCAGGTTTCAGGTATGGAGGAAGTATACAGGGCCAAGTTAAATATAAAAGTAAGAGGCTTGGAGATTGTCGGAGAGATGAGTTTGAGCAGAATAGGTGAGAGGCCATCCGAGCCAGGGCTACCCCAGTTTGGGAGATTTTTGAGATGTTTAGTAGTGTCTTGAATGGATATGGTCTTGAAGTGGAAGAGGGGGATGCCTGGGGGGGGGGGGAGGACTGAGAGTTTGTGCAGGCTCCCAGGCTGTACTGTGTACTGTCAGTAAACTTGCTGAGATGGGCCGACAGATCCGTGAATTTTATATTAAAAGACTGAGCTACCTCAGATGGCTCAGTCAGAGGGCCAGATGACGAGCCAAATTTAATAACAGAACTGTTTGTGTGGGGATTGGTGAGGGAGCTAATGGAGCCCCAGAATTTCCTGGGATTGCCAATGCTGTCTTTCTGCAGCTTAATATAATATTCCCATTTAAGGGATTTGTCAAGTTGTTTACACTGATTTCTCAAACACGGATATTCATTCCACAGGGACGGGGAAGGGGACGATTTGTGATCCGCCCATTTTTAAACACATACCTTCATATGTGTTAGGAGTTCCCTGGTGATCCAATGTGTACACCCTCACCGCACTTGCCTAGTCTTGAGAGTGAAGTGGTGGTCTGGAAACTCCAGAATGGCATTCGTGAAAAAGGTCACTGCTGAGTTCACATCATGTTGTGAGTAAAGGCATGACCAGTTGATGGCCCTAGCTTCTTCCAGGATGACAGTGGCATCAGGGTGATGGGAATTTCAGGAGGAGAGGCACTTGGGGGGGGGGGTCTATTCTTAGTGGACCAGATGATGTAGGTTGGAGAGTGTTCACTTAAGAAGTCAGAGAGCATCCCAGCCTGAGTTACGCTGTCTTCCCAATTGGTGACCATCCAGTCCAACAGGGTATGTGAAGAGGTGTGCGGGTTATGCCTAGTAGGAATTGAGATGGTCTGAACCAGGTTGTGCGATTTCAGTAGATTGGCATAGTCTGGTTCATGGGTGCTTAACCAGTTCAGGTTGTAGTCACCAAGGAGGATGGTGTCTCTGAGTGGGGAGAGAGAGAACTGAAACTGGTCAAGAGGTTCTGAAGGCCATCAGTGCCCCCTGCTGGAGGGTTATAGCAACACCCCAGAAAGAGCTTTTGGGAGGAGCCCAAAATCACCTCAGCAAGGAGCCACTCACTGGGGGAGGATGGATCAGAGCAGAGGGAGATGGAGGCAGATAGTGTTTCAAGACTCTAAAAGAAAGACACTGAGGGTGGGGGTAGTGTACAGGCCACCAGCTCGGGGTTGACCTGGATAGGGAGTTGGCCAAGCAGATTACAAGAGTCTGTAGGAAGGGGGGGACACTGTAGTGGTTGGGGACTTCAACCTCTCTGAGGTGGACTGGAACACCACAACCACCACGTGTGCAAAGGAGCAGAGAGTACTAGATGCATTTCAGGACTGCTTCCTGGTGCAATTGGTCCACGAGCCGACTAGGGAGGGTAGGACTCTGGACCTGGTATTAACAAACAGGGAGGCTGTAAGGGATCTGGGAGTGGAGGACCCCCTGGCTGGGAGCGACCATCATAAGGTGTGGTTCACACTCAATATGGGAAGGGTAACAGGAGGAACAGGTACCAGGGTGATCGATTTTAAGGGAGCAGACTTTAAAAGGATGGGGGAAATTTTGGCTGAGCATCTGGTGGGAATTCAGACATGCATTAGTGCCAGCCAAAAATAGAATATCATTAAGAAAGGGCAGGCAGAGGCTACTAAGACCTGCACCAGGACACGGAGCAAGAAGGGGAGAGAAAAGAAGCTGAGCTGGCTGACTCGGGAGGTAATGGAATGGGTGAGGGCCAAGAGAAAAGCATTCCGGAGGCTTAGGAAATTGGGAGGGCCAGGGGACAAAGATGAGTACACGAAGAAGTCCAGGCAGGTTACAAGGCTAGTCAAAGTGGCCAAGGCTTCCAGAGAGCTGAGACTGGCACAGGGAATCAAGGATGGGGAAAAGGACTTTTTCAGATACATTGGTGAGAGAAGAAGAAACAAAGACCAGATTGTGAGGGTTAAGAAAAATGGGGGGTGAGTGGAGAAGGGGGAGGACCAGACAGAGGCACTGAATGAGTACTTCTGCTCTGTGTTCACAAAGGAAAGAGGGGAGCAGATACCCCATGGGAAGAGTGGAGTGGGCGGGGGGGGGTGACTGATATCAGAATTACATAGGACAGGGTGCTGGAGGGACTAAGAGCACTGAGGGTGGACAAGGCACCAGGGCCAGATGGCATTCACCCTAGGGTACTTAGGGAGCCAGCGGAGATCCTGGTGGGACCACTGGCAGACCTGTTCAGTACATCACTGGACACAGGATGCATGCCATAGGACTGGAGAATGGCTCATGTGGTGCCCATTCATAAAAGTGACCCAAAGGATGATCCAGGCAACTACAGACCAGTGAGTCTCACTTCAGGCATGGGGAAACTGTTGGAGTCAATCCTAAAAGAGAGGCTGATGACCTTTCTGGAAGACAGTGGGCTCCAAGATGGTCATCAGCACAGTTTTGTATCGGGTAGATCCTGCCAGATGAAACTAGTCGAGTACTACGACTGGGTTAAAAGGGAACTGGACAGAGGCCATGCAGTGGACGTTCTATATTTGGACTTCAGCAAGGCCCTTGACTCGATGCCACATGGGAGGCTGGGGGGAAAACTGGAATACATTGGGGTGGGGACAAAAATGGTCAACTAGATCACCAACTGGCTGAGGGGTAGGCAGTAAAGGGTGGTGGTGGTGGGGGAACTCTCATCACTAAGGGACGTTATGAGTGGGGTGCCCCAGGGTTCAGAACTGAGACCAGTGCTGTTCGGGATATTCATAGCTGATATCTCAAACAGGGTTCAGAGTAGGATCAGTCTGTTCACAGACGATACTAAGATCGGTGCAGTGGTAGATGACTTTAGGGGTGGAGGGGGCTGCAGAAAGACCTGATCAAACTACAGGAATGGTCAGAGACATGGCAGTTGGGGTTCAATATCAAGAAGTGCAAGGTACTGCACTTCGGAGCAAAGAACCAGGGGAGGAAATATCAGTTGAGAGGGATACAGTTGGAAAGCACAGTGGAGGAAAAGGATCTAGGGGTACTAATAACTAGGAGTATGAACCACTCAGCTCAGTGCAGGAAGGCAGCTGCAAAGGCAAACAAGATACTGGGATGCATAGCAAGGGGAATCTTCTCCAGGCACAGAGAAGAGGTCCTACCCCTGTACAGGTCACTGGTGAAGCCACACCTGTAATATTGCATGCAGTACTGGCAGCCATTCCTGAAGAGGGACATCAGATTGCTGGAGGGAGTGCAGCTTAGGGCAATGAAGATGATACAGGGACTTGAGGGAAAATCCTATGAGGAGAGGCTGGGATAGCTGGGATAGCTGCAAATGTATTCCCTGGAAGAGAGGAGGGATGGGGGGCTATGATCATATCAGATGACCTAAAGGTGGGCTAGCAATTTGAGAAGGCAGTAAGGAGGGCTGGGGGGATACTGGGATGTATAGGGAGAGGCATCACCAGTAGAAAACAGGAAGTTGTTGGCCCTCTGTACAGACAGTTGGTAAGACCACATCTGGAGTACTGTGTACAGTTCTGGAGACCCCATCTCCGCAAAGACATAGACAGGGTGGAGACTGTCCAGAGGAAGGCAATCAAAATGGTGCAGGGTCTGCAGCAGAAGACATACGAAGAAAGACTAAAGGAGCTGAAGATGTATAGCCTTGAGGAAAGGAGGGAAGGGGCATGATGGAAACTTTCAAATACCTCAAGGGAATCAACAAAGTCCAAGAGGGTAGCATCTTTCAGAAAAAGAGATGTGCAAGAACAAGGGGGCACAATTTGAAGATGGAGGGGACAGCTCAGAGGTAATGTGAGGAAGTATTTCTTCACAGAGAGGGTTGTAGATGCATGGAACAGCCTTTCTGAGGAGGTCATAGAGTCAAAAACAGTTGGGGAATTCAAGAATGCTGGGACAGACATAAGGCAATTCTAGTGGGGGTAGGAGGAAGTAGGCTGTTGGTTAACTAGGATCTGCAGCTTATCTGTTAGGTAGGGAAATAGGCAGACTAGGTGGGCCAGGCGGTCCTTATCTGCCATCAAATGCTATGTTTCTATGATCGAAACCTTTAAGTACCTAAACAGGATTAATACAGAAGGGATTCTTCAGATCAGAAGGGAGAGGGACACAAGAGGGCATCGGCTGAGATTGGAGGGGGGGGAGATTCAGGAGGGAAATCAGGAGACTCTTTTTTCACAGAAAGGGTGGTAGATAAGTGGAACACTCTGCTCAAGGAGGTGGTATCATGTAGAATGGTGGGAGGATTTAAGAGAGGGTGGAACAGAGTGAGGGGGTGGTTATGAGGAGGGGAGGGTGGGGCAGCTGCAAGTTGAGGGGCTAGCTGCACAATCGAGCAGACTCAATTGACCGTGAGGCCTGTTTCTGCTGGCATGTCATATGTTCGTATGTTTCACTTAGATATAGTGCTACCTCCCCCCTCCTTTTTTCTTTCCCGGCCTGTCATGACGGAACATAGCGTAGCCAGTCAGTTGACATATGGCATCAGAGATGCTTGGTTTTAACCAGGTTTCTGAGACACCGATGATATGTGGTTTGTAGAGGGCAACCTACACTTCAAGTTTAGGGTGTTTAGAAGGGAGGCTACATATGTTTAGATGGGCAATTTTCAATCCATGGAGGTTGATCCAGATAGTATGAGAGGATGTAATAGGGTTGTTTACTGGCCCAGGGTTGCTCTCTGTATCACCAGCAAGTAATAGCAAGCAGAATAGGAGACGATAAGTGTGAGCCAGCCAGAGGTACGAGAGGGAGTGGGAGTACAAGTAGAAGCCAAGCAGTCATTTCTCAGGTTTAGATAGAAACAAGAGGGTAAGAGGGCCAGTAGCTGTACGTTCCCATCTGAGTAGCACAGAGGGGGAGCTATCGGTTGTCGAGGGACAGTGAAAAAGGACTCATTAGCTTAATCATGTGCTAATATCAAGGCACATGAGTCAACCAACCAGAGAATACTTAACAGTGAGGCTGCCAGTAAAGGTAGGAAAAAAGGATTCATTGTGTGTGTCAAGTGGTAGGGGTGCACTAGATAGATGGAAGTTTTCAGAGACCTTGAGGTAGGCAGTTAGGGACCAGCAAAGTACTGAAACCAGACAGCTGAGAGCCACTAGTAGGGGCCCGGCAGTTTGCTTGACAAGGGGGGGCCAAGGAGTGGCAAAGGGGGTAACTTAAGCTTAGTGGACTAACTAGATCAGAAAAAGGAGAGTAATGATGGTGCAACAAGAGAGAGATAAATAGGGCTATGAGGTATAAGTCACTTTTAAGGAAGGTAGTACTACCCGTATCCCTCTGCTGGTGGAATAGTATAGTCTGAAAATGGGGAAGTCGACACTTAGAAAAATGGGCCATGTGACCCGTATTAACTATAAATTGCAGACTAGCCAAGGGTGGGTGTGGGGCGGGAAGGGAACCGACGAGCAGTGTCAGTGGGAAGGTAGAAACAGCAGACAGCATCAGGCCTGTAGTGTAGCAGCAGCCCTAAATGGCTTCAGCGATGTAATAAAAAAGTGCTACGTTTGCACTGGCTCTGGCTCCACAAACAGCAGCAAATAGCAAAATAAAAGGCAGCAAATTGCAAAATAAAAGTACCGAGTGCTCCGAGGTAACTCCGGTCTACAACGTACATATGCTGCTTTTAAGTAAAAGAACATCTTAGGATTAAAATCGGGAAAGTGAAAATTAGTTAAGACTAAGGCTACTCAGGAATCACAAGTGCTGCGTTCAAAGGTCGCTCCGTTCAGCAGAGCAGGGTAGCTCTTATAGAAATATGCAGCATTAAAGAAAAAACAATTAAAGGGCTAAATTGGGGGAGCTAAAATCAATTGGGGATTAAGCTGCTCAGACTCCTGAGTGCTGCGCTCAGAGCTAACTCCGTTCAGCAGAGCAGGGTAGCTCCTTCAGAACTATGCAGCATTTAACGAAAAAACATTTAAGGAGCTACATGTGGAAAGCTTAAATTAATTGTAGGAGAAAAAAGAATTGAGATTCAGATTAAGGGCAAAAGGCCTGCTGAAAGTCAGAAGCTCACAGAGAAGGACTTAGAAGTCCTGATTGCCATGGCAAACTTTTTAAACACAGAGAAAAGGTGCCAAAGTTCAAACTGGGAACAATGGCGAAGGCACCAATGTGTCTGTTGGTGATTCAGCAGGATGTACATGATGTGGCAGAACAGCGGGTGGGGAGCAGCTCCTGCGGCTGCTGCTGCGGTTAGAGATTGCCCAGTGGGTAACACACGGGCTGTGGATAAAAAGGGGAGAGGAGGTTAGACTGGAGATGGTGGAGGATGGACAGACAGAGAAGGGTAGGGCTAGTCGAGGGGTGGAGAGAGGAGGGATTGGACAGCAGAGAATAATTAGCTAGAACGGGGAGGAGAGTGGAAGAGCAAGACCGAAGAGAGATAGAACAATGGACAGATCAGAAAAGAAAGAGCACTGCAAGGTTAAGTTCAGCCTGGATTCAAACATAATTTCAGCAAACAGAGTAAATCACAGAAATCACCCTCTACACAATATATACAACTGTAGTCAAGCAATCATTAGGCAGAAACAGCAGACAGCTGCAGCCCTGTAGTGTAGCAGCAGCCCTAATTGGCTTCAGCGATGTAATAAAAAAGTATTACATTTGTACTGGCTCTGGCTCCATAAACGGCAACAAATTGCAAAATAAAAGGCAGCAAATAGCAAAATAAACACCTGAAAATGTGCCACTTCCCCAGGAAAACTCATTGTAGATTGGCAAAGTGGGCAATTTGCTAAGTTTTTTGTGAAACATCCTGAGGTCTACTGTCCACCCTGTCCTGGAAGTCCCCAGGACTTGAACCCGAGCTGGTGACAAGTCCTTTGCCAGTTCTGCCCCGTCACTCTGGAACAGTCTACCTGCAGCTGTGGCTAACTGCTCTACTCTGTACTCATTTAAAACTGCCCTAAAATCTCACTGGTAGTCAATCAGTGCTGTTGCACTTGAATTGTTGGTGCCCCTTTCACTCCTTAGTCTTGACCGGTTTTGTCCTGTTTGTAATGCTACCTGTTCTCTTTTGATTACTGTAATGCTACTTGTGTATGTACCTATGCGATTAACTGTACTACCTTTGTCTCTTGTATGCTCTTGTGTCTCTTATCTGTAATTAATTCCAGGTCGCCCCTGAAAAAGGGATTTTGTTGTCTTAGTGGGCCTACCCGGTCAACAAATTTCAATAAATAAATAAAATTGTCTGAAGGTTAAACTAATGCTGCCATTTAATATCAAAAAGCGCATTACCTGGGCTGGATTTTTCTTTTACATTAAAAGTCCTGCAAGCTCCAGCAAGCATGATGTAAAACACACAGACATTTTTTCCCCATGTAAAAATTTTTATAAAACTGTCTAAACCATAATGATCCAAGCCGTTTTAAAGTTTTTGGAGGGAAACCTTTTCTGAAACCACTGTTTTTATGCCCAGGTGATGGACATAAAAAAATGTATCCGCTAAAATCCCAGGGTTGGTGTAAGGTGTGACTGCCACGCAAAAGTGCAACACTTAGGCCTTATGCCAGAACTTAGCCATTGGAAATCTGTCCCTTGTGTGTGACTTCATAGTGTCCCAAAGTATACTGAGTCCCAGGGCCCAATAGAAAATAATGTACCAGGGACCCCAGTGACAGAGGAAGATGGCCCATAACTGTGTACAGGAGGGACCCTAGAGGGCAGGGTGGTGTGAAGCATGAAGGGGTACATCTAGGCATTTGTGCACAGTAGAGGGCCCCAGTGTTTAATCAAGACCATGTGGCCTGTTTGTTTATATTTGTTTAACCCTGTCTCACTTTTTTTTGATCCATGACCCCCCCTTCAAATAGCAGGAGGGAACACATTGCCACATGCTTGAAATTACAGAAGCTTGTTCCCCAACATGTGGATTTTTAGAAATTTAAAACTTCTGCTGCTACCAGCTTGTGAGGCCCCAAACATTGCTTTTAGAAGCCTGGGTCATGATGGGTTTAACTGACAGCCATTTGGCAAGACATTTTAATTGGGATCGGACAAGAAAGATACAAGATACTGGGAGCAATGGAGAACAGGAAATGGCTTACCTGTTGGCTGAAACAGTCCCATGTGAATGTCTCTCCACCTGATTCAGTGTTTTACTACTTCAGTATTGAGTCCCTCTGCAAGTAAATGTCTGGCAGTGACCCACCCTGCACACCAGCAGGAGTAGTGTGGGGGATCTACTTCCCCTTCCTCCCCAACCCAGCAGTAGCAATAACAGCAGCGATATAAAAGGTTTGAAAGGCAGTTCCTCTCCACAGCACCCCTACCAGTGCCAGTGTTCCCTGTCAGTGTGCGTGCACCTACTGTAACATAGAAATGGCCCTCTCAACATTTGAACCATAGTTCTTAAAGACCCCATGGCATCACATTGAAACTCTGGAAAAACATTTTGTTAAACATTTCAATGTATATTTCATATATTCTCTGTAATTAGCATTCCCCTTTTTTATGATAACTATACATCACATCACGATAGGTTTGGTTTTTAATTTATTGTTTATGCTTCCACACAGGTGTAGCCCCAAGCCCCCATGTCAAGCTTAGCCACACCCCTGCCCCTGCATCTCCGGTGCTTACCCCTCTCCTTTAAACCCCAAAGGAAAAGAATGACAAAAAAATATGAAATATAAACTGACTTGTTTCTAAATCATACATTTTTCAAAGTTCCCAGTGGTGCCAAGGGCTCATTATGGTAAGCCTGAAAAAATATTTGCTTACCAAGGGAATCACCTAGTTTTCTGGGTAGTACGGTGGGTAGGAAATCTTGATTAATTGGCACATGTTTGCACATCGTATTTGTTTTGTCCTTACATGTGAGGTGCAGGAGGGCAGCTATGATGGACTTAGAGTCCCTTTCACCTTAAATTACTATGGTACTATGATAGTGATCCTGTTTTCGTGTTAATAGTCATAGTGCAAATGAAAAAGTAAAACGCTAAGTACAGAAAATACTGTATGTAGAATATAACAGAACTGTATCGATGAATGATGTAATTTCAAAGTTTCTCCTCAGACATCAAGAATAGCAAAACACCACAATGGTCCTTGAAGACTGAGGAGACAAATGTGAGTATCTTCAGATCTACAGCCACATTTTTTAAAAGGGTTTCTCCAGTTATTTTCCTGGGGTAAAAAGCTTTCCAAAATAGGGCACATAGTCATCATGATAGAAAAAAAGGGGGTCCCCACCAATACAGGTTAATATGGAATGTAAAAAAACCCACATATCTAATTAATAAATTGGAAATAAAAGACCATAAACATAACTTAAGAGATTCCAGTAATAAATACATACAAGCAATAATGCATAATAGATTTGGGCATATGACATGTTACCAAAGTTGTACAAATATGGGAACCAATAAATAATAATTTGAAACAACAAGAACAAAGTACAAAATGTGTTATAAACTCCATAAGACATGAGCTAACCTTGAGATGTAGGTGTAATGACTAAAGATAATAACTATACAGCATAAGGAAACCTGCACTTTAACAAAATTTATTAAGTACACCAATTTCTTCTATTGGAATATTTGTCTGTGGGAACTAAATGCATTTAGTGTTTGGATTTTACGTTATTTTTGTAGCAACTTTTAAATATGAAACAGGACCATCTTGAAAACAGGTCTTTGACCTAATGATGTGTTGTAAGATCTTTACTGCATAAAAATAAAGATTTACTACTAAAATGCCACACTTAGTTCATCACCAATGGCATTCACACTCAGAATCGGTCACATTCCATTGAATACAGATGTCTGGGGATTTGGGGTAGAAAATTAAGATATCCCTTTGTAACTTTCTTGCTTAGACTTGTATTGTTTAGTACCAAAAGTCACCAGTGCCATATAAATTGCACTGTAAACCAGCCTTGGAATTTAAAGTGCCACTGTTCCAGTGAAAATATGTTTATCTCTTGCTGACTGCACTGAGGCAGCATTGCTCCCTTGCACCTGTGGCACCTAAAATCTATCTCTCTGGTCTGCCTCAAAGTATAATATTGACAGTCTCTTCCTGTGCTGCATGAAGAGCAGTATCATGTTTTATCCCATGAGAAAGAGCACATACCTTATGAGTACAGTTGACAGCAGGTGCAAGGGAATCCTTTGCGTTTTTCTTCATGATGGGGGGAAACATGATATTCCACTGCAAATCATCAAGTATTCTAATGAAGGGGTGGAATCCGACATAGTCATTGAGTAGCAGTATCTTACCTCTGCACACTTGATGTACTCACACTGCATAGCCCTGAGGGAGTGCATGCTAAGCACAGATTCAGTGGTCTGTGGTCTTAAATTCACAGCCTAGCTATTAGCACTTAGCAGCTGTGACTGCCCTCCATAAGTTCTCCTCCTCTCTCCCACCTTCACTCCCCGTCATGGATGTCCTACTCCCCCCCCCCACCCCAGTGACCATTCACTCCCCCCTACCAACCTCTCCATCTCCCATGCAGCTCTTGTTAAGCTATCACCTCCTCCCTCCTTCACCTGTAATGCCGCACCCTCCTCTCACCTTTATCACCCTCTGTCATGGCACACTCCTTTTAGCCCTATCTCACACCTCCTGCCCCACCCATTTTTTATCTCCCTTGAGCCTCCCCTTTCATCCACCTACCTCAGCACCCTCCTTATGTTTTCTCTTCTTCCTCCTTGTTTCAAATATCTACTTGACAAAGCCAATCCTCTGACTACCTCAGAAATTTTTTAAATTTACTGTTTGTTGCCTTCATGTACCGTAACCCTGTGTACAATGTTAACCACCTACTTTATTAAATGTATCTCTGTCATTACTGTATCAATTGTCTGTCTTCCTAAAATGTGGAACCTTTGCAAAAGAGCCTCTAGCTCAAAGGTATTTGCAATCTGAGAAATAAATAATAAAAAATGTAACAAAAACTGTTAAGCATACTGAGGCAAAAGAGAAATTGCATACAGTAACTCACTCCACTACACCACTTCTTTCCATATACACTGCAGAGAGGGAGAAATGATTACAAATCTGAAACAGAAAAGGTTTTGTAACTCAGTGCAGGGGCAGAGTATAACCTGCAGAATTTCTGCCTGTTACTATTGCACCTCATTAACAGACCGGCATGATGCCGGAAAAGTATGTACTACACCATCTTTGTACAAGATGTATGATGGTCTAATAAAAGGTATCAAACTATCCAGCAATGTCTATTGCCATGTAATGGCATGGTGTGTACTGGAAGTGAGCACTTAATTAACCTTTAAAACTTATTCTAGGTAAGGTTTACATTACAGTATTACCAAGCAGTTACTCTGAATGGCTATCCTGATGAAACCCAACACTGTATAACTGCTACGCCTACATTTATTGTATTAAAAATACAGAGCCCGATTCTTGAAGGCTAACTGGGAAGGTGCAAAATGGGCACATAGGTTCCCCCCTGTGATCATAGTAAAACAAATGCAAATTGCTGGGCTACATCTTAAAGGGTGCAAATGTGAGTGTACCTACACACACCATGCCCAATGCTGTGCTGTTGTTGCCCTGGTGGTCCAGTGGACTACCTTCCCTGCTCCCCCAGATGTTGACTGCTAAGGTAGGCCTGTGGTACCCCCCTTCCTAGCAGCAGTATCCCCCTTCTCTGGTTGTTCTGAGGTCCCCCCATCTAGCAATGCCCATTTTTATGGGTGTCTGACTATGAATGTACCCAGGCCTGCTGCTATTAACATTGAAACATAGAGTTTGTCAGCAGAAAGGGACCACTTGTCCCACCCAGTCTGCCCAGATGGTCTCTGCAGAGTCTGTCTCTGCAGATCCTAACTGGTATCATGCGACCCTCCCTCCCTCCCTCCTCCTCCCTGCCCATTTGCTAATATTCCCCTATGTGTATCCCATGCATGCATGAAACCCCCTACTGTTTTTGCCTTCACCACTTCCACTGGCAGTCTCTTCCAGGCATCCGCCACTCTTTCAGTGAAGTAGTACTTCCTCACATCCCTCCTAAGCTCTCCCACCCACCCCGACTTCAATGCATAACCTCTGGTTCAGGTGCTGTTTCTCATTTGAAAGAGGCTCCCCTCCTGCAGATACTTGGAGGTCTCTATCATGACCCCTCCCACTCTCCTGTCTTCCAGGATGTACTTGTTAAGATCCCTCAGTCTCTCCTCATATAGCTTTTGGTGCGACCCCTGCACTGTTTTAGTTTCCGTCCTCTGGACTGCCTCCACCATGTCTATGTCCTTTCTGAGGTACAGCCTCCAGAACTGGACACATGACTCCAAGTTGAGGTCTCACCAATGAGTGATACAGTGGCAACATCACCTCCTCCCTCCTGCTGGATCTACCTCTTCCCATGCATCCCAGCATCTCATTGGCCCTAACCACTGCTTTGTCACACTGCTCTGCCACTTTGAGGTCATCAGACATAATAACCCAAGGTCCCTTCCCTCCTTAGTGACTGACGGCACTTCCCCCCATCCTGTACTCAGTTCTAGGGTTCCTGAGCCCTAGATGCATGATTTTGCATTTTGTGGCATTGAACCCCAACTGCCATGGTCTTGACCACTCCTTGAGTTTCCCAAGATCCCTGTGCATTCTTTTCACCCTTTCCTTAGTGGTGTAGCCAAAAATTTCCATTTTGTACACACTCCATCTAACTGCTGCCTCTGTAAAATAATAATTATAATAACACACTCTCTCCCACCCCATGTGGAAAAGAAATACAAACATAGAAGTTGATGGCAGATAAGGACAACTTGGCCGACCCAGTCTGCCCATTTCCCTACCTAATGGATAAGCTGCAGATCCTAGTTAACCAACAGCCTACTTCTTTCTACCCCCAACCCCTAGAATTGCCTCATAACTGTCCCATGCATTCTTGAATTCACACACTGTTTTTGACTCCACAATCTCCTCAGGAAGGCTGTTCCATGCATCCACCACCCTCTCCATGAAAAAATACTTTCTCACATTACCTCTGAGCTATCCCCCCCTCTATCTTCAGATTGTGCCCCCTTGTTCTTGCACACCTCTTCTTCTGAAAGATGCTACCCTCTTGGACTTTGTTGATTCCCTTGAGGTACTTGAAAGTTTCTATCATGTCCCTTCTCACCCTCCTTTCCTCGAGGCTATACATATTAAGCTTCTTAAGTCTCTCTTCATATGTCTTCTGGTGCATACCCTGCACCATTTTAGTTGCCCTCCTCTGGACTGCCTCCTTACTGTCTATGTCTTTGCAGAGACTGGGTCTCCCGAACTGCACACAGTACTCCAGATGGGGTGTCACAGGCTGTCTGTAGAGGGATAACAACTTCCTGTTTTCTACTGGTGATCCCTCTTCCTATGTATCCCAGTATCCCCCCAGCCCTCCTTACTGCCCTCTCGCATTGCTTGCCCACCTTTAGATCATCTGATATGACTACCCCCAGGTCCCTTTCCATTTATTTGACCATTCCTCCAACCTTGCCAAGTCCCTTCTCATCCTTTTCACCCTACCTTGTGTATCAACTCTGTTGCAGATCTTTGTGTCATCTGCAAAGAGACATACTTTTCCTTCCAGTCCCTCTGCAATGTCACTTATAAAGGCATTAAAGAGGACCGGTCCTAGTACTGAACCCTGCGGTACCCCACTAGTTACCCCCCTTTCTTCAGAGTGGACTCCGTTTACTATTACTCTCTGTGTCCTGTTCTCCAGCCAATACTTTACTCAGGCTACCATCTTGGAACCCACTCCCAGGCTGGCCAACTTGTATATTATTTTTTTGTGTGAGACTATATCAAATGCCTTGCTAAAGTCTATGTAGGCCTTCTTCATAGCCCCTCCCTGATCTACTACTTTGGTCACCCAGTCAAAGAAATCTATTAGATTCATCTGACATGACCTTCCCACTATGAATCTATGCTGCCTTGGGCCCTGTGCCCCTCAGGCCTCTAGGTACTCAACAGTTCTTTCCTTCAGAAGTTATTCCAACATTTTCCCAATCACTGAGGTTAAACTAACAGGTCTGTAGTTTCCTGCTTCTGCCCTGCCCCTACTTTTGTGAAGTGGAATAACATCTGCCCTCCTCCAGTCCTCAGGTACCACCCCATCCTCCCATGATTTGTTAAAGAGGGTAGTCAGTGGTGTCACTAGTTCTACCATTAGTTCTTTTAGAATTCTGGGATGAATCCCATCAGGCCCCATTGCTTTGTCCACCTTCAGTTTTAAAAGAGAGTTTTAGATATATTTAAACCTTCAGTTTTAAGAGAGAGTTTTAGATATATTTATAAAAGTTTATTTCAAATATATGTTTGATCATATGTCTGATGTATATGCAAAGTATCTCAAATTGGCTGTTTTTGAAATATCTGATTTATTTGCAGAATATATGTGACAGATATATGTAAGATATATCATAAATATATTTCCATGATATATTTATTATAGGTTCATGATATATATTTTATATATCTGCATATATATTTTGAGTATTTAATAGATATACTTTTTTATGTAGTTGACATATCTAAAATATTTTTTTTAATATGCATTGTAAAAATATCTTAAAATGCCCAGACAATAGATTAATCTTGAGTTAACATATCTTTAACTGTACATTTGGAATTCCTCTTCTTAGTAACCATTTAGATAGCTGTAGTAGAATTATCATTTAATGACGCACCCTTACCACAGATTTACAGATTATACATTTATACTTATACATAGGGCTTACCTCTTAATCTCACAGTTTATGAGGGCTCAAATTGGTATTTATACCACCCTGTTTGGTTCCTTTTTATTACGTTCACTTGTGCGCATGCGCAAGGAACGTCTTGGGAGAATGGGACACTTTGGAGGTGTGCCCCTTCCCTGCAATCCCCTGCTCCATTGAGCAGGCGTGGCAGTCCTGCACCAATCAGACGTGGTGCTGTGTATGACAGCGGTGGTCTTCTCTTCAAAGAAAACCACAGCTGTCAGCACAGCACCGCATCCACCCCCCAAATCTTTGCTGCCATGCTGGGAGCCCACCCCAGCGTGGCCAACATCCCACGCATCTGCCGATGGGGTGCCCAATCTCCGTCAGCTCCAGGCCCCCAGCCATCCTTCTGCCATGCTGAGGAGTCTACCCCAGCGTGGCAGCTCCGTCCTGCTCGTCTGCCGACAGGTGCCCAACTCGTCAGCCCCACGGCCCCCTCAACATTTCTACCATGCTGAGCCCACCTCAGCATGTGGCAAATGTCCCACGCCATCTTTTTTTTTTAAAACCTGTAAATTGAAAACGTCCCACGGGCGCTCCCAGGCCCTCCCACAACCCGCACCACCCACTGCACACCCGCCCCATATTTACCTCCAGAGCTCGCGCGACGATCTTCGTGGACTGGGAACACGCCTGCACTCTTCAAAGCCGACCGCTAACTGGAGGAAATGCCGGTAAGTTATAATGGGCTAGATAGGGGTTTTCAACTATTGCATATCTCAGGCATTTTTGGAATATTTGCACCAAATTTTCAACATGGGGTTTAGGACCCCTTCTCATGAACGATGTCACTGTCATGGCATTATTTGGGCAAGGGTGATTTCTGCAGTCACTGCGCCGAAATCACCTTTGGGTCTGAATAATGCCATGACAGTGACATCATTCATGAGAAGGGGTCCCAAAAACCCGATGTTGAAAATTTGGTGAAAAAATTCCAAAAAATGACTGTTTTACGAGCATGCGTTGTGCAGTTCCTACGCAGGCTCGTAAGTTCGCGAAATTTCAATATTTTCACTCCAGATTTTCAACATTGCCATTTTACCACACCTCCTTATGAGCAGTACAGCTGTCATTTTTCACATCCTGCCCAAAATGTGTTTCCGTCCATGTAGCACACAATGGCGCAGTCGGTGTGTGAAATCAATGTATGGGACACATTAAGAAAATCACCATGACACTGTTCATTAGCAGAGGTCTTAAAATGGCTATGTTGAAAATTTGGTGAAAAAATTCCTAAAAATGACTGTTTTACAAGCGTGCTTGCTATGCAGTTCCTACTCACGCTCGTAAGTTCGCGAATTTTCAATATTTGCACTCCAATGACTTCCAAATACCTAAACAGCACATAGAAGCAAGCAACATTCTGCATTGACAAATGCTTGTACTTCTTTGTCACTGATTTTTTTAAGCCATGTCCAAGTGCCAAATACCACTGCAAATACCTGCAAGCGAACGTTTGGCATTGACAAATGCTTGTATTGGGCTGAGTTCCTACATGTGCTGCACTTGGTTTTTACTCATTACCATTCCCTCTGGCCTGTAAGCTAATGCTGTCAATCCAAAACTATTTTAAAAATAGAAATTATCATGATTTTGGTTGATAAACTGTACTTTTGAAATATGCAAGTTAGTTATGAAAATCTGTACAGAGTACCACAGAAGACCTTTGCAAAAATTTATTTGACATATATACAAATATATATTCTGCACATAACGGTATCTTGCAAGCAAGCAAGATTTTATTTTACTCACAGCAGAAGTTAGGCACACATGCACACTGGACCAGGAGTTCCAGAAGGCACTTCTTGGATTTTCCATCCCAAAAGTTATTTGTACAGTAAAGAAAAAAATTGTAAAACCAAAGCCAAAATTAGTAATAGTAAAAAACAGACCTCCTCACAGGACTGACATTTCGTACTGTTCTTGAAAAAGTACGAGAACAGCATCAAATGTCTATCTCGTGGGGAAGTTTGATTTTTACTATTGCTACTTTTGGCTTTGGTTTTACAACATTTTATTTTTTCATACAAATAAACTTTATGATAGAAGAAAGAATTGTCTTCTGGAGTTCCTGATCCAGTGTATGCGTGTGTGTGCCTAACTTTTACCGTGAGTGCTGTTTACATTTACATTGTGAGCACCACTACATTTTGGAGCTGCCTTCTTTGCTTGTATACATATTTTGCTATAAGAATATACGTAGAAATTCGAGATGCACGGATATCACTTTTATACTGGATATCGGATCCAGATATCCTGCATCTACTATCCGACGGGATCGGTTCAACATTGGGTCGGATAGTAGTTAGTGTGACGTTAAAAAAAGTATGCTCTCGTAGTGCTGGATTGGAGAGGAGAGCTTTGGCAATGGCAGTCGGAAAGAGACAGTATTATGCAGTAATATTTCCATACCTTTTAAAGTAAGGAGAAAACAGTCCTTATCTGCCGTCAACTTCTAAACAAAGTCTATACAATGCACAACATAAATAAATAGTTCTCTTAAATAAGTTAACCTACTTTAACAGCAATAGATGAGAAAACAAGGAGAGTTGTGAAGAGGGACAGTGGAGACTAACTGTGGCACTGAAGCAATTGCACTTCTCATACCAAAATTAATTAATTTTCAGACTATTTGTAAAGCAGCAATTCAAGTTGTAAAATTGTTCGTAGCTTATATTATATAGATAATGGCTGTGAAAAGCTCTTGTACAAATCAGATTAATTCAGAAATCACAAAGCAGTTATCATCACAAGGCACATGGGAGAGAAGAGTTCTACAGAGTGTATTTACCATCTTGCAGGGGATCCTCCGGCGTGCATGTCACCTTACCCCTAGACACGGAGAGTTTCCTGGGCTATGCCTGACTCCCATTGAGAGAGATGGTAACAGCAGCTACTGCTGAGTGGATTGTAGGATTTAAATAATAAAAAAAGAATTATTCCTAAACATCCTAACCTGGCATATATACCAGTACTGTCCCAAGCATCCTGGGCAGATGCATTTTAAAATATTTGACCCGACCCGACCTGATTTAAATTTAAAAACTGATTGGGTTGGATATGAGTAAAAAGCCTGATATCCGACCGGATCGGATCTCAAGGTCGGATATCCATGCATCACTAGTAGAAATAGTGCATTCAACATATATTTACAGAAAGTAGTCTATATATATATTATAAAGGTGTGTGTAATATATATTCTAGTAATATTTATAAATTATAAAACATATTTATTTGCTATGTAAAATATATATTTAAAAGGAATCAATATGTATATTACAGATACTTTCCAGATGTATATCAGGCCAAACACATTTTTAACATATATGATGTATATCTCAGAAAATACATCTCTAATATATTGAAAATATATGTTTGCTAACATACACTTCTTGTAGAAATTACAGAGTAAAATTACACTTGCATAAAACTATAATAATTTTTCATTGGAGAGTCCATAAAAACATTAAAAAGTAACACAAAATATTTTCTTTGATAGTATAACAAAACATGTACATTTAGTACACCAATGCCAAATATAAGACATACCTCATTAAATTCTGTAGATATCTAAAGTATAACTGGAAACATGCACAGATATCGGAATATATTTAGGCATATTCAGATATTGTCTACGTATTAACAAAATATAGTGTAGTTCTTTTCCATATGGGTATAATTTAAAACTATGTTATGAATATATGTTTGTGTTTTTTTATATATTTACAGTATCATCTTACAAGAGAAACCAAAAATGAAAAGGTAACGTATAAGTAATTCAGAATATATATGTTTGATAGATTCAAAATATATGTTTACTTAAAATACAAAATATGTTGAAACTGTAATAATGTATATGCACAAATAAGTATTTTTGATTGTATTCAAGGGCATAACACTGAAAGAACAAAAACTTGAATTTTGAAATAGTATAGCAAAAAATATTATTTCAAATATATATAGCAAAGATGTTTCCCAAATATGATACATCTTGGATCATTCTGCGAATATCTAGAACACATCTCACAATATATCTGAAAAGTGTGAATGTATCTGACATGTGCTTGAAACATATTTGGTGATACAATGACATATTTCAGATATTATAAACATATAGATCTTTTCCATATGGGACTGCTCCACCCAATACAAAACAAAACAGATTTCTTTTCATGTTTCTTCTAACCTCTAAACAGGTTGTACATATATCTATGTCCTAAATAATACACCTTTAAACCGCTACATAAACTTCTCAGTGGTCTACACTAACACAAATACTCCAGATAAGAAAGACAATGGTAACAAAAAGACATATAGTTTGGGACAGGTACTAAAGAAACTGTACCCAATGTTTACAGTGAGTATGCCTGCCTACAACCTTGCCTTATTCTCCACCGTATTACAGATTTGGGTATCAGCTGCAAAAAAGATATACCTTCCCTTCCAATTCATCAGCAATGTCATTTACAAAGACATTGAAGAGGACCGATTCCAGTACTGATCCCTGCAGTACCCCACTGGTCACTATTCTATTCTTAGAGTGAGTGCCATTAACCACCACCCTCTGTCACTATCTGTTAACCAGTTTCTAACCCAATTCACCACTTTGGATCCCACCCCTAGGCTGTTTAATTTCTTAATCAGTCTCTTGTGTGGCATAGTTTGAAGGCCATGCTAAAGTCCACATAGGCTATGTCCACTGCCCTCCCCTGATCTATTTCTCTGGCCTCCCTGTCAAATAACTCAATCAGATTCATCTGGCATGCCCCCCACCCCTATCTGTGCAGTTAGCTAGGTGACAAAGAAACTGTGAATTAGGGTGAGTGGCTTAGAGAGAAGGAAGCCAGGTGTTTGCATTTAAAAACTGACCTAGATAGCTTGTGGCAGAGAACAGCAAGAGGTAGTAGCTGCTTTTAGAACTTTACTGGGACTATATTGCCCTCTATCCCTTCCCTCTGCACCCCCACCCTTAGCCAGTTCTACTTTCATAGGCACAGGATTTGACTGACAACAGGAGCTTCCTGTTTGGGAGCAGGAAGGGAGTGATCACACAGGCACAAAAGGCTCACCATCCTAGAAGGAAAAGAGTAGCTCTCCATCCCCCTCTAGCTGCTGGAGGTCTGACTCTGAGCAAGTAATAAGGAGACTACTGAGGAATATAGGAACTTACTGTCCCAGAACAGGAAGATCAGGAATTTTAAGGGCATGTAGGCAGTAGGAAAGTAGAGAGAAAAAAAAAATTATATAAAAAAAAATAAAGAGAGAGGAAAGAGTAAGTATACAAAGCAACAGTTAAGGGGCCACAAATAAGACATGATGGGAGTAGTGCAATGCAGTGGCTGTGGAGCAGCAGTCTTCTGGGAGAGGTTCTGGAGGATGCAGTCTTATACCATCTGCAGGCACCTCTCTGGGCTGAAGGAGGAGGTTGCTTGTCTCCAGGCTGAGTTGGCCAGGATTCGGGGGACCTCCTTTCCCACCCAGGGACCACCAGGGCCACTGTCGCTGCCTCAGAGGTTGCCAAGAAAGAGGAGCAGTTGGACCACAGTGGGCTCAGGGAGGGTGAGGGTGGTAGAACGGAGGTGCATCCCTCCAGTTGTACCTCTCCACAATTCATATGCCATTCTGGCAGAGTGTGGTTCCTCTATGGAGGCACCCGCAGTGGAGACCAAGGAGGATGCTGGGAACCTCCACAAAGGAGACCCACAGGAGGGTGGCATGGGACCCCATAGGGGAAGAAAACAACTCCTGGTGGGGGACTCCATTGTTAGGAGGGTAGAACTGGGGGAGGGAGGGAGGGGAGAGGGAGGTAAGGTGCCTGCCTGGCGCTATGGCTTGGAGGAACAGGGAGTCAATCCTCAGGGTTGCGGGAGCAGCTGCACAGTGGAGGGAGCTGAATGTCATTGTCCACCTAAGGACAAATGATCTGTCTGGAAAAGGGATCAGAGCAGTGCAGGAGGAGTTTGAGGAGTTGGGGAGGGACCTTAGACAAGTAGCACGCATGGTAACCTTCTCGGAGGTGCTGCCTGTCTATGGTATGGGTGAGGCTAGGGTGCTGTACACCATGGTTGAAAAACTGGTGCAAAACTCAGGGTTTTGGCTTCACTGGGGACTGGGAGCCCACCTGGAGGGATGCAGGCCTATACTGGTCTGCGATGGTCTGCATCTGTCCAGGAGGGAAACCAGGATTCTAGGTGATAGGTTTAAATGCTTCATTGGCAAGCATTTAAACTAGCCAAGGGGGGAGGCAGTGAAAAGGAGAAGGGAAATCCCAGCTCCCCCAAAAAATCAGGATAGTTAGTGAGGTAAACACCAAGATAGAGAAGTTGATAGGGAGAAGGGCAGGGGTAAATGGAGAAAAAGACAAAGGCAGTAAGGACAGTGATGGGGCAAAAAGGGGTAAGACCATCAAAAAATGGAGGGTAGTGAGTACCAATACCCATAGTTTAGGTAAAAAGTGTCCTGAACTGGTGGCCTTGATGGAAGAGGGATGCCTGGATATCGTGGCAGTCACAGAAACATGGTACACAGAGAACCATGACTGGGATGTCAACATACCAGGGTACACAATCTACAGGAGGGACAGGGAGGGTAGAAGAAGAGGAGGAGGAGTAGCTCTGTATGTAAGGGAAGGGATAAAAGCAATAGAACTAAAGGTTAAACAGGGAGGAAAGGAGGCACTGTGGGTCACCCTGGAAACTGGAAATAACACCACTATCCGCACGGGTGTTGTATATAGACTGCCATCTCAGGGGAGGAAATGGACAAGGAAATGATAGAAGGCATATTTAGGATGGCAGAGAAAGGGGAGATATTGCTGACAGGTGACCTGAATATGCCAGATGTTAACTGAAGCACCTTTGCTGCAGCCACATCCAAGAGCAGGGCCATTCTCGATGCCCTACAGGGGGCATGCCTCAGACAACTAGTGTTGGAACCCACTCAGGAGGGAGCAATCTTAGATGTGGTACTCTCAAGTGGGGGATGAAGAGAGGTTCTCAGATCTAGAAGTGGGTAGCCATCTGGGAACAAGTGACCACCAAACAGTGTGGTTCACGGTAAACTCAGCTGTAGAGTCAAACCATACAAAAGTGAAGGTACTGGACTTTAGGAGGGCTGATTTTGTCAAAATGGGAGAGTGCCTCAGAAAAGCACTAGCAAACAGATAAGAAGGAGGGGTGGAGCAACAATGGGGAAACATCAAAACTGTCATCACAGAGGCAACAAGCCTTTGTGTGAAGCAAATAAACAAATCAAAATGAAAGAAGAAAAAAACACTATGGTTCTCAAAAGAGGTGGTGGGGAAGGTTAGGGAGAAAAAGATAGCATTCAGGAAGCATAAGGAAACACAGAAGGAGCAGGACAGAGAACTGTACCAGTTAAAGCAGAAGGAAGCGAGGAAGGCAGTCAGAATAGCAAAGGCCCAAACCAAGGAAAAGATAGCCAACTTGGTTAAGAAGGGGGATAAAACTGTTTATAGGTACATTAGGGAGTGAAGAAAGACAAAGGGAGGGATACTGAGGCTGAATAAAGAGGAGGGTGGGTGAGCAGAGAGGTACATTGTTAATGCAGGGATACTGAATGAATACTTCTGCTTAGTATTCACAAAGGAAGAAGAGGGGGAGGTACCTAATCCAGTCAATAGAAGCACTCTGGATAGGGGGGTCGATATCAGTCCTTTCACAGAAGAAAGGGTTCTGAAAGAACTCCTAAAACTGAAGGTGGACAAAGCAATGGGGCCTGATGGGAATCATCCCAGAATTCTAAAAGAACCAAGGGGAGAACTAGTAACACCATTGACTATCCTTTTTAACAAATCATGGGAGGATGGTGTGGTACCTGAGGACTGGAGAAGGAGGGCGGTTGTGATTCCCCTTCACAAAAGTGGGACCAAGACAGAGGCACAAAACTACAGACCTGTCAGTTTGACCTCAGTGGTAGGGAAAATTATGGAATCACTTCTGAAGGAAAGAATTGTTGAGTACCTAGAAGCCAGGGGGGCACAGGACCCAAGGCAGCATGGATTCACAGTGGGAAGGTCATGTCAGATGAATCTAATTGATTTCTTTGACTAGGTGACCAAAGTAGTAGACCAGGGAAGGGCTGTGGACAAGGCCTACCTACAGTTTAGCAAGGCATTTGACACAGTCCCACACAAAAGATTAATAAACAAATTAGTCAGCATGGGAGTGGGTCCCAGGGTGGTAGCCTGGGAAAAATACTGGCTGGAGAACAGGACACAGAGGGTAATAGTAAATGGAGTCCCCAGTGAAGAAAGGGGGATTACTAGTGGGGTACCGCAGGGTTCAGTACTGAAGCTGGTCCTTTTTAATGTCTTTATAAATGTTTCTTTGCAGACAATACAAAGATCTGCGACAGGGTTGATACACAAGGTGGGGTGGAAAGGGTGAGAAGGGACTTGGCAAGGTTTGAGGAATGGTCAAATGTATGGCAGCTTAGATTCAACGCAAAGAACTGCAAAGTGATGCGCCTGGGAAACAAAAACCCAGGGGAAGAGTACACAATGGGGTGTGAGATACTGACAACAACAAAAATGGAAAGGGACCTGGGGTTAGTTATATCAGATGACCTAAACGTGAGCAAGCAATGTGAGAAGGCAGTAAGGAGGGCTGGGGGGATACTGGGATACATAGGGAGAGGCATCACCAGTAGAAAACAAGAAGTTGTTATCCTTCTGTACAGACAATTGGTGAGACCCCATCTGGAGTACTGCATGCAGTTCTGGAGACCACATCTCCACAGAGACATAGACAGGGTGGAAGTTGTCCAGAGGAGGGCAACCAAAATGGTGCAGGGTCTGCACCTGAAGACATACGAAGAGAGACTAAAGGAGCTTAATATGTATACCCGCAAGGAAAGGAGGGAGGGGGGGACATGATAGAAACTTTCAAATACCTCAAGGGAATCAACAAAGTCCAAGAGGTAGCATCTTTCAGAAAAGAGATGTGCAAGAACAAGGGGCACAATTTGAAGATAGAGGGGATGGCTCAGAGGTAATGTGAGGAAGTATTTTTTCACATAGAGGGTTGTGGATGCATGGAACAGCCTCCCTGAGGAGGTCGTGGAGTCAAAAACAGTGGAGGAATTCAAGAAAGCATGGGACAGACATAAAGCAATTCTAGTGGGGGGTAGGAGGAAGTAGGCTGTTTGTTAACTAGGATCTGCAGCTTATCCATTAGGTAAGGACATGTGCAGACTGGGTGGGCCAATCGGTCCTTATCTGCCATTAAATTCTATGTTTCTATGAATCCACACTGCCTTTGGTCTTACAGCCCATTGGATTCAAGATATTCTACCAATTTTTACTTTAATATTATTATTATTCTTTGGTAACTGGGTGTGGCCCACTAGGCACAAGTGCCTGTTTTCTGGGTGACCCGGGAGCACTAGGGAGATTAAGTGACATTCACAGTCACACAGTATGTAAGTGGAGGCTGTGGCAATCAAACCCAGGCCTGCAGGATGTACCAAGCTCATTTGCAGCTCGTTACTGTAACCTCTAGGCTATACTGCCAGCCCTAATTAACAGTGTTTCCATCAATTTCCCCACCACTGAGGTGAGGCTCACCGGTCTATAGTTACTGGTCTCTTCCCTGCTGCCACCGTTACGTAGACGAACCATGGGCTGGATTCACACAGAGAGTCAAAATTTCCGTAACTGTGGAAAAATGGCTTGCAGCACTGCAGAAATCTAGTTGCCCCATATTCACAAAGAAAATTTCCGCAGTTGAGGAAATCCATAAAACAGGCAAGTTACGGAAGTCCATAAGTGCTGAAATCTCCCTAACATTCTTTCCTTAGCTGAGGAAAAAGCTCAGCAGACACAACAGGTGATCCATATTACCTGGAGCAGCAGACTTTGACAGTCTTGCCATAGATGCAGCAGTAAGTACTCACAGAGAGACCGGCAGCCAGTCCCTCAACTGGGACCACCCCAGCACCACTGGTACCAGCAGGGCCATGCACCACAGTGGCTGTCTGTAACTGTTGGTTGTGTCTCTCGCCTTGAGTGTTTATGTTGCCTGCTTCAGTAGCACTCACTGCAGGCTGTTACCAGCTCTGCCTCTACTGCCTGTGGGGCTCCTTTATGGGCTGCACTGGGTCTAGTGGCTGTAGTTTGTTGTATTTCAATGAACATGTGTGCTATTTTTGTGGTAGCAACTGACACTACTATAAGTTTGCTATTACTTGTGCCTGCACCTCTACTATAATTTTATCTCAGTTGTTGGTACACCGCACTTTGCTCAGGGAGAGTTATGGCTCATTCTTTGTGGTGCAACATGTGTGCAACATTTGTTCTACAACTGCAGAAAAACACCGGCTATAAATCGCCTCTAAGGGGATATGCCATACTTTTCAATGGCTTCTTTTCCTCAGGAACTTCCATAGCTGCACTTTTTTCCACAATCCTCAGTGTATTTTGTTCTGCAGCTGCGGATGTTTTGTGTATAGTACTTAGAGCAAGTTTCCCTTTTTTTCCACAGCTACGGAACTTTTGGGGGCTTAGGGAAGGTTTTGTACCTTCAGATTGTTTTGTGAATCCCTCCCATATCTGTTCTCTTCCAGTCCTCTGGAACCACACCTGATTCCAGTGACCTCTTGAAGAAGGCCATCAGCTGGGCAGCCAGCACCTCCCTGAGTTTCTTCAGTAACCATGGGTGTATCCTATGCGGTCCAATAGCCTTCTCCACTTTTAGTGCTCCAAGTCCCTTTCTGTTCTCTTATTACTAAATTCTTTTAGCAGGTGGTATACTGGTGGGGCTCAGTTGTGCATATGCACCGAAGCTTGCAAGGGCTACCATCTGTGTGAAAATGGCCCTGCATGTCAGCCCCCACCCCTTTTCCGGACAACCCACAATGAGACCTTTGCATGCACTTTAGAAGGGGTTAGACAACCCACAATGAGACCTTTGCATGCACTTTAGAAGGGGTTAAAACTCTATTCAACTGAATCACAAAGCACTAGCAATTATAAAGTGGTTGTTGTGACCAATAAACTCCAGACAGCAAGACTGAGAAACAAGACCACAGTTTTTTGTTTTTATTTCTTACTCTACTGATGGAATTCCCGATTGACATACATTATATTAAATGGTCCTGTAGGTTTTATTAGGTGATGAAGAGCTAGTGCCTCTCTAGCTGTCTTTTTTTCTTTATCTCACTGTACTCAATCTTTCCATGTAAAAGACAATCATGCAAAGCCTACCTGGTGGCATGGAGGGCTGAGGCATTGCACCTTACCTCCAGCCACACCAGCGACCCATGTTCAGTGGCAAACGTGGGTTGCAGGGAGTCAGCCGGAGAGGAAGAGGATCTGGAGGACAACTCTCTTCTCCAAGGAGGGTGGCTTGGTGGTCCCGCCAAATGACTGCCACCAGGTGGAGGCCTGAGGACAGAATGACCAGGAAGACGCCAACAATAGGAGGGTGCTGTGGGACTCCACAGCATGCGCATGCCTACACGTGTGTGTGCTGCATGAACACCCCAGCAATGAGGGAGGGAGGGAGGAAGGGGAAGAAAATGGAAAAACACAGGAACACTGGCAGGCTACATGAAGCCCAGACTGCGCTCCCAACCCTCAGCCTAACCCGCGGCAACTGGATTGTGTGCAACGGAGGGGGGGAGGATGGCCATTCCCTTCCTGGCCCCACCACAGGGGGAAATTCGGGGGTGGGATGTGCCAGGAGGGGTTGGGAGAGAGCAATACAGTCCTGGGGTGGATGTGAGCCCTCCTGAAGGGAAAGCCAAAGTCCGCCTGCCAGCTGCCCTGGGGCAGAAGAAACAGAAGGGGGTAAACAAAGATAAGCATGCATGAAATTCCCCAATCACAAATAACATGGGAGGCCAAATTATCTCTGTATCTATAACCCTCAGACTGGACGTTAATTTGGTCAAGACAACATAAAGTAACAAACTCATACAAATGGAGAGAATTCAGCTGGAAGGCAGTGATAAGATATTTTCGAACACCACAAGTCACCTCTAAATTCTCCACCACGCAGGACTCTTCCTTTTGGCGGGATGGGGTTGTGAGGTGATAACACACACTCATATCTTTGGACTTGCTCTAAACTTGGCACCTTCTGGAAAGGAGTATAATGGGAAATTCAGTCAATTGTAATAATAGATTATGGACATCTTACCCCACAAGCAGCCCTTCTGTTGCTGTACCGGGCTCATTTAAGAACAAGGTCCATTTATATATTTTAGCTGTTTGTTTTTTGCAGCAGCTGAAAAGGCCTCACTCACTTTCCGCATACACCACACCCACCCACAATTCCTCCATGGCAAGATATTATTTGGGATATTTATAAAACAGAAAAAATTACCTTCTACCTTCAAACACAGAAGAACAAATCCAGAATAGATGGAATCCATGACTACTATATATCACTGCACAGAATCCAGATTTTATCTCCTGATTTAGACAACTGTAAGTAGGGGATGTACAGGGGAAGGTGAATTGCTGTAGGACTACTAGCCCCAGTAACATATTATTATTCCTTGTGGAAAATAACAACTCGGGAGGATTATGTACACCTGATTTAAATTTCAGGATTGTATAACCTTAAAAAAAGTCAGTATGTTTTTCTTTCTTTCTCTTTGTTATATGATTATGTTGACTTTGTCTGAAGGTTTGTATAAATAAGATAATTTATATTTCAATAAAAAATCTTAGTATAAAAAAATGTAAAGAATTCCCATTAAAATAATATTTTTGTTATTAGACAATCAGTCTAAGAATCCAGAAGTACTTTGTCTGCAATTAAATTCAGTTTGCCGCTGTGATTGATCTGTGGAGTTGCCTGCTGAGGCGCTGCAGTCCCACACCTCCCACCATGCCAGGGATCTGGATTCAGAAATGGCACAGTGTCACTTGGGGGCTGGCTGGGGAGAAGGGGGACAAAGTATCCAGAGACTGCTGTCCTACTTCGGGGAGGTGGAACGTGAGTCCCATAGCTAGGCTGTGGAACGCACGTGCCATGGCGTGGCTGCCACCCAGGGGCAGCTGCGTAGCAACAGCAAGTGACTGTCTATGTTCTTCAGCCAGGATACAGGCATACAATGTCTCACACTGTGCTTGCATGTCATTGCACACACACACACCAGCCCGAGCAAGGGAAGAGTGAGCAGGATGATCCAATTGACCTCACAGGCTCTGCATCACCTACTGGCACCCATTCACCCAAAGAGGTAATAAGTCATGGGGGTGCCACGGGGATAGTGGGTGACGGAGCTGGAGGTCACAGTAGGAGGGGGATAAGGGAGGCAGGGTGGGCATAAATTGAAAAGAAAAAGAAAAAAGACTGGCATGCTCTGGCTCAACAGCATGCTAGTGCTTGCTATGCTGGCAATATGGATTCTGCAATAGACTCAGGCCACTCGGTGCCATCTGGGGGAAGGGAATTAAGTATTCCAAGAACAGAACTCCTTTATCAGTGACGGGGGACAGTGCACCAGACTACTTGGTGGCCTCCTGGTGAAGACCGTGTGGCAGCACAGTGGGAGGGCTGAGATGTGGAGAGGAGCAGTAGCCAGATTCCTGGCATGCATGCATGCTACCCCACTTATGCGCATTATTGCACAGTGGCTCCCTCAGGGGGAAAACCAGGAGCCAGAAATAAAAGCTCTGGTCTGCTGTTGCATTATCACCCTCTCTGCGCAAGCCCATGCACAACCAACGTGGCAGGTCGCCTACCTTTTTTGGTGTCCTGGACAACTGGTAAATAATCAGTAAGTCCAAGAAAAGGCAGGTGTTGAGGCTGGGAAGTTGCAGTTTGGCGAGCCAGAAAGTGACAAAAGCAAGATTTATTTATTTATTAAATTCTTGGATTACACCTGTGAGTGGATGCTCTTTTGTAGGTTCCACATCAGTTGAACAGAAAACAGTAGTGGACAACAGATAAGGCATTTCTAAAGTTGATACAGAAAGTTACAATTAGGTTCACACAAATTGACACTGCTGAGGCATTGTACAATGTATGCCTGTGTCCAAGAGTTAGATCGCCCTGCAGAAGATGGACACAAAGTGGGCAGCAGACAAAGGTGACATAGAGGAGGACAGAGGGAGAGAGAGGGGTGTGGGAGGGGTGTGCCTTGTGATAGGGAGGTGCACTAGGTAGGAGCAGGTTGGGGATCTGTGAAGTGTTGAAGTTGGGTGGCGCCAGCTGGGACTTGCGGTGCGTCTAAGTGCAAGCAGGAGATTACAAAGGGGGGGAAGCTAGAGGAACTCTATGAACTAAGATCTTTGAACAAAGCTCTTTACATAGGTTCCATGTCATAAGATAACTGTCAGGAAGGCAAATACAAAGTAGGTTACATTGCAAGCGATTCCAGGCCTAAATACATTCATTTGTTACACAATGGTACCTATAATTAGTACAGAAATTGGTATATTCAGAGACACAACTTAGGGCTTGTTTGAGCAGGGGATACATAGTGGTGTAGGGGTGTTGACACTACAAATACCAGACAAAGTAGGGGCAAAACAAGAAATAAGACATTCCGTTAGCGAGGGCAATTACAGTGCTTGAGTCAGGAAGAGTTACAGGAAGTTAAGCCAAAGTTCGGGGGTGAGGGAGAGGAGAGAAGAAGTGGGTGAGGATGACGGGAAGAACAGGATAACAAAGTAGTGGTGGGGAGGAAGAGAGGAGGGAGTATGTGGGGTGTGGATGACAGGGAGGACAAGAGGACAGGGGTAGGGAGGAGAGGTGGGGGAGGATGGTTTGAAGGGTATGGTACGGGCAGAGTTGAGGTTCAGAACAAGATTAAAAAACAAATGGGGGGAGAGCAGTGACTGAGTCTCCTACAGACCTTCATTACTTCTCCAAGGTGCACACTTTACTGATAGAACCAAAGTCCAAAACATAACTGCTCTCTTAAACAAGTTGCCTGTATTTACAGGGGAAAAAAAGCACACATGGTTGTGGCGTTTATCCACAGCATTTAATGTATTAGCATAGTAATTCAAAGTTGGAAGGGACTCTAGTTCTATCAGGTCTCCTTCCTCATTTCATAAGCGAAGCTTAATAAGTATACAGCGCAGAGATGTACTAATTTATAGGGATACCCAGCCCTTCATCTTACCAATAACTCTGTTATTTTCTTGATATTCAGGAAAGTGGCCACATCTAGGTGTACCTTGAAGACCTGCACTGCCTTCACATCCACTGTTACCTCTGGTCCTCTTGTAGGCGTCTCCATTGGTTCACTGCCTCCTGGGAGAAGCAGAATTGGTTTTCAAAGACTGGGTGATGTAGGGTGGGGTAACATATGCTTCTGTGAGTCTTGTAATCTGTCACAGAAACATAGAATGCTATGGATAGAAAAAGGCCCAAGGGGCCCATTCAGTCTGTTCTCGCCCAGCCTACTGCCAACCTGTCGGAAATAATATACAACAGCTTTCACTATAATCTTACCAAGGCATGCAGTTGTCCCTGGTAGAGATGCACAGCCAGCCTCAGAGGCAGTGGTCACCAAATTCTAGGGCTGCGCAAGCCACAGAATTTGGCCGGAAAGTCAGTTTCGACCTGAGCTGTCCCAAACCTAAGTTAACTTGATTTGGTACAATGTGGCACAAGCTCTCTGGCAGTGCCCCCGCACTCACCTCTGCATGCCCCTGCTGCTGCCAGAATCATTTCTCCTGGTACAAAAGGCCAACTGATGCTTTCCAGTGCTGCTGTTGCGCTTTGATTGATTCTCTGCCACCTGCCTTACATGTGAAAGACCGCCTCTCAGGCCTTGACAGATCAAAATTATTTTGGTGCTGCTTTTCAGGTTTTTCCAAATAAAACCCTATTTGGATTGTTTTGTTAAATTCCCCCCAAGCCCGAATGGCGCAAACATATGGCTGGCCTCAACCAATTTCCAGCCCTACCAAATACTAGGGGGCCAGTGTTCTTTCACCCTTTGCAGACAGTCAGGATACAGCTGCTTGCTATTAACATCAGTGTGATCTTTTTAACAGCCACTAGTGTGTCCAGTAACTGCTAGTTCAAACTATCCATATATTTTATGGTTTTGGTGGTGGCGGTGGGAATGTATGAAACTTGAACATCAGTGAAAGAAGGAACTTGGCATTCTCTTTTTGTTTCTACGTAAGACTTGTTCCCAGCATTCTACATGCGTCAACATGAGTCACACAGATGTCTTGCTGAAAAGTAGATCTTCCAGTATCTAAAAAGCACAAAAATATCTACAATTTGTGGTAAGTTTTTGCGAGATTTCGAATTCTAGAATCCTTTTTCTGTTTTTTTTGTTTTGTTTTGTTTTTTGAGCTACAAAAACTATTTCATATCTATTTGTTTTTGGGGCCTACTACCAAGGGGAACCTCTCTGATACTCTCAGACAGTTAGCAGAGTTTCTCTACACAACTTTGCAGCAACATTGCTGGATTGACTGTAAGACCGAGTGAAACAAATTAGAAAGAGTCTTGTTTTTTTTTTTCTGCTTGACTCATTTATGTCCTCTAGTTCTAGCTGGTGAATGTTTATTGAATTCTTTAACCCCAATTTGGCCAGATTTGAACCAATATTAAAGTGTTTTGAGGGTCCCAGGCTAACCCCCGTAGTCACATCTGCCCTGACAACACCGCCTCCCTCCTGGATGTTAATTGCATATTGTTCTAACAACTTTTCTTTACATCTCTTCATTTATTATCACTAGCACAAAAGAAAGAAAAAAACAAAAACAAAATGAAGCCATTCTCTCAAAAGCTGACAGCTGGCAGCAGCAGCAGAAGCCCCAGCACAGTCATCATCGTTGCTCACACTTGCAAAATATTTCAGCAGCAGCCACATCTGCGCGTGCACCTACATGGTGATCTTGAACAAGCTGCAACCCTATATGGTGCCAGGCCCCCCCCCCAACCACCACCGCCACCACGGTCTCCAGTACAGTGTAACTTTGATCACTGGAAACACCACAGGAGCACCTTGTATACAGGGCATTTTTGCCCTAATGGTGAAATTGTGAAATGAATATGTGCCTGTATAAATAAAATTATACAATGGCAAGAAAGAATCCTGGCTTCTGATTGGTCAGTTGGCTGTCACAGCAGGGATGTTATCCTGGCATAACATCCCTGCTGATTGTTTGTAGGCTATTGAGCATGAAGAAGATCTCTTTTTTCTCTTAAGAAACAAAAATATATTTACACACTAACGAAAACATTCTTTAAAATTATTTTTTTAACTATAAAACAACGAGCCATTGTATAATAGGAATAATGCCCTCCAGGGTGGGTGTTATGCTGGGATAACATCCATTCTCGGGTGTTGGACGCCCTCGGCCAGTGGCCTCGGGCCCAACCACCCAAGGTGGGATGTTATCCCAGCATAACACCCACCCTGTCAGGCATTATCCCTTTAATGTTTTACTGCTACTACTAAAGAGCAGGGAATGAGAGAAGGTGAGAGTGCAGTTTTGAGCACAGAGAGCTGTGGCTTCAGCAGGAGCATCTCTTTCCACATCAGTGCAGGCTGTGGTTCTGCATTTTGCCTGCCTTTCACTTATCTGTCTTCCCTCTATATCTCTCTTTCTCATAAGTTTCCTATCACTCCCAACCACTGCTGCCCCCTTGCATGATTGACTAGGTTAAGAAGGAACTGCTGTCAGTTACTGCTCCTCCCCAGCAGCCGTAAAAGACTAGAGGTGGACAGTTTTAGCCCTTTACAATACAAGAACAATTTGTGGACACTATTTTGTTTTTTAAATCACACTTGATTTGACCTGTTTTACTGAACCTACCACAAACCAGAATTACCACAACCTGTGGCCTGACCCATTTCCCAGTGCAAGTATTTGTACTATATACCTGACATATTTTGTTTTAAGTTAGAACAATAGAAAAAAAATCTTTACCCCCCAATCCCACATGGCAATGGCTAGTCTCACTCCCCACGCCACTCCCTTCAGTCATCTGTTGCCCCCAAGTTTTAACCCCTCTTGTGTGTAAAACATTACTTCTGGCACCCTGCCAGTTCCTTTCCAGGAGGCAGTGTAGTGTAGTGTAGTGGTTAAGGGCTGTGAGCTATAAAACCTGGAGACCTGGGTTTGAATCCCATCAGTTCTCACTTGCATACTGTGTGACCCTGAGCAAGTCACTTAATTTCCTTGTGCTGCCAGGTAGCACCTGAAAACAAGATCTGGCTTAGTGTGCCTTTCCTAGTTAAACAATTTTCCCTTCCTTCCCCCACCCAACAACATCTTTTGGCAACCTCTCTAAGTTGCTTCCCCCACCCCCCGCCTCACAGGGCCATCACAGTAAAATTCTGCCTGGACCTCCACTCCATAATGGGGGCAGGCAACAGGCTGAGGCATGTCTGGCTACTCAGCTGTCCCCACACTCCCAGTCTCCAGTATAGAGTGACTTACAGTAAAAGCTGTAAAGCTGACAGCAGTCTTGCTGCACGTAAAGAGGGCGTCTGCCTAGAGACGTTGCTTGACACTAGGCACACTGTATTAGAGAGCAAGACTGGAGCTCATTAATGTAATACATATTATACTTGAAACTGGGCATTTATTGCATTGACACTCAGCAGACCATGCCCCCCCCACCACCACCACCACCACCATCATCACCAGTGTATTGCTAAACGGCTGACGGCTCTTACTGTAAGTCACACTGTGCTGGGGGCTGAGAAAGATGAATAATGGCTGAGCAGATAGGCATGTGTCGGCCTATGCCATCCCCATCATGGATAGGGGGTTGGCGAAGAACTTTACTGAGATGGCCCTTTAGGTTATTGGAGATATAGTTAGAGAGGTTGCAAATAGATGGCTTTTGGGCAGGGGGAATGGACTGCAGAGATACCTACCAGACAGGATTTTTCTGCACACAGGAGGACCACAGTAGAGGGTTGGAACTTGGGGGGGTGGGAGATGACTGAGGGGGGTGGGGACCACAAGGCTAGCACTGGCCACCTGGAGGAAGGGGAATGACTTTTTAAATCCTTTTAGTACCTATTTGTTTGTTGAACATTGAATATAAATAATGAATATTCTGGGGTCCCAAATATGAATACTCACCCAGTACTTAGACAGCCTTAGTTCCAGGGGGGTACAGAGCAGCAGGAGCAACAGTAACTGTACAGCAAGTTACAGAAATAAATTGGACATTTTACAGATAGTTAGATCCAGAGGTATATTTACAAAAGATGACAAGTTACTGTAGTGCATTTATACAAGCAAGCTAAGCAAACATAGAAAATCTAGTGGTTACCACAGGGCACAGGTATATAAGTTTAGACACATGGCCAGAAGCTGGACTACAAGGTTTGCAACAGCTGACTAGGCATCCCCTTAAACACCCAAAGCACTGCTTGGCCCTCTCCAGTACACTGGAGACAGGCAGCACTCTGTGTCACTGGTTTCAACAAAGAACACTCAAATGCAAATATTTTGGCAGAATGTTTAGTAAGTATTCTAAAGCCAATATAGAGGATACTGTATGGGCAGCCATAACAAGCCTGTGTCTGCATCAAGAGGTTTCTCTGGCAACCAGGAGCCTCACAAATGAGGATTGGGAGGTTTCTGGTTGCCATAGAAATCTCAAGTTGCAGACACAGGCTTGTCTGTGTATGGACACCCATACATTATGCTTTATACTGTATTTGCATCCATGCCCATTTCAGACACTCCAGTTCCTTTCAGTGACCTGATAGTTGGGGGTAGGCATTTGATGGTTGGTTGCAGGCTCAAATTATTGATTCAACATGCAGCTAGTGACTGCAGCTGCAGCTGTTTCTGGTAGTTAAAGTTTAAAAAAAAAAGCAGCCGTACTGCGGCATTCTACATTGTACTGCAGTAGTGACATCACTAGTTCAGTAGAACAACATAATGATGTCACCACTGCAGCACAACACTATTTTAGGTATGGATTTCCAGGCAGAACAACATTCCATCATACACTAAATAGAAGATAGTATATGAGCGCTCATACACAACAAGGATATTTTTCACTTGAGAGGTTTCCTGCTGGCCACTAGAGGGACCTATGCTCCCTCGCTACTTCCTACTCCTACCTGTGCAGTACTACTTCCCTTGGATCTTGCTCACCACAATGTATTGGCCCTGCCTCACGCTCTGCCTGTGCCTATCCCCACTAGCAGTGCACTTGCCCACTTACCCATCTGCTACTCCGCACTGTGCCCTGGCACCCCTCCCTCCCATTGCTCCTGAACCTGCTCTCCTGCTCCTTGGGACCTCTGTGTGTCTCGGTGCTCCCTGCCCTCCCCCTAGCTTCCTCCTTGCCTCAGGCACATCTGCGTGTCTTCTTATTCTTGCCTTCCTTCCTGTACCACCCTGCCCACCCCTGCCCCTTAGCCTCCCCATGTCAATCAGAGGAAAACCTCTCACCATCTCCCAGCCAGGGTGTTAGTCATGCTACTACTCCTGTCAGGGAACATTCATCCAAACCCTGGCCTGGTTCCCAGGAGCTCCCCGACTAGCACCACAGGCCTATGCATGGTCTCCATGAATATCTGTAGCCTCCTAAAAGAGTTTGACTCACTACAATGCCTGGTCACATCAATTAACCCTGATGCCATCGCTCTGGTTGAGACTTGGCTGTCGAAATCCTCCCCTGACTCCCTAGTCTCCCTTCGTGGTTTCACCCTCTTCTGGTCCGACCGTGTTGGGAGACGGGGCAGCAGCTGCACTATTTATGTCAAGGAATCTCTTCCCGTACTAGCCCTGCCTGCTCCCATCCTTGACTCCAGGGCCCAGGCGCTCACGCTGAAACTAACCCCTGACCCTTTAAAGGGACCCCTTTATCTGACTACTGCATACGTGCCCCCCAGGGACCAAACGCAGGCCATTGCCTCTCTTACAGAATACCTTTCCTCACTACCTCCTTCCGCTGATCAAATTCTGGTGGGTGACCTCTGTGGTAGGGAAAGTGATGGAGTCACTTCTGAAGGAAAGAATAGTTGAGTGCCTAGAGGCCAGTGGAGCACAGGACCCAAGGCAGCATGGATTCACAGCGGGAAGGTCATGTCAGACGAATCTAATAGATTTCTTTGACTGGGTGACCAAAGTAGTAGACCAGGGAGGGGCTGTGGACATGGCCTACCTAGGCTTTAGCAAGGCATTTGACACAGTCCCACACAAAGATTAATAGTCAAATTAACTAGCCTGGGAGTGGGTCCCAGGGTGGTAGCCTGGGTAAAACATTGGCTGCACAACAGGACACAGAAGGTAATTGTAAATGGAGTACACTCTGAAGAAAGAGGTTACTAGTGGGGTACGCAGGAGTTCAGTATTGGGTCCAGTCCTTTTAATGTCTTCATCAGTGACATTGCAGAGGGACTGGAAGGAAAATATGCCTTTTGCAGATGACACAAGATCTGCAACAGGATTGATACAAGGAGGCATGGAAAGGATGAAAGGGACTTGGCAAGATTGGAGGAATGGTCAGAAGTATGGCAGCTAGGATTCAATGCAAAGAAGTGCAAATAATGCACCTGGGAAACAAGAACCCAGGGGAAGAATACACAATGGGTGGGGAGGTAGTAACAACAACAAAAAGGAAAGGGACCTGGGGTAATCATATCAAATGACCTTAAGGTTAGCAAGCAATGTAGAGAAGGCAGTAGGGAGGGCGGGGGTATACTGGGATGTATAGGGAGAGGCATCAGCAGCAGAAAACAGGAAGTTGTTATCCCTCTGTACAGACAGTTGGTGAGACCCCATCTGGAGTACTGTGTCCAGTTCTGGAGACCCCATCTCCGCAGGGACATAGACAGGATAGAGGTAGTCCAGAGGAGGGCAACTAAAATGGTGCAGGGTCTGCAAGAGAAGCTGTATGAGGAGAGACTAAAGGAGCTTAATATGTATACCCTTGAGGAAAGAAGGGAGAGGGGGGACATGATAGAAACTTTTAAGTACCTCAGTGGAATCAACAAAGTCCAAGAGGGTAGCATCTTTCAGAAAAAGAGACTTGCAAGAACAAGGGGACACAATTTAAAGATAGAAGGAGAGGTTCAGGGGCAATGTGAGGAAGTATTATTTCACAGAGAGGGTAGTGGATGCATGGAACAGCCTTCCTGAGAAGGTTGTGGGGTCTAAAACTGTGGGAGAATTCAAGAATGCATGGGACAGACATAAGGCAATTCTTGTGGGGGGTAGGAAGAAATAGGCTGTTGGTTAACTAGGATCTATGGCCTATCCTGTAGGTAGGGAAATGGGCAGACTAGATGGGCCAAGCGGTCCTTATCTGCCGTCAAAGTCAAAGTCTATGACTTAAATGTCAACTGGCTCAGCCCCCCCTCCTCCTCTACCCGTGACTCCTTTTCTGCAATAGACCTAATGCAACTAGTTACCCACTCTACCAGGACTTACCCCAAGAGAGGTTCCAGTACCCTGCTTGATGTGGTACTCACCAACCGCCCTAATCGGATCCCCAATGTACAAGTCCTCCCAGACTCTCTCAGCGATCACTCTCCCATTCTATTCCACTGGTCATCCTCAGTTCCCAAACCCATAGCACAGTCCACATGTCAGCGGCGTCTAATACCTGGTAGACTGATAAAACTTAAGGAACTTCTGTCCCAAATTGACTGGTCTCCTATACAGGCAACTCCTGACATCGACACAGCTCTCTCCTTCTTTACCCGAACTTTTAATAATGCCTGTGATATTGTTGCCCCAATGTCGACCCGCCGTTCTAAAAGGCAGAATGCCCCCTGGGTAACCCCAGCTTTGATCCACCAACTCAAACATAGGGACAACCTGTGGCACCGTGCCATTGAGACTGGCCGGCCCAGTGACAGGAAGTTGTATGCTGCCGCCCGAAACAAGTGCACTCGGGCCATCAGAAAGGCCAAGTCTGAGCACTATCGGTCTTCACTCACTGCCTCATGGGGAACCCCAGAACCTTCTGGGATAACATTAAACAGTTAAATGGAGTGCACACTCCCCACCCACCCAGATCAACATTAATGGCGTGATCTCCTCAGACCCAGCCCTCATAGCCAACCTCAACACCTCATTCACTGACCTTAGCCCTATCCTCCTACAAATTTTTTGACCCTCCTCCCCAGCACCTGCCGTAAATCTTTCTCGCCCTTATTTTCTCCTCCGCCATGTTTCTGCCTAAGAACTTAGGCCGCACCTGTAACTGCCCTCAAGAGTAATAGTATGGGCAGTGACACCCTGGATCCGTGTATCCTACGGCTGGTCTTAGACACAGTCCTTACCTCGATCACGTGCCTCATCAACCGCTCTCTTTGCCTGGGGAAGGTTCCAACTGCTCAGAAAGTCGCCACTGTCACCCCTATCTTTAAAGGTGGTGATAGGACTGTGGCTGAAACTATCAGCCAATCTCCATTCTCTCTCCTGTCTCAAGGCTTTGGAAAAGTGGTGGCCTCTCAAATCTCTGACTACCTCTCCACCTACAATGTCCTATGTCCTGAGCAGCATGGCATCCGAGCCGGGCCACAGTACCAAACACAGCCCTCCTAGAGTTCTCCAACTTTCTCCCTCCTCCTTAGACACTGGTTCTCTGGCTGTGCGGTCTTCATTGACCTCTCTAAAGCTTTCGACACTGTCTCCCACCCCCTCCTTCTTGATGCCCTTAGTCTCTGGTTTGCTGCTGGGCCTATCTCCTGGTGCACCAGTTATCTGTCTGACCACTCACAGCGTGTAAAAATTAAAGGGACCTACTCAAACATCTGTCCCATCTTTTCTGGGGTTCCCCAGGGCTCCATTCTAGGCACCTTACTATTCTCCCTTTACCGTAACACCCTTCCACGCTCTTGCTCGGGGAACATTCTACTGTACGCTGATGTTGCAGTCATCTTTGCCTCGAGTCGTAACCCTATTGCCCGCCAGGACTCGCTGCAGAAGTCCTTCGCCGAAGCCGAGGGCTGGTTCAAGGAACATAGATTGGTGATAAATCTTAAAAAAACCAAAACCATGTTCTTCACTCATCCTCAAAACAAGTCCTGCAACTTCAAACTCCTCATTCACTCTGGGTCCTCTTTCCCAGTTGAACAAGTTTGCTCCTATAAATACCTAGGGATCCATTTTGACCCCTCCCTCTCCTTCCATGGACACATCGCTGCCCTAGCCACTGCCACTAATATCCGATTGGGCATCTTACATCAGTATGAACACTGTCTCCCGAGGCTCTTGACTACTGATCTCCCTCTATCCTGTCCCTAGTGGACTATGGACTGCCGTATGGTGCTGCTGATCAGACCGACTACAAAAATTCGCACTACTCTGAATAAGGTCTGCAGGTTAATTACTGGGGCACCTAGGCTAACACACACCTGTCTACTGTACGCTAAAGTGCTGGTACTTGATCTTGATGAGCGCCTCAAATATCTGACCTGTACCCTTACAAAAAAAGACCCTCCTTGGGCTATCCCCGCCAGGATTGACCACCACCATCCGCCGCTCTGTCCCACTAGTTCATACTCGGACCTCTGGGAAAACCTCTCTTGTTATCCCTAGAGCTAGAACCTCTCACGGCCAAAGAGCCTTCAGCTTTAGGGCCCCCTCCTGGTTCAACACACTGCCCCCCTCCATCTCCGAAGCTCCAACTATATCATGCTTCAAAACTTCCTTACGGAACCACCTTGTTAACACCCGAAGCTGTAATTGCCGCTAGTCAAAGCCGTACTCAATACTTATGACAAAGCTTACTACTAAGATGCTAAGGACAACATAACTCTGATATTGTTTGCATCAATCCTACCTGTACCAGCTTGTTTGTATCTATGTCTTAAGTTACTGTTATACTGTTATACTGTGTATTTTCGTTTGTCTTACTGTGACAAGGTACCTTTGTAAATGAGCCTATGGCTCAAAGGTTTTCCAAACTGCTGTTTAAATAAATAAATAAAAATAAAATAAAAATAACAGGAGACCTCGAGAGCACAGCTTGAGAGGTCTCATTGCCACAGAAACCTCAAACCTTGAGTGCTCATACACTGTCTTTTATAGTGTATGGCACTCATAAATTAATGTTGATGTCCTTACTTTTGCATTTTTTCATCACTGCTCACTTCCTGGGCCTGCTCTCGCCATCATGGCAGTTTCTTGAAGAGTGGCAAATAAGGTAACGTAGCTACTACAGCACAACAGCGCTGTTCTCGACATGGATTTCCATGCAGAACAGTGTTCCACCAAACACTATGACCTAAAACTGAGCATCAGAGTCTAGGCCATGGGAACAATATCCTAAAAGCAGTCAAGGCAGGCAAGTACAGTACAGACAGGGACACCTGCACCTTGCGTTGCTCACATCACAAAGTGTGTTCATTTTCAGGCAAAAGTGTCAAACAGAATACCTAATTGACATGTTCCCAAAAAACTCTGGTAACATTTCTCACTCAGTAAAAGCAGGCAAAATGTGAGAATCTTTAAGTAGGCAGAATACCACCCCACCCCCAAGCCCCCACATGTCATCTGGTCATGAATAACATTCTGTATACAGTACTGTATGTCTTGCTGGAGCAGCAGTTGGTAGTGGGTTATTTCTGTCTGCTCCAGTCATAGTTCGGCCTCAGATTCAATTTGACAACCACTGTGACTTAGGGAATGGGATGCCTGTGGTAGATTCTGCCTCAGATTCACTTTATCTAAATTTTTTCAGAATGACCACCATGGCTGAGGAAAATAGAGGACAGTAGGTATGCTGCAGGGTTGGCCAAACATTGTACAAAATCCCATGTGAAAATATAATCAATGGAACACCTGAGAAGGAGCAATATGTCTTGGCAGCATTCTGTTACACAATCATATAAACAGAGATGTTGATGGTGGAAAAAGGATCAATATTCTCTCGAGTCTACCCAGTACCTGCCTGCATCCACACACAGCCTAATGCTGGACCACAGATCTACCCATGGCCCTAACTGTATTTCCACACTCCCTCCCTTCCTGGTCCACTCATTCCCTTCCCCCTACTCCCTCCTCCCTCCTCTGGTTTGGACCATTCCATTGTGCCTATCCCATCTCTGTTTGAAGCTAGATATGGGCTCCACATTGGTCACCTCTTCTAGTAATGCATTCCACTTTACCACCCTTTCTGTAAAGAGGAATGTCCTTCCGTCCCTCCTGAAGCTCCCCCCCACCAGATTCCTTTCACGGCCTCTTATCACCTTGCCCTCACTTCTTGAGAACAGGGCAGTGCTGTGTCACTTCGTTAATACTCTTAGATACTTAAAGGTCTCTATCATATCCCCCATCTCGCTCCAGACCTCTAGTGTGTTCAGTACATATTGAGAATCTATTCTCTTCTCATTCGTCTTCCCCTGCTGCCCCTGAAACACCTTCATTGCCATCCTCTGAACAGCTTTCAAGAGGTGCTTGCCCTTTTTCCGGTGTGGGCTCCAAAACTGCGCACAGTATGCAAAGAGAAAGTCCTGGAACTCATTTTGACAAAGCCTCGAAGGAGGCGAAACGTCAATTTGTTTTCTTGCACCTGTATTGGCATCTGTGGAGCTTTTGCAACATTAAGCCTTACTAGTCTGAAGAAGTCTGCTTGGACATTTGGTTTATTTAGGAGCTGTAAGTTCTGTGACTGTCTCATTGCATAGTATCTGTGTTGTCACTAAGAACCTGCTCTCTATAGGGCAGCTCTGCACCAGGAAGAACTGCACACAGTATGCCAGCTGAGGTCTCACCAAGAATCTGTACTGGGACAGAATCATCTCTTTCCTTCTGGTAGCAGCCCCTCCCTATGCATCCCAACATTCAGTTTGCTTTCACTGGAGCCTTCTGGCATTGGGCATGGGAATTTAAACTGTCAGTAATATTGCTCTCCAGGTCTCTTTCCTCTGCTTCACCCTTGTTCCCCCAAGCAGTACAATGTTTTTGGATTTCTTTTCCCAATGTGCCTAAGTTTACACTTTTTGGCATTACAGTTAAGGGAGGACTGTGCTAAGGTACATAACACTAACACAATAATCTGTACACACACACACACACACACACACACACACACACACACACACACACACACACACTCACGCAATACATTTAAAAAATGATGGAAGACGTTCTGCTACTAGTGTCGGAAAAGGTGAATTGGAAAGCAATCTACTGGGGAATGTGGCAGACATTTTTCAGTCACTGGTACGGTATTTATGGCCTGCTCTTCTGACAAGGATTTAGGTGGTGACAGTCACACTGAGGAATATGAGAAAGTCAAGAAGGTGCAAGAACTGTCTCCGAAGAAGCTACAAGTTACTGTACGTGTATCCTTCTTAGGCTACCCCTTACACTAATACCCATTACAATCACTCCTATTGCAAAACCACTTTGTTGTTATGCTTAAAAAAGTTCTGCCTCTCAAGGGTACAGTTTTCAATATAAATACATTTTAAATTACTGGGGTTAAATAAGCATTTTGACTGGTCAAAAATGGGTCACATGACCATGTTAATTTCACATTGCTGGATTGTTCAGATTTTACTGGCTTTTTTTCATGATTCTTTCTAACATCAAAAAACATTTTATAAGCACAACATTGAGAAGAATGCACAGGCAGCCATGCACAGCAAGGCTCTGTGCCTCTCCAGCGGTTCTAATGACATCATATTGACCTCAGGAGTAAAGCTTGAGAGGTCCATGATGTCATCAGAATCCTGAAATAGAAGCACAGCTGAGTTGTGTAAGTTTGCCCATGTGTTATTTTTATAGTATATGGTTTGAAACATAAAATTAAAAATGTCATTTTTTTCTGAAGAAACCTTCACTTAAATGTTTTATTATGTTTAAAATTACAGGAACACACCCTCACCCTGCTGCTGAAAACTCACCTCGGTGAGGTGTGGGTTTTTGTTTTTTAAAAATGGCGAAACCACTGAATGATTTTGTGTTGGGGGGGTTGTTTTTTGTGTGTGTTGGGAAAATGAAAGTAAAACAGCAGGTGGCACTTGTTTCTGCTCCAGTTACATAATGGTCATACCACAGAAGAGTATAACAACATTCTGTAACCTTTGAACTGTGGTACAACTTTTAAGGATGGAAATCCATGCACATCGAGGGTAACTATAGTCTATAATACACTCTAGGATTTGCAGTAATGCCACAAATTACAGCATTTCCCAGGTGACCGAAGGCACTCGGCTGCACCTCATGCCTCACAACTCACATGGGGCATGCAGTAATCTAGTAGTACGACGCACTCTGTCACATGTTGTTGTTTACTTATGAAGTAGTCTGTCATACTACCTTAAGGGCTCATCTTCAAGTGTGCATTTAGTTAGAGGGCATCATCGCCGCTGCTTGGGCTAATGTCAATAAATGAATAATTGATTAGCTGCTCTAAATTTAGTGTATCTGATCTTCTTGAAGATGAACTGACATTTCTACCCCAGATCTCATGTAGAAACTGGCTTAGGGTTAGACCCCTTAGTAAGACAGGTATAATGTACACATGCAGTTTCAGCCGTACTCCTGCCATCCGATTCCTAATTGTTGGTGCTGAGTTGATGTGTCTGGCTGTTGCTCCTCTGCTGCCAGTCTCCAGATGGATGGCACACGCTCTACAGGTCAGTGTCATAACATATAGGATAGGGTGTGGTTACCCATACACTTCAAGGCTAGTCTTCCACCAAGTGGATACAATGCTGACTGATGACCTCGAGAGCGAAACTCAAGAAATCTCCAGGTCAGCATTGTATCTACGAGGTGAAAGAATAGCCTTGTAGTGTATGGGTAACCACACACTGTTCTTTATAGTGTATGGTGCCCGAAAAAAAGACAAAAAGAGACTCACTTTTCCATATTTTCGCTCGGTTCTGCCGAGGCCGTCAATTCACAACTGCCGCTGCCCAGCACACTAGCGCGCCCCTCGCACACAGCAAGGGACGAATCAGGACGTCTGCTGCAGCCCCTTGTATTATGACGTCCTCACTAACGCAGAACGAAAAGTTGTTCTGCGTTAGTGAAGACGTCACTACTGCAGCAGAACAACTTTTTGCGGTGTATGGATTTCCATATACAACCGCATTCCACCATACACTATATTATTTTACTCATATACTGCAAGAAGATAAGGGAATGTCCCTTGATTTACAGCAAGACCTGCATACTGCAACATACATACGTGTGTGAACCCATTTATATACCAGAGAACCAAGTATGTAAATGGTCAGTGAATGTGTTGCAGAACAGACAGACAGACCCAGTCAATGTATTATTTTATTGTTGCACATACATACACCTAACGCACTTTTAAACTCTAGTTGCTTTTTTCAGTAGATCGAGACACTGAGTGGTACTCAGTACTGAGCTTTTATGTTGGGGAACTGGGGTGTTGGGATTGTAAGTTTGCAACTTTAATATATGGTTAAGTCAACATGTTGTTATTGATAGAATTCGGCTCACCCCAGGATGTTATTGCATTGTTGATGTGATGTCTGGATGTTATTGTATTATTGTTCTGATGTCACCATGATGTACCCCAACACCTAGAAGTGCCTAAAGTGTTAAGCCTCCCCCAAATGCAGTTGACATTTGTGAAAAAAAATAATAATTGTCGAAAATACCCACCACTCCCAACTGTTCCATAACACACCCCTTGATACAAGTGATGCAGATCATTATTATTAATTACTTCTTTCTGACAGTTGAAAACTCTGCCCCCCACACACACACACACACGCACACACACACATTAAACTCCTGATTTTAATATTTGGGTCTTTTATTGTAAACAACAACAAAAATAAAAAACACACAGAGCTGCTCAGTAACCCGCTCATGTCCCCAAGCAAATTAGGTACTGTAAGTGGTTGATTATTTTAGGAAATCCAACAGGTGCTAGCTCCTATCTCTTCGGTTAAGCTGGCAGCATTCACTTTAAATGAAACTGTTGAAGAGAGTGAAGCCAGCTGTCATCATTGAATTGCCAAAACAAGCAAAAAATAAACACTTACCTCAATTGCCTGAAACAGTGGGTAAGTTACTAAACAGCTGGGCACAGGATGGGTTTTTCTTTTTACAATTATGGACATCAAATTAGTAGTATAGGTGTGGGGGTGGAGCAATCGTGTTATGGCAGATAAGTAGGAAATAGCACACTACAGGATGTGAGTTAGTGTGTGATAAATGTACAACTAGGGGCATAGTGGGCCATAAGGCTGCCAGCTATCTGTGTTTATGAGACACTTACCCTCACCCTGGAGTGTGTTATTATGCTTATAAAATGGGTGTATGCTGAGAAACTCTGGTATTTTTTTGAAAAACTGGTAAATTTAAAAATAAATGTGTTATTTAATATGAAATAGTCTCTCCGCCTTCCTGAAGGGGTGCTGCTCTATTTGGTGCCCTAACAAGGGGCACTGTGCTGGACTATGGAGCTGTCGGATCGCTGCCTTAGGCCGCCAGTAAGAACACAATTTCTTTAGGGTCTTGCCAGCAGTATGCTGCCATCTGCAGTAGCAAGTTTCAACAAAGTCCAGTTGGTCTCACTGTACTTGTAGGTCAGGAGGGAGTTTATGCAGTCCAAGATACGTGTGGCTCAGGAGGGGAAGGCAGCGGCTCAAGAGGGATAATGACAGGAATTTTCTTGCAAAAATGACACTTTTTAAGTGTTGTGTTTTGTTTCTGTGGCTTCCAAATTTCGCTTGCTCGATGGAAATAAATGGTGGCGAAATGGTTTACAACAGCAGGGAATTGATCTCTACTTACTTGCAATCACAGGTACTGGCACTTGCTATTTTCCATGCGTATAAGAAAAAAAAAGTACGGCTTGAAAACTGTGTCAGCCAATCAGAATTCAGGGCTCTACCTACCCATTTTGTAAAAATCAGTAAATAAAATTGAAATTAGAAAACCATATATTGTTAAAAATACTAAAACAACAAGGAAGATTCCATTTCAGGATTCTGTTGACACCATTGACCACTTGAGATCCATTCTCATATTTTATGATGTCATCATAATTTCTTGATGGAATCACTGGGAACTAAAAAAAAGGCATGATACTGACACAACACCGGTTGTGAAAAAGATTACAATTCAGTCTGCAGCTCAAAGTACATCAATTATTTATTAGCAAAAATTAAAAATAGCACACAATTCAAGGCCCAGCTGGGGGCCTTGCTTTGTGTGTTGGTTTTAACCTTTGCTAATACATGATTTATGCACTTTGAACTGAAGACTAAACTTTCTTTCTCTTGACTGATATAATGCCTGCTCCAGACTTTTTTTAGTTGCTTGAATTTGTCATTGCTACAAGCATCACTAGACTCTGAGTTACTGTTTCTTTCTTTCTTCTTGTTGGAATCACAGCCTTGCTGTATATAGTTTCCTGAATCCTAGCTATTATTCTACAGGTTTCCCGCTGGTTTGTCCTACTCTCTCCTACCATGTGTTATTAAGTCATCCTGAATCCTGATCCTGCCCGACTGCTGTGCCAATTTCTAGCCTGCACAGTGTTCTGCACTGGTAGACAATCTCATGGTAGCAACTAAAATTAGGCAGCAATTGGTCAGGTTAACCAACCTGGCATTTTGAAAACACATCACTTCCGCTTGTATGTTGATCTTATTGTGCTGATTGTCTGTCTGAACTATCTGACAGTGTACCTACCCGGTTCTCAAATATATAAATGCATACATACTGTATATACATTAATTTACAAAGTTTAAACTCCCTGTTCCCTTTCTTGTGAGACAAGGAGCCCTCCACATTTTTGACATTATTATAAAGAATCAAGTTTCAAATGACCACCATCCTGGCAACTCTAACATTTTACAACTTGTGGACCAATTTAGCAATTTGCACAAACAGTTTCATTACAAAGATAGAAATCATTAAACAACACTAAGGATTGGTATTGTAGGTCAGGATGCAGTGACCTAACAAACTGGGGTAGGCACCCTATAAAATATTCATATTTATTTTGACAGTCTTGTGAAAATGTTGGTTTGCCTCAAATACTATGCTAAATGTGCAGAATGACCAGTAAAGCATGAATCAGAGGCACACATAGGGATCTGACCTTTAACTTGCAGTGTGTGCATTCTTGGGTTTCTTTAAGGAATGTTTATAGATCTGTAATTAAACTACCAACAGAATGAAATACTCACCATCCCCCTGAAGAAATAGCATATAGAGTTACAAAAGGTCGGGGAATTTTGAGGTGTCAATTAATGATTTAAAGGGGACAGGAAATGTGTGCCAATTGGCAGCAGTTAGTAACGTTCCTAGTAAGAGAAATGAAAGACTTGCCTCCAAATGACCCATATTTAACTGTATCTTAATAAACACTGATGTGAAAAGCTGTGTTTTCAATTGTTTTCTTTATATGGACAGCATTCTGCACAGTTCTCTTCATAGAACCAGTAATTCGCAGTTTTTACTATGTCACGCTTTGTTTACAGAATGCTAAACACGAGCTACGGTCCTATCAGAACCATGTTTAGAGTTCCGTATACAAACCGTGACATAGTTAAAACTCCAGATCACTGTTTCTGTGAAGAGGACTGTAACAGAATGCTAAAAACAAAACAGTGCAAAATATAGTTTTTCGTATCACTTTTTATTAAGGTACAGTACCACATGGATCATTCAGGCCTATGGATATCATTACTGTAAATGAAAACATTATAAACAGCTACCAAATAGAAATCATTTCCTGTCCTCTTTAAGAGCAAATAATAACGCCTACATAAATTTAAGGAAAATAGTTTCAGTGGTGAGTGAGTCTGACCATCTGTGTTTGATTTCAGTTTGGTCTCAAGGTACAGGCTCCTCGGCTGTGTTATGTATTGCAGGTTAGGGGCAGGCTCCTGGTTCTTCCCTAGGTCTTGCACCTACAGTTTATCCACAGATGCTTTGATTAGGTGCAGATAGCGACAATATGTGATTGCAACTATCTCCATTAAACACATGAGCAAATCTGTGTTAACCCCTTACAATGCAGGAAGGTGCTTAAAATATGACTTGCTTTCTTCTATTTTTGTTATTGCTGTTGTTATTTGATGTTCATTTGTTCTCTATAGCAGTGTGAAAACATTTAATTAAAAAACTACAACAATGCAGCAGGTGCACATGTACATCCGACATTTAAATATGCTCCTAAGATACAATATTCAGCACTCAAAGAATTGCTGTTTTTATAAGGATTAAAAATTGGGTGTGTGTATTTATTGAACTTTAGTGTTTAATGAACAGAAGGCACTCTGAGTTTTTTGAAGAGCGCCAAATAAAAATATTTACCTACCAACCAAATTTGTGACCTTTTAAAAAATAAGAAGCATAATTCAACCTGGGCACACACTAGCGCATATAAGGAAGCGACATCCAGAATTAAATGTTTGATTCCTTTATTCCAAAATTCAGCAGCACCAACACCTCTGTCACGCCAACAGGAAAACATTGAGTGTTTTCCTGTTGGTGTGGTGGAAGTGTTGGTGCTACTGAATTTTGAAATAAAGGATCAAGCATTTAATTCTGGATGTCTCTTCATTATATGTGTATGTGTCCTGGTTGAATGGTGCTTCTTGTTCTGATGGTTACCCGTGAGCACCACCTACGAGAGTGGCTCTGATCTTTTTTTGTAATTTCATTTGAAATAATAGTCCAGATGTGCACACCCACGGTAAAAAAAATTCACATTTTGAAAATTCAGTCTTAAGTAGAAGCCAACAGACGCTGTAGCAAGGACTGGAGTTTTATAAGACTGGAGGCAGATGCAGTCATGTGGTGCTTCAGCATCTGTGCAACTGTACCTGTGCCAGCCTCGCCTATTGTCAAGAATGATCTGTCTGTGAAAAAAACAGTTGTGATTTGCAGCAGCTTGTGCAAAACAGGTGAAACTGAATTGGCAAGATTTTTTGACACATATGTGACTTTCTGGATGCAAATGCATCTGAATAAATATAGAGGTAGACTGTTTAACAGATACTCTAACAGTCTGGATGGCTGCAACGCATTGCAAATAGTGGTGGGCGGATCGCTGAGGGGCTGTTTGGAAAATCTAGCAGACATTAAAAATTGAGGAAATAAGTAACTTTCCTGTAAGCCTGTCTAATTGATAAGATTATTTTTTACAGAAAAGAATTCCCACGTGCTGTGGTTCACAATGATAATAAAGCATAATAGAAGGTCTTCTTCGTCGTGTAAACCTGGTTCCGAAGGTATGGGGCTTCAGTGGGCCACCCTGGAAGTATTTTGGAGGGTCAGCCATATTGCAAAGCCACCCTCTTGTCCTGTATAAACAACTGTCCCTAAAAGCACTAGGAGAACCCATTCATAGCACAGAACTTTGCAATTTTTTTTATTTAGTATACTTTATTCCCTTGCATACTCAACTGGCCTCCTCATTATCCAGCTGCTCTGTCCAGCCCCTTCACCCGCTATGTCTGGAGCTTACCTTACTCCATTGTGTCCACAACGATGCCCCCCCCTTTGGGAAGGGAAGCCAGAGGTTGGGGTCTATCCCCTGACATAGGTTGTATTTGTTCACTAAGTTCTTGTCCAGTAGGTGGTGTGTGACCTGTGATGGGCAGTGGTGGCATTATTCACAGTTGGGAGATTTTACTCTTGTTTCTGTCCCCATCCCCTTTTTCATTGGGAGGTCCCAGGCACCGACGCAAGCATGCTAGCATGCTATACATGTCAGAGTGCTGACATCCCCCTCCCAGAGTTTCTGGCTCCAGACTTGCACTGCCACCTGTGGTTACCATGGTGGTAGTAGCCAACTGGATACCAGGCACCCCCGCTTCCCAAGGAAGCCGGTGTCCACTGGGATGCTCAACCATCCTACCCCCAGCTGTCCCTCCAGCTCCCAAGGTTCATTCCCAAACCCGGGTCACTGACATCATGAGCGGTGGTGCTACATCTGCTCTGACGGGCCAGTTGTAGAACTTTGAAAATGGTTATGAGTCACATGGCTATCCAGCACAGCTATAAGTGAGACAACTAGCCAAGAAACACTGACATCATTGCACTGTACTACATGGTTACTAGCAATGCAATTTCTGTTCATTTTTCATTTATGTGTGAAAGGTGACCTTGTGGTTTAATAGGTCAGCCCTCAATGACTAAGTAGCCATTATATAGACCACTAATTCTTCTCCACAGTATTACTGCCACACCTTTATCAGGGGTTTATTAGAGCTTTGTGGTATACCACATGAAGCCCTGTTCAATGGGAGCATTCATGAATTGTAACCACAGAGTTCAATACTGACAAATTAGAACAATACATCAAGGTTGAGAACAGCAAATTACACTGCACTGGTGTGGGTGCCTGCCTACTGGCAGAACTTACTACACTAATTCATTTTTGCTTTTTTTAAAGTGCCCCATTTGTTATAAATCAGCACTGTTAAATGGTGCAGTCTGATTTATTGAATGAGATCACATGAATGCCGAGTAAGATTTGCCATACCACATGCTAAGTACCTTGTCTCCTTTAACAGTGTTTTTGTCTTTTTTTTTCCTCTATGCTATGACACACATTATAAGTATAATATATCCATTCCAAGGTGCAAGCCAGGTCTTAATGTATTTTCCAGAGTAGCTGAAGGCACAAGAGAAGAGGCACCAGGGCAGTAAGCTCATTCTCAGCGCACACTCTGTTGTTGGTTGTTGCTTACATATAATGAATTACAGTAAGCACAGGAAAGTGCAGTAGCCTGGGTGCCAGAAGCACAGTTCTTTGACAGAAAACACTTATAGAAACATAGAAACATAGACTTTGACTGCAGATAAGGACTGCTTGGCCCATCTAGTCTGCCCATTTCCCTACCTACAGGATAGGCCGCCGATCCTAGTTAACCAACAGCCTATTTCTTCCTACCCCCCACAAGAATTGCCTTGTGTCTGTCCCATGCATTCTTGAATCCTCCCACAGTTTTAGACCCCACAACCTCCTCAGGAAGGCTGTTCCATCCATCCACTACCCTCTCTGTGAAATAATACTTCCTCACATTGCCCCTGAACGCCCCCCCTCCCCCCATCTTTAAATTGTGCCCCCTTGTTCCCTACGTCTCTTTTCTGAAAGATGCTACCCTCTTGGACTTTGTTGATTCCCTTGAGGTACTTCAAAGTTTCTATCATGTCCCCCCGCTCCCTTCTTTCCTCAAGGGTATACATATTAAGCTCCTTAAAAATAAACTGCTGGATGCAAAATCAGTTGAGTAGTCTAACTGTTAAACTTTGGACTAGAGATGAGCTACTAGTGAACTATCCAGATCCACTCAACTCAGTATCTTTAAAAAAGTATCTCTTTCCACATCTGTGTACATAACCACACTATTTTCGTGTCTTCTTGTGGTAATGTATCTGATGTAGACCTCTCAGCGAGCATCCGCTCACAGGTGTCATCCAAGATTTCCGTAAATAAAGATAAAAATAAGAAAATAACAATTTAAAACCCAGGACTGGATGTTAACTAGCCAGTTACAGTAACTGCTGTATCTGTTCCCACATCTATATCCAATCTGCTGACTTCAGACAGTCACTATTCAAGCTATGTCCAAAAAAATGACATTTCGTTCTAAGTACAAAAAACTGGGAAGATGGATAGTGAGTGACAGGAACCCCCATAACATTATTTATTCATTTAAAAATTGGTAGCCGGGAAAGGCACACTGAGTCAAAACTTATTCCAGGTGTGTCCCAGGATCCAGTGAGGAGGGGAGGAGTGCAAAGTAAATAACAAGCAACTAACAATTTAAAATGTAAATGTTTCCAGATTACGCTTGCTTGTGTGGCACAGTTTGCTCTTGGCTGCATGGTCAGGGGAGTCATAACCCCCATTTAGACTTATAGGAAGCATGGGAGGCAGTTTGGCATTGTAGTTAGAGCACAGAGCTCTGAATCCAGAGGCCTGGTTTGACTCCCACAAAGCCCCTTACTGTATCACTCTGAAGAAATCACTTAACCTTCCTGTTCTTTACCTCTCTAATCTCTCTGTGCTGTTAGAATCTCCCTGTGAGCCTGTTGACAGCAACATTCTCTCCCCCCCCCCAAATTGTAAAGCACTTTGGGGCACAGTTTGCATGAAAGGTGCTATAAAACCAGATTCCCTTCCCTTCCATTGCTTCCTACTATATCTAAAACACACACTGTAGTGCAGTGCTAGAGGTTGCAGCACTGTTGGGGTGCCATCCCTAAGAAGACATACTAACCCAATGTCCTATTCTGCCTTTCTGTCATATTTGCCCTGGTTTACACCAAAGATCCCATGGCACTTTTCAAATAAAACAGCAGCTGCCCAGCAGAAGTGCATCATGCTGTCGTACCAAACCTACTGCTCCGCTGCTACAGGAGCAGAATACAGTGTGCGCTTCTGCGGGCTGATAAAAGCCCTCTCACCCACCCCCTCCAGCCTCCCTTACTAAGTACCCCTGAATAGTTGGTGGTTGGCTGTTAGTAAAGCGAAAAGGCAGGGCTTTCCAGCGGTACCCGAGTTTGATGTGTCTGCACTCATAAATCTCAGTAGCTTACTTTCAGCTTCTGTTACTGCAGACAACTGTGTTTTATATGTATAATTGTCAAAAATCCTACTAGATTACTTTTCAGCTTCTGCTATTGCAGATAACTGTGGTTTATACATTTGGTCTTTCCAGTAGTATTCTACCCCTTTTGTAACCCTGTAGTGAAGGGGATCCTCTTTTGATAAGCTGGCAGAGAGAAATCTTTCAGACCTTAATCTGTTCACTGCCAGGAAGAGACAGTGTGGGATGGGCTTTGGTACTGTTTTTTTTTTTTCCTTCCTTTTTTTCTTGGAACTGTCTGGTTTTGTGCTATTACTTAATGGTCTAGTGTATGAGCAGGGGTGTCCTGCTAGTACTTCTAACTGAAAGCTGGGCACAAATAGCTTGACACCGAGGCTTACCCAGGATGTTCCATTATTACCTAGCCCATTCTCTGTTGTCTCTGCCAGTCTTGCACCTGTAGGTTTGAACTTAGCTTGTCCCTGTGTACAATTTCCGACTCCTAACAGCTGCCGAGGTGTGTTCCTAATCATGTCTTCATTGAGCAGTGTATACATAGGGCCAGTGCTCCCCTATGCCACTCACATGCCCCTGGCGTGCATTATTAGATCCCTACTTTTGATATTACTATGATTGTACTTTTTCTAACCTCCTTGCCAATGCTGACCCTCAGCTCTGGCATATCTGGTGCATGACTTTTAAGTTTATCTTGTTCACCACAAAGTTGGTCAAACGTTACCCAGGCAAAACTAGACTCCCCAGGAGTCATCACTCCCTATCATGCCTCGTATTGCTTCCATTGTTACTGCTTTGTCCTGGCAGTGGACTTAGAGCTTCACCTTGGTCCCCCATCTTCGCATGTCTCCTCTAACTTCTCCAGCCCCCTTAGCTGGGTATCCACAAAAGGCTTGAAAGTAGCACACCTAAACATTCGTAGCCTCATGCCAAACCTAGCTGAACTTGCTGCTTGGGTTGGTCACTGCAAGCCTGATAACCTTGGTGTTACCAAAACATGGTTGAAGTCCACTACCCACAACTCTGCGTGTGCTCTCCCAGGTTTCAGCCAAATCAGGCTTGACCGTGGTGCTAAAAAACAAGAGGGTAGCATACTGACCTATTACAAAAATCACCTAAATGTATCCTCTATACCCCACCAACTGCCCTCCTTGCCCTCATGTGAGTTCCTTCATGTGCTTTTTCTGCTGAGCAATACAAAAAACTGCATTTAGTCTGTGTATATAATCCTCCCAAGGGTGATGTGCAAGGGTTAACATACCTTCTTGGCTCCATAACACTTGTGGTCCCTGAGAACAAGTTGCTGCTACTAGGTGACCTTAACCTCAATTGGTTAAGGGCAAATGCTAGACAATATGAGCCGCTGCTGGCTGGGCTGTCCCTCTCTCAACTTGTCCAGGAGCCTACCAGTCTTTCCATAGGAGGGGGGAAAGTACTCTCCTTGATTGGGTGATGTCCCAACTGACCAGCAAGGGTGGCCTTCTCTGGTACATTCCCAGACTCTGTATCGGAGCACACCCCTATCTTCTGAGTCTGGAAGGTCTCCCCACCAATGATTCCACATAAAATTCTCCTTATGAGGGATTTCTCCAACTTTAACTTGGAATCTTTCCATGCAGCTCTGGGACACATAGATTGGTCCCCAGTACTGGAATCTCCTGACACTTCCATTGCCCTAAGCAATTTTCTTGCCATCTTTACTGCCCTGCAAGACAAGCATGCCCCTCTTATAAAAAGGAGGGTAAGGGGTACTGTTACGAAATGGCTCCATGGTAGCCTACTCACCCTTATGAAGTCTAGGGATAAATGCTGTGCTAGTTTCAAGGCCTCACACGACTTATCTATTTATCGGGAATACAGACGTCTCAGAAATGTGTGCAAAAAAGCTGTTCGGTCAGCAAAGAGTAATTTCTGCAAATCTGACTTGCTATCCACAGCCAGAGACCCTAGGAATTTTTGGCGAAATATCAAAAACATAGTGGGTCCTCTAAAGGGGATGTCTCAGATATGACTATAGGTGGTACAAACTGTAATAATCCGATCACAATTGCTAATGCCTTTAATTCTCATTTCTCTGAACTGTCTGCGTATACCTCCCTATTTCCTCATCCAGATCCCAGTAAGCAAGGTGTGCCTTACTGCTCCCAGTCAGAATCTGTCCCTAGTCCCTCATTTTATTTCAAGGCTGTGTCCGGGTGGGAGTTGCAGAGACTGCTCTCTGGTCTCTTCCCTCACTCTAGTGCTGGGCATGATAACCTGGAACCCAAACTCCTTCACCTTGGTGCCCCCTTCATTGCCTTACCCCTCTCCCATATTTTTAACTTGTCGCTCTCCTCTGGGGTTACCCCTGACCTTTGGAAGGTGTCAAGGGTGGTCCTGGTTCTCAAACAAGGTGACCCTAAAAACCTTGAAAACTACTGGCCCATTGCCATCTTATCGGCCATCAGCAAACTCCTTGAAAAAGTTGTTGCTTCCCAACTTTCCGAATATATCCCGTCACAGGAGCTGCTGACCCCAGCTCAACATGGCTTTCATAAGGGCTACAGCACCTCGACTGCCCTTGCTAAGCTTACCTCTGAGGTTAGGGCTGCCATGGATCAAGGCAATCTCACTGGTGCCATCTTCGTTGACCTTTCCAAGGCCTTCGACCTGGTTGATCATGCACTTCTGTGCTCACAGCTCCAGTCTCTTGGCTTAACCACCCTTGTCCTTGGGTGGTTTTTCAATTACCTCCAAGGACACCAGCAATTTACAAAATTTAACAAGGCCCTCTCCGAGCTCACTCCAGTCAAATCTGGAGTTCCCCAGTGCTCTGTCCTGGGGCCCACCCAGTTCTCTCTATTTGTAAACAATCTCTCCACTGTACCATCCCACTGCAGTGCCACCTTATATGCAGATGACCTGGTCATCCTTACTCACTCCTGTGACATTAGTATCATCAACCAGCACCTTAATGCTGACTTTAGCGATATACAATCCTGGCTAAAAGAAAACAGGCTTATCCTCAATTTCAGGAAAACTCGGGCCATGCTCTTCGGTTCCCAGGCTAAGTTAAAAGCTTCTCCTGTGCCCTTGCATACTACCGGCACAGATGGTTCCCCCATGATGGTCGCCAACTCAGTCAAATACTTGGGAGTTACCATTGACCTTCAGCTTGATCTCTCCCAGCATATTCACCTTGTATGTGGAGCTGTAAATAGTAAGTTGGGCTTGGCTTACAGAGCAAAAAACAGTCTCACCCTCGCTGCGCGTATTGCCCTGGCGAGTGGTGTGTTTCTTCCCATGCTCTGCTCTGGACTCATCACATTTGCTCACGCTGCTAGAACTCACCTCTCAAAATGGGACGTGGACTACAATAATATATGCCGCTTTGCCCTTGCAGCCTGGCATCTCACCCACCACTGCAACCTTTACAATAAGCTTACTTGGCTTCCACCAGGCCAGCATCATAGCTTTGTCCTAGGTTGTTTTACTGACAACATGGTAAGAACGGCCACTCCTCATGTTCTGGCAGAGCTCCTCAAACCTGTCGCCGCCTCCTCCTACTCCCTAAGGTCACATGGTCCTACGATATTCCAGGTCCCCAATACCTGCACCAAATGGGTGACAGAGCATTTGTGTCTTGTGCTCTGAAATTATGGAACTGCCTTCCTGTCCTTGTTCGCATTACACCCTCCCATACCTGTTTCCGTAACTCCTCTGGGATCACTTACTGCTCTCCTCGACCTGCAGTTGCACTTACTGATGCCAGTGGCCCTCCTAAACTAATGACACACCGGATACCGCTAGTCTTCTTTGAGGAGCACCTACCCGGACTCTGTGCTCGACTACCTTCCTAGCCCCACCTGCCCACAGTGTTCCTCATGCTTGCACCCTTTGGTATTTGAAATGGTATTTGAAATTTGCCTCTCTGCTCACAATTTGTAATGTCTGTATATTAAGTTACCTGCTCCTGTGTATGTTACTGTATGCTTCTTGTTTTTTGCCTTTCCTGCCTCATCTGTGAAATATCTGCATATTTATCTACCTGAGCTGTGCTTTGTAATCTGCTTCCTTATTTTCTTGTAACCTCCCTGGTCGCACCTGAAAATAGGCATTTGTTTTGTCTAGTGTGCTTACCTGGTTAACAAAAACTAAATAAATAAATAAATACTGGGGTCTCGGACTTGGAAACAGACTTGAAAGGGGCACTAGGTCAGAATAGTATCACTAAAAACAGTGTGGTCCAGAACCACGAAGGTCAATATGCCGACACATTATGTTTTGTGGGGGGCTCCCCCCAGACTAATAGATCCTAACTCTGGGGGAGTGGACCACGGGGCAAGAAGAAAATTGTGGGGCCATGGAATACTGTTTCCACGGCCCCTTGTGAAAAAATCAAGTCCCAATAAAGGCAAAATTCAGGGACACCAGGATTAGAACCCTGGTCTCCACTACCACCTGGCCAAGTTGCTCCATGCCTCAGCCCTCCATGCCATGGGAGCAGCTCATTCAGCCTCCAGAATTCTACTGCCCTTGTCCTGTGGCAGCACCATGGACAGCGACCTGGGGAGCGTTTATTGTAAGCGCTGTCAATCTGCTTTCGCTGTTCGTGGCAGCGCTATTCAGACTAGCGCTCTCTTTATGTGCGCTATTCTGGTGGCACTATTCTGGCTGGGTAGGCTAGAAAGCCAGTGATCCAGCAAGCCAGGAAGGGCAAGCCCTGGCAGGGAAGGTGGCAGTGGTTATGTTGCTGCACTGATCCCTGGCAGAGGGCCAAGAATCCTGCCCCCCTGCTGAGTGAATGCTGTGTGCACATACTGCATCACACCATGAGGAGGTGCATCACACTATGGGGAGGGCTGGCTGAACTATGTGGGAGAGGGATGTTTGAGGAGAAAATCCAGTGCCACTGCCAGGCCCCACACTACACTGACCCCCATTGAGAGTGACATTGTGGAGTGCAGCTGACAGGGCTGGGAGGTGACTGGGTGCCACAGACAACAGCTCTGATTCAAGATCCAGGGGGGCAAGTATTGTGGGAGAAAAAATTAAAAAAATGTTATCATCAAAATATCTATGGCTGTTTGTGAGTGCAGTACACTCTTAATAGCAGCTGCTGTTGTTTTCACATACACATACAGCCTACTCAATGCAGTGCCTCTGCCAGTAGCTTATCCAATGGTATGTAAAGCACTTTGAGATGCAAAGTATATGAAAAGCACCATATGCAACCAAATTCTATTTCACAAAATTCTATAATGGCACTATCCTGGAGGATCAAGTGGATGTGGATACTGTCTTCTTAACCTCTTCTTTCCATCTTTGCAGAGTCAGATTTGTTCAGTTATTTACATACTAAAGTGTTGCTGCAGAAATGGCTGAGATGGTTTCCAAACCCTGCTCAAAGGCTTTCAAGCAAAACACAATTGAACAGACCTTAAAAAAGGATTTTGTAACAAAAAAAAAGATAGTAATTGAAATATGTCCCTTTTTCCTGGGCTACCAGAATGATCTCCCAATATTTTCTGAACTGTTCTTTATTACATTTTGAAAACTTAAAAAAAATATACCCTTCTAAAGGTATGGGGGTATTTCTATTTATTATTTATTTATTTAAAAGGTCTATCAGGAAATACATACTGAGCAGGTAGCAGCTCATTTCCAGATGCATCCTGGTGGGGGGGAGGGGAGCGTACAGTGCATTTGCAGAATACAGTGTTCAGAAAATGCAGCATGCAATAAGTACAACAAACTGAGCAATTCACAGGCAACGCTTCAGAACGGGAAACATGTAATACAATAAAAGTGCAGAAGAAGAACAGCATGCACAATATGCAGTGTGCAATGGTGCAGTACTAAGTAAGGCGGGGGTAATGAAGAAAACTGGGGAGGGAGGGCTATAATAGTGACAAAGCAGGGTAGAGGGCAGCAGACAAAAGTCCAGGACCTATTGTCAGGGGCAACTGCGAGAGTGAGTAGTGATAACATGGAAGAGAGATTTCAGAGCATGAAGGGAAGGAGCAGAACGTAGGGTAGTAGTATTATAGCAAACAGCCAGCACTTAACTTTTACTAGGTAGAAGGTATCAACAGGCTGTCCCATCTTTTTTTTCAATTATTTAACCAGGTGAGACACACTAAGCTGAAAACTTGTTTACAGGTGCAACCTGGTAACACAGGGAAGGTAAGTGACTTCCTCAGGGTCACATAGTATGCAGGTGGGGGCTGTAGGATTCAAACTCAGGTCTCCAGATTTGCATCTCCCATCTGAATGGTGTAAGACTACAGCAGAACAAAGCTCACTCCCCCACCACCCACATGCAAGTGATATCATGACTGTTCATGAAGAGAGACAGCTCTTACCCTCTAGCACTGGAAAGATAGAAACATTGACAATTGCCAGCAGAAGAAAGGCCTTATGGTCTGTCTAGTCTGCCCAGTAAGGTGGTACATGCATTCTAGGGGATCATGATCATCCCCTGCAACCTTTTTCCTTTTTGTATGAGCGTATTTTTGACCTCGGTAACTGGCGGGAGAACCTCCCTGCATTGGTTGGGTCCTAGAACTTGACGGGATCCTGGGCATCATGAGGCTTGCACTGAGATGTTTTTGTCTTATGTGCCCCCTCTCCCCCTTACCTGAGTGATACCAGACATACAGTGATCTCGGTGTATGAGCGGGTGCATTCCCACCCCCAATGTGCGGAGGTCTGCCGGTGCCCACAGCGGCGAGTACACAGCATGGTCCCGGACAGCCATACCCCTCCAGGCACCACTAGAGGTCAGTGTAGGCACCAGGTACCAGATCCCTGTCTCCCAGAGAGAGGCAGTAGCCTGAGCGCTCAGTGTCCTCCCGTGCCGACCCACCGACATCAAGGTCCACTCCCAAACCCACGGCTGTTGGTGCATTGGTATCGCAATAGTACTGTTGCGCCAATGGGCCGGCCATCCCCCGCAACCACACTAGTTCCCTTGACCAGCCCTTTATGTTTATCCCAGCCTTTGTTTAAACCCTTCACTGTTTTTGGTCAGACTACTGTCACTAGTGGGTTATTCCACTTCTCCTACACCCTCTTTGACATAAGTTTTAGACCACATGTAACCTGATCTATCATGTACATCTATGTCTAGCATATCTTTATCCAAAACTGGATGTAGTGTACCAAAAAGCAGCTAGAAATTCTGCAGAGAAATCCAACTTTTCAAAATAGCCCAGTGTTCTGACTTTTGGAAATCCCACACAACATAACTGCAACCCATGCCACAGCTAATTGCAGACTGGGACCCCCCTAATTCATGCCACAGACAAAGCAATAGGCCACAAGTTGGCAAAAACAAAAGGCATCACCCCTAGGTCTGAGGTGAATACCTGGCTAGGCAGTCTAAAGGGGTCGGGGGTTTAGGGTACAAAATAACATTTATATTTACTCCAGGTTCTGGGAGAGAGAGAGCTACTAGGACTACACTAGGTCTAACTTCTGAAGGGGGCCCCATAACAATTCACACTGGAAACATTAAGGCAATGTCCATGACTGGAAATTGGGAATGTACAGTATGGCTTTATTCTGACAACAAGTTGGAACAGGCAGAATGGGGTGGTCCCCCAGGTTTTGTACTGAAAACACAGGAGCAAGACTTTTTTCTTCTCAGAACAACAACAGTTTGGACAACATTAGAACTTTTTCCTCACACACATTTCGAACTTTCCATCCCTCTGTACTAGGAATCTCTGGACTTTACTTTCCAAAACAAGTGTAAACTGTGGTAGTTGCCACACACTTTAAAAACATTTCCCCTGGAGCAATGACATCTGTTAACATGCCCAGTTTAACCTGGTGCCCATACGAGAACCAGTTAGCCCTGACTGAGGAATCGAACTGGGGTTATGCCCAACCCTAACCCGTGCTCAGTCTCTGCCAATCCTTCTAGATTACACCAACATGGATCCTCCAATACACCTGGAAATGCTAAAGGACCCCTGAACTTTAAACTTGAAACTTGAAGTATTCAGCACTTATTTGTGGTGAAACAGAACACTCAGCAAATTTTTTGTGGTGAAACAGGGGCCCTGTCAGGTGCACTCTAGCCTTATCTCTGGGCACATACACCTCAGACCAACCCCTTAGAACAGTCCCATGAATCTGCACTCATATCTTTGTTTGTCCTTTTAATACAGATATGGAAAACTTGAAGGAAAATGTCCTCTTCCCTTCACAGGTAACTTTGTCATAGCTCCAACACAGACACCCTTCCTTCTGGGCAGCTGAAACTCTTCAGAATCTTCTGGGGATTGCCCCTTGGATCCCACTGAAACACAGTCCAAACCATAATTCTGTGGAAAATGATCCACTGGGGTCCTGCAGATGAACGGTCTCCACTACTTCTGTTTCTCACTGGTCTCACACAGTAGGGTGAGAAATGGCCAGATCCTTCATCCAGTCTCCTACCAGGAGACCGGCAGGCACTCCCACACCCTGAGCCCTGCTGCTGCTCAGAGCTCCTCTTCACTCTACTGCTCAACACTGACTACAGACTACCTGCACTACCATCTCAACATTCTAAACCTTGCCAGAGCAACTGATTCCAAAGTGGCTCATGCTGCTGTGAGAATTCCAAATGACATAATCCATTCTCTGCCCAGCCAAGCTGTGTAAACAAAATGTCGTATGTTAAGAGCTGCTAATAAGCACCTTACACAGCTACCCACTACCTTTCTAGGGCTAACCTGATGGGATTCTAGTAACCCCAGGGGACTGGGTGGCTACATAACTTCACTTGCCTGCTGGCCATAGAGCTTGGGGCTGCCAACTCATCATCTGGTTCTCTCCTGGTAGAGTAGGCCCTCATCCCAATGAGGTTTGCAGTCACCCAAGGAAGGCTTGAGAACTGTGACAAAGGAAGTTCCCTTGATTCCCTATTCCATCCGTGAAAGTCTGCAAATATGTAAAGAAGCTGAAAATGGTGAAATCCCGTCAAGGCAATGAGAAACATGCACATAGTTTCTTGAAAATAGTTTTCTTCTTCATTTCGTTTGAAAAAAAACTTCATTTGAAAATGCCAGTAACTGTGAGCCCAATATTTAAGCAATAAGGTATGATCAGGGGTTATGTTAATGGTCTGTTAATCACCCTCTAGGGGTGTAATGTGGCATGTGGTGTAGCCAAGTGCCACATGCCCCTAGAGGGTGATTAACTGACCATTAACATAACCCCTGGGAGTGCCTTATTGCTATTATAATAAAATGTTTTTAAACAAGTGTTAAACCTTATTCAATATATGGTTAAGCTGCACATGTATGTTAATAAGAGATTAACATAAGGCTGTTATAATGTTCACAGCCAATCAGAAAGCTTCATTTCTCGGACCCTTGTTATAATTTGCCTTGGTGGGCTTTCTTAGGGGAAAGTGGTGCCTTACTTCAGTCTGTTCATCATTAAGGAGTCTACTGTCTATACCCAATCAATTCTAACAAATCAGTGAGCTTTCATTACACAGATCTTTTGCAATGGCATATGCTTCCCAGAGCTCATACAATACTCTATCTCAATCTGGAGATGCCAGACACTTTTCAAGTACTGTATACTGAAGTTCATTTTAGCAGATTCAAACTTTGTAGGTGTATCTATGACCTATGAAGAACTGTATTCTGGAAGTCTTATTTTCAGATCCTACACTATAGGACAACCTGATGCTTAATGTCCTGAAACTTTTGTTGCTGCAGTAGTTACAAAAATTTGAATTGGTCTGCTTTACAATTTAAAAGAAATATATAATGATCTTTTTATGAAGGTGTTCTGCTGATTTTATATATATATATATATATATATATACAGCAAAGTAAATAAATGATTTAATTCCTTATTCCTGCTGTGATTGCTCTAAAAGGGCTTACAGATTTTGGTCACATTGTAAGAAATGATTACCACTCATAAAAGAATACAGTAACTCCATTTTTGGGAGCATCCACTTCCCTTTGTTTTGGGACTCAAAACATTGTGTAGCTCCAAAAGGCCTGAATGGAGTTTTCTAAGGTTTCACAGAGTATTTTCTTAAAGAATAATAACCAAACAGAGGGTTGTTTTCTAGTAATTAATAACTAGATGATGGAATGGGTGGCCTAAGGTGTAACCGAGGGCCACCTCTTGACCGGTTGTTAGTACCATTATTGACCAGCTGTGAGGTTGTTATTGTGATTATAAGTTGAAACACATTAACAACCTTGCTTTTACAGTTTTTTTATCTACTTTGTTATTCCTGTCTGCCAAGTGCTCTGGAGCAAGTAGTACACCACAAGGATGTCTTATGCTTTGATGTTGCATGCTGTGCAATGTTTGCTTGCCAGCTGTTTTATTGTTTCACACAGATTAATTATTATACAGTATCCAATCATGAACTAAGTTCAGCTCATGAATGAGTAGAAGTACCTTTCCATAAAGGTGTGCTGATTACAGTTTAGAGTGCATCGGACAAAAGCAATTGCATCAGACAAAAGGAATTCTCATTCCTGCAGTTGTTCCGAGGGATAAGATCCATCCTATTGCTGCCCCTCTGTAGTTGCATGGAACAACTGAAAACAGAGCAACTCAACATGTTGCTGAAGGGCTGGTGATGCCGAGGTTGCAGGTTTCTAGGTTCTAGGAGGTTGGCGCTGCACCTGGTGGCGATGGAAGTTCTTTAAAAGGGATGGCCTGTTGTAATGAGGAGGGCACTGGGTTGCTGGGAAAGAGGTTCACATAATATCTAGAAAGGACTTTAGACTAGGCAGGGGGGCTGTGCAGCTAAGGATAGACACATCCATACAACCGAGGGAGGCCAGGATATTCTCCCCCAGAACTAGTGCAGGCAGGAGATTCAAACATGGTGGGAGGGGGCTGGAAAGGAAAATTGCTGCAGAACAAACTGGATTCAGTGAGAACAGGGTCAAGAGGGACTTGGATGAGCTGGTGGAGCACGATGGGAGGAGATTTGTGCAAGGCAACAGAGGTGACTGGGGCATCTATCAGATTATGATCAGATATCAGAAAAGGCGCTGCAGGTACGGAGGGTGATTTTTGCCATTGTCAGAATTCTGGGGAAACAAAAACTGTGACCTCCAGGCCATAATGGTGTAGGCACTTTTAGACATGGTGGGTGTCACAGAGACATACTGTAAGTGACTCAGCACCATAAATTGGATCTGCTTGTACCAGGCTATTCATAATTCAGGAGGGATAGGATAAAAGAAAGGGGAGGCAGTGTGGCATTATATGTGATGGTGGGAATCCTTGTCTTGGATAGCCAGGATTAAGGTAAGGCTAAATGGACAGAGGCAATCTAGGTACAAGCCAAAGCAGGGGGGTAATTAGGATAGGAGTGGTCTACAAGCCTTCAATACAGAGGAAGGATGCAGACAATGAGCTGGGAAATGAGATTAACAGAACAGCAGAGCTAGGGGAGGTTTTAATATTGGGGGACTTCAATCTGCCAGATGCATACAGGAGCACCCCAATTGCAGCAAGTGAAAGAGGTCATTCCCTCGTGGGCAAAATGCAAGAAGCAGTCCTGTGCCAAAAGGTCATGGATCCAACTAGGGAAGGGTCAGTACTGGACCATGTCCTAATAAAGTGGGATACAATAGCCTAGGGGAAGTAATTGAGAAAGAACCATGTGATCATATTACAGTGAAGTCGAGCTTACGGTGAGAGGGTATAGTCAAAGACCAAGTTCCAGTACTTCAAAATGACTAATTTTAGGAACATGAGGGTGGTGATGGGGGACTAATTTAAACATGTAGAAGAAGCATAAGAGTAGCCAGAAAATGGGAAATGATCACAAAAGGAGTACTAGAGGAAACAGGTTGTTGAGTGAAAATGGTAGGAAAAAATTGGATAGGAATAGGAAATGAGAAACGCTAACAGGGCAGTGAGGCAGGCAAAGCAGAACTAAGGCTGGTGTAAAGGGGTCAGAGAAGGTGACAATGCATCCTTCTGCTGTAATCGGGAGCAGTGCTAAACTTAGGGAGGAGTGATAAGGCTGAAGCAGGGTGAGGAGCAGGTAGATGATAAGGAGGGCATGATCAATCTGCAGAATTATTATTTCTATTTGTTAGTCAGTATAGAGGACATGGTTAAGAGCACTGAGGTGCAAACCTGGAGAACTGGGTTTGAATCCCACAGCCACAACTTGTATAATGTGTGACCATGAGCAAGTCGGTTAACTTTTCTGTGCTCCCAGGATGCACCTGGAAACAAGCCTCAGCTTAGTATGGCTTTCCTTGCCATAAACTGTATTAAAAACAAAAACAAAAAAGGATCTCTACCAGGTGCAAACATGGTAACCAGCAGAGGATCTCTGGTAGGGGTCAGTGAGGAGTCCATTACAAAGGAGATGGTGTTGATGGAACTTCTGGGACTAAATGTCAATATATCAATGGGTCTAGATGGGTTGCACCTGGGAATATTAAGGGAAATGGAACAAGCCCTGTCAGGTCCATTAACAGACCTCTTCAACTGCTCACTGAAGATGGGAGACATGCCGGAAGATTGGAGGACAGCAAATGTTGTCCAACTAGGTTTGTTAACATACAAAGTCCTACACAATATGGACCCAGGCTACCTAAAAAGCTCCTTTACCCATATGCTTCTGCCTCCACCCTCTTCTCTGCTGTGGTACTCCACAGGTGAGTTTATTGGTGGCCCCCAGGTCATTATTAAAGCAGTCTGGTGGCTGCACCTTTTCAGTGGTAGCTTCACTGCTTTGGAACTCCCTACCTCGACATCTGCAGGAGGCCTTCTCAGTGGAGCAGTTTAAAAGGAAAATAAAATGTTATCTATTTAAGCTGGCTTTCACCATCTTTTTTTAGATCAGACTGGGATTTATTTTGGGAATTGTGCAATATATAAATTGTACAGCAATTTATTAATATATTGGTGATAAAATGTCAGTCATTGTTTAGGAGTTGGAATGTGCAGCTGTGTATTTATTTATTGAATTCTGTAAATTACTCAGCCTTCAGGATAAGGCACCTAAGAAGTAAAATACTTCTTTATTTACTTATCTATTTACTTACATAAAAGTGGGAGCCATGAGGAGCTGAAAAACTACAGACGATTCAATCACATCTATTGTGGGAAAGATCTTAGATTTTTATTATAAAGGAGAAGATAATCATGGGATTCCTTTAGGCAAATGGGCTTCAGGACATAGACAACATGGTGTTACCAGCTGGAGGCCATGACTGATCAACCTGATCGACTTTTTCAGTTAGGTGGCAAGAACAGTAGATAGAAGTCAGGCTGTAGAAATACAGTACTATAACTGGATTTTAGTAAAGCCTTCAACTACATCTCTTATGGAAGGATTGTAAGAAACTGGGTGATTGGGGGATTGGGAAGAAGATAGCTAGGTGGGTACAAAACTGACTGAGTTGGAGGACTCAGTAGTGAACAGAGAGGCATCACAGAGTAGGGAAGTCCCAAACTGAATACCGCATGGATCAATCTTTGGACCGGTTTTCTTCAGTATGTTCATTTGTAACATAGGGAAGGAATGCCTCTTTGCAAATGATAAGAAGATCTGGGGTAGAGTGGACTCCAAGGTTGGGGGTTAGAGCCATAAAGAGGGATCTGGAGAAGATGAAGGGGTGGCCTAAAGTGGAGCAGTTGAAATTTAACACAAAAAAGTACAAAGTTATGTACATTGCGGCCAGAAAACCAAAATCGCAATAAAGAATGGTAGGATGGAAAGCACTGTGGAGGAAAAGAATCTGGGGCAATGATCATGGCTACTTTGAAGGCATCAACATAGTGCAGTAACCTGATGGGAAAGACAAATGGGAAACTGGGATGCATAGGTAGGCTAACAGAAGGGGGGTGATAATGCCCTTGTACAGATCAGTGGTCAGACCATATTTGGACTACTATGTACAGTTTTTTAATCCGCCTTTCAAAAAAGATTGGGACAGACCAGAGATGATGCAGAGGAGGGCTACTAAGATGATCAAGGGGCAACAGGGGAGGACTTACAAGGCAAGTCTGAAGGGTCTGTTTATGTAAACTCTGGAGGATAGAAAGAAATGAAGGGACCTGATTGAGATGTTTAGGTTCTTCTGTGGACTCAATAGAGTAGACACTAGTGATCTGCTAACAATAAAAAGTAATACTTCCACCAGAGGTAACTCCATGAAACTAGCTAGGAGCAGGGTCAAGAAAGATACCAGAAAGTACTTTTTTATTGAAAGGGTGGTGACAGCTGGAAAAAACTTTGAGGTAAAGTCATACATTATGAGACAGTGGAAGGGTTTAAGTGGGGATGGGCCAAGCATATGGATAGAAGTTCAGCTGGACACAGTGGGGGGATGGGGCAGGGGAGAACATGGAGATCGACTGGGGCTCAGCTGATTTGATAAGCAGGGAAGGGCAGACTTGATGAGCAGCTGGGATGTTTTTGGCCAAAATGGATTTTCTTCACATTTGCAATGAATGGTTTCTTTCATATACTGTAAGTGTGTTGAACATAATAGATCAAACCCAGCTGACTGTGACCATATTTATTTTTCTTCCATCACCATAATTGCTCCAAAATAACAAAAATCATTTCCTTGTAAGTACTGAAAATCACCTGCTACAAGAAAGTGTGCAGATTTAATGTTAGTTGCACACTAGATCAAATATACTGTACTTAACAGGAAGCCATCTGTGTTAAACTCAGTTTTCAGTCTATGTTGGATTCCTATTTCCTGACAGCATCACACATAATTCAGTTTTCTTCCAATTTGACACTACAATTAAGCTTCATGTGAAGGTGTGCCCACCAGTTACGTTGTGGTGCACACTCGATCAGAACTGATTAACTGGAAGAGATCTTTGCTGACATCTCATTAATACAGCTGCTCCAAAACAACCGAGTCAGTTTTCTTTAAACCTCGGTGATTGATCAGTGTATGCATAGTATATTTGGGAGCACATGTGACCTAAGATGGCGGACTGGTGGCCTGCTTTATTAAATGCTCGTTCCTGCGATTGTTTTAAATTGGGTGAATTTGTTCACTTCCAATTCCTATGAATGACTAACATTCATGAGAGGAGTGCCTATTATAATATGCTGCGCATCAGATCAAAAGTGAGCAACTGGTGGCCGTGTGCAGTAAACTTTTATAACTGCACTTGCTACAAGATTAAAGAAGAAGAAGAACCCTTCTGAGCGTTACTGAATCACTAACCTTCATGTAAGTGTTTACTAATTATATTGTGGGGAAGGTCAGAAACATAACCAAAAAGATGTTCGACAGGCGATGTTTTTATGTTTGTCAAAGACAATGGCTAGTTTTAGCATCCACCCCGTGTTACAAAATCCAAGCCGTTGTGGCTGCCAGAGACTTGAACAATAATGAACACAACGTGCAGTAAGAAGATGTGTACGAGTCCATATCTGACAGGAAAAACTATCACCGCCTGAAACTCTTTAACTAAGCTAAAATTTAAATTCCAGGAAATAACTGAAACAGTTTTGTGGAGATCACTATGCACAAATATGTAAATTCTTCAGTGTTAAGAGGCTGGAGAAATTCTTCTGCAATATACAGCTCAGTGCACGGAAGAAGTCTTGAAAGTGAAACATCATCTTTCAAACTAAGCTCTTCTGTTCATAAATACTGGCTGTATTGTAACTTGAGCAAGGTTATTCTTCAAGATGCTAGATCCACATCCTGAAGACACACTTCGGTGTGAGTACTTAAGTGAGATTTTCCAATCTTCTTTGTTGCCTCATTTTATTTCTAATAGCAATTGACAGGTCTAGGGTTAAAATGAAACTTTTTTTTCTTGTTAGTGGGAATACTTTGGTGTGCCTGTTTGCATCTACAGCACAAACAGCACCACCTAGTGGAATAAAGGGAAAAATGCTAGCATGTGACGCAGTCGCAGTCCACACTAATCACTGGGCGTTTGTGAGTTATTAAGCTTGCTGGAAGACGGATGTTTGCCGAATTCCACCAAGCAGAGCAGATTATATTATTTGTACCATACTTCAAAACCTAAAAAAATGAATATCTAGTTCTGTCTCTAAAGCGTAATACATTCTAGTCGAACTTGCTGTTTAATACATCGATGGATAAATTTGCTTATTACTCAGATCACAGAAGAGTCAGTGCCATGCAAGCACATGCTTGCTCACAAGGCTTTTGTTTTGCAAGTAGAGCTGAACAGCGCCATATCTAGTATGTTGTATACCTCAGGGATATCCAGCACAGCACATGTCTAGGTATGTACACACATATATATATATATATATATATTTAGACATTGATTTCTCTTTGTAAATACCTGTGAAGGGCGTACAGTACTTAAAAAGACAGGCTGTTTTTCTTTTATTTTACTTCTTAAAATGCTGGTCGAATTAAACTGGAACCTGAACTGCTGACACATTTCATAAATTCCTTGCTGGCAGAGCTGTAATTGAGTGAATGTTCTTGTGATCAGTGTGCAACACCTAGTGGTCATTTGCATTAACTGCACAACAGCACAAAAAGGCCTGTTTCAGCCATCACAAAACTACAGTAGAGATGATGAAGAATACTTTACTTTCAGTAGTTTGACCTTTAAGACTGAAAATAAACCGAAAATATCTTTAAAATGTGACTGTGTGTGTGTGTGTGTGTGTGTATTAAATACTAGTCTGATCCTGTTTCAGTACAGGTGTTGCAAAACCTAACTTCCACAGCAAGCACAGTGGAAAAAAGTACTAGAACAGAACTTACAAACTGGGAAAAAATCTCCTTTTATTACCATTACTGTTCAGTGAATACAAACACATTTCCTGAGTATTTGTTGCCTGATAGATCAGACAATTTCAACAGAAATCCCTATGCATACTGAAATGTGATGCTACTGTATAAATCTGAATTTTTCAGTCAACAAAGTTTCACTATTTTTGTTGAAGCACTAATTAGTGTGAAAATAAATGTGCACTAGTTAGTGCTGTTAGTACTTTTTCCAGTATCGCGAACACAATTATGGTTGATTTGTGTTTGTGCTAAAATTACATTGCGTGAAATTATGTAGTTTTACAGTATTCTGGGGCATGCTAATATACAATATGAGTCAATATGTGTTTTCTTCCATTCTTTTATCCCTTATGTGTATCCCTTGCATTATTTGTGTACTCTTCTCACACACCGTTGACTAGGATGATATCATCAGGGTTGTCTGAAATTCACTCCTAGGCTGGTAGCAAGTAAGACAGCCTGAAAAGTAAAAAAAAAAGCCTGTTGGGTCTGTTACACCAGAATGTCCATCCCATCTGGAGAACTGAGATTCAGAAACTTGCCCTGACAGTATGTATCATTTACAGTATATTCCAGCTGAACCAGTAAAAGTAAAATTCAAACTAGACCACAAAAGTGTAGCGGAGTAGTTGTGCCAGAGGTGTAATATGTAGATACTGTAACCATGGTTTGAATTCTGAGAGAAGATTTAGTTGTAAGGATTCAAGGGAAATGTCAGGAAGAACTACTTAATGGCTGGAGTGGTGAATATTTAGAAAAAGCTTTCACAGCAGGTAGTATCAGCTGAACATGTAACCACAGCCGTTTTAAACTTCGACTTGAAATGTACTTTGAAGAAAATGGGATGCCAGGGTGTTCCCACTTTGCTGGTGTGGCATCGAATGTGTTACTAATGGTCTTTCTTTGCTAGAACCATACGGTGTGAAGGCTGAGTACAATGAACTGCTGCACTAAGCTAGCACTTCAGTTCAGATGGAAATATTTGATCTTCTGTGTAGTTACTAGGCTCCTAATACTGCTTTGTTGCATTGTGGTTAAACAAATAAATTTTTTAGAGTAATCAGGACAAAACAACCCCCCATGACTATAACCTTGACAATCACATTGAAACGCCTTTTCTTAACTACAGTAATTTGATTTCAAAATGTATAGTAAATGCAGAAGTAATCCTATAAGCAAGCCTGCAGTAGGATAATTCTGAGTCACTATGAAAGGGTCATATGGTCTGGAAAGCCAGAGGATATTACATCAGCAATAGCATGTAGCTGCTTTTTTGTAAGGGGGATGGGGACCATCGTGTTGCAAGGTTAACAATCACAAGATATTCACATGGTCAATCGTTAACATGAAATAACTCATCAGTGTGATACTGCCAGTGCACTGCACTGTGCTACAGAGCCCTGCTATGACTAAGAGTCTTATAGGCATTTTGAGAGGTTAGAAAGCATAACATTCAAAGCTGAGCCCGGTCTGAAAGAGCCGACATGTGAGCCGGGGGTGGGTGCTATGGTTTGATCAGAGGCTAAACTGGAAATTCTTAGGATGGCAGACTGTTGGGCAGGAAGGGAGCTGCCTGCTGAAGTGGGGGAAGATCCATACAGGAAAGGAGTTAGACAAGCAAAAACTCTTGTCTTAAACACATTTTCAATGATGGGAGAACTGATCTCTGATGAGTTCCTGTGTAAGTAAACCACTGGGGTTGATTTCGTTCATAGATTTTTCATCTTATTGCACTGTGTAAAGTGAGGTCAGGTATGCTGCCACCACTTTCACTGAACCGTTAAACTCCAGTGTACCTGAACGCCAGTATCAAGTGCTTTGGGAACACCTAGTATCTGAGCCATGGGGGCTCTTAAACTTATCTGTTAAGAAACACACCCCACACAGGGAACTTAATCAAGCCAAAGATTTTATCAACAGAATGGTCGACAACAAGAAAATGGTTTGGTACACAAGCTAACATGCACGTGTCTCATAGTACACAGATATTAACAACTATGAACAGTACCCACAAGAAGTCAGGTCTTGATTGGCCGGTTCTAAGTGATGACAGTGAGGATATAAGAGTGAAACACATGACAGCGAATCAAATACACCATACACAAGTACCACGCATACCAAGTACAGCAGCGGTCAATACAGCGACTCTAATGCTAAAAACAAACTATCCACACCAATCAGCAGGGGCAACCACTGGGTATATGGTGCCATAAGGTTTTAAGGATTTTAGCCCCCAACTGCTGACACAAAGAAGTTCAATATAACCCTTCCTAGTGGAACAATGCTCTCACAAATGCACTGGCACATGTGTGAACATGACAGAACCACATTGTAGTCTTCCTTTCACAGTGCTATACTGTGTTCTTGATGAGTGGCATATTTTGATACATGCGTCAAGGTAATTCTTGCCATATAGATTGCATCTGGGACCTGAAACAAATGAAGCAGTGCGGTACACTCTCCAGTCTCCTGCATAAATTCTACATGGAGCAGAGTCACAAATGTATGGGTGATGACAGCTTTACAGTGCAAGTGTTGCCATGGGTTTAGTCTCAATGTGCATCTCGGAGTTTGTTATTTTAACATACAGGGGGTGTGAGAGGCATGCCATCATGTAACAGTTCACATACACTTCACAACATGATATGCAGGGGAGCTTCACCCCCCACTTGTAAATAATTAACATCATGATGCTCATTGACTACCACGATCGCTCATACTGTACAGTCGCTCAATTTGTAGTCTCTATATTTGTACAGTCACTCTTATAGTTGGCACTCATATTTAAGGATGTAAGTTTGTCATGGATGAGGTTTTAATGACTCATTGTTCATGAAATCATTAGTAAACAGTAGTAAATGTTGTGGCACTGTCATCATTGCTGCATGCTGATGACACTAGTGAAAGTCATGGAAGTCCTGAATAAAGGTCAAACATCATGGAATCAATGACATGTATGAATGCCATGACAAACTTACATCCCTACTCATATTGATTCGCCCTTATTATGGGATACCGATTGGCCCATAGTTCATTCCCCCAAGGCTAGAGAGGTCTGCCACACCTTAGTGTCTTGACTAGTCCCAGGCCAAGAAACACAAGTTAACTGAGATGAGACATTTGGCCGATGTCCTGCTGGTGCTGGTTTAAGCCATGGGCTTGACCATGATGTTTGATCCCACACAGCTCACTGAGGTCAGACTCCCCACTGCTGGTCTGGACTATGAATTTGGCTGGGGACATCCAGTCCCACCATGCTTCACAGAGGCACTGGTTGACCCTGACCTAGTCGTAGACAGGGGTGGGGGGGTCTGACTCATTTACCAGTATGAACACCGTCTAGAGCCAGCTTCCCATGCACTGACAGTCCACAAAACCCACAGTCAGTCACTTCCTCCACACTGAGACTGCTGTGGAACTGGGATCCTTCCAGACTGTGTGCTCATACACAAAATGCTGCTCTGTCTGTCTCGGTACCCTCTACCCCTGGACCTTCTGTCCAAGACCAGCTTTCTCCTACAGCTCTTCATGAAACATATCACTGTTGCACTCACATCTGTCCCATCCTTTCCTGCAGCTACACAAATTGCCACTTTTTGTACACTATGGCTTTTACCTGCTACAGCACTAATTCTGCTACTTTTTTCTGCAATCCTTCTTTGCTGTCCCAGAGCCCTCTTTGTGGCTACACTTAATTGCACTGTCAGTACCAGACACATGGATGGGCCACACACTTTATTTGCAGTTCTTTTTCTGCACCTCACTGGTCTTGAGGCTCGAGTCAGTCTAAGCCTTCCAGCCACATGCCAACTCTACTTCTAACAGCAAGGCAACTCCACCTTTGTAACAAAATGCTAGCACTTGCACCCCTCCCCCACTTGTTGGCTCCACACACCCTGCACTCGTGGACCTGTGCCCATAGGATACCCTCATACTCTCTTTTCCATGCCAGTAGCACAGAGCATAATCACAGGCTTTACTTCTGGAAGTCCCATATGTTTGCCATCCTGATTGGCTGGGCTGGTAGCGGAGGGTTGCCAGTCACCTTCCTCATCTAACATGAAGTAAAAAAACATCAATTTATCCAATATGGGCCCATCGGTACATTATATATTTTAGTTTGGTACATACCACATATTGACAGGTTTTTTTGGGGGGGTAGGTACATTTTATTGTTCCGCATAAAGCAGTTACAATATATTAAAATCAGTAAAAAAAAGCACACTTAATAAATAGACAAATAGATATAAATAATCATGCATATTTGTACAATGCAATACAAAATTTCCTTGAGTGTCTTACACTGGTCTCCAGACCTCTCTAGTCAGGAATCTATAAACGAGTTAGCAATCAAAGTTTTGCCAAGGTCTCTACTGAATGTTTCTCTCTCCTAATGAACAAATATTTGAGTAAATCCTCAGGGGGGAGGCTGAGATCACCCAACAGTCCACCCAACAATTTTTTCCTGTGAATTTCAAACCTAGGACACAAGAGTACCACATGCTAAAGATCATCTCTGGGTCCCATTCCACATTTACAGTATTGAAAATTCATATATACTTATTTATCTGTAGTTTGGAAAATACCTTTGAGTACAAGTGCTCTTTTGCAAAGGTTCCAAGTCAATGAAGGAAAAAGAACATATTGGAATAAAACAGACATTCACCAGCTCCCGGGGAGCCTGTTTCTATTCTTAGGGAACTGCTCTTTTTATATCCAAAGGCAGCTTAGACTGTGCTCCAAAAACTTGCCTTCTGTGATAGCTAAGGCTCATTTATTACCCTTTGCTCTTTTCAATTTACCTCCTTTCATTCTGCCACCTTAACCTGCATCTTCAACCTTAGGTAGCATTTCTGTTTGTGAAGACCGCAGATCCATTCGGCAAACTGATGAGCATTAGGAATAGTGTCAGAGAGAAACACATAATGCGCATTGTCTCGGAGCGAAATAATGGTTTCCTCCCACACTACTCCTCGTTCTGAATCTCCCATGTAGTGGATTTCATCAAAGACAACCCAGGCCACTTCTTGCATTACTTCTGAACCTCTGCTCTGTAAAGCATACTTCTTAAAATCTCTGTTCTCATGACAAGGCAAGATGCAGTGGGGTTAATTGTGATATCTGCAGTCATCAACCCAACATCCTGAAACTCTTAAACAATGAAGAAAGTTTTTAGGCCTGCACCTGGGAGCTGTGTTTGGCTGTAAACACGTAAAGCAGAAGAAAAATCTAAATGCCAGCACAAGTTACTTACAGCCACTTTCCTAAAGCTGCACAATCACTGGGATGCCAATATTCAAAATGAAGGAAGCAAGACCTTAGTTAAAGGTGCTATCAGTGCTTAATTTTATTATTTAAAAATGCATAACGCTTCCATACATGCAGCTGCCCCCTCCTACAGCAAAGCAAGGGCAACTGAGCTGTTTTGGGAAAGTAGCTGTAAGTAGCTTGTGCTGGCATTTGGATTTTTATCCTGAAACTCTTCATACATTTCTCAAAACTTCTGGTTGCTCAAAGCTTTGATGGGACTGGTAAATATAACTCACTGTTTGTCTCTCAAAGCCAAAGCTATGGCACACCATGGCGATTCTCCCGCTACATAGTAATCATTTCCATTGTCCTTCCTCCCTCTCTTGGTCCTGGGACCCCCATCCCCATCCCTCAGTCGGAAACCTGCTCGTTGGGGGAAAGTGTGGACCAGAGGCACTGTAAAGGTAATGGCCAAGCATCCTGCTAGAGTACTTGCTGTGGGGTGTTAGTCCGTCAACGCTTCATGTTGACTTCCCCACCCATCCCAGCCACCCTCTCACCCAGGGGCATCCCTTAACTTAAGGACCTCCCCCTTTCATGTGACTTCCTGCTGTATTTTTTCTAAGTGCCATTTCTCTCTTTGCAGGTTATACAAAGCCACCACTAGATAGTATTATACTGCCCTCCTCAAACCCCTCACTGTATTGCTTGATTTCCTCTCTCTCCCAACCTGACTACTCTACTGCCTCCATATCTTGCTTCCTATGCTCGTTGCATCTGGTGGCCACTAGAAGTTGCTACTGTGCCCCCCTTTCCTCCTCTTTCTCACCTCTTTTTAAGTCCTCCTTTCCCCTGCCCACTCCCTTTTGCCTGCCCTGCCCAATCCTTCTGTCCTGGGATTTGAACCCTGTACCTTCAACACCATAGTCCATGGTCCTACCACTGTGCCAACAGGGCCACCACACTGTTGGAAGTGCCTTCATTCTCCTTGTATCTCCACTGCTCCTGCATTGCCCTCCAGCCATGACTATCCCTACCCCCTCCAGTTTCTCTGCCTCTCGTGTCCCACTCACATTAATCCTCCTAATCCTGTGTGCCCTGCCTGCCCCTACTGGCACTGCAACCCAGCTGCCATCCTCCACCATACACCCCTATTCTTGCCCCACTATGCATCGCCACTGCAACCCCACTGTTGCCACTTCCCCACCCTTACATCCCCCCCCGCCTCCTTCTTCTAACTTCCCCTGGACCCCTCAGTTCTTAGCCATTCCCTTTCTCTGCTGCCTTCCCATCCTGGTCTCCCTCCCAGTGCAGACTTCATATGACTGACCACCCTCCCACCACAAGCAACACCTGGCACTACTCAGAGTGATTTCTCTCCTCTTCCTGTTGTCTGGAAACATCCACCCCAATCCAGGACCCACCACTGCTATCCTTATCCACCCTCCACCAGCAGATGGTCTTAATATCGCCTCCATGAACATCTGCAGTCTCCTAAGGAAGCTTGCTGACCTCCAAGGCTGGATTGCCCAGCACCAACTGGATATGTTAGCAATCATTGAAACATGTCTCTCTAAGTCCACCCCTGACTCTTTTGTTGCACTACCGGGGTACACTCTCTTCCGGGAAGATAGAGTCGGGAAATGTGGAGGTGGCTGTGCCATATACCTCCATGACCCCCTTCAAGGGCATGCCCCCCCCCGGAATATGGTGCACAAGCCCTCTCCCTCAATATCAGCCCTGACACCTCCAGAGCCCCACTTATAATCACTGCAACCTATATCCCCCCATACCACCAGAATCTTGCTCTCCAATGTTTACTCAAGCACCTCTCCCTTTTACCCCCCAAAGTTGAGCAAATTACACTGGGTGATCTTAATATCAACTGGCACACTAGCACTGCCTTCCAGGCCAAAGATGCCATCGCTGCCCTCGACCTCACCCAAATAGTCACCCACCCCACCCAGAAAACCCAGCTAATGGTACTGTCACCTTGTTGGATGTTGTCCTGTCGAACAGACCCCACAAAATTGCTGACACCACTGTACTGCTCAATGCTGTAAGTGACCATTCCCCAATAGTCTTCTCCTGGTCCTGTAAGACACAGAAACCTACACCCAAATTTGTCCTCCAACAACGCCTTCGGCCTGGCTAACTGGATCAACTAAAAGAGCATCTCACTCACTGGGACTGGTCACCTATTAACCTAGCCACCAACACTTACACTGTCCTCGGTTATTTTGTCCACTCCTTCAATTCGGCCTGTGACAGTTTTGCTTCACCTTCCAAATTCACTGTTAAAGAACATGACTCCCCCTGGGTCACCCCTTCCCTCATCAACCAAATGCGACTCAAAGGGCAACTTCTAGCATAGAGCCATTGACTCTGGCAAGCCCATGGATAGGCAGGGTTACTAGACCACAAGAAACAAATGCACCTGGGCCACCGGCAAAGCAAAAGCAGACTATTATAGGTCAACACTTGCCTCCTCCTGGGGCTCGGCCAGAAAATTCTGGGATAACATTAAGGAACTCAATGGAAAATCCATTTCCTCCCCATCCCAACTCAACATCAATGGCTCAATCACCACTGACCTGCAGTGTATTGCTGACAACCTAAATGCCACCTTTTCAGACCTCCGCACGGTACTCCCCACCAATTTCTTCAACCTTGTCACCACCCCCCACTCCCACTCCCCACCCCCTCTCTACATTTGTGCCCTTGCTCCACATGAGGCCAAGCCCTACCACCTCAAAGCCCTAACTGGTACCAACCACAGTAATGACTTGTTGGACCTCAGACTAATCCGTCTGGTCTTGGATGTTGTACTCTCCCTTCTTACCAACCTACTCAGTCGCTCCCTCTGCCTCAGCTAGTTCCTTCATGCCTGGAAAACTGCAGTCATTGCTCCCATTCACAAAAGTGGTGACCATACCTCCCCCAGGAATTACAGGCCAATATCTATCCTCCCCCCTCTCTCCAAGGCCTTAGAAAAGATAGTAGCAGACCAGGTCTCTGACTACCTCACCACTCAACTCCTCTGCATGGAGCAGCATGGCTTCCGCTGAGGGCATAGCACCACTACTGCACTCATCAAATTTGCCAATTACTTACACTCCGTTCTCGACATGGGGCACCTTGCTGGTGTGGTTTTCATTGACATATCGAAAGCCTACAATACCATCAACCATCCCCTCCTCCTGTCCTCCCTCCTACAATAGGCTTCTCCCAGAGTGTCCATGCCTGTTTGCCAGCTACCTCTCATCCCGCTCTCAGTGCATTAAAATTAATAGCATCCTCTCTAGTAGCCACCAGTTCTGGTCAGGGGTTCCTCAGGGCTCTATCCTGGGGACTTTGCTATTTAGTCTATATCTAAATGCTCTCCCCAATACCTGCTCAGGAAATGTACTTCTTTATGCTGATGATACGGTCATTTTCTCATCACACCCGGACCCTATCCGCCTTCAAGCTGCCCTCCAAAACTCTTTTAACCAGGCTGAAAGCTGGTTTACTGACCACAGACTTGTTCTGAACCTGAAAAAAATGAAGATCATGCTCTTTGCTCATAACCAAAATAAATACAAAGACCCCCCCCCTTCGTGTCCTGTCCACTAATCTCCTCCCCCTCAAACAAGTTAACTCTTTCAAATACCTTGGCATAAATTTTGACCCTGCTCTCTCCTTCCATGACCATAACCATACTCTGTGCTGTGCTGTCAACTCACAAATTTGGTGTACTATACCGCCACAGGGACTGCCTCTCCTCTGAAGCCCTCAGGCTGGCCATAACTTCCTCAGTCCTATCCTTTGTCAACTATTTCCTCCTGATCTATGAGGCTGTGGACAACACTGCCCTCAAAAAAATCAAATTGTCACTTAACAAGGCCTGCCAGTTGCTCAGAGGTTCCAACAGGCTTATCCACACTTGCACACTGTATTCCATGGCAAATGTGCTCAACTTTGATGAGAGGCTGCTCTATCAGTCCTGCCTCTTTGCCAAAAAAATTGTAACAGGTTTGGCCCCCCCAGGCTTGTCCATGATCATCCACCCATCTCCCCCCACTTTCTCCACCCATAGTTCCTCCAAGCCCTTTCTCCATTTACCCAGAGTCAGCACCTCCCTGGCCCAAAGATCTTTTCACTATAGAGCCCCATCCTGGTTTAACTCCCTCCTTGCTGCCATACACATCTGAATGAAGGATTGGATCTTTCAAAACTGCTCTCTGGCACCATCTCTTTGACTCATGCTGCTGTAAATGCCGATAGCAGAGACACTTGTCCTGCCTACGACCGGGCCCTCTCCCGAAATTTGCTTCGCACCTTAGCCCCATTGTATTATTGCTATCTTTTACAAGTGCCTTTCTCTTTGTGTAACCTGTAATGTCAAACTTTAGCTGCTACCTTCAATAGGAATTTTATACCTGTATTTTTTACATCTGTTGTATCTTGTTATATGTCTGTCTACAGTACATTGTTCTATGTACTGATGTGGAGACTTTGTAAATGAGTCTCTGACTCAAAGGTTTGCAATTCCGATACCATTAAATAAATAAATAATAAAATACTCAGCACACACTGTTTTACCAACCGATGTATGAGCAGCCACCAGTATGGACTGATTGTTACTGATACATAAAATGGACTGCCTCTGAAAAGCATCAAGAATGAATGGATATTCCTTTGCAGCTTTTCCAACCCGAGTCTTCAGTGGTACATATTCTTCAAGCCCAGGCAAAGCAACCTCGTGTGTGCAACCTTCAACAGTGTCTACTCACTGCACTTTGACTTTGGGCATAAGATCAGCATGATTGAACTCTTCTGAAGATACAGCCCCCAACTTTTGCTTCTTTCCAAAATTATACAATGGGGTATGAATATCCTGTAATCTAATTGTTCAAAACACATCACATGGCCATGGTATATCCTGCAATAACCCACGGCTGAGAAATGGCATTTATAAAAAACATACTTAAACACATTTTAAATGCATTTTGCACATGGGTCCATTGTATAATTGCAATAAGGCACTCCAGGATGTGGATTTTTGGTGGATTTAACCACTTCTTGTGTGGTTAAGTCACTCGGCTATGCCTCGTGACACACCACACAAGAAGTGGGTGAATCACCCAATAACCCACACCCTGTCATGCATCATTGGTTAAATATCATCCGGACCATCAGTCTCTATGTCTTGTTTATTGCTTCCAGCAGTAGCATTGTTGTCACCTTGGATCTTGCCGTCTTTACCTTTCCCAGCTCTGTGACTGCTGCTGGGTACCTTTGGTTTCTTGGGGAGAACAGTCTCCTCCTCAGACACACTGAACAACTCATCTCCAAAAGCGTCCGCCATCTTTCAACAATAAGGAACCATAGACTTAGTCTTCCATTTATGACAACAAATGTATTTTAATCATAGTATGACAGTATTATAAAATATATGAAACAGCTATAAATGCAGCATATGGCTACAACCTTCACAATATAAAATTGAGTTGCACTGATGTTTCATATATTGTTTTATTTTCTGTAGATGTGTCATACCAGTCATATATTTTCTCACTCTTTGATATATCTGTAATAAGCCAAAAAGGCATATATTTTGCTTTAAAAACACATTTTGCTCTCTGTATGGAAAATATATTACTTTTTATATGGGTAAGGAAAACATCTTAGCATGTAAATGCTGACAAATATCATAACTATATAAAATATCCTTGTACTGTAGTTAGAGTACTGTAAATAAGCTAAACATACCAAACTTCCGTTAGACTTGACAGTCTGGCTGGCGCTTTTGTGCCTTGATCACCAAGCAGAGTGCTTGCAGTCAGGGTTTAACTCAGTTCCATAGGTACATTTTGGTAGAAATATTCCTCTGTGTTGCAGATATTTTTTTTTTTATTTATGGTTTTATATAGCATTTTTATTTGAAGTGGTGCAGTTTATACCAGTGCTTCTGAAACTCTGACATTCCTGCTCTATTCTAGTGCAAGAATTAAGGCTGCCACCATTGGAAATGGCTGCAGACGAGCAGGATGGTTTCTCAACCTGACCAACATGGGTGGATGCAGATGAAGGAGGTGTGGTGGTTTGGGCCAGTTAGTGATCGGTAAGTTGTGGACCTCCTCTCTTACTGGATACATTAGGATTTTAGATGTGCCAATGCAACTGGCATGTAGCAAAAACTAATGTTAATGTACATCTACCCAAATTACCTGTTGGAGGGGTATTGCTTCTTTCTGGCCCTTTCAAGTGTAGCTCCCCTGAACAGGGCACATGCATGTGACATGTTTTGCATGGCTTTATGTGCCAAGAGGAACAACAGACATTGCAAACTGAAGTCTGTTACCCGCATCCATTTACAGCCATTCCCAAAAACACTAAGACACATTGGTAAAGTGAAATAAATGAAAGGCATGTTTCCCAAAGTTGTTGCTATAGCAATTGAGCATGTTGTTAGTATTGCCAACACTTTGTGGCTTAGACAATTCAAATATTATTTTACTGTATAATATAAGCATATAAGCAAATCCTATACCAATGGTACTGAGAGTCCACAAAGTATCAGTGGTTCTCTGAATGGCCTGAAAGTTGACATTTGGGGAAAAAAGTTAATTGTGGCGTAATACACCTGCTGGGTGTTCTGCCTTGTTTCCTTATTTAGTGCTTTTAGTCGTACTTGAGCGTATGGAGCATGAGAGGGAAGCAACTGTAGAATGATTCTTACTGAAATTAGACAAGAAAGAAAGAGAAAGGAGCAGTCTTTAATGAAGGAGAGTTGGGAATGAGACATGTTTTCCTGAACTTTTGCTAGGACTGGGAGTGAAAGAGACCTGTAGATTTCAGGGGAGTTAACATCTCTAGACTTGTACAAGGGATTTGCTTCATCTTGTTTGTTAGGCTTGAGGGACCTTGCAGATGCAGATACAGAGAATAAGGAGGACAGTAATAGGGGTAGCAGTGGCAGGAGCAGTGACATAGAGGAGGTCAGGGTCCAGGACATCAGGACTACTATGTTGGGATCAGATACCAGTATGAACTTCACTGTACCTGATGGGGATATGGGGGAACACAAAGGGCACTGTGAGGGAGGGATAGAAAATCAGAGGGATGAGTGAGCTCAGGAAAAAGGGACTTGCCACAAGTATTGAAACTGCCATTAAAGACTGGCAATTTCAATAGAGTCAGATATAATGTCATTCGGGGCCAAAGTTAAGCTCAGCATCACTTAGCAGAATAAGCACGAGACTAAGGATGGGTGTGAGAGGACTTACTTTCTTACTGGAGGAGGGATACAAGTGGGAATGGCACTCTGAGTAAGAGAAGAGCTCCTTCAAAGGACTTCATAGTTGAGCCAGGCAATGGTTTACAGTCTGCTTCTGATGGAACATATGTCATTCTTGGGGCTCAGTACTGTACATAAGGGGTGTCTGAAGAAGAAGGAGACCCTGTTAAGAATCCAAGGCAGTCCAAGCACCACTAGTGAGAGTAGAATAGCAATAGTTAAGACATTTTGTAGGGAGAACTACAAAAGAAAGTACGAGCAGCAGAGGCACATTTAGACAGTAACTCATAGTGGGGGGCAGAAAAACAATATATGGTTTGACTGGTAGTCATTTGAGGTTTAGACCTCATAAGCAGATTATAAACTGAGCAAGTAGGGCCGGCACCCAGAGTGCAGGGGTAGCACTACCAATAGTTCGACACCAATGACCCAGGTTTAGGAACAAGCCTGAGCCATCAGAGGACAAGCCGGTGGGAGGGAGGAGGAGGACTGAGAATCCCATAGGATGCGCTCCTCCTCCAGGGAGGGAGGGTTTTGTGTCCTGCTGCTCTAATACCACCTGAGGGACCATAGGTGGTACTGCAGGGTATACATGAATAGTAGGCAGGAATGTTGGAATGTGTTCATGGGTTGGCTGCAACAGGCTTTGCCAGTAGCCAATTCTGGTGCATGCTTCTGGTGGGAGGTCGGGAGAAAATGGGGACAAGTTGAGTGCACAGCACCGGTCAGATAAAGCTCCTCCAGCGGCCCAATCTCACACTGGACCCTGGCTCGAACACTGCTTGGGTAGACCCATATTCTTCTCCTCCGCCCTGGGTGGACCAAATGACTTTGGAGAAGAAATGCCAAAGTGGGAATCTGGGTGTGTTGTGGATGGGTGTGGGGACCAGAAGTAAAATGCAGCATGTTTTCATGTAGAGAGGAAAGCTCGCTTGGAGGTAGCCAAAGGAGGTCCTAGTCTGTAACTCCAATGGAGCGTAAACGATATTTGAAAAATAAAATAACTGAGCAATTGCAAATTCTACTGGTTATAACACTTTAACTTTTCATAGCCCATGTGAATACAAGTCAGCCATGGAAGACCCAACTAAGATATTTAAAGAGAAGCTGAAAACTACCAAAAAGGAGAGCACTGCACTGAGTATACAGGTGGACAGCAGCGACATACTACTTACAAAACAGATGGAAAAAGAGTTTTAAAATAGCATCTTCCTGTCCTGGTATTTCCTTTGCTTTTTCTCTGCAGACTCAGCTGTTGACCTACCACTCCTGCTATGGCACTCATGCAGGAGAAGCTTAGGACTAAACACCATTCAAGCTGTTTAGTTCCACTCCACAGCTACCTTATTGGTAGATTCAGGCAGCAAAGGCTTCCAAGTGAGGGTTTAATCCCAACAGGGAGAGCCCAGGAGCTATCTCCCAACATGGAGAGCCCAACTAGCACAACAGAAAGTCCCATCTTCATATCTAGCATCTGAAAAGGTTTTCATTGGGGCCCGAGGTTGGTGGCTTTACCACTAGGAAAGTCACAAGGGTGGCAGCAGCCACAAAAAAAAATGCCAAGGACATCTTGGAGGGCAGAAGGAAATCCCCAGGGGTTTATACCCTTTCTTCACCATAGCAATCCAGTTGTGAGATGCAGGCAGTAGAGGCTTTTTTTTTTTACTTGCTTGCTCCTACGGCTTTCAGAGGAGGCCACATACCTCCTCCTACTCCATCTACCAGGGCAATCCCCCAAGGTGTCCCATCCCCGAGCCTCATCTTGCCTCGTAGGACCAGGGTTTTTACATTTTTCCCTGATTTTCTCCCTTTGTTCCCAGCCCCCTTAGGACATCAGCACCTTTAGGACTTACATCCACAGAGACGATGTGCGGGTGCACGTCATTCTCATCATGCGCTGTACGACATCCCCCTCCCCGACTCCGACATATCAGAGCTGCAGTTCCCTTCAAGGGCCAGTGCTTCCAACGGCACTCTCTAGGGGAGTATCGGATGCTGCTGCATCCCTGGTAACCCACCCCTGAGGGAGGAGAGCATCCACTGGGATGCTCGATCCTCCCTCCCTCCCACTGCCGACCCACAGCAACCTGAGTCTGTTCCCAAACCCGGGTCACCGGTGTTGCACGAGGTGTGGCGTCCAGCGCCTCAACCCTCAGTGTCAGTGGGCCGGCTCAGGCAGTAGAGGCTTTTGATGGGCTGGGGCTGAATCTCATCAGGAAGAACCCAGCCAGCACACCAGAAATTCCTGTTCACAGCTCCAGCTGCTGGAAAGGATCCAGTAATGTCTGAGTTTAGGCATTCTGGCTTTAACAACAGTTAGAAGGATGCTGCCGAAGGTTCCAATGGCTATAATTGGCTGACAGTATAGCCTGGAGGTTGGCGTAATGAGCTGTTAATGAGCTTGGTATGTCAGCAGACCTGGGTTTGATTCCCCCATCCTTCACCTGAATACTGTGTGACTCTAAGCCAAGTCACTTATCCACCCCAGGGTCACCCCTGAAAACACACACTTGTGCCTAGTGTGCCTTACCTGGTTAACAAAAAATAAAAATAAACATTTTAAGGTGTCTTGAGCCTCACAGGCATAAACCATGTATTTTATTTTAATCACATATTTTTGTGTAACCACACAAATAGAGTAGTACTAGCAGAAATTACTGAACTGGAAATAATTAAGTAATTGCTAGGCCACACATGGAACAGGAATTCTAGATAATTACAGAGAGTGTTTGTACCTGGCTGATTATTTTTAAACAGTTTTAAGGGATTTTCAAATTTAGCAGAACAGAGAATTTACAAATGACTGTACTAGTGTGGAACACACATAAAGATTAACGTGTAGACAATAATATAAGAGGGCACAACTTATTTTGGTGCAGTTTTAGCGTCTCCAGCTCCAGCAGATACTTTGCTGTATAATTAACACTGTTATACAACATTTGTGTCAACTTTGTTGCTGCTCTCTGAATAAAGCAGGAAGAAAATTAGCTAGAAGCCTTTCAGCTTTTCCCCTGAAGAGATTACAGGACACTGTTAAAGGACTTAGATCTCCAAATACCAGAAGAATGAAATCCTCCAGAAGCTCATGAAAAATATAAATTTTTTTATTTTCTGTCATTAAAGAAGTGTGTGTGTGTGTGTGTGTGTGTGTACGTGCGCATATGTATGCTTTTGAGAGTTTGTAGTTAGGTGTTATCTGCCTGTTCCTTTATACTACTCTGCCTCACCAGCCACTTAAACTTCAGGCCTGTTTCAGAATAATTAGAAGTCTAGTCTCAGAGCAGGCTCTTGCCTAGGACCCTGCTATAGAACTGCTCACAAAATTATTCAACCCCTTTGCTCTTCATCTCATACATAACTGGCCTTGATATTGTGCAAAATATGTCGTACAGGACCACCAGAGCTGATGGGCCCCCAAGAGCTTCAGATATCTAGTTGAATTTATTTCTCCCTGCTTTCCATGTCCCTCTGTCCAGTTTTCTGAAAAATGTACTGCTAATTCTGTCCGTTTGTTTTCAACAATTGTATCCTAATTCAGGAGGCATGCATGAACTACTGAGAAACTGTTTACTAAACTGTACAGGGAGACATGGAAACAGTTTCAGGATGTGGATGCATTCTGGGCTCTTCTCATCATGGGGCCTGGTGTAGGAAGGTTCACACATGGCTACTGGAACAGTAGACCAGTACTGATCTCCCACAGAGTTCTCAATGATGTTTTCCCCTCTAGTGTGACCATGGAAGGCCAGGAAAGCTGGAACAAAGGTAGAAGGGGTGGAACGGTGCTGGACAGAGGGCTACCAATTAGTATCCCTTTTCCAAACTAACAAAGACTCCTTGCTATGCAGGTACTGAGGTGCACAGATGCAAGGCCTTATTTAGGGGTTGCATTTGAGAGCCCTTTGATTTCCATTGCAGCCCCCATGATTGTATTATAGATTCTACCACTTTAAAATCCTAAAGAAGGTTTTACCCAGATTCAGTTACACAGAATGGATTGGGGAGAGGAGTGCTGTATTCTCAATGGTTCTGATGCTGCTGAGAATGTGGTCCAGAGGATTATAGAAAATGGTGGATAAGCCGTCATGGTTCTGTAGAAGGACTATTGAAATTAAAAAATAAAAATATATTTAAAACTCATTCTTGGGCCAATACATGTCTACTCCAGCTGTAGGTTTTTAAAAAAAGGAAAACAAAATGCTGGAAATGTGCTGGGATGTATAACGGTGATATTTGCCCTCCTCCTAACATATAATACCCTTGCACCAAGTAAAAAGTATTCTAAAACCCTTTGGGGCTTCTGGAATAGGTGTGTTGACCTTTTGAACAATTGGCATTTCTTAGGGTTCACACATGGCTACCATTCCTACTGCCTGTGCTTTAGTTAGGGAGTGGGTAGAATGAAATGGCAGATAATGTTGGTGAAGTAGATGCATTGTCAGTTTCACAGCACATATCATTTTGCATAAGCAATATTATAGGGACCATAATAGGTTACAGTGATGTACAGTATATCTCATTTATCACATGAGATATGGAAAGAAAATCTTGTGTGTGTGGATGAATGGCAATATGCCACTGAAACTCATTTCTTTTTGAAAACTGCCAAGAGATCATTTATTTTCACCTGTCCCACCACCATAGATGAGCAGATGGAACCTCAATTAAATATGGCGTCCAAAGGATAGCACCACCAACACCACTCCCCTAGTGACGCACAGGTTCCCACCAATTGAGGGAGTATTCTTGGAAGCACTTAATAAGATTCCTCCATGCACAAGTTATTACTGCTCACTACTTGCCCATGTGTGAACTTGTCCCATTGTAGAAACTGCAGCGAGCCTCAGCAGGATGGGACCCACATACTCACATAATGTAGGCATGTCCCATCCTGCTCCCTTTCTTCAAAGAACTCCAGACCAAATTGCAGGAACTTTTTGCTAAGTCAGTAACAATCACCCTGGAGATGTTTCTTCTACTCCAGTACCCTAGGGGGGTTATGTGACCCTAACAACAGATGTCTCATGGGAATCCTGATAACAGCAGCCAACAAGACTTTGGCTCACCCCGAGCCGCCCAAATATATCATCATGGCAAGACACAGTCAATCAAATTTACTGCATGGAAAAGACTACATCTTCCTTAAATAACAAGGTTGAACTATATAACTCCAGGTTGATAGGCTGGCTCCTGTATGTCATGAATTGCAATACATACTTCATCCCATGAAATCAACCCCATGCTACCCTCCCCCCCCAATGAGGCTAACCTTTGCTCCTTTGTAGGCCACTGGCTTCCCCTCCCACCCTAGGAGACTACACATTTACTGGTCTGAGACATATTCCACCCTGTAAGAATTATTTTAAGCTGGCCTTCTCGCTTTTGGATTGTGTCTCCTCCTGCCAACCCCCCTCCCCCCTTCGGCTATAGGCTATTCTACATTTTTACATACTGATAGTGAATAACTAATGTCAAGTGAATATAATTCCTCAGCCAAAGGCTGGTGTTCCCTCCCCACTTACTGTTACAGAGGGGAAGTGACCCAGATACTCTGATTACTATACCACATTAGGACTGACTGTTGATGTGTCTTAGTAAGGACGACCCAGTACCACACAGGTACAATATGAATGTTTTTATTGTTATTAACTATACACACAGATGGTTTCTTTTCAGTAAAAAAAAATTAACAAAAAATAAAAAGCCACAGTGTTCATTATTGTTACTTAAATAATATACCCATTCCAAAATGAAAGCAAGGTTTTGACTTCTATTTAAAGTTTTTCTATCAGGGACAATGTCACAGCCCAGTTTACCTTAACAATTAAGCTATCAATTGTTGCCTTTGTCTCAAAATTATGCAAGTCCCCCTGTGCCTTTCACTTGAGTAAAGTGAGAACTTTAAGCAATGGTATCATTAATAATTCACACAGAGAATCTTTCATGCCATTGAATGCCAACAAAAGAGTTGTCTGCTATCCATCACCTAAAACCTTGTTCTAACCTTATCAAATTAATGATTTAGCAGCTTTAAAAGGATTCAGATAGTCTCAGTGAGGTTTCATATTAATGAGTGTACAGGAGCATGCCAGTTTTAAGCTTTATGCTGGCCTTCATTTAAGAGATAAACTTTAATAAAATACTGAAGAAGCATAAAGGCTGAGTTGTACATCACAGTGGTTCAGTATGTCAGCATGTTAGTTTTCATCCCTCTATAATCAGTGGTCACGGGTCTGTAACAGGATGAGTTATAATCAGAGAACAAAGATTATTTAAACAACAGTACTGGCAAGGGCTGATGGAACTATTTTCTGGTAACCTCGCTCATCGTTCATCAGTGAAGGAGTAAGCAGCAGGGCCATGCAAGAAGAGAAATATGACAATTTCAAGTTGGGCTGGGCCAAGCTTATTTATTTATTTAAAATCTTGGTAACTGGGAAAGGCATGCTGAGCAAAGGCTCATTTCCAGGTATGACGGGGGGAGTACAGTCGTAAACAGCATTACACACATCTGAAGTGCAAAATATAAATTCATAGGTAGTCCAGCTGAGGTGACTATGTGAGAAGTCCCACATGACTTAACAACAGCATGGAATTTTGCATTGAGTAAGATGAACAGCACATGGATTCGTACATAGCTACAATGAACAATGCATGCTAGAGTGCATAAAATTATGCACCGCACTGACAGGAGAGCAGCCTAAGGGCCAAGAGCACAGCAAAGATTAGGGAGTCATAGGCAGGCGGGAAGTGGGGGGCGGAGAAACTGTGGGAGAAAAGGTTGGAAAGTTCAAGCGGGGAGAGGCAGGTACAAGAGGAAGCAGGAATATGCCTTTGCAGGCATCTAAAGGCATGGAGAGAGGGGGAGAGACGAAGGGAAGAGGAGAGGAGGTTCCAGAGGAAGGGGAGATGCTAGGAGAAAGCAGCTTGCCCAGCACAGGAGCGAGGATTGGGAAAGGAGATGATATGGGAATCCTTGGCATGCAGACAGTAAGAAGATGGAAAACAGTCTAGTCTGATTTTGCCCAGCATAAAAGAAAGTCAACTTGGTGCTCCCACACATGCATGTTTCCACCTCTCTCGTGTGCTCATTCCTCCTCTTCCATTTACTCCCTCATGGCTGCTCCCCATACAGACTAATTTGTCATATTCAGCCATCCTAGAGAGTGGCTGTTTTAGGGTTTTACATCTAACAATTGCATACAGAACTGTCAGGCCATAATTCAGTTCTGTTTTTTTCTGATACCAGATTTAGCTGTTTTCTCCAAACCTCCCCAAACCCCAAATGACCTGAGTTTGTGGCTTGACTGGATTCCCAGTCCTAATAATCAGTTTTGACAGCAAGGTGAAGAACAGTGGAATAAATCCTCTTTGCCAGCAACATGATCCCCTGCTGATGCCATGGCAAGCATTGGTGGACACCGGCTGTGCAGAGCTTAATACAGTAACCAAAGCCCTTCCAGAAAATGGTCAGCATATTTATTTGAGTCTTGGTAACCGGGTAAGTCCCCTGAGACAATTGTAGTCCCTTTTTCAGGGTCAACCCGGGAGTGCAGAAAAATAAATACAGAACAGTGCAATAACACAGGAAAGACAGATTACAGTAGCAAAAATTGACATACAGCAATTGAAAGATCAGCAAATCATAATAAGATACAAATATTATACTAACATAATATAACAGATAACAAAAAAGGTATTTACACATCAGGATTACATAATACATGACTTCGTCAAAATGAGAACACAAGCAGCATAAATTGAGAGCAGACGGATATTATTGGTATGGGGGGCAGACAAACAGCAAGTAATACATTAAGGTAGGGACAGCGGGCAAGGAGAAGAACCTGGATCAGGGGTCAGGTAGGAAGAGGAGAAGGAATAGAGCAATACAGGAGTAGATCAAGCATCATCGGAAGCAGGAGCATGTTGCAGAGGCACAGAGAGAGAGAGAGAAGCAGATTGGTTTGGGACATAGGAAGAGTGGAGCAAGACAGGACAGAGGGAGGGAGGAAGGGAGTCTCAGTCAGATACTGCAGCAAATGAGAAGGACTTACGGGGAACAGCTAATCACAACTTGGGCCTTATGAGAAGGGGAAGGGAGGCAGATCTTAGGGCTTGTGTAGCTTGTCTTAGGCAGATAGTCTCGCTGAGGCAAGGAGGGGTAAATTTGTGGACTAGCTTATGCATGAAGCTCAGGGCGGTATACCTCAGTTTAGATCTGTAAGGTAACCAACCCAGTGAAGAGAGGACATCACAGTGGTCGTGGCAGGTGTTGACCCCCAAGGCGAACCTTCCCACCCTATGGTATGCCCGTGTTAGGAGAGATGGGGTAGTAGCATTGGTTGAGAGCAATAAATGAGCACCATAAGTTAGGAGTGGAAGAAGGGATGATGAAGCAATCTTAAGGCAAGAGGCAGAAGTGAGAAAGGGGTGGATATGATAGAGAAGACCTAGCTTTTGGTTCAGTGATTTAATTAGGATGGAGACATGGGCATTAAGGGACAGTGAGGTATCCTGGGTGATGCCCAGGTATTTAAAGGTATGGACAGACTAGAGAGCATCACCATTGAGAGAAGTAATACTGACAGGGGAGAGGGTACTTGAAGAGGAGGGTATGTGGGAAAATAGCATGCTTTATGTTTTTTTCATATTAAGGACAAGTTGATTTCCCCTAAACCAACCTTTGAGGGCAGCAAAGTCAGATGCAAGTTCTCTGTTTATCCAATCAACATCAGGAGAGGAGTGACATATGATTGCATCATCCACATAGAAGTGCACAGAGGCCCCTCCACAGTTGCTGGTTAAATCATTAATCGATAGGAAGAACAACATAGGAGCCAAAACGGAGCCCTGTGGAACACCATGCATTATGGGTCTAAGGCCAGAGAAAGAACCAGCCCATTTGACCCTTTGTGAATGGCAGGATAGATAGCTTTGGATCCAGTCTAGGGCACTGACATCAAGACCAAGAACTTGTAGCTGCTGGAGCAGGAGACCATGATTCACCAGGTTGAACGCTTCTGTAAGGTCGATTAAAATAGCACCAGTGGCATAACCTTGGTCCATGGCCTGGAATATGTCAGAGGTTACTTTTATCAAGGCAGTGAATGTACTGTGATTCTTTCTGAACCCATGTTGGTAGGGGGATACCAGATTGTGATGTTCCAGGTAGTTCTGAAGGTGATTGTAAACTATGTGCTCCTGAATTTTAGCCAATGGGCAAAGGATGGCTATGGGTCTAAAGTTTTCAGCAACAGTGTTGGGCCCGCCCTTATGCACAGGTACGACTATAGCTATCTTACATTTGTCAGGAACAGTTCTTGATAGGAAGGACTGGTTGAATAAATCATGAATAGGGTGAGCGAGGGCAGGAGCACCCAGCTTAAGAAACTTGAGCTCAAGGGTGTTGTGACCAGGTGAGCTCTCAGCATTCAAATTAGCAAGAAGCCTCTGGATCTCTTTGAGGCAGGCCAGCTTCAAGTGGAAAGCAGATTGAGCCCCAGTGTTGCCCGGGGAAGATGGGGCTGAGGGGGGAACAGATGAATTATCAAAGAGAGAGGTGTATTAGTGGAGATCAGTGAAAAATTCATTCCATCCAGTGGCGATGGACAGGGGATCTATAAGGGTGATGCCCTGGACAGTGAGGGATCTCAGGAGTTCAGCAGCCTTCCTTTTGACCAAAGAATTAACCTGTCTCCAGAACTCTTTGGGGTTACAATGATGTTCTTTTTTTTTTTTAACTATTTCTTTATACTTTCCCTGCCCGCAGTGCCCCCACTCTTCGGGAGACACCAGTGTGGCCTTATCAGTCCCCGCCCTCCTACCTGGAGCCTGGCACAGTCCATCCCCCATGTAGCCTTGGTTATACCCCCCAGGCAGGGTACGAGGTGGGGGCCCTTTGCACCCTGAGGTCCTTCCTGTTGTCGTTGGGATGCCATCACCAGGGCAGATAGGAGCATTGGGGATCGGGGCTGTGGTGCTCCATCTACTGGCGTCACAGCAGGGTGTCTTCTGGTGTTTCTAGGTGTGCTTTGTGCCCTGACATCAAGGCACTGAGTGCCGATGTCCAGCACGCCACCCCTCTCACTGACTTGGGCTTGCCATACCTCGAGTCTCCACCCAAGGTCAGACATGCGCCGAGTCCTGAATCCCCCCGGAGAAGGTGAGCTGTCCTTGGGATGCTCAACCTCCCCGGCTGGCCCTCCAGCTCCTGGACTTGTTCTAGAATCCAGGTCGCTGGCATCACAAGTGGAAATCCAACCGCTGCACCAGCAGGCCGGCCTACAATGATGTTCAGTTTATAGCGATTTATAATGTTGCCATTTGGCTTTCTGAAAGGTGTTTTTACATTTATTTCTGAGTTTCCTATAGACTTGCCAGTGAGAAAGCAGCCCACTTTTTTTGTAGGTCCACCAAGCCCAGTCATGGGAGGACATAAGCATCCCAAGGTCCTAACTGAGCCAGGGAGTCTTGACACCCTCGGACCTATATTTTTTCAGTGGAGCATGATTATTGACAATTTGAGTGAGGCTAGAAATAAAGAAATCCAGAGCTTGACTAATGTCAGGGCATATAGCAGTGCAACACAAAAATGTCCAATTCTAAAGGAATGGAATTTCATGGAATTTCAGAAAATCCTATCTAATTCCACAGAATTACATTGGTAGCTAAATTTGGAAACTTTGAAAGCAGAATGTTTTTCATAAGCTGCCATGTTCAATGTACACAATCTGCTGAACATTATTCTGCAGGCTGACATGGTCCACGGAAAGCTGTTCTGCAGTTTACATAGAAATGTTTTTCAAAATTCTGTGGAATTCAAATAAAAATTCTGACTAGCATTTTGGAAGCAGAACTGCCATTCCACATGAATTCCTCTGACGGAAGTCCATATTCTATACAGCCCCAGTGCAGAACAATAAATGGTTTGAATGGAGAAATAAGTGGCCTGAATGGGAAACTGGAAAAGTTAGAAAGGTATTAAAACAGAAATGGTTTAAGCCAACAAAACACAAATTCTAAGCAACACAAACTTTAACATACTGTATAGCTGAGTACTCAGTGGACCAATATTCTTGTTTCATTTTTAAATTCCAGTGCTCGTGTTAATGAATGTATGTATGTTTGTAGTACAGTATCTATCTATCTATCTATCTATCTATCTATCTATCTATCTATCTATCATACATATATTTTCACAGAGGACTGAGGATACGTAAGCAGTAAGGTATAACAGGGTGTGGGTTATTGGGGGACTTGCCCATGGCTCATGTGGTGTGTCACACGATGCAGCTGAGAGACTTAACCACATGAGAAGTGGGTATTCCACCAATTACCCACATCCTGGAGTGCCTTATTACACTTATATAATGGTCTTGTGTAAAATAAATTTTAAACACATACTTATATTTTTTTTATAAATGCCATATCTTAGTTATGCGATATTGCAGGATTTGCCCACCTTGGCTGAACAATTTGATTACAGGATTTTTATGTTCATTGTATAATATGAAATTCCTTGATAAAAACAGGTCTGAGAAATTCTGCCCCCTCATTAGTCAAGAGCCAGACATAATGGGTTAACATATCCTACACACGAAGTCCAGCTAGATTATAACTCCCTGCTAAAGGTGTTATTTTCTGTGAAAGCATTCAGGATTGAAAGGTTTCATGCAGTTGAGACAACCAAATGACAAACTCTCATTTAACCAGCCCACCCCCTTGAGACACAACCACATGACAAGCCACCATTAACCATCTCTGGCCTTTAAAACTGGCAAAGAAATGACGACCTGAAAGAAAAAACTAAGCGATTCCAGCAAAAACTGGAAAACCTGCCTCAATATTCCAGTGAGTTTAAGCCTTCAGAAGCAAAGCCAAAACAGCTTAAATGTCTCACCTATTTATTCACCCCAGAAAAGCAAACATCCACCACATAAACATTTCAAAAGCCACACACCAAGGAATACAGCTGAAAAAAAAAGAAAATATAATACTCACTCATAAAGCAAAACTGAAAACATTGCAAAAATTAAAGAAAAACAGCTAAAAAATAAACTCTTACATGACATGCAGTGTCTCCATTCTTTCCTCTTGCTGCAGCAAAATTCTCCTGCATGAGAGCCTGAGCATGCAGACCCCCAAACCAACCCCAGACATAGAAAACATTGCAAAAAAATGAAAAACTAAAGAAAAAAGCTGTTAAAATCTAATAAACACTTACTAAACCATGCTCTATCTCTAGTCTTCTCAGGAAAATTCAAGTCAAACATACAGTAAGTGGAGAGATTTTTTTTCAGGAATAAACACAGGCTAAGTAAATATCAGTATGACATTCAAAACAGATTTCATATTTACAGTATTTTTGTCTATACAGTAGAGTCAAAGCATAAATACTGTACTTAATAAAATATCACTTACTATATACATTCAAACTCTTGCTTCTAATGCATGGCATCCTCATATTAGAACCCTATCTACAGCATTATATAGTGGGTTACAAATTGACCAGTTGGTTCAGCTACTGTATGTTGTGTAGCATATTATAGCTCGAGGGAGTATGTCTGACAAATTTGAGCTCTGCTTTCCTCTGCATGTGAGACACTCTTATTCTGTGAAGAGTGAGTTACATGCAGTTGCCCTTGAAATGGCATGTTCTGTTAAGTTTTTTTAAAATAATATATTATTGATCGAGCGCAGTCAATAATATATTAATACCACTGCCAAGACCACGTTTACAGTTGTAAGTGTGGTCTCACACACTATTAGAATGTGAGAACCATGAACCAAAGGGTCTCATATTCTGAGAGTATCAGAACCACTCACCTTCGGTTTGCAGTTCTCATACCCTAAAAATGCGTGTGAGACCACTCTTACAACCATAAATGTGGTCTTAGTGGCGATATTAACAAACAATAATAGTTTCTTTCCAGAATCATACAATTCATGATGAGATTTTTCCAAAGCTCCGATGTAGGTGGCAAAGGATATTTCCAAATACTTGCTATGCACCTACGACTCTGAGTGATGTTATTAAACAGGAAATCAGCTCCTCTGAATCATTTATCATTAAAAAACACTGCATAGTTGGAATAAGACCTTCCAAACTAGGGATTATGCTTTATAAATAATGTATCATAGATGAGAAAAAGTAAGCACCCAGCCAGGACGGTCCAAAACTTTATTTTAAAACAGTGCAAAAGTGCAAAATATTGGCTCAACACCACTATAGTGTGGGCCTGGAGAAAACTTCGTACGTTTCGCTCAGTACAACACACCAAGCTTCATCAGAGATGTACCCCCTTGTAATTGAAGCCTTTAGTCTCAGGCTGCCAACATAGCTTAATCTGGTTCTGTAAGTCAGTTTACATCTATACAGGTATTCCCCTTCCCTTTCCCCCAGGTCGCAACTTAAAAAAAAAAAAATATATATATATATATATATATATACATATATATATATATATATCGGTATGTTCCTATAGCATAATCTCTAGTCTACCATGTCAAATTCCTCATAACATAGACCTAGGCCAAGATTCACAAAAAGTACACAGTACTGTGCAAATGTTTGCTCGACACCTCAGAGTTGCGCTAGTGGGCATTCGGCCTATTCACAGTCGTATGGCGTGGTGCCCTATCTGACTGTGAATAGGGGCTGGTGGGGGCAGCACTAACCCAGGCAAAGCACCAGAAACTCCAGTATCACTGTCCCACAACCAGCCAGGAGAATGGGCTGGCAACAATAGCGCACATGCGCTAAGCCCCTATTCACTAAGAGAGCCATGCAAATGAGCCCATTGGACATGCAAGGTGCTAGTGGCCATTAGCATGCCGATTATGGGCCCGTTTGCATGGACCGTGGGTGACTTAGCGCAGCCACCCTCCCACCAGCCCATGCCCCACGCAGCCACATTCCATCATGGTCTAGTGCCCCCCCATCATCTGATCACCATCTCCAATGATGTGACTCCCTGGTAGTCTACTAGTGCCCTCCCCAATTGCCAGCCCGATAAGTGAAAGTAAAGTTTCCATAGTGTAGTGGTCCCTCCCCGATCACCGACCCTAGAAGTAAAATTAGTTTCCATAGTGTAGTGATATCTCCCTCCTCCCTGGTCACTGACCCAATAAGTGAAAGTACAGTTTCCATAGTGTGGTGGTCCCTCCTCCCTCCCTGGTCTCCAATCACCAACCCTAGAATTAAAATAAATGTTTCCATAGTGTATTGGTCCCTCCCCGGTCTCTGATCCCCTATGCTAGAAGTAAAATGAAAGTTTCCATAGTGTAGTCTCCCTCCTCAGTAACCGAATGCCATCCCCAAATGCAGAAAACTCCAACCCTGGTAGTCTAGGGTCCCACCCCACCCCATCCAGTGTGACCCACCACCCCATTCCCCCCATCCCAAGTGATCAGTGACCAGCATAGCCCTCCTCACACCTCCATGACTGGTCACTGACTGAGCCCTCCTGGAGCGCGTATTTTATACAGTATGGCTCATTGACTGTGACTGGTCAATCACAGTCAATAGGCCATACTGTATACAGTATACAGCACATGCTCCAGGAGGGCTCAGTCAGTGGCCAGCCATGGTAGTGTGAAGAGGGCTGTGCTTGTTACCGATTACGGGTTGGGACAGGGAGCGGGGTGGTGAGCCACACTGGATGGGGTAGGGGAGGGACCCTACTGACATAAGCAAAATCTAACCCCTGAAGCACTCAAATTAGCTGTCTTTAGCTCCATTCTCTCAACTGTAAATTATGGACTCATCATCTATGGGTCAGCTCAACAGTCTGCTCTTCGAAGGATAACCATTGCTTTGAACAAGGCCTGCAGGCTTCTTACAGGCTCCGGTCACCTTATCTGTACTTGCAATCTCTATGAACAGATGGGCAGGCTACAGCTAGGCAATAGGATTAAATATCAGACCTGCCTCCTAACAAAGAAAGCACTTCTGGGCCTTCTCCCACACGGGACTATGGCACTGCTAACACCAACCAGCAGCTCTAAGCACACACGGACATCTGTCAATCAGATACTTCTTGTCCCTAGATGCCAGACTTCACAGGGTCAGCGATCCTTCTACTCCAGAGCCCCATTATGGTTTAATACCTTGGATCCCAGAGAGTCATCCTCATGTAAACTTGGACAATTTAAGGTCCAGCTGAAACAGTGCCTTTTGTCAAAAAGCTCCTGTGATTGTTTCAACTAATCTGATGCACCTCCAACCTCCTGTTGGTTCTCTTGTGTCCTCTTTTTACTTTTCCAACTTCTTACCTCCCCCCACCAGCTCTACTCTATCCCATTTTTGTCCTTTCCACTCTGCTGGGTTCCCCCCAGCTGGTCTCCCCAACCCTCACCTACCCCATAGCCCATTTTCCTTATGCACCCTTCTGGTCCCTCCCCGCTGGCCCCCCCATCTACCCACTGTATACCATTCATTGTGGTCTCCCATCCATTCGTCTCCCCTCTCCCTTGCTTAGCATGACAAGGCCTTTGGCAGCTCCTCCCTTCCCCTCTAATTTTTCCTCCCTTTTACTTCTCTTCTCTTCTCTCCTATCTCCCCTACCTTTTCAAACTCCTTATATTATGTGCTGTAACTTACTGTGTTTTTCTGCTTATATTATTTTTTTCATGTTAGCTGTTTATTGTCACTGTAGATCACCTCTGTTAGTCTTACCTTTGTTCAGTTTGTAACCCCTCCCATTGACGTAAATCCTTTGTAAATGAGCACCTACGCTCAAAGGTATTATAATCTTAAACTGAATAAATAAATAAACAAACATCTGTGCCTAGCCTGTGACCATTTGTTTTAAAACGTTCACTGCATAGAAATATAAATGACTGTCAGAATTTGTTTCATTTCACTTATTTGCTATGCCTTCTGTGACTGTGTTTCTGTAGTCCGCGCAGCATGCGTTTCCCTTTTACCACTTCTGTAGTCGGCACAGTGTGCGAGAGGAGAAGAACAGAGGTATGCCTGATGAGGGGGAGAGAGAGAGAGAGATACTCTTGTTTCCCTGTGTTTTACTACTACAGCCACTGATCAAGAGAGGAACAGCAGCATTTTTCTGTCTAACCTGTTTGTCAGGATTTTGAATTACGGTTATTCATTTGGTGGGATTTCAACCATGATGGGATTGTGGCATCAGGCTTTTTATTGTTGGGATTGTGGCGTCAGGCTTTTTATTGATGGGATTGTGGCATCAGGCTTTTTATTGATGGGATTGTGGCGTCAGGCTTTTTATTAATGGGATTGTGGCGTCAGGCTTTTTATTGATGGGATTGTGGTGTCAGGCCTTTTATTGTTGGGATTTTGGTGTCAGGCTTTTTATTGTTGGGATTGTGGTGTCAGGCTTTTTATTAATGGGATTGTGGCGTCAGGCTTTTTATTGACAGGATTGTGGTGTCAGGCTTTTTATTGCTGGGATTATGGTGTCAGGCTTTTTATTGTTGGGATGGTGGCGTCAGGCTTTTTATTGATGGGATTGTGGTGTCAGGCCTTTTATTGTTGGGATTGTGGCGTCATGCTTTTTATTAATGGGATTGTGGCATCAGGCTTTTTATTGATGGGACTGTCGTGTCAGGCTTTTTATTTCTGGGATTGTGGTGTCAGACTTTTTATTGCTGGGATTATGGCGTAAGGCTTTTTATTGCTGGGATTGTGGTGTCAGGCTTTTGATTGATGGGATTGTGGTGTCAGGCCTTTTATTGCTAGGATTGTGGTGTCAGGCTTTTTATTGATGGGATTGTGGAATCAGGCTTTTTATTGTTGGGATTGTGGCGTCAGGCGTTTTATTGCTGGGATTGTGGCGTCAGGCTTTTTATTGATGGGATTGTGGAGTCAAGCTTTTTATTGTTGGGATTGTGGCATCAGGCTTTTTATTAATGGGATTGTGTCGTCAGGCTTTTTATTGACGGGATTATGGTGTCAGGCTTTTTATTGCTGGGATTATGGTGTCAGTCTTTTTATTGATGGGATTATGGTGCCAGGCTTTTTATTGTTGGGATTGTAGTGTCAGTTTTTATATTGTTGGGATTGTGGCGTCAGGCTTTTTATTAATGGGATTGTGGCGTCAGGCTTTTTATTGATGGGATTGTGGTGTCAGGCTTTTTATTGCTGGGATTATGGTGTCAGGCTTTTTATTGATGGGATTGTGGTGTCAGGCCTTTTATTGCTAGGATTGTGGTGTCAGGCTTTTTACTGATGGGATTGTAGAATCAGGCTTTTTATTGTTGGGATTGTGGCGTCAGGCTTTTTATTGCTGGGATTGTGGCGTCATGCTTTTTATTGATGGGATTGTGGCGTCAGGCTTTTTATTGATGGGATTGTGGAGTCAGGCTTTTTATTGTTGGGATTGTGGCATCAGGCTTTTTATTGATAGCATGGTGGTGACAGGCTTTTTTTGTTGGGATTGTGGTGTCAGGCTTTTTATTGATGGGATTGTGGTGTCAGGCTTTTTATTGTTGTGATTGTGGTGTTGGACTTTTTATTGTTGGGATTGTGGTGTCAGGCTTTTTATTGTTGGGATTGTGGTGTTGGGCTTTTTATTGTTGGGATTGTGGTGTCAGGTTTTTTATTGTTGGGATTGTGGTTGTTGTGATTTTGTATAGATCCTACTGGGAGTGCTATAAAAGGTGTGATGGATAATGGTAGGTTCTTCCTTACATTTAATGAATCAGATCTGTAAGATTTAGATTCCCTGCTCTACGGACATTTTAGTTGAGCCTTGGGTTCAGGTTTTCAGCAGTCCAGGCCTAGCAGGTCAAAAATGCTGCAAAAATCCATGAGCTGTTTACCAAGACAGAGACTCTGCTGTTTGGATTTTTCCTCCTCTCAGTTTACACGTCACTAATAAATGAATGAATCTGATTTTGTTAGTTGCGAAAACTGAGTTACAGTATTAACATCTTGTATTTGCCCATCATGGAGAATGTTCCTGTGCATGTAGTAGATCAATGTGAGGAGAAGTAGCATAATTTCTGTCATGTAATATAAAAATTGATCCTCCACTGAATCTTCATGTCACAGTTCACATACCAACTGCATGGATTAGCTAGTTCTACAGTCTGATTAGTAATGCCAGCTGAGGGAGGGCATATTTACATTCTGCAGCAGGGTCACAAACTGAAAGGAGTTTGCAGATATGTCTTACGCAGCCGAGCTGGAGTTTGGCACTAGTTGAACAAGCCTAATGGGGAACACTGTAAAGAAGTGAACAAAAAAGATAAAATATTCTGCCCCTTAAGCAAGCAAATGGTTATATCCCTTAACAGTGTATGTGCCCTTTACATACCCATCTCTTTAACAGCCAAAGAAAAATTGTTACAGCAGGATAGAACTTTTATAGAAAAATAATAATAAAAATGTTAGGAAAAGAAAATGTTATTAGCTTAAGCTCTGTAACTAGCATTCAGGTGCAGGTAATACTAATACCTTTTGATTATAATCCTCATGGCAAGTGTAACCCCCCCCCCATCACATGTGTATGGGGTTTCTGGCTTTCAGTGAGGGGTGCATACCACAAATGTTAATATTTCAAAACATCACAGGTCTGAACGTGGGGAACTCTCTAAATGTTGTGCTGCTACCAGGTCCTCACTCCTCTGGTTCTTTCGTATTGGTTCAGTCTCCTGCAGGTGACACTCCTTTCCCGCGGGCTGCATGGCAAGCACAGCTGGTCTGGCCTCAGGATGAAGTCTTACCCTGTGGAGTGACTTGTTACCCAAATGTAGTGGTTAGTTCAGTCTCTAAATGATTAGGCCAGATACACATACTCAAGTGCATCAATGATTCTTTACTGCCTCTTGGTCAACAAACATTACTTTCACTACATACAGTATAACACCTATCCACACAGTTTACCACCAGTTCTCTTCCAGATCTGGAGGTCTATGCTATGTATTGATATATATACTGTTCTGTGTCTCTTACAGGATAAGAATGTTATCTCATACTGTTTTGGGCGAGAAGACTGCGAAGCGAAGCTGAGTGGTCTGTCAGACAAAAATATCATGAGATAATGTTCTTATCCTGTAAGAGACACAGGACAGTGTACAGATTAATATATTATGAAGCACTGTAACTGCTTCCAGCAACAGAAACACTCAGATAACTTAATTGTGCTGAAACTGATTAAATATATTTATCTTTCTGTTGTGTTCTCCCCCGTCAGTCATTTGGCATTATGGTACATTCTAGCAGCTCACGTTACATGCTGATGCTGTTTATTGGATGATTAATGGCATCAGGGATCAAGTGCTGCTGGATCGAGTTGTATTCCATCTTTCCGACTGCTAGATATTTAATGTGGATGGCTGCATAGGCTACCGTTAGGTTTTAGAATGCCTGTAGTTTCAGTATGCGTGATTTGTGCCTGACAGCTGATGCCACCGTGGTGATTCTGACAGTACAGCTGGGAGAAGGCAGTGTTACCATGGTGGGAATCAGCTGTGAGGAGCAGCACGAGGCAACAACTGTATGCTCCATAGGATGTACAGTTATACTGCACTCTGATTGGTGGAGGCAGTTACAGTGCTTTGTAATATTTCGACAAGACAGCTCTTTTTATCAGCTCTAAAGCTTGGATGCCATTCAGGTTCACTCCAGTTCCATGGAACTCATCAGTACAATTCTTACCTTTAACTCTACAGCCTAGAAGCTATTCTAGTCATGGTTCACGGGGTATCTACTTATGTTAGTCATCTGTTTAAGGGGTTTGCCCCATTTCCAGTTTGCATGGACCTCTAATCCAGAACAGCACATTATTTCTCTGGGGCATTCTGTAGGCTGCACTTGTTTGTCATGTCCTGTCCCTCCCACATGGGATGAATCCTGGCATGATCTCTGCTAGGTATCTGGGGAACTTCCCTGTCCAGGAATCCCCTTGGAACCAATCAAGTAAAACGACTAGTCTACGCTAGTTATTTCCTTAAGCTCTTTCCCTCTGAGGAGCACTATCAACCACTAACTATCCACTTTGCTGTACACACTATAAACAGTTCCCCAGACCCCACCAGTGGGAGGAGGAGGAGGTCTCATAATGTAATGGAGTACATTTCAACATATTACTTGGTTAATATAACTGTAGTCCAGTTTTTCTAGGTCACTTTTTCTGTTGCAGGTTCCACAAAGGTTAACTTTCATGAACATCAAATCTTAACTGACTTTTTTTTTTATTGTGTAGGAACTGTATCTAACTTGGTATGACTGAAGACAAGTGATAAAATCTGATGCTCAAATTGACTGTGGTGTGTAAGTATTTTTATCCCACAGAAATGCATACCCTGCCATGTTTTATTGTAATTATGAGATGGGTTTAGGATTTTTGGGAGTGAATAAATATACAAAATTAAAACAAATTTGAACAGTCTTAAAGAGGTTTTTAAGAAGGCTTATCCACCCCCCAAAAATGGTCCCCGCACATCCAGTACTGACATACCGTCCCAAATGCAAACATTATACCAGGTGACATCTACAGATTTTAAGGCCCTGTCCGATTGATAACATTTCTTTTGTAACATTTCCAAACATGTTACAGTGTTTACCATGCCAGCGTGTCCACACTGTGAACCCATGTTTTGATCCTGCTGCCAAGCATGGCCGCACTCCAGGAGTGAATCATTTTAGGGAGACACGCTTTGTAAAGTGTGTAACATTGTGTCTTGCCAGCTGTCCCATTCTGCATTGCAGGACATGCTGGTGTCATGCTTAGAGTCCCAGCAGTCATTTGGCCATTGCCAAGCAACAGCTATTTAAACATGGCTGCACTCACTGCTATATTTTGTGCGGGATACAGATGGAGCAGGATCAGTCAGATATTGTGGCACTTTTTATATACTGTATATATATAAAAAATAATTCTCTGAATAAATACAGCTATGTTTAAACACACCAGTGTATTTTCATTTCACACAACACCATGCATATGTGATGAACGAGGGGCAGGCTGGGATATAAGAGCACTGAATCATGGCATCTAGGAGGACCTAAAAGCACCGTGCTAAGAAACATGCTACGGACTCCCCCGTCCACACTACTGAGGTAAGTGTATTTCTAGTGGAACCATGTTAAAAACCATGCTAAAACCTTGATACTATCTGGGTTTGAACACGGTTTTCAAATACAGTTCCAAACCGTTTTCAGTGTGGATGCTCATCGTGTTCGGGGGCTCCTGTAACGTTTTCACCTGCCTGTGACATTACAGGACCCCTAGTGTGGACAGGGCCTAAAATTAGCCCTTAACACTAACACTTCTCAATGCACCTTTGTTAACCTGTTTTCCCTCTTTTCCTTCTCTTTCTTTATATTATTTCCTGCTTTCTCCACCTTGCTTTTTTATCGCATCATCTTTCCCAACATTCACTAGAATGCTAACAATAGAGTACAATAATTCAAAATTATGCAGTTCTACTTTCAGGGTGTTCACTTTGCCCCCTCTCCCACCAAGACACAAGTAGAAGGCTTCATTTAAAACCGGGGCCTCAGTTTTATTTTTGGCAAGTTAAGCAGCAGAGATTTCCCTGGTAGGTAGGTATGTATAGGAGAGAGCTTTTCAATGATCAGCAAAGGAAAAAAAAACTATAACCTGTTAGAAGTTCTTCATTTTTTTTAATTTTTAAGAACGTTGAAATATTTGTTTTAATTTAAGGGAATTTTATTGTTAGAGCCTATGATCTATGACAAAGCATCAGAGCGGCACGAAACGTCGACCACGTGACACCTGAGGGGGTGCACTTCCGTGTTTGTTTGTTACGAAACTAAAGCATTTATTGTGTCCTAGTTTAATGGACTTTGTGTTTCTGTGGTGAGCCGAGTCGCTCCTTGGACATTGCTGTTGTGCTGAGATGACTGCATCGGTAAAGATTATCATTAGCCAATCAGCGTTTACCATTTCTGAGATCTTTTAATTAAAATCAATTCTAACTGTTTTGCTGGGAAGTGTCATGAGTTGAGGACACTTGAAAACTCAGTTATAGTGCATATTATGAGCCATGTGATTATAAAGTGTGTTTGCCCTTTTCTTTCTGTACGTTGATGTTTCAATGTTGCCCTAAGGACTATTACCTCAGAAATGAAAAAATGCATATCTTCCTCATAAGCTGACTGACTCTTATTGTTCAGTGTTTCAGAGCATCTCTGTTCTTTAACTCTAAGGTACTGTATTTCTTTGTGCAAGCTTTCCAGCAAACTGTTATGCAGAGAATCTGAAATGAAAACCTAGACAGTGTCGATGGAAAAAGACAATTGGTCCATCTAGTCTGCCCAGTTTTACCCTACTGTTCCCCATGACATATTGCCTAGATGGGGTGCTCACCCTTGCCTCTCACTCTCTGCATTACTGCTACCCCCAATATAATGATTAAGACCTTTATTGTGTCACAACCATGCTTGTACCCATCAATGGTTTTGCGCCCACAACCTTTGCTGATTGGTTGTTCCATGGCTCAGATGTTCTCTCTGTAAAGTACAGTGGTAGCCATGATATGGTCAGATATTTTGTGAAATGTCTAAAGAGATTCTCTGGTGGCCCATAGTGGTACTGCAAACAGGCAGGACATTTTCAGATATATCACAGACATTTCAGGAAATATCCAACCATGTCTATGGCTGCTACTGTAATATGAAGCCTTATTTTCCTTTTGCAGTGTCTAAATGTGTGATAGCACCTTGGGTAAGGCAGTTGACACTTTTGCCACCCCTGTAGCACTATTCATTACAGATCAGCCATGGAATGAGAATATACAGTACACTCCTTGGTCTGTACTTTAATGCTTAAAGTTTAACTGTCACTTGATGTGGGGTAGCTGTCACTTTTGTCATTCCTCTGCTTTTTTTCTTCTACAGATAGTCATTTACTCAGCTGGATTTGGAAGATGCATACCTTTTATACTTGGATATCTTCTAAAGGTGTAATTATCTTTTGAGGGTGAGGTAGTTTATTTTTTTTTTTGGTCCCTATGTTGCTAGTTCTTCTTTATAGGTGATCAACATGATTCTGTGGCCAGAACCAGGCCACAGGGAGTCATTTTCCCCACATCATTGGACTTGGATGTGACTGTCCTTTGGGGTGAGGTAGTAGGTTGTATAGTTTTAGGGTTACACCCTTCCTGTCAGATAACTATACAATCTACTGTCTTTCCTGAAGTGGCTGTGAGAGCTACGCTGGAGACAACTCAATGAAGAACAAACAGCTGTATAACAAGATTTACAATAACGCTTCCCAAGCACTGTGAATTGTCAAAACTTACTGCATTGATACTAGAAGTTGCCCGAGATGCTTTGTCCAGACAGATTTAGACAAAACTGATAATCTATTATGACATATTGTGGCACATTAAGCTTGAATATTTCCTAAAAATACTGTAGGCTAAAACTGCAATGACTTTGGACTCAAAATCAGCTTATATCTAACTCAGTGTTGGTAGGCCATGTTAGTCCAGTAAAAACATGTTTTGCTCTTTATTTCATTTTCAGATAAATAGCTTATACACTTTCCGACACAAATGCATAAAAAACTGTTATTTTGTTTAGTCTGTGTTGTATAATATGAAATGCACTTCTGTTATCATTTAGCAGGTGACTGCATTTTCCAAAGTATACTGATACAGCCTACTTTTATTGAATTTCCTTTGCTTTGTGGTTGCAACTATTTTCTTTTACAAGTATACTTTTATTTATTGGAAATATTTTACCTACTGAAATCTCTTGAGATGAAGCACATCACACTTGGGGTTTGTGGGACTTGCTTTTAACTTTTGAAAGATGATATATAACATACTGTACAGTATATGATTACATAAAATAGACAGACAGCAGAAAGACTTTTCATCAGACAGACAGACAGACAGACTAACAGATGGGCTGACAAGCAGACAGACAGACAGACAGATAGATAGATAGGTTTCTATATCTGGACAGTTTTGAACTTGGAGTTGACATTGATCCCAACACCACTATTAAATATGTACCAGAATAAAACTAACATTTTTTACTAAAAAAAAAAAGACTATACAAAAATTAAAGTGAGATGAGGGAAGAACTCAAACCATGGTCCAGTGTGCCAAACCTCTAAGCCATGCTGCCAGCACACTGCTAGGATGCAAATCAGCAGACTTAGAGTGAATGGCAGAAACAGAAGGCAGTACCCGTATAGCACTGCAATACATAGCGCTATCATCTTCTCATATATCAGAAATATTTTGAGCTATTTGCTACATGGTATTTACCCAGCGCTAATACCATTCTTGGAGCGGTCGTGCTACCAATATAATCACGTACTAGGTTGGTGTGAGTCTCTGATCCAGGGCATATTTCTCAATTGTTTATCTAGAAAAGGTTTAATAGCATACTTTGCCTCTTCATGATAAATCAAGTGAAGTTCATAGGTGACTTTTTGCTAAAAGTTCAATTAGTGAGATATGATTTTGTTGTAATGTAAAAAGACATCTGTTATTCCAGATATACCATTTAAAAACTATAAATATTAATCATAATCTGCTCTGTTCCCATTTTTCCCGTATTCTAGTGAAATGTCCATACACCAATATTTCATAATTAACTAATGAAAAAAATTGTTCAGACCATTTGTCTGCTACTAAATTCCAAAAATTAGAAATGTAAGGACAGGTGGAAAAAAGGTGCTCCATCATCTCTAATTATTGAAAACAGGAATCTCTAATACACAGTCTTTCATCAAATCGTTTGTGTTTTTGTTTTATTTTGACATTCAGCTTTTCATGACAACAGAGCCAATGAATGTCCCATATTTTTGGGGGGATCCTAGATTCTGTAATCTGTTGCAGAAAAGATGAAAGTCAGCATGGAGGGCCATGTTCAAATACCACGGGAACCTGAAAATTGGTATCCAAAATCCATGTATATGCAGCTTTCCTATTCATAGTCAGAATTTGATGGCTAATAACATGTCGTATTCTTAGTTCTGAAAATGTCTCTCTAAGACATGTAGGTGCTAGAGCTGATGTTTTTACAACTTTTAAGTTACATGTGTCCCATTTTTTTATCCAAGCCTGGCAATTAAAGCCAAGATTCCCAAACCTTAGTTGGGTTAAATAATAATGGTCTCAAATTTGACAGAAAACAGATAATATAAAAAAGTATTATAAGGTTTACCATGTTTTAAACCTCCTTGTTTGGGGGAAGATAAGTAATATTTGTTATTACCAGGTTTAGTCTACTTCCCCATAGTGCTTGAAAAAAATATATTTAAAATGATTTTGGCAGGGGAAATATAATTGATATACAGAAACAATGGGATGAGATAGGTTTTAATTAAATAAATCCATTTTTACCCATCTGCCATCTATTCCACTGTGCAACCTTTGTTTGACCTTGTAGAAGTTTGGATTCCCAGTTTAACGTATTGTGATTCTCTGTTCCAAATTTAATCCCTAAAATCTATATTGGTGTTACTTTACTACCTAATTGTCTACCAATATACTGTATTTCTCAACATTCAAGGAGGCTCCTGAAAAATTTCCACATTTAGTGCAGATGCTCAGTGCTTCAGTTACCGAGTTTTCATCTTGCACTAATAAACACATATTATCTGCATAAGTGATGGTTTTATAAGGGATAGACTCTTCTTCATTTTGTAAGGAGACAAGTAAAGGAGAAGAATTTAATGCTCTTAATAAAGGGTCTAGGCAAATTGCATACAAAATGGGACTTGAAGGGCATCCCAGTCATACTCCTTTCTGTATACTAATAAGAGGACCACACCAACCATTCATAAAAGAAGAAACTATAGCATTTCTATATAAACATTGTAGCCATTAAATAAAAGCCTTAGGTATCTTGTATTTTTTAACACATACCATAAATAATTATGCTTCTCCGAATCAAATCCTCTTCATTGATCTAAGGTTACAAGAAATCCTTGAAGCCTATTGATATTGCCCCTTCCTACAGTTTCCCATAATAATATTAAATGGTTGGTGATATGTCTGTCAGGTACTGAACATGTTTGTGCAGGTGTGATAAGATGCTGAGTTGCCTGAAGTAGTCTTTTATTCAGGAGTTTAGCCAATGATTTTAAAATCTGTGTTCAGTGGGCTAAATGGTCTCCAATTCTGAATTTTCTTTTTATCTCCTTTTATGTGTATATAAATCAGCATTCCTTCACTCATGCTTAGTGGTAATAAGTGAGACATAAGTATATGATCGAAAACTACTACTTGTTCTTCTTCAAATTCTGGACCAATTCGTTTGTAAAAGTCACTTGTTAGACCATACGTGCCAGGAACTGTACCAGATTTTAGTGAGGAAATAGCATTTGTTATTTCAAAACCTTGTATAACATGAGTTATTAATGCCTTGATGTCTTCTGGAAGAGACGGGATAGAAAATTCAGCCAAGAACTGTTCCATACCTGATAAAGAGATATCTGACATTTGAAATAATTTTAATCTATACTGAGTGACTATATTAAAAAATTCCTGTATTGTCTATTCAGTAATTATTGTGTGAATCAAAAAGTCCCTCCGTTTTTTTCTTTTGTACTCTGGCATGACACCTTTCATAAGGACATATAGTTCTAGATTTCCCTTGTGTGCCAAAAGATTGTTGCTTTCTGAGGCTATCAGCTTGCTGCATGTGAAATTTGACCATTTCCTGTTTACATTTACTTATTTGTTTAGTATAATTCTGTCCAGCTTCATATGTCAGAGTCAGTAATTTCTTTAAATATCTCTTTCTGAAATTTTGAAAATATTTATTTTTACTATGGGTTTTGCTTAGTCATTTAAGTAATTTTCTTAATTCTAATTTGGTGTCTTCTCACCAAATAGATAGATTGTCATAAAATATAAAGCCTGATTTTCTAGCCTTTATAAAATATAGTACTGTCTGAGAAACCATAGTTTGTTGTAATAAAGTGGAGTTAAATTTCCACGTACCATATTATTATCTGAAAATTCTGTTATCTTAATTGCTGCAGAGTGTATCTGTAGACATGCAGTTGTAAAGAAAAAATAAATTCTTGTGACTAGCAGACCTTTTGAAATGTAAGATCATGTTTACCTATAACTATATAATAGGCATCCATTAAACCTGCCGTTCTTATTAAATTTGATAAAAAGTGCATGTCACAGAAAATCTTTTTCATTTTGATTTGCTGCCCTCTATTGCGAGGTGATAACGCACAATTAAAATCACCTCCAAATACTGTATAATGTAATGTGAGGAAAACGAATAAGGTTGAACCAATTTTACATAGAAACACAGAAGTTAATGGCAGATAAGGACTGCAAGGCCCATCCAGTCTGCCCATTTTTTCTACCTTATGAATGTGCCATAGGCCTTTCTATTCATACTCATCTGTATTGCTCCCTTATGCCTATCCCATGCCTGTTTGAAACCCTGCACTATATTCATATCCACCACTTCCTGAGGTAGGCAGTTTCATGCATCCATCACCCTTTCTGTGAAAAAAGAACTTCCTCACATTAAACCTTAATTGGCCTCCCTCTAATCTCATGCTGTGTCCTCTTGTCCTGCTATTTTCCTTATATTGAAACATATTAGACTCTTTTACCTTGTTAATACCCTTAAGATGTTTGAATATTTTGATCATATGACCTCTTTCCCTCCTTTGCTCTAGGGTATAAATATTGAGCTCTGTTAATCTCTCCTCATATGTTTTCTGATGCAGTCCCTGCACCATTTTGATTGCCCTTCTCTGGACTGCCTCCATTTTGTTAATGTCCTTGTGCAGGTGCGGCCTCCAGCACTGCATGCAATACTCCAGATGGGACCTAACCAGTGTCTTGTAAAGAGGAATTTTTACCTCCCTCTTATGACTTGTGATAGCGTTACTAATACACCCCAACATCCCTCTAGCCTTACCTACTGCTTTAGTGGTCTGCTTGGATAATTTCAGGTCATCTGTATTGATGATGCCCAAGTCTCTTTCTTCCCTTGTGATTGCCAGCAACTCCCCTCCCAATTAATAAATCAATCCTGTCTGCCTTAGTTTGGGGTGCAGATAAATTTATAAATCTATAAAGATTATCATGGACTTTCATGTCTAATATTAAAATTCTTCCCAGAACTAAATCAATAAGTTTCATAACATTAACTTCCATATTTTTAAATAAAATACCCACTCCTGAACATTATCAGTTCCTATAGACCAAAAAGAAGGAGCAACATACCAGGCTCATCTCGCCGTGTAATTTCTTGGAGAGTACTGTATATAATCTCGTGTCTTGTAAAAAGTAGACTTCTGAATTTTGTGTAAGTAGCTGAGAAAAGATGCACTTCTTTCTTTAGTGTTCTTATAGTAATGCTATTTACATTGATCATGTGAATTTAAAAAGTGGAGGCCATGTTTAATTGGGGGAATGGGATAATCAAGTGTGTAGTGTCCTGTAGTTAAATAGCTTTCTTCCCCACCCTAACATTCTTGCCTTTCATTTTGGTTTTTGGCTTTTATTTTTAGTAAAGTCCTTTGTTTCTTCTGTTTCAGACATAGAGTCAGGTTATGGAGACCAGAGAGACAGGAGGTATCTGAGTCATTTTCTGATTCCTAAGAAGGATTTTGTAAGGCCTCATATTGATTTGTGGCTGTCATCATGTCTGCTTTTTGTACTCTGGGATTTGGGAGGCTCCAATTTTGCTTACTTCTGGTTACCATTTGTTTTCTACTAGGGTCAGGATCGGGGGGGGGTGGCATGTGTTCAGTGTCAGTAGGCATAGCTTTTCATACTGAGTGGTGTCATTCTGTGTACTTGATGTGCTTATTTGTTGGCCCAGTTGGCATATCCACTGGAACAGGAGGTGTGTGTTGTTTCTGTGGTATTGTTTGAGTTGAAGGATCAGCCTCTGTAGTTTCAGAGGCTCTAGTGTCCAGATGAGGTGTGGGGTGTGATATCTTTTGAGTGTGGCATGCTGTCTCTTGAAGTGCTTTAGATGCTGACTTGGATCATTGTGCGAGAGTAACATATAACCTTTATAATGTATGGGAGAGGGTTATTAAGGATGGAATTCAATTAATTCCTATGGTTGTTATGCTATCATTGTGACATCAAGAGGTTGTTTTACCCTCCTGAGTACATCACAATAGCATAGCAATATGAACAGCTTGGCACATGCACATCTCTCAAACTTCCTGACAGATGAACGGCCGCGATGGTGAGAGCTGGCCCTGAAGGAGAGCAGGGCAAAACAAAAAAAATTGAAAAGCAAGGCCAAGTTTAGTTGAACTGGTGCACATACACTATAAAAATCAATGGATGGGCACCAGTTAACAACAGCGCAGAGTTCCCTTCTCAAGGTTGTCATGTCAACTGTAAACCTCTCGAGCTGTGCTCTTGAGGTTAGTTAGGTTGTCATGACAACCTCTCGAAGGGAACACAGCATTGTTAACTGGTGCCCATCCATTATCCTCTATGTTCTGCACTGTCTACTTGATCAGGTTGCTTATGAGCCACCCATGGGCAACTCTGGAAAGAATGTTCTATTTCTTCACAAAAATTATATTGCCTTTCATTAACACAATGCATGCTTGTATGCTCCAGTTCGTTACACTTATTACATCTTACTTTGTCACATATTCCCCTTAAATGAGCAGTAGATCCACATTTATAACAAGCCTTAGGTTGTCCCGCATAGAACAAAACCCTCGGTCTCGCCCCAGAAAAAAACTGTTTGGTAAATTTGGATTCCAGTGTCTGTGGACTTCAACATTACCCTAATCTTCCACTTCACAGTCCAGATATTCTTGGAGTCACTAATTGCTTCTGGATCTCCTAGATCGTCACATTTTTGTTTCAGCCAGTATACCATGTCGTTAACACTCACTCCTTCATTCTGAAATAATATTGTAACTGTTTCCTGTGCTGGTTTATTTAAAGGAATTGCAACAAATGGAAGCCATAGTGGTGAGTTCTTTAAAGTATGGTATATTACCCCAAAACATTCTAGTGCATTCATTGTTTTAAAGCTTATGTCAAAGGTTGCCTCACCAGAGACATGTATCAAGGCATAAATTTCAATTGCAAAGAATTTCATGGAGTCTTTTAGAAGAGTCCTGGCCTCAGAAACTAGTCTTTGGCTTCGTCCATACCACGTTAATATTGGAAATGTACTGCATTATGGCATTTAGTGGTATAAACTGGGTTGTGAAAGAAGGAAGCATAAGGTCTGGAGTTTGTTTTGTTTATATTTGAAAAAGGAGCGAGGGGGTGTGTTCAAGGCTTTACTGGTAGACGGCTATGGTTCTGTGATTGTAGTACAAGCCTGGACAGAAACAGGTGGTTCCACTCTTAATGGTATGTCAGCCTCAGTGATTTCTACAGAATCAATCTGCAACCTTGGTGGGGGGGGGGGATTGTTTTTTCAGCATTCCCGATACGCAGTACTGGGTTTTGAGTGAGTTGTAATTCTGATGCTAAATCCAAATGCTGCATGGTATTAATTGCAGTATCTCCTTCATTGTTTAACATGGTCCCCAATCTCTTGTAACATTATTAGTCTGTGAAAAAGTATCTGTAGGTATACATTTATCTGGCTGTGGCATCTGAATCGGAGATATTCTGAGACCCATGTTCCTGTTACTGCTGGATTTTCCCAGTCAGCTGCTGCTACTGCCCCTTCAACTGTCCATTGTTGGCTTTCTGCTTGCAGTTTGGTAGACTGTGGAGTCTGTCTTAGGCCAAGCCTCTGTTGGCTTGTTGTGCCATTCCTAATGTAAGTCCACTAGTAAAAGAAGCTACCACTTGGTCAGTGGAATCCAAAATCATGTTTGATGGCACATTTGCTGATTCTGGTGTCTCCACGGCTGTAAAAACACTAGATTTCTTGGATACTGTATGTTTAATGGTGTCAGAGCTTTGCAACTCATTAATTGTAGGATCCTTTGATGACAGTGCATCATTGACAGTCAGATGAGCTGGTTTGTCAAGGGAGTGCCAGCATTTTTTTGAGAAATCACTATGCATTGCAACTTTGACATTTCTGCCTGCAATTTTTGTTTTTCTGGTTAGATATTGTGTTTCCTCTTTGGCCAAGAGTGCATACAGCTGTTTAGTTTTCTCATGGATTTGTTTAGAAAGCTCAGAATGTTCTGAATTCTCCGATGTAGGTGTACCTGTTTGTCCGGGTGAGTTTGCTGTTTTCTGGTCTTGCAAAATGTTCATTCCAGAATCAGGTCTTTCCTCAGTAGTAGTGGCAACATTTAACATATCCATTTCATCAACTTGGTTGGTCTCTAACATAGCCAAGGTAGGGGAGGAGACCTGCTCCCTAGCCTCCATAACATCCATCCCTGCTCCTTCCTCAATGGGAGTAGCCATCTTGGCATCGAGCCAGAGATGGCCAGAGGTTCCCCCTACTGGAAGAGCAGAGGAGTTTCTCTGGTGTCCTGGCCAAAATTCTCCTTCCCATAAAATGGCTTCATGCAATTGTCTAATGCTGTGTGTTGGTGTTGATGTCCGAAATGGCTGCCACTACACATTCAGTCGCTTCACTATCAGTCTAGCATTGTTTACAACGCACTTTGGGATACACTGTGTATGAAAAGCGCTGTATAAAAAATACTGATTGTTCTTTTATCTTCCGTATCCCTAATCATTTTGGTAGCCCTACTTTGTACCCACTCTACTGCCTCAATGTCTTTTTTTATATTGATGAGCCCACAACTTTACATAGTACCCAGGTGGGGCCTGACCAGGGCTTGTAACAAGGCAGGATTACTTTCCCTGCCCTGTTGGCAATCCCCCCACTGCCTTGTTGCACTCCTGTATTACTCATGCTGGTCTTCTTGACAGCACTGACACACCACTTATCTTGTTTCACTCAGCCTCTTGTATATTATGATCCACCAGGTCCTTTTCATTCTTTGCCAGGATTAAACATATTTGGTAGAGACTTACAGTATCAGTTCTGTATTTGGTGAACTATAGGAGTTACTAGAGTACAAGGCTCAGATAATACACTGCATAAAGCAATTATAAAGGATGGAAGTCTTATAACTTCAAACCTGGTCCGCACATTATTTATTTATTTATTTTATTTATTTATGTTTTTGGTAACCAGGTAAGTGCACTGATCCAGTGGACCATTTTCAGTCATGACCCGGGCCACAAGGTGGCAGTACAAGGAATACAGGAGTGGATACAAATTCACATTGAAGTGTACAGTGGTTACATCAACATTAGGACAGTGAAAACTGTCATCATACAAATTCACATTGACGTGTACAGTGGTTACATCAACATTAGGACAGTAAAAACAGTCATTATTTACATAATTTTACAGGCATGGAGATAACAAAATATAGACAAAGAATACAGGCCGAGATACAGAGGAGAATTAGTTAAGCATAGCATAGCACTATTAATGTTACTGCTTTAGGTGTGAATTAAGTAGCCATTTTGTAAGTCTAAAAACTGTTTGCCCATAATGTATGTTATTTAGGAGTACATACTATGCAGGCTGTGTTAAAAGATGCATTAAGTTGGATAATGGATTAGTTGATACTGGAGGTGGAGTGAATATAAAAAAAACAGAGATGTTTAGTGGTAAAAATCACAGATAAATTAAGATATGGGTGACTCGGCAAAGAGAAATACACTCTAAAACCTAACCCATCTTTTATTTCATCAAGTATTGTGCATGCACTATTAATGTTATTACTTTAGGTGTGAACATCAGCAGGTGATGGGCGGTCAACTGTGAGCACTGACAATAACTGGAAAGACTGCCCATCTGCATTTTCCCATTCCAGTGTTCTGGCAGGATGAGGTAGTAGGTTGTGTGGTTTCAGGGTAGTGATTTTGCCCCATCAGAAGATAACTATACAACCTACTGCCTTCCCTGAGGAGCAGCACTACGACACACTAGCTTCAAGGGGTGGGGGCTGTTTTACCATGTGGCACAAAAGAAAAAGTTATTGACTGGTGAACTGTACAGGATATATAAAATGACTGAAACTGAATATTTAATGCTGATGATTCTTTTGTTTTACAAAATCTGCTGTTAAAACTGTAACTGAGTTACACAACAAGCTGTTTACATCTCGTAAGACAATAATTCACCCGTGTACATCTGGGACCGATAATAATGAGATCCACTCTTATTGCTGTTTTTACCTAATAAAGCTTTGTAACTCCACTTTTTAGTGTGTTGTTTTTGTCACTTATTCATTTTTACATAATTCATGACCTAGCGTTAAACACTGCAAAAATAAGGCTTGCGATGTCTTGTACTGAGCATTTATACTGAACTGGAGTTCCAGCTGCTTACATGGCCAAAATACAACATGTATGGTTTCATTAAAATAGTATTTTGGGGCTGTCTTGATAAAGGGCAAGTAACTCCTGCACAGGTGGAAGGAAACAGACAGATATGTAGCTGGGAAGTCAGCCGTCTCCATGGCATCAGCTAGCATTGGCTGGATCTGCATGCAGCAGGAAAGTATTGGGATTTTTAATATAAGTTCATTTATTATCTTTTAAAGCTTTTACAAGTGCAATACTGTGAAAGCAAGGAAGATTTTGAGATCACAAAACATGAAGTGAAGGTTTTTGTAAATTTTGTAATACAAATGGATTTTGCAAATAGCTAATTATTATGGAAATTAAATAAAAGGTATTTATTTGGCCTGAATGTGAACTGAATGTCTGGAAAAGTAAAAAAAAAATGTTTAATTTTATGCTACCACTTGCTGTGCCAGTGACCTGGGTTTGGGAATGGACTCTGGCTGCTAGACAGCTGGCCAGAGGAGGAAGGCTCTAGCATCCAAAGGACAGCTCTCCTGTCATGGGAAATGGTACACCTCATTCTGCTAATTGTCTGCCACCTGGTAGAAGTCACATGGCAGCACAATGGAACCATATCACTGGGAAGGGCAGCTGGGCATCATGTTATCCTGAAACCCTGGGGAAGAAAATCTGGAGGAAAAAACTCTGGTCCACTAAAGTCAACACCAGCACACCCTTTCTCCTGCAGGCATGCATATGCCTGTCGTGGCAGGCCATACACCACAACAGTAGTCATGGGCAAATACTGGTTAACCTGTAAGTGCATGGGAAGCTGAGTGGAGGGGCTGGGGGCCATCAGAAGATGGGAAGGCAGTCCAGCAGCCAGAGAAAAAGCTTGGTTAAAAAAAGTTCAATTTTTTTTCAAGTCTTGAAAAAATAATGCAGATGTAACATTTTAAAATGTTGATGTAGTGACTATAACTTCAGTGTGCTTTTCGTTATAACAGTATTATATTTACTACTGTATGTCAATATCGTAAGCATGAATTGGCACTGTTCCAAGCTTTTATGTGTTTTTATTTATGTATTTGTGTATTTATTTGTTTTGGTAACTGAGTAATCCCAGTGTGAATCAAGCCCATTTTCAGAAGTGACCTGAAGTAGACATGAAAGACTGTTTACAGAAATTTTCATCACAGAGTATATGTACAACAGCAGAAAACATTCCACAGAAGAACAGTTCACGCAAAAAATGCATTTACAGAGCTGATGTATAAAATGATATAGCACTTACAAGTATCATTTACCTTTACAACATTAAGATCTTTATTGAGGGTATCACTTACATCAGGCCACATGTATGGAACTATAGTTGCCAGGCACTAGGACCAGAACAGAAATTTGTTAGTTAGTAGTCTAGTTGGGGCCATTCACAATGACGTCAGACCCCAACGTCCTCCCTATATAAATGTGAGTGGCCCAGCGCCCTCCTCAGTTCTTTTCCTGCCATTAAACATTGTGCAACAGACCCCACGGAGACACTGCACCTTCAGTTGACCACTAAGTCTTCCATTTTCTTTTGATTTCTTTCTTGATTTTCTTTCTTACCCTAGTTTGTTAATCACTTTATTTTGTAAAGTGATTTTCACCTTTGTTTATGCTGACTGACCTCAAGAAACTCTCCCGTTATTGCAGGTATGGTAAGAAGATCTTGGATAAGGATGACCATGATGCATTTGTCTGCTATCTCGGTGTGGACCATGATGTTAAGGCCAGTGAGATCTGCTGCAGATTCAACTAGGCTACCAGGTGGCACCATCAGAAGGCTCTAGAAGACTTTCTCCAGTAACAGAAGATCACCCAAATGGAGAAGGAGCTCCAGGCCAGAAGCTCCTCTGCCTTGACAGCTCCATCCATGGGCTCTCACTCCTCCAAGGCCCAGGACAAATTGTTTGGCAAACAAAAACACCAGGAGAGGGAGTGGAGCAAGAAGAAATCCTCCCCAGTTTGTTCTCAGTCAGTACATTGAATACTGACCACAGTTGGGTCATCAACCACCTCGGCAGTGACCCCCACTGCTGTCTACGCCCTCTCTTCCACAGGGTCAACCTTGGTAGTGCTTCCCGACAGTTCTCCCAGCAATGGCTCATCAGCACCAGGCCTACTGATGCCTCCGCCAGTGCTGCAACTCCTGTAGTTTAGACCCATTCTGACTCAGTGGCAATGGACAGAACTCTCCACCAGACCTGCTTCAGCCTGCACTGGCCCATTGACGTTTGGATTTTCACCTCTCTCTCAACAATGCCCTTGGCCATTTTGTTGATGCCAGGACTCCAGCCTCCCCTGTCAATGCCTCAGGAACCCTTGCAATCCAGACCCTCTCTTGCCTAGGGGCTTCAGACAGGGGGTTCCTCTGGTGCTACTTTGGCTGCTGCAGGCCCTTTGATGTCAGGCTTTCTGCCTCCACCATCACCTACTTGGACCACTTCATCAACATTAAGGACCCAACCTCCCCTGTCACCATCTCCGGCCCTTCAGCTGACACCAGGGCCTCAGCCCCTTTCACTGACACTGCAAGCCATACTGTCAATGTTGGGGAACCTGCCCCCCCATCGGTGCTGCAAGGTGCTCCAGTGACACTGATGACCATTAACATCCAGACTATGCTCTCCTCCTTTTGGGAGTTCATAAACCGTGTTGCTCCTCCTCCAGGCCTGTCAATGTCGGGGCCTACTAGGCCTGCCACTGCACCACAACCTCTCTCATTGATGTGCCCTGCTTGTTGGCAATTGTTGATGTCTTCTGTGCCCATTTCAGAGCCTGGGGCCAAGGATGAGTACCATCCTGACCTCCTCCAGCTGATGAGGAGGAGGAAACCAGGGCTAGGAGCCCATCCAGCTTGGTCTCCATTGTTTCATCAGGGGGTGAGGGCTCCTCCAAGTATACCCTGAGGTCCCCCCGATGACCCATCCTTCATCTCTGTGATGAGACAGCTGCAAACAGCTATGGGGTTTGATGCTGAGGAGCAGGATGTTACCAGGAGAAATCTGACAGGATATCTAGAATTGCCAGATTCTCCCCCTTTGATTATTCCTCCTCTCCAGGCTGCATTTGAGGATGCGACTGTGGCTGCCTGGTACAGACCAAATATGAACCCTGCAATGCCCAGAAAGGCAGACAAATTGTACCAGGCTCTCTCAGGGAAGCTTTTTTTCACAGAAGAACCTAGGGCAGATTCAGCAGTGAATAATGCTGCCCCGATAGGTTCAAGAGACCTCAGCACCTCAACTGCCCCCATCCCCAATAAGGAGTCCAGAAAGCAGGACATTATGGGCAAGAGAACCTATGCTTCTGCCACACTGGCCCTCAGAATTATTAATTACGTTGCCCATATGGTCAAGTGCCAAAATGCTCTCTGGAAAAAGGCCAAAGCAGCAGCTCAGGCCCTTCTAGAAGGTCCCCAGAGGCAGGAGCTGCTTAAAGCCCTCCAGTCTGGGGTAGATGTGGGCAAGCACCTCTTGTGGGCTGCCTATGGTGTTTCAAATGCCACTGCTAGAGCAGCTGTGGTTGGCATCTGTATCAGATGTCATTCTTGGCTCATGGTGTCCAGTTTTGCTACTGATATACAACAGTCCATCCTGAATGCCCCCTTCAGAGGCTACAAACTAGTGGTGCTTTTCTGGATCCTATCACTATCTTCAGATAGTGGTGGGCTTCTACCTAGGATCCTACCAGAAATCCTACCAAAGACAGATGTAGGATCCAGGGTCAGATAGCGATGGATCCTAGTTAGGATTCAAGTATCCTAGTTAGGATCCAGGGAGCCTATGTCAGATAGTTCGGCTCCAGGGTCAGATAGTAATGGATCCTAGTTAAGATCCAGGGATCCTAGGTCAGATCCAGGGATTCTAGGTCATTTAGTTAAGATCCGGAGTCAAATACTGATGGATCCTAGGTCAGATCCAGGGAATCTAAGTCAAGTAGTTAGGATCCCAGCTGGATCAATTGCTAGGACCCACAACATCTGTAGGATCCATGCACTGGATCCTAGAGGGCAGGATCCATGGTCAGATAACACTACTATACTACCACAGCAACTATCTGGCCAAATGGGAGGTATCTGCTGGTATCCTAATTTCTAGGATACTATCTGAGCAACACTACTCCAAGGTCTTTGGGGTGGATGTACAGGACATCCTTTCTGACCTGCAGACCTTGGGGAGAACCCTACAGTCGGGTCACTCACTTTACCATACACAGCCAAGAGGTGAACAGAAGGTGCCTTTCTGTTGGGCCTCTCACAAACCCAAGCCAGTTACCCAACAGCCAGGCAAATGCCGAGCAGCTTCAGCTCTGCCTACCCCTACCTCCACCTCCTAAAAGGCCCCTAGAGGTGGAGGTGTGGCCCTGGCCAGTGGTCCTTCCTCAGCATAACTCCTTAGCAGACCACCACCCTGCAGTACTACAGGAGGCAGTGGCAGGTTCTTTCTTCACCTGGACAGGTAGAAGGAGAGCACAACAGATGCTTGGGTCCTGCAGCTGATAGAGCAAGGCCATACTCTAGAACTTCAGTATAGGCAGTAGAGGCAATATAGCACAGTGGATTAAGGCTCTGAGCTGCAGATCTGGAGGTCTGGGTTTGAATTCCACAGCTGCCAAGGTGCATACTGTGTGATCCTGAGCAAGTCACTTAACTTCCTTGTGCTCCCAGGTCACATCTGGAAACAAGCTTTGGCTTAGTGTCCTACTCGTGATTAAACAATGTTCCCTTTCCTTTTCCTTCTGGAGTGGCCTTCAGAGTTACTTCCAGTCACCTTCCAGACCACATTCCAGTGCTGCTGGGGGAAATTCAAATGCTGCTTCAAAAATGGGCCATAGAGCTGGTTCCCAAGAATCAAATGAACAGGGGGTTCTATTCCCACTTATTTCTAGTCACCAAATCCACAGAGGATTTGCAGCCCATCCTGGACCTAAGAAACCTAAACTTATAAATCCAGTACAAGAATTTCCGAATGATAACCTTACAAGGTCTGCTGCCTCTCCTGCACAATGGTGACTGGATATGCTCCCTAGACATACAGGATGCATACCTGCACATAAAGATTTGTGCCCTCCACTGGCACTATCTCAGGTTCCTGTTCCCGGGGAGCACTACCAGTTCAGGGTCTTGCCCTTTGCCTTATCTTCTATGCCATGGGTCTTTACCAAATACTTGGTGGTGCTTGCAGCAGCCCTTGGGGGGGCGGACTGTATGTCTTCCTTTATCTGGACAACTGGTTGCTCAAGGCTCACGTCTATGGAGCAACTGCTCCACACCTTAGTGTGCACCAAACAGCTATTCCACACATCAGGGATCATGGTCAACTTGCCCAAGTCAGTCTTGACCCCCTGTCAGCATCTTCAGTATATAGGAGCCATACTGGACACTGCCCAGCATGCGGTTTTCTTGCTCCAAGACAGGGCGGAGTGCCTGATGAAACAGGCCAGGTTGCTTTACAGCAACTGGTATGTCACAGCCAGGACATTTCTGCAGCTGCTGTGCTTGATGGCTGCAGCCCCTGGTGAGGTTGCACATTTCAGATCCCCCAATGGACCCTAAGAGTCCAATGGGATTGACACATCAACGATCTAAAACAGAAGGTTCTAGTAACTTCACCAATTAAGAAAGTGCTCCAGTGATGAATGGAACCCAGCAATTTACTCAAATGGGTTCCTTTCCTGATTGCCTTCCCTTAGCAGATCCTCACCACAGATGCTTTGGGGATGGACTGGGGAGCACACCTGGGCCCTCACCAGACCCAGGGTACTCGGACTTCAGTGGAGAGTTCCCACCACATAAATGTCCTCAAGATGAGAGCTGTCCTATACAACCTGAAAGTCTTTCAGAACTATCTGTCCCCGAGGCCTCTGCTAGCACAGACGGACAACAGTGTAGTGCACTACATCAGCAAGCAAGGGGGGACCCACTTATACCCCCTGTGCAGAGAAGCAATTAGGGTCTGGTACTGGGCTCTACAGCACAGTCTAGAACTGTCGGCAGTCCATGTTCCAGGCACCCAAAATGTCTTGGCAGACAAGCTAAGCAGGTTGCAGTCCAGGATACATGAGTGGGAACTGCTGACCTCAGTCATACAAGACCTGTTTAACAGGTGTGGTCATTCAGAGTTATATCTTTTTGCATCGCCACTCAATACAAAACTGCCGATTTTGTGCTCACTCACTCCAGGGCCTGGAGTTTTCTGGTGAGACGCATTGTCCCTGTCTTGGAAAAGGAGGTTTCTCTATGTCTTCCCTCCCTTCCTGCTAATTCAGAGGGTGCTGATCAAGCTTCAGATGGAAGGAATGATTATGATTCTCATTGCTCCCATGTGGCCTCATCAGATTTGGTTTCCCTTACTGCAGGAGTTGGTGATGGAACCCCCAGTACTTCTGCCCCTGTGCAGGGGTTTGCTCTCACAAGAGCAGAGCACCCTGGTCCATCTAGACCTCAAGTCCCTACACTTTCATGCCTGAAGAAATAGCCATGTTAGGTTAGCTAGGTTTGGGGTATGCCAAAAGGTGGCTGATGTCCTGGTGGCTGCTAGGAAGACGTCCACCTGAGCCACTTATCCCATGAAGTGGAAGCACTTTGCTCCATGGTCTGATTCCCATCATTTGGATCCCTTTCATTTGTCCAGTGAATCAGAGTCTGGAGTACTTGCTGTCCCTCTCAGATCTGGCTTGCAATACTCCTCTACTAAAGTGCACCTGGCTGCTATTTCAGCCTCCCCTGTGCCTGCTGATGGCCATACTGTGCCACAACTGAAGGTGTGCTGTACATTTTTGGGAGGTATTCTTCATCTGGTGCCCCCCATCTGCAATCCTGTCCCACCTTGGGACTTAAATTTTGTGTTAAAGAAACTTACTTTGCCTCCTTTTGAGCTGTCCATGACATGCGAGCTATACTTTCTGTCATGGAAAGCATTATTTTTAGTTGCTATTACTTCTGCTCAAAGGATTTCCGAGATTCAGGCTCTGATGTGTGAGTCTCCTTATTTGGTTTTGCACAAAGTCTTTGTGTACCAACCCTAAGTTTTTAACAAAGGCAGTGTCTGAGTTTACCCTGAAGCTGGCCATCCACCTGCTTGTGTATTATGTGGAGCATGCCAAACCATGGGAAGCATTGCTCCATACTTTAGATGTACACAGGGTACTCAGATATGTTCATCACAGGAGGGACTGCTGGAAGTCCTTGCAGTTGTTTGTTTCTTTTGCCCCTGGGAAAAAAGAGGCGTACCAGTTTCTAAACAGTGCCTATCCAAATAGTTGGCCAACTGAATTATTTTCTGTTATAAGAAGTATGGTAAGGAACTTCCTGGGGTTGTCTGTGGCCCCTCTTCCAGAGGCATGGTCACTTCTGTTGCCTGTTTCAGGGATATGTCAGCCACCAAAATCTGTGCCACTGCCACTTGGAGTACTGTCCACACTTTCACTAAACACTACAGTCTGGACATTGCCTGAAGAAGAAGGGCATGCTTTGGCCTGGCTGTGCTTTAAGGCCTCTTGTCTTTGGCCTATAGCCTCCAGCCACCCAAACTGTCTCTCTGTCAGTACTGCTTGGGACACGTTCCATAGGTGTGGCCTGATGTAAGAGATACCTTCAATAGAGGTAGTACAGTTAAGTAAGAACTTACCGTAACAATAGATCTTTGAGAGAATCTCTTGCATCAGGCCATGCCATCCCACCTACCACCCCCCTTAGCCTCAGGGCTTCTTCTTCCTGTATCTTTCTCCAGGAAAGTTCACCTTCTGTTTCTCCTTGCTTAGTGGGAGGAACCTCTGACCCTCCCTCGGTTCCCCAGGAGGAGGTCCTCTGCAAGTGATCTCCAGCAGGGGAGCTGAGGAGGGTGCTGGGCTGCCCATGTTTATATAGGGAGGACGTCGGTATCCAACGTTGGTGTGGGTGGCACCAACTAGACTGCTAGCTAAAACTTTCTTTGTGGTCATAGTGCCTGGTGGCTATAGTTCCACAGGGGTGGCCTGATGTGAGAGATCCTCTTGAAGGTCTACTGTTACGGTAAGTTCTTATATAACTGTACTTTCCTAACCCTGTTTCCAAAAATAGCCTGTTCTAAAATAATTCACTTGATATGGACTAACTTTGGAACCATTAGGACTAGTAACTTAATTGTTTTAATGAACACAAATGGCACAGAGTTGATACATTGTGTAATTTCGACTTTGGATAAAAAATGCTGAAGTAATGCAAAATCACATTGATGTTATGTTTACTATGTTGACATTACAAAAATGAATCAACACTGTCCCAAACTTTCATTTTCAAAAATTAAGTTTCTGTCCCAAATGGTTCCAAAGTTAATTCTTTTCAGAAACATTCAGCTAGAGTTTTGGAACTCATAATGCAGGCACAAGTCCCTATTCTGGACACAGTCTGCATAATGGCAGATGCACCAAAACTCTTGCATCATGTTTTCAAATGTTTTGACACATTTGCAGTATTTTCCTTTTGTTTTATGGCACAGACATTACACATGCATCATTATTTTGCTGGCTGTGTTATTTTTGGCACTTGTGACATGACGTTAGATCATGTTTGATGTGGTCTTACAGTTTTTGATGAGTAGCAGAATTCTTTGAAAATCCAGAACATTATCTTTAGAAAAGGCTATATTTGAAATAGATTAAAGCAAGTACACATATGCTCAGACTGAGTACTAATGACTGTCTTTAGTTTATTTGTAAATGGCAATAGGCTGGCCATACTTGTCAACTCCATTCACAAACATGCATCCCCACCTGACATATACAGGGAATGGAGATATTTCCTTGACACACATAAGCTTGCCATTGCATTGTACTGCATCATGCATATCACAGAGTGTGCCATTCGTGGCCTCCAATCTCAATTCCATTCTGAGGGTAGATCATGAATGGTGTGCCCTGAAGTGTTTTTTAAGAGGGAAATTCATACAGCTTGCCTCCACACGTAATCGGCACAGGGAAGCAGAGGCTCTCTCTTTACTCACCCAAATCCGCACCTTGGAACAGTCTCTCTCTCTCCACTTCCTCTTCTTCTGACTCCTTGCAAACCCTGCTTTCCTTGAGGAACGAATACTCCTCTCTCTTGCAGGATAAGGCAGAATTTGCCATACTAAGGACTCAGGTGAACTACATAGACCATGGGGAAAAAGTAGGGCATTTGTTGTCCCTCTGCCTTAGGAAACTTGAGGCCTCTAGAAATATCCCTGCGATTAGTGCCCCTGATGGTTCAATTAAAACCCACCCTAGGGTAATTGTACATATCTTTGAACCGTTCTGCTCCTCTCTTTACAGACAGCCCTCATCCCCCCATCTAAAGAGGACTTATTAATGTATATAAAATCCTTGACACTACCACATCTCCCAGCCCCACATCAAGCTCTCTTATCTGCCCCTCTTTCTCTACAGGAAGTAGAGTTCTCTATCAACACCCTAGCAATGGACAAGGTTCCGGGCCCCAATGGCCTTCCATTGAATTTCTACAAACTCTTTCTCAAGGATCTGGTTCCTATCCTACTTCACTTCTATCATTATGTGCTCTCTGGAGAAGCCCTGGACCCTTTTTATTCTAAGCCTCCATCATCCTCCTCCTCCTCAAACCAGACAAACCTCCCCACTGTCCAATGAGCTACCGACCTATCTCGCTGTTAAATTGTGATATCGAAATCCTCGCAAAAATATTTGCCACCCAAATAGAAAAGATTTGGTCCTGTCTCCTTAGTCTGGAGCAGGTGGGGTTTATCTCAGGAAGATCCTCGTTGGATCACATATGCAAACTCTCTCATATTATCCAGGCAGTAAAATCTTCCTCCCTACTAATGGCGTTACTCTCGCTTGATGCAGAGAAAGCCTTCGACAGGGTGGAGTGGGATTTTTTGTGGTTGACCTTGCAAGATAACGCCTATTTTTAGCAAACCTGTGCTATGTAACCTAAAACTCTATGTATGTCTTTAATGTGATGAGGTACCTTTGGAAACGAGCCTCTGGCTCAAAGGTTGTAAACTGATTTCACAAATAAACAAATAAGAAATGGGTTTCCCCTCAGATTTTATTCAATGGATTCAGACTTTATATACCTCTCCATCCACCAGAATTCACTGTAATGGAGGGCATTCATCTCCTTTTTCCCTCCATACTGGTACACGCCAAGGATGCCTGCTCTCTTCCTTCCTCTTTAACCTATATCTAGAACCCCTAATTAGCACCTAAAATCTTCTCCTACTGTCACTGGTGTCCCTGTAGGCAATTTGGCCCCACAGCTCTCGGTCTATGTAGATGATATCCTCCTGCATCTCTCCAGTCCCATTTCTTCTCTAACTACAGCTCTGGAAATAATTGATACTTTTGGAAAGTATTCAGCTTACAAACTTAACCTAAATAAGATGTAAATCCATCCCCTCAATCACCTAACACATAATCAAGCCTTCGCTAAATTTGGTATGAGGTGGTCACCTCGATTTATTAAATATTTCGGGAATTTTATTACCTCTGATCCTTCTCTATCACACAAGTTCAACCTCGAAGACCTGTGGAGTACTATCCAATAAGACCTATCATGCTGGAAAAGTCTCCCGCTTTCGCTGTAGGGCAGGATTAACATTATTAAGATGAACGTCCTTCCTAGGCTCTTTTGTCCTCTCAATATGCTTAACACATGGCTACCCTTATCCTTTTTCAAGCGTATTCACTCCAACATTACCTCATTCCTTTGGCTAGATAAAGCTGCTAGAAGATCCTATCTTAAACTAAGCCTGCCTAAGGAGTCCGGAGGGCTATGCCTGCCCAACTTCTTGCTCTACTATTGGTCTAGCCACCTTTGCAAATGTGGAAAATGGTGGCCTATATCCCAGATCCTACTAAAACAGGATTATGTTCTATCTGGCTGCAAATTGAATACGATCTACTCTCCACACACAAACTATCCCCTGCTACAATTCTCTTTTCCCCGGTGAAAGCTATACCAAAACCTTTATTCTCTTCTCCAAATGGGATCTTGCTCATAGTCTTTTCACAAGTGTGTGGTCAGCAGTTGTTAAAACTTCTTTTTACCATCTGAGAAATATCGCCCAGGTGAAATATCTGGTTCCTCCCAATGATCTTCCAACGTTGGTTCACACCTTCGTTACTCCCGCCTTGACTACTGCAATGCCCTTGACCTAGGGCTGTCTGGGGTTGATATCCACCACTTGCAGCTGGTGTAGAATGCAGCTGCCAGGCTGTTAACTGGTGCTTCAAGAGCCAGTCATATAACGCCTGTGCTCTGCGATCTGCACTGGCTCCCAATTAAGTGGCAGATCACCTTTAAGGTTGCTTTGTTAACCTATAAGGCCCTACACAATCAGGGACTGAGTTACCCGAAAGATCTCCTTTGTCCCTACTGTCCCTCCCATCCTCTCTGATCCACCAATGAGGGATTGCTAGAGGCTCCCAGGGTACATTTGCAGACATCGGGAGCAAGGGCATTTAGCTTTGTTGCTCCATACCTGTGGAACTCTCTACCTAATCAGGTACAAGATTGCCTAACCATCCAGAGTTTTAAAACTGCATTAAAAACTTATCTTTTTGACCTGGCTTTTGCTAATTGAAGTGTTTATTTTGTTATGTGGTTTTATACTGTTTTGTTGAAATTTATAAAATGTATGTAATTATCTATTTTATTTTATGTATTTTATTGTACAGGCACCTTGGTTTTGGAAAGGTGCCTTTTTAGAAATAAAAAATTGATTGATTGATTGATCCTAAGCTGATTCCAGTCAAAGACTTTTCCCAACCAGTCCTTTCCAATTTAAATATCAAAATAGAAGGACTCCTGCTTTCCCGTACCTGGCTACCGATCCCCCTGGAGTTCCAAGTTTCCGATTTCTATTCCCACACCTCTTTTTTGTCCTCTCAAGAGATTCTGACTAAACTTGGGTTACCGCCGATTTATATTTTTAAGGTTTACCAGCTTAGGCATCTCTTGGTCAAAACGTTTGGGATACAGCCTCTACCTTCTCTGTTAGGTGACTTCTTGCAGCAGATAAGTGGCCCAGCCTGCAGGCTGCATGGAGTCTCTTTATTGTATAGGTACAGTATCTGCTCACTAGTCCCCAGTCCTCATCCCCACTGGGCTCCAAGGTGTGAGATGATCTTTTATCCAATCTAGAACTCTGGAAGGACTTATATGTTTGTATCTCCCAGGACCAGTACAGGCTCACCCAATATCATATTTTAAATAATATGTACTACACTCCAATCAAACTAGCTAAACTGGGGCACCTTCCTTTGACTACATGCTCCAGATGTGGTAAGGAGGAGGGCTTCCTCCTGCATATTTTTTGGGCTTGTGACAATGTAGCTTTCCAGTGGAAACAAACTGAAACTAAGCTAGACCTGCTTTTAGGTTTGCAATGCCTTTTTCTCCCCTGCTATTTGCATCACTGGGGACTTTTAATCCCAGTAAAAGAGAGGAGGTACCATATGGCACTTATCTCCCTGGCAGTTAAAAAACTGGTGCTTAAGCATTGGATGGATCAGGCTCCCATTTCTTATTCGGAATGGCTGCATGAGATATCCTTTTCCCTCCATGCAGAGCAGTTAATTGCCAGTGTCTGCCATCATAAACCCCTCTTTACTAAAAAATGGGGGAAATTGTATGCCCTTTACATGGCTTGACTCCCTTGTGTCAGCCTTCTCGGACACCTCAACAGTCTTTGATGAACAATATCTAATTGGTGGTAAACATATTTAATGCAGCCATGGTTACCCTCATGGAGAACTTGCACCTTGCTTGGGGAAGGTTGGATGGTGTAGGGGGAAGAGGGGTGGTGGGGTTAGAAGGGGGGTTTGTTGTTGGGAGGGGGTTTTTGATGTTTTCTTTTCTCCTATTCATTGCCCCTGTCTAATTGTGCATTTTCATATTACTTATTATGTTATTGCTGTAATTGTTGTAATCTTAATAAAATTGCTTCAATTAAAAAAAAATATCACAGAGTGTGCTACAGAAAAGGCTGTCTGGCATTAAGAAGATCAGTATTACTGCAGACTGAGGGTCCAGTTTTTAAAAGAGTTCCTTCAGTTTCATGCCTATGGCAAAAAATGTTTTGATGCTAAAATGGAACATTAAGTTGCATTTAAAAGTCTGAGAACTGGTCACTTCCTTAAGAAAATGGCAGCCAGTTCTAAGTAAAGGAAACGTGTCAGCTCAATTACATTGTGCCCCAGTTTGTTCTACAGTGGAGGACAAATCCCTGGTGAGAAGCAACAAACAGAGAACAACTTCAACAGGTTAAAGTAACAATGAGGTCAAGTAACTAGTTACAATTATTGTTTAGGCATTAGTGATCAATATTCATCCAGCAAAGCAACTTTCTATAGACAAGGACAACTGATTCAAACTCATCTCTATCTTAAAATAATGGGACCATTAATTGCATATTAAAAACAAAGTAACTCAAGGTTTTGTAAACAATGTCACATTTCTTTAATATTGTCTGCAGAATTACTGATATCTCCATAGTTGATCTGAGGTATAAAAATAATAAATAATTGTTCAGACTGCAATACATACAAAATCTGTTTCTGTAAAGAATGTTAAGCTTCAAAACAAAATTATTTTTCTGGCTTCCAACATGAAATGCACACAGTTGGCATCTGCAGAACCCAGTTACACAAAGTTCTTATAACAACAATAAATTCTGGTCAAAGCTACTACGGCTGCTAATGCATTAACTTGGGTGTTTCATGGGCTTAAATGTAAAGATAAAGTGCTATAGTCAGCTTTGTGTGTAACTTTCATTTCTGGTAAAATTAGATAATTTATCTGGCTGATCTTGTGTTTCCCATGTGTTTAAAATGTGAGCGGCAAGTGTGTCTTGTACAATGTTGGAAAGGAGAGGGAGCTACATACCAAGGTCTTCAAGTTATGGTAGAAGACGTGGTGCAGAGAGGAGATGTATGGCTATAATGGGGACTGAGGTCCAACCTAAAAGGATAAGAGTCTATACGGAGGTGATTGCCAGCTTCCATTAAGGAGGGAACTATAGTCCTCAGTGCATAGTTTAAATGTTACTTCAATGGACATTTAAAGTAGCTGAGGGGGTGATGGAAGAAATGGGGGAGACAGAAAGTGGGCCACCACAGGCTGAGACAGAGAGTATGGAGATCCCAAGCAGGGTTTAGCAATGGAGAAAGGAGGGAGAATCAGTCAAAGATGAAAGGTAAGGAAAGAGGAACAATTGGAAAAGAAGAAAGTGGCAAGAAGAAAGCTGAGGAATGTCAAAATAGTGTGAGGTCTGCATCAGAAGCCCCATGAGAGGAAACTGGAAGAGTTCAATATGTACACCCTGGAGGAGAGGTGGGAGAGTTAGGATATGATGGAGCCCTTTAAATACCTCACGGGGGTTAATAAGGTACAGAAGAGAGGTATGTTTCAGAGGAAAAAGGTGATGTAGAACAAGAGGTCATGATATGAAGCTAGAAGGAGGTAGATTCAGGAGAGATGTGAGGAAGTACTTCTTTATAGAAAGGGTGGTGGATTCCTAGAACAGCCTTCCATGGGAGGCAGTGGGGTGAAATTAGTGGTGGGTTTAAAAACTGCCTTGGATAAGCACAAAGGAACCCTTGGAAGAAGGAAGAGGATGGAAGAGAAAGTGTTGTAGATCAAGTTTGGTCTCCAGCAAAAATGATCATAATTAAAAATGGGAAGACTAGATGGGCCCAGCAGTCATTATATGCCATCAGTTTCTATGTTTCTATGTATGACAGGTTATGTGATTCAAATGGATACAGTGTAAAATTACTAATATGCACAATGTTGATACTGTAAACTGTGTGGTCCAAATAATTCATGTGCTATGTTATACAGACATGATAATCAAATCAGTAATAATGCATGCATTGAGTAAGGGAGGAAAAATCAAGGAAAACATGTGAAGGAATATACTACTCACAGAGTTGTGACACCATGATACGTACATACTGTATGAATTTACTGTATTATGATGATACTCAGCTGTATACCAGTGTTGAGTAAGGTATAATATGGGTTTTTATTTATTTTTTATAATCCAGACAATGTCTACACAGTAATGACAAATAGCCAAGGATGCTCTTTACAATTTGCAACCATGTTTTTTTTTTTTTTGTTAATTCATTTTTTGGAAAATCACTTATAATGTGACTACAATTCTTTTCAGCCAATTAATTTTTGGTTTGGAGAATGGAAGGCGGTGGAACACACAGTGCTGTAGATCAAGTTGGGTCTGCAGCAAAAGTGAACATAATTAAATACGGGCAGACTAGATGGGCCCAGCAGTCATTATCTGCCATCAGTTTCTATGTATGACAGGTCATGTGATTCAAATGGCTACAGTGTAAAATTATTAATATGTGCAACATCGATACTGTAAACTATGTGGCACATATAATTCATGTTGTACTATGCTACACAGACACGATAATCAAATGGGAAATAGAGGATAGTGGAGCTGAGACAGCTAGGCATTGACAGCTCATTGACAGCTGGTCACATGTATTTTCCAGTGGACAGAGTGCATAGGGATGCCTGGATACCTGCCAGCCATCTACAGTCTGATGTCATGCCTCTACACAACACTGTATATATAAAAAACTGATAAGAGCTTATTGTTTTCCTGTTTCCAAAGCTGTTTTCTCTAATACTTGGAGTTATTACTAGGAATTGTGAGATAACAGGAGAAGTTGTACGTCCGTATATAGTTGTCTCATAGTCATGTAAAATGGTCATTCAGTTATACTCCATGCATATATGTGTCTAGTTTCTCTAGGTTTCTTATTCCTACAAAGAGCTGTGATAAGGAGTAAGAACTAATAGAAATTGCTATTGTCCAACTCCAAAGAGTAAAAGAATATGATGTGGGGAAGGGTACAACATATTTACCTTACACATGCAGTAAATGGTCCAGTGCTGCTTCATGCCAGCTGAGTAAATGCTAGGGTCTAAGAATTAGCCACTGGCTAAAATGCACCTAGTGTTTTAGCCAGTTGTGAATTGAATTAGCAACTCTACAAACATGATCTGATGCTGCTTTCCTGTCTCTGTGATCCAAACATCCTCCACTGTTTAGTGCCAGATCTGGACTGACAGATATCATGTTCTCAAGGGGCAGTGAGTGAACAAGCTCTCTCTAGCAGGCTTTGCTCATGATTTTTGTGAAGACAAAAAAAAATTGCTCTGCTGTATGGCACCAATTGGCCAAACATACTGATGGATGTGACAGTGTCTGCCTGCTGTAGTGTACTGCAACAGCCAGCCACATTCAGTTATATTCATCAAAATGTCTTAGCCACAGTGGCGAAAGGGAGCCTAGAGATTTTAGTCACATTGATTTTATAGTAGCCACTGGTGATGGTGGCGATCCTTCGAGTACACCCAGTGCCAGGAAGAATAAAAATTGACCCCTATTAATGACTGAGATGGATAAGGAACAGAACCTCTCTCTCTCTTTTTATTCCCTTAATTTTTATTTTAAAGGGATCACTGTCAGCCCTTTTTGCATCATAGTATTTCTAGTTGAAAACCCATATTTTCTAACTGCTTACCTTTTCTAAAATTCATTAATGTTGCTGGTTGTTTTATCTGCTCCCTTTCATAGTAGAACTGAAATGCATGCAGATGGTGTTACTATACCCAGAGTTGTTTTACTTCAAATCCTTGGCCTACTATTACAGTATACTCCCTGCACTTTAGGAACACCCCCAACCAATGCAGCTACTCATGATGCCATATTCTCCTCCTTTCCCACTGTATAATGATGGTTTATTTGGGAGGGAGTCTGAAGTCCAGGAAAGATGCAGTGGGAGTTAATCAAGGACTGTAAACAAACATGCTTTGACAAATAAGAACCTGAGGTCATGCGTTGAAACTGGAGGGGTGAAGGTTTAAGAGGGATGTGAGGAAATCCTATACTATGGAAAGGGTGGTGAAGCTGTTGAACAGTCTACCAGCAGATGTGATGGGCACCAAGACCATAAAAGGTTTCAGGCATGGCTGGGATGGAGTGAAGGGCTTGGTGGTTGCTCAGGTCATCAGCATTAAGGAGGGGAGCAGGAGGTGCTTTGTACGGAAAGTAGGTCCTGGGACAAATAGGGAAATTTAGGCAGACTAGATGGACCTTTGGTCATTTTCTGCTCCCATTGCATATGTAATATATGCATTGAGCAAGGGAGAAAAAAATCAAGGGGAACATGTGTGAAGCAATATACTACTCACAGAGTGGTGACACCATGTTAGGTACATACTGTATGAAGTTACTATATTATGATGGCATCCAGCTGGATACCAATGTTGAATAAGCTACAATATGGGATTTTATTTATTTTTGTTTTGTTTTTAATAACCCAAACATTGTCTACACAGTAATGACACACATCCAGTGATGCTGCTTACAATGTGAGACCTTGTTTTTTTTAACCACGTTATTCATTTTTGGGAAATAACTTGTAACGTGGCTGCAATTCTGCTCAGCCAGTTAACTTTTGGTTTACCCATGTATGCCTCTTACAAGACAGTACTGCATGTATTAATGCCAGTGCACAATATTACCTTTAGGACAAGTTGTAGAGTACATTCAGTTAGATCCTAAAAGGGTTAACATAAGGCAGCCCTTCAGAGAAATAAATCATCCCCCCCCCCCACTCCCACACACATATCCACATTTGGGACTGATAAAAAGTTATCTGAAACTCCTCTGGAATTTCCTCTAAACATTTGCTGCTCTGTTGCAGATTATGTACGTAAATTATTTAGGTTATATTGACTAGCAACTCACATTTCAATAATAAATAAAATTTACAAGCCAGCAAGTGGACATATAAATATTTCTGATGTTTTCTTTTTACAAATGCCTGGCACATCTGTGGCTACAAACTGGACAAACAACTTGTCTTTGTGCCTACACCAAGTCTCTAGCTTTCAGGTCACTTAAAGCAGGCATGAGGAGAATGGCTAACAAGCTGAAACTAGTAACCTTGTTCTCACACAAGTCCTTTTTATGTACAAATTAAGATTGAAATACACGTACTGTTATTGTGACTATTATTCCCATCAAAACTTAAAAACACTGGGTGAAAGAAAAAAATGCTTCTTAACCAGTGCAGGATAACATAGTTGCAGATGGCCGCCTAGTTTTAGTCTCTTGCAGATCTCCTGCAGTGAAAGCACTTCATTCTGTGTTGATCTGAATGAAATGTGAACCTCATGCATCACTGGAAAACATTGACTAACAGAGAAAAAATAGTACTGTAAACAGACTGCTGAGTGGAGGGATTGCTATAAAACTCCAATTTAAAGAAGTCCTTTAGTAATCTGCTGAGGTCCATTTTTCTATGTGATAGTAAAACATCTGCAGACCTCCACCCCGCAGTCGTAAAAAGGAACACTCCTAGTGATGGTAGTGCTGCCGGTGAGATTTGATTATGCAGAAAACAAAAAAATGGGTGCCCACCAATATGTGTTAGGGAAAAGATACCAAGAACTCACTTTAACTGCTTCACATTGTCCTTATTTCTTAAGTCCAAAGGTATACATATAGACATACATAAAGATTACAGACTGGGAGCAAGGCACAATCTATACATTCAGAAACTAGGAGTAATGGGACAATTTAAGCAGAACATTTTCACTCAAAGGATAATAGACAATATGGAGTAATCTCCTATTATGCTAGCCAGTTAATGCAGTGGTAGCAATACAGCTTGCCATCCCGATGACCCAGGTTTATTCCCCAAGCCTGGAATGGGAGTGTATGGTGCTGACTGGCAAGGCAGGTTTATGGCATCTGTCTTGGATGCCTCCTGCCTTAAAGAAGGAGAGCTACTTCTTTTTCAGCATGACCACCCATTGCTGGTCTGGGGGAGGTAGTGTCATGAAGGATGAATAAGTGGTCCCTTATAGGGTGGCCTTACATTGGCACATACCCATTTGCCTACTGCGTGATGCAGAAGCCAGCAGGAAAGTTCTAAAGCAGGGGTAGGGCTCACTCACCCCTCCAATGGCCTGATAGGTGGAATGCCAGGTTCCTCTGCTAATATACACCCTGTGGAATGGATAAGCAGTGGTGATTTGGGGCAAGTAATGGAGGACAGATGAAGTCTTCTCATCCCACCATGCCCAATTGACCAGTTTCTTTCATGTTGGCTTGTAGATTTGGTCCCTTTTTAAGTCAAGTAAAGTATGTCCTCAGAAGCCTGGTCTCCTTCCAAAGTCCCACCTGTGGGGAAAAACCCACAGATTACTGGTCTGGAGAGCCAGAGAATGGAGACAGAAGTGAGTGAATTCAGGAAAAAGAACTGTCAGTCACCAGGGGGTTCCAAGAGAGGGAAAGAAACCCTGGGGGGAGATGGAAGGTAGATTCCAGGCCAGGTCCATGGGTGTTAGAAACAAAAAATATAAAAAGAGGAATCGGGTGCCTCAGGAGTCCACTGAAGCAAATTATAAAATGGGTACGAGAAACAAAGACATATGATTGATAAAATGTGATCACATGACTGCATTATTCCAGCATGACAGCACAGGTAAGATGAACCTCATTGCTATGTTTTTAAATCTAAAAATCAAGGGAGTTGTTTCATAATTGCAATAAAGTACTCCAGGTTATTGATAATGCTGTGACTACAACATTTTATTGGATGCATAAGGCACTCAGCTTTGCTTCCTGCATTATGCCCCAGGACATGCTGTCATCCCAGCTTATCAAATGGGTAAGAGAACTACTGTACTGTGATTGGTGGAATCCAGTCACATGACCATGCTGTTATCCCAGCACAGCAGCACAGGTACTTAACTTTCTGAACCTCAATACTTGGTCCTAAATTAGAAAATCCAGGAAGCCATTTTATAATCACAATAATGCATTCCAGGGTGTACATAATTGAGGGATAAAGGCACTTCTTGGGTGCATAAAGTCCTTGGCTTTGCCTCGAGCTTCACTTTCTGAGGTGTGTCATTATCCCACTATAACACACACCCTGTCAGCCCTTATTGCTTAAATAACATACACACACACTCTTATGACTTATTGCTTAATTGTATAAACAGGTTCAAGAGACAAATTGAAATTGCTTTTCCATTGGGGGTTAGGTTGCTTGTCCTAATGGTTAGAGCACAGCACTACAGTAAGAACATGGATTCTCTACTCTTACAGTAAGTGCCATGGGATCTCTAACTTCCACCTGGACAACCCAAGCTGGGAAGAAGGGACCTCAGTTTAAATCTCATCCAAAGAACAATGTATTAATGCAGATATTAATAGCCCCTGCAAACTCTTGATCTAGTCCATATACTATATTGTTAAAATTTACTTGACACACTGGGACCAATTCTAGAAGGTGGGCTCAGGGCTTGCGCCGAGCCCTGCATCCACCACAAAGTTTGTTGCAGCTGTTCCAAAGCCCTCAGATGCAACTGGTTCCTATTCCAGAAGGGCTGGTGCAGTTGCGACAGTTTTTCCCTTTTTGCAGCAGCTTGAGCTAAAGGTTTGGCGCAAGCCCCTTACATAGGGTACCCCCATGGATGCAAAGTTAGACCGGGGGAGCTGGTCTGACTTTGCTGCATCAGGGACTTGTGGCAGCTGGCTTCCAGAATAGCGATTTTGATGCAAATTTGCACTTGCATCAAATGCCCTGTCGCAAGTCCCCTGCGGCCATCACAGCCACTTCCAGAATCGAGCCCCTTGTATCTAAAAGTAAAAAAAAATTATTTAAAATCATTGATGAAAGACTTATTTGTTGTGGGAATTGAACTCTAAACCTTCTTCTTCTCCAAAGCCCACCTCTTTAATCACTGCATTACAAAAGGTTGATTAAACTTAAGGCATGAATATGAAAAGTTTACTTTAAGTGCTGCAGAGTTCAAAAATAGTACATTCCCTAGTTCATATTCAGTTCTGCCACCATGCAAATATCTATGAAAATTAAACTTAATTTTCTATAAAATGTGTTTTGCTTCTTCAATGAGGAGAATGAAAATGACGAGAAGAAGAACAACGGGTGGGATTTTCAAAGCATTGCACAGGGCTTGTGACAAGCCCTGCACCATGGCGCTTAAGTTCTGGTGATGCACCAAATCCACGCACCAGAACTGCATCTGATTTTACAATCTCAGGTGCAGTTGTGACAGTTTTCACTATTTATGGCAGCGTGCACCAAATATCTGGTGAGAGCCCCATAAAAAAAGCCCTCAGCCTTGCCACAAACTAGACCACAAAAAGTTGGTCTAACATGCAGCAGTCGGTGCTTGGGAATAGAAAACCCTGATCACCGGCCAGGACAATTCTGCAAATCCCATGCACCATATGTTCGGTGCACCTGGGACTTGTGGCATTCTTGCCATTTTGAAAATCCTGCCCAAACCTTGTTTTCTACTTTTTGGTTGCATCATTTTATGAAAGTAAAACTCCTATGTGGAGGGTTCTAAGAAGTTGATGTTTCAATGACTAAATCTGTACAGAAACACTAAAGAAGTAAAGTTTATGTACCTAGAACTAACGCAACAGTGGAATGAAACTGGGCAAAAAACCTGACCCTACCTTTTTCACTGTAAAAGATTTCAGCCATCTTCCAGTTTCCCTACCTGCCTACCTAAAGGGCTCCTCATCTCACTCAGCTTTTAAATCTGCACTTTTTTCCACCTTCATGCACTTGATTCCTGTGTCTGTACCTAATTCCTCTCTGTTACCCTGTGTCCTGCTTACTGGTTTCACTTACTCTACTGTGTTTGCCCTCTTTTCACTGTCTTATAACACTAGCCTTGCTGTTACCTTTCTACACCCTTAACTGGGTCAACAATTGTTATCCCTGTTTAAGTTATATCCCAATGATCCCCTGTAATACTGTACTTACCCTGTATTTCTTGGAAACTGCACGTTGTGAACTGTATGCAATTGCCTGTTTGTAAATTGTACTCTTCTGGGTCATGCTTGAAAATAGGCAGGATTGTTGCCTAATGCACTTACCTGGTTACCAAAAGCTAATAAATAAATACAATTATTTGGTAATAAAATGTTCTGTAGAAAAATTATGGTCACCACATATGGCTTACAAATAGCATTGTAGACTTGTCAAGGGTTAGGATCGAGAAAACAAAAACTCATGGTGCTGTTCATAGGAGATACCTAGAAAAGTAGAGTTGACAGGTACAGGTATGCTAATATTTTTATTAATTGTAGCTGAAACTAGCTTTTATGAAAAATATTTTTGTTGCATTGCTGTGTAATTTGATAGCCTTCTTTTGATTTCCCAATAAGTGTGGTCCTATATATATACTGTATTAGAAAGTCACTGTGATACTGACTGAAGCCATTTCTCTAACTTGGTTAGAGTCACTTCTGTGACTCATAATACAGTAGTTACAGTCCCAGGTGCACTATTAAATGTATTAGTATACAAGTATATATTAAACAGTACAATACAAGCAAGAGGCTGTAAACAATTGGTATCTACACAGTACGTAGATATGGGTTAAAAGGAAAACTATATAATATAATTATTTCATTTGAATCTACTTCTATGTGAAAATTCAGAAATATGATTCTCCCTCATGTGCTTGCAGTATACCTTAATAAAATGTCTTGGCTATTCATGAAACATTAAAAGATCCATTCAGTGCAACACAAGCATGATATGAGTGGGAAATGTTTCTTCTAATGAAGTGGCTCATTCTATGAACAAACGAGACTGAAACAAGTAAGTATGTACAGTAGTATAGATGTAATGTTTTCCCTTCCTGATGACAATGTGAAATAAAAAATGTCATCCTTTGTGTGCAGTGATTTTAGCATATGTTACACCATCATCATTATCATAACCTTTAATGTCCTTTAATTCTTCTTCAGTGGTCTCCTGAGAATCACCCTCCCCTTTAACCTCAACAACTTTTTCCTTGACTGCCTCCCCATCCTTAGGTGTTGCAACTACTGCAGAAGTAGGCTGGGACTTGGTCTTCCTGTCATCCTTATCTAGAATCATGACAGCCAATTCAGCTGCTATCACCCTACCTCTGCCTTTTTATGCAGACTGATCAGTGCTGGTACCTTCCACATCTAGTGTTGATGATCTCTGCTTTTCCATCTACTCATCCTGATAATGATCTCCACTGCCCTTACCTTTCCCACCACTAGCCTTTCTTTGAGCCCCTTCATCATATACTGTACCACGGGCATCTACACTAAAGTGACACAGGCACTGAGATGCATAACAAGACTGTTGCTTCACAGTGCTACATGAATAACTCTTACTATTGCCTCACACAGCCCCAAAAGATTTTATTATATATACTAATATTTATTTCCTTAGAAATTAACTGGAATATTGCATAAGCACTGAAGTGCTATAATATTTATTCCCTTAAAAATGAACAGGAGTACTGCCCAAGCACTGAAGTGCCTTAAACTGTTGTTTCACAGTCCTACACAAAACTGCACCTGTTATCTCCCATAGCCTTGAATGATTGTTTTTATATAATATTAATTGCAAAAAATCTTTATTAATTCACTAGTTAGGGTTAAAGCAACAAAAGTAGTGAAATGTGTTGTTAGGGTTGCCAACCCTAACACCTAACCCCCACCCAGGTAGCAACAGGAAAAAAACATAGTTTGACTTCTTCTGTGTCTTCACAAATCACACAAGGAGTGTGCCTTGGGGTTAACAACCCTAACACTTACCCCATTCCATCACTAAATAAGCTAAGATGTGTACAGTATACAAAAATAGGGTAAGCATTAGGGTTGACAATCCCAAATCACACCCCATGTCTGATTTGCAAAGATGCAGGAGAGGTCTTACTATAATGTTTTTTCCTGTTGTTGCCTGTAGGGTGGAGGTGGGGTGTTAGGGTTGGCAACCCTAACACCACATTTCCTTACTTTTGTCACTTTAACCCTAACTATTGCATTAAGAATGTTTTTTGCAATGAACTTCCTTACATTTTGAGATAGCATAATCATTTCCTCATTTGCCTGTGGGAGCAGAAGGCCCTCTGGGCCCAGCACCTCTATCCCTCTATATATGCATACATATATGTTGCTGTGGAAGTCCATTTCTGCCAAAACAGCAATTTCTTTCCTTCATTGTACGGCTTGTTAAAGCTCCAATGCTATCACATGGGAATTTGTATTTTTTATTTTGTATGCTTTTTTTTATATTGCCACTAAATTTTGGGGGGAAGGGATATGTGTTATTCTTGTTATACTAATTAAGACCTTAGTTTTGCTATATAGAGTGTCCAAATATTGAGGAAGATGTGGCTTGTTGAAGATTGAATGCTATCCTATGGGAATTTGTATTTTTTTTATTTGTTGCCCCTCAATGCTTAAGGGGGGAATATTTGTTATTCTCTGTAGCACCCATTAAGACCTTTGTTTTGATATATACATTGTCCCTTAAAGAGCAACTATCACACTGTTTTTCAAACTTTTCCCCAAGAAACATAAAAAAGCCTTACCTGCCCCCAAATGAAATGCTACTAATCTTTCTTTTTGTAAGTGCCCCTGTTTAGGAAGAGAAGGAATCATATTTTGGCTCTGAGGAGCCAAGCCACCCCAATCCCTTCCACTTCCTGGTACTGCAAAGCTACCAGGAAGTGGAACGGATTGGCGCGGTGCGGCTCCATGGAGCCAAAATATGATCTTGTCCCTTCCTAAATAAGGGCACTTACAAAAAGAAAGGTTAGCAGCATTTCATTTGGGGGAAGGCAAGGGCTTCTTTACGCTTCTTGGGGCACCACTGGAAAGACTGCTCTTTAAGTCCAAATATTGAGGGAGTTATATGACCTAAGGCACTCAGACTGGTACCCAGTCTACTCCTCACTGGATGTTGATACAGCCCTAGCCTGGTTCCTGCCTATATTCACCCAGGTTTGGGACTCTCATGCCCCTCTAGTCAAATCTAGAGTCAAGAAACACCACCATCCCTGGGTCTCTGTTCCATTTGTTGCCCAGTGCAAAGCTTGAGACAAAGCCTGGTCTCAGTTCAAATCTGTACAGACCCCCCAAGCCAGGCAAGTTTACAACACCTTCAGAAATGCTTGCGACAAGGCCATAAGGCAACCTAAAGCAGATTACTTTAGATCACATCTGCAAAACATATAGCCTTCCTCCTCCAGGAAGGTGGTTACACTCCCTAATTAATCCCGCTACTCAAACTAACACACCTGCCCTAAAGCAAAATGGCCTGCCAATTGCAGATCCTGTCAGTATAGCTGACACCCAAAACAAATTCTTCACCACCTGTACCCTCCTCGACCATCCTTCACCCCTCTCCCAAGGGATCCCCCCAAAACTCACATCACAACACCTTCCCATTCACTCCCATCTCCACACAAGAAGTCCTGGATGCTCTCTGCTCCCTTAATGTCACTAAATCCAGTCCCAGCAGGACTTACCCTAAACTGTTATGCATATCAGCCCCTAAAATCACTTTACCACTAGCATACCTGCTAAACCCATTCTTCTCCTCAGGAACAGTCCCACAAGCCTGGAAATCAACATGCATAATCCTCCTACATAAGGGTGGTGATTCTTCAGTGCTAGATAACTACCGGCCAATCTCCCTCCTCCCAGCCCTTGCCAAAGTACAGGAAGCACTAATCCAGACCTGGCTGACTGAATTCCTCACGACTTCTGAGTTCCTTTCTCCTTTCCAATCAGGCTTCAGAAAGCACCATTCCACAATATCTTCAATATCTTCTCTGCTATGAGTCACTGGACACATTGATTGTGCCTCAGACTATGGTCACCAAACTGCTGCAGTTTTTGTGGTCCTGGCCAAAGCCTTTGATTCAGTCTCCCACCCCCTGCTTCTTACAAAACTTGATGCAGCTGGCTTGCCCCCCCCCCCAATTCAGTGGTTCAAATCCTACCTCAGCAACAGGCTGCAATCTGTCAGGGTGGCAAACTCCTCCCCCCTCTCCCCATACTCGCAGGTGTACCCCAAAGATCAATCTTCTGTCCCATCATATTCTCCATTATTTGTCAGTGACCTCTCCACTGTTTGCTCAAGGTCCCACATACACATGTATGCAGATGACACCATCCTCTTCACCTCTGGACCAGTTTTAGATGATGTCCAATCCCAACTACAGCAGGACTTCCATAATATGCAGCCCTGGTTCCAGGCAAATCAGCTCAAAATCAACACCTCCAAAACTGTATTAATGATTTTTGGGACTGCACAAAAACTAAACAGAGTTCTTCTACCACCTGTCATCACTTCCCTGGATCGGAGCCTGCTAGACTCTATCACATCTTACAAATATCTAGGTGTATGGCTGGACTCCCTAGTTAAACTTCTCAACCCACATAGAAGCCATCACCTTGAAACTCTGCCCCAAGCTTGGTATGCTTTACCACAACAGAGACTCCCTCCCACTACCAATAAGGTGTGAAATACTAACAAAAATGATCACACCTATTTTTGACTATGCTGATGTAGCATAGAGCATAGCCCCTGCCTCATCTTTATCCAGACTAGACTCCCTTCTAAATGCCTTCTGCCTATTTGCCACAAACTCCCCCCTCAGAACCCACAACTGCTCTTTTTACTCCACTCTCAGTATTGCACCCCATCCCACCACCGCTACATCCACTCAATCTACCTAATATCCAAATTCCGGTTCAACCTGCTATCTCCCTACCTCTTAGAGAGGTTATCCCCAGTGAAACCATCCTCCTACATCTTACAATCAAGGGACACCCGTTCTTTCTCACTGCCCAAACCATCCTCATCTGCTGGCAAATCACTCTTCTCCTACAGGTTCCCTTTCTTATGGAACCAACTATTGCCTCTACTATGAAACTATCTCTCGGATAACTCTATCAGACAGCAAATTTGCTTGCTGCCAACCCTCCCCCCACACACACATACATGCTCCTGCTTCTCATCTCCCCTGGCCTCACCTCCAGGTCATCCAAAACTCTCCGCAAAAAGTTAAGCTATGCAACATTCCTGGCTATTTCTTCTCAGAAGCAGTCAATCTATTATTTTTCTGTGTTTGTCCTATCAGTATACAGTATGTAAAATGTTGCCACTGTATACACTATGTAAAATGTTGCCACTGTATAAATTCTGTATGCATTTATTACCCTGTCTAGCCAAACTAATTATGGCTCTTATATTAGCTCTTCTATGTATCAATATGTACTGTATCTATCTCATGTGTACAAAATCTGTTACCCCTGTCCCCAGGTCGCACCTAGAAATGAGCCTTGGTTCAGCGTGCCTTTCCTGGTTACCAAATGTTTAAATAAAAAAATAGCTTGTTGAAGGTACAATGTTATCCTATGGGAATTAATATTTTTATTGGTTGTTTTTTATATTCATCCTAAATGGTTAGGGGGATACCTGTTATTCTTGCAGCACTCATTAAGACCTTTGTTTTGATATATACTTATCTTAGGAGACATGAACTTGAATTGGCTGACTAATGCATCTGCACCCCTGGTAACCTTCTGTGACACCTATGGATTCTCTCAATTAATCAAAGAACCAACAAGGATCAACCCAAAGAATATTCTCAACAGCACACTCCTGGATATTATATTGGTAAATAAACCTCATCACTATCCCTGTGCAGGAGTACTATTCAGTGACATAAGTGATCACTGTCCCATAGCTGCCATTAGATCAACAATCAAGCCATCCAATCCTGCAAAATTCCTCCCACGAAGGTCAAAAGAACTTTAATATTTCAGGATATTCCATGAACTGTGCCACACCACACGTTGGCAAGAATTCTATCTCACAGCCTCAATAGAGACAGCTCTTCAAATCTTAAATGATATAATCACAAGTGCCCTCAATTCACATGCACCCTCACCAGTGTCAGAACCAAACTCAAATCCTGTCGCTGGTTCTCTGCGATTTTAAATCCAGCATTGCTTGCCAGAGATAAACTCTGGAAAGGGGCAAGAAAGACAAAGGACCCAAATGACTGGCTTCAATTCAGAAAAGCCAGAAACTCCTGCACAAAACAAGTAAGAAAAGCCAAGGCAGCCTTCTACACAGCTGAACTAGATGCCTCCTATAACAACCCTTCCAGGTTCTGGGGTACCATAAAGGGCATCCTAGGTCAAACTTCTACCCTGTCTTACCACCCAAAATTCAATTAAATGGTATTGAAATCACCGATAAGCAAATTATCTTGAATGCCTTTAATGACCATTTCACTACAGCTGGCCTGGCTTTCTCCTCTCCTGCAAACCTATTAAGATCATCTCTAAACCTACAATCTACTGAGGGTCAAAGGTTGCTTCCACATTCTCAGTCAAGCCAATATTCTTCAAAGAAGTAGAAGACCTTCTACTCCAGCTAGATACCACCAAAAGTGCAGGTGCAGACTCCCTGGACCCCTTCTTTCTAAAAGTAGCTCTGCATGCCTTAACCGCCCCCCTCACCCACCTCTTCAATCTATCACTTGCCACTGGTTCTATCCCCTCAATATGGAAAACAGCTCAAGTGTTTCCATTACTTAAGGCAGGTGATCCCATGGACCTCAATAATTATAGGCCCATCTCTATCTTACCAGTACTATCCAAGATGCTTGAGAAGCTGGTAAACTCTCAGTTAACTGCCTACCTTGATACCAACAATCTCCTAAATCCAGCTCAATCTGGGTTCAGATCTATGCATAGCACCATCTCTGCACTAGCAAAAGTCACAAATGACTGGCAGACTGCCCTAGACAAAAGAATAACACCTGTGCTGTGTTTCTGGATCTAAGCAAAGCCTTTGACACTGTGGATCATGATCTTCTAATCTCCTCTCTGAACTCCATAGGCCTTGACTCACTCTCTCTTAAATGGTTCAGATGCTATCTCTCCGGAAGATTACAACTGGTAAAATGAATGTGATCTATCTACCTCTAAACCTCTCCTAAGAGGTGTACTGCAAGCTCCATCCTGGGTCCCATCCTTTTGCCATCTATATCAACAATATTGATTCCAATCTCTCACTTTCTAATATCCACCTCTTTGCAGATGACACTGTACTATATGTGAGCAATCCTCACCATCAAAAGCCTGTGAGCTCCTACAGTCTGAATTCTCCTCCTTCAGCACAACCTATTAGAAAAGAAATTATTACTAAATGCCAAGAAAACCAAAGCTATGTTCTTTGCCACCAAGAACTGTTCTTCCACTATCCCATCATTCACCCTCCCGCATCCTCTACCATCCTTGGTGAAAATCTGGAATATGTTGACAAATTCAAATACCTAGGAGTATGGATAGACAATAAACTAGACTATACTACCCACGCTGAAGAGCTCCTGAAAAGCTAAGACAAAGACTTGGTCTATTCTATAGGATCAAACACTACCTGACCAAAGATTCCAAACAAAGATTAATCCTTGCATCATTCATGTCCCTCATTGATTATGCTGACTTCCTCTATGGTCATTGCTCCCTCTCCCATCTAAACAAACTAGACACCCTGTATCATAGAGCTATTAAATTCATTACTAACCTTCCTCTAGCACCCATCATTGCTCTCTCTACAATGCAGTCAGCTGGACATCCCTGCAACATAGAAGAAGAAAAATGCTGCTACCTGGATCTACAAAGCTCTGACAAACAAACTCCCTTCCTACATCTCAGACTGCTTCAACCAGATCATCATCCAGGTCTCTACACCTTGAGGATCAACAAACTGATCCTGCTGAAGATTCCTATCACCTGCACCCGGTATGGAAGAGCTACAATCAGTTATTCCTGGCACTTATCTGGAATTCTATCCAAAAGACATTGAAAATGGAAACACTGATTCCCCTTACATCCTTCAAAAAGCTGTACACCAGCCTAATCCCAGATTCGTGCAATTGCTTCCACAAGGCCTAGTCCTCCCACACCCCCACCCCCTCCCACACCCCTCTCTCCCCCACCCCCCCTCTTTTAAAGCTCCTCCCTATTCTTCTATTATTCCTCTGGTCCTTTCCACATCAAACCTCAAACATATATGCCTACCCATGTACCATTATCCAAGCCTTATCCCTACTAGACTGTTTGTTTCTCTCCTTTATTAGGTTTTTTGGTTTACTGTCCTTTGCCTTGTATATATGTAAATATTTGTATATCTATCTCACTCATAAATGATTGTATTTGTGCTTATTCAATATCATGTTTTTGTATACACTCTGTAACCTTTTCTTGTTATGACCACTCAGGTCCATCTTGTAAATGAGCTATGCTCAATGATGTTCGCCTGAATAAATAAAGATTTTGATTGATTGATTGATTGATATACTGTAGATCATCCCTGAGGTCCAAATATTGAGGAAGTTACGGCTTGTTGAAATTCCAATGTTATCCTATGGGAACTTGTATTTGTTATTGTTTTTTTTATATTGCCCCTAAAAGTTTTAGGGCGAATATGTGTTATTATTGTAGTACCCATTAAGACCTTTCTTTTAATATGCACATTGCCCCTTACGTCCAAATATTGAGGGAGTTATGGCTTGTTGAAACTCCAATGTTATCCTATGGGAATTTTCATTTCTTTTTTTATTTTTATTTTCAGTATTGCCTCTAAATGTTTAGGGGGGCATGTGTTATTCTTGTAGTAATAATTAGGATCTTTGTGTTTATATGTAGATTGTCCCTTAAGTCAAAATATTGAGGAATACATGGCTTGTTGAAGTTCCAGTGTTATCCGATGGGTGTTTGTATTTTTTTATTATTTATTTTTCATATTGCCTCTAAATGTTTTGGGGGTATCTGTTATTCTTGTAGTACTCCTTAAGACCTTTGTGTTGATATACATAGTTCTTTAAGTTCAATTATAAAATGGGCAAAACATTTCTAGAAAGCTAATAGCCCCTTCTACCCATGTCCTTATTAAGCCATAATGTTACAACCTGCACTAACTGTGCCAGGCAGAGCCACATAACACATAGGAATCAGTACTCATGCCACCCTGTCAACCGAACATAATATCCAAAGCTCACTGAAAGCTAAGTCACCCTCCAACATGCACTGTGCTCTCAGTCACCCCTAACATACACACACACAGAAAAAAAAAGTGGAACTGCAAAACATTTTAAACTGAATTCCAACCTCAGCTCCTCCAGTAAATCTGCTAGAGAAACCAGACCACAAAGAAACAACTGATTCCCCTGCCGCCAGGATGCTGCTTTCAAATTATAGACCCGCTTCTCCTTACATCATTTAACTTACAGGAAAACGCTAACTATCTCTGTCATCCAGTCCAGTTGTGGCAATTGCTGTCTTTGATCTGCAGACCACCCACCTGGATAAAACAACACGCAACTCTGACGGCACCCATTTTAAAACCACAAACAAGGAAATGCCTCTCTATGGCTGCCACAAATGGACACGCTCGCTCAGAGTCAAGCAGGACTCTAAAAGTAAATGAAAGAAGAGACATTAAAAAAAGCAAAAAATCATTCCCAAATCTTGGCAGCTGAGGGGAAGTCCAGAAACATCTGACAGTAGCCCATGTGGGAAATACTCACTTCCACTCTCTGTAAGTGAAACTGAGTGGGAAGTCCTGCAGAAAACTAAGAAATGTAAAGGGAAGAAAAATGAAAATAAGCATATTCTTCAACATTGTGTGTGCTGGTGTGTTTAGCTGGGTGGTGGGGAGTGGAGAGACAGACAGACACCAACCCCTATAGTGACTGTTAATTAAATAGCTACATTCTAAGCAATGACAAGGACTACTGTTTCTTTTTTCTACTAATAGAAGCATGTTTCTTTTACTGTTTTTATGTACACTTTCTAGGTGCATTTTTAAATTAACTTCTTTACAGGGGGCATTTTATAAGCGCAATAAGACACTCCAAGGTGTGGGTTAAGGCCTGATAAGAGCACTTCGCAGGTGCTAAAGGCACCTCATAACACACCTGGGGCATGCTCTTCTCAGGCCATAACCCACACCTCATTGTGTCTTATTGCTTTCATACTGAGGGTGTTATGGCTTGCTGAAGTTCCAGTGTTATCCTATGGGAATTTAAATTTCTTAATTGTTATTTTTTTATGTGGGCCCTAAATTATTTCAGGGGGATACAGTATTATTCTTGTAGTAGTCATTAAGACCTTTGTTTTTACATATACAGTAGATTGTCCCTTAAGTCCAAATATTGAGGGAGGTATAGCTTGTTGAAGTTCAAATGTGGGAGAAAAACTAAGTCCAAAATCTTTTTTTCGTATGAGGGCATTCTTTTTTCATATGAATGAAAAAAGCCATACGAAAAAGGCTGCCTTCATATGAAAAAGAATGGAAAAAAACTAAGTTTAAATTATATTTTAGTATGAGGGCATTCTTTTTTCATATGAACAAAATAAGCATACGAAAAAGGTTGCTTTTATACAAAAAAAAATTGGGAAAAGCTAAAGACAAATAATTTTTTCGTATGAAGGCGTTCCTTTTTCATATGAAGAAAAAATGCATACAAAAAAGGATTCCTTAATATGAAAAAAGAATGTGAAAAAACTAAATCCAAATTCTTTTTTCACATGAGGGCAACCTTTTTCTGTATGAAGAAAAATCATACAAAAAAGTATGCCTTCCTATGAAAAAATAATTTGGGCTTAGTTTTTTCCTATTCTTTTCTCATATTAAGGCATCATTTTTCATAAGTTTTTTCATTCATATGAAAAAAGAATGCCTTCATACAAAAAATAATGGGTAAAAATGAAGTCCAAATTCTTTTTTCATATGAAGCTATTCTTTTTTGCATTGACCAATTATTTTTTTGGATACCCATATGAAAAAAGAAAATTGGCTCATGAAAAAGGGATTCTTAAATGTTAAAAAAAAACATTTTGAGGTCATTTTTCAAGAAACTAAGTTCAAAATACACCTAACATGGTCCTGATTAGCAAGATACATGTGTTGGTGTGTGCAACATGTCATTTTTGTAGGTTTTGAAACAATATTTTTGACAAAAACAAGATGAAAACCATACAAAAAAAGACTTTCCTTATGAAAAAGGATCATCCCCCATAAAAAAGGGCTCTTTTCATATGGACCAGATTCTTTTCTGCAGTACTCCACATTGTCAATGGGAAGACATAACCAATCGGTATAGTGCACTCCTACCAGGGGAATGGCATGGCCCAAGCTTTAGAATGCTGAGCATATGAGGATTCCAAGCAGCACCAACTCCCCAGTTCAGGTCTGCCATCAACAGGGGAAGCAACTTGTCTACCTTCTCTCAAGACCCTTCAAGATTTTCAGTTGAGGCTGCAATTCTGCATAGCAGGTTGGGGCTATCTGGTTCCAGGGAGCACCCCTAAATTAAAAACATGCCTTTTTTTTTGACTAACCTGCCTCACTCATTTCTATTCATGGTGGAAGGCTAGGTTTGTTGGCCAAGGCACCTAGCTTCACCTGAGCTCTTTCCTTCTAGCTTGCTTGAAAGGACAGAACTAAGAACCTTACCAGAGTAAGGGAAAGGATTAAGACTTTTGGCTAGGCAGATTTACTGTGTGTTATTGTTTTATTTTGTACACAGGGATTGTTACTGTTGATGCTAACATTTTATTGCTTTATTTTTCTCTGATTCACATTGCTGTTGCTGGGTATACCTTCTGCTGCATTATTACAAGGTGTGCTCACAGGTGTGCTGACAGATTACTGCTGAATCTTCGATTCAAATTGTCTTTGCAAGGTATATCTTCTGTTACTGCTTTATTTTTCTCTGTAGCAAAGTGTTTCTTACAAGGTATATCTTCTGTGAAATTATTATAGGTGGTGCTTAAATTTTTGTGACTTTTTATCATTAGGCTAAGCAAAATTACTGTTTGCCCCTATTTTTATTTATTTTTTGCTGAAAAGGTTTCTTTTTGTCTCAGAGGTGCTGCAGTCTTCTTCTCACATTGAAGACAGGGAGAATGAGAAAGCAGCCACAGCTTCCTTGAATCAAGGAGGTTATTTTCTAGACTACATTGAACTGAATTATTCCTTTTTGGGCCTGTGTAAGTAACTAGTATTGATTTTGTTTTTGGGGTGGACTTTTCTTAGTTTTAACTTTAATTTGCCAGGGAGGAACTGTAGCTGGGGGATATGTGCAGTCAGTTGTGACTAGACTTGTTACTTAGCCTTTGTGAAATAGGTGTCTGAAAGGAAGGAAGGCACTCACTGGGGTGGAGGGTAAGAGTTGTAGGTGATTGTTTCTGGACAGCATAGGTTTACTCCCACCCACCTTCCCTCACCACACCCATCCCAAGCACATAACTTCCTTTATAGCAGTGGCTCTGACATCACTTCCTCAAACTGCTAACAACATACACCTGTTCATATCCTTAAAGGCACAGCACACTGAATAGGGGGTAGAGACACTCACAAGCTTGTACACACTAAAACAGGAACAAAAAACAAAAAAGCATCTGTAACTGGAAGGGACACAGACATGTGGGGAGTGGTGCAATGCACTGGCTGTGGAGCAGCAGTCTTCCAGGAGACATTCTGGAAACTGCATTGCTGCCCTATTTGCAGGCACCTCTCTGGTCTGAGGGAGGAGGTTGTTCGTCTCCATGCTGACCTGGCAAGGATTCAGAAAACCTGCTCCTCCACCCAGGGACCACCCAGGCCACTGCCACTACTTCAGAGGTTGCCAAGAAAGATGAGTGGTTGGACCACAGTGGGCTCAGGGAGGGTGAGGGTGGTGGAACAGAGGCGCATCCCTCCAGTTGTGCCTCTCCACAATTCATTCACCACTCTGGTGAAGCATGGTTCCTCTATGGAGGCACCTGCAGTGGAGACCAAGGAGGATGCTGGGAACCTCCACAATGAAGACCCACAGGAGGGTGGCCCAGGACCACACAAGGGAAGGAAACAACTCCTGGTGGGGGACTCAATTGTTAGGGGGTAGAACTGGAGAAGGGAGGGGAAAGGGAGGTAAGGTGTCTGCCCGGCGCCAAGACTTGAAGGGACAGGAAACCAATCCTCAGGATCATGGGAGCAGTGGCAAGGGGGAGGGAGCTGGATGTCATTATCCACCTAGGGATGAATGACCTGGCTGAGAATGGGATCAGAGCAGTGCAACAGGTGTTTGTGAAGTTGGTGAGGGGCCTTAGACAAGTAGCACACATGGTAACTTTCTCGGAAGTGCTACCTGTCTATGGCATGGATGAAGCTAGGGCACTCTGCAACATGGGATTCAAAGGTTGAAAAGCTGGTGCAGAGCTCAGGGATTTGGCATCACTGGGGACTGGGGCTCAACCTGGAGGGATGCAGGCCCATACTGGCATGATGGTCAGCAACTATCCTGGAGGGGAACCAGGATCCTAGGTGATAGGTTTAAATGCTTCAGTGGCAAGCATTTAAACTAGCCAAGGGGGAAGGCACTGAAGAGGAGAAGGGAAATCCTAGCTCCCCCCAAAAATCAGAGTAATTAGTGAGGTAAACACCAAAATAGAGCAGTCGATAGGAAGAAGGGCAGGGGTAAATGGAGTAAAAGACAAAGGCAATAGGGACAGGGATACGGCAAAAAGAAATAAAGCTGTAAAAAAATGGAGGGCAATGAGTACCAATGCCCATAGTCTAAGTAAAAAACCCCCTGAAATGGTGGCCTTGATGGAAGAGGGATGCCTGGATATTGTGACAGTCACAGAAATATAGTACACAGAGAATCATGACTGGAATATCAACATAACAGGGTACACAATCTACAGGAGGGACAGGGAGGGAAGAAGAGGAGGAGGGGGAGTAGCTCTTTATGTAAGGGAAGGGATCAAAGCAACAGAACTAAAGGGTAAACAGGGCAGAGAGGAGGCACTGTGGGTCACCCTGGAGACTGGAAATGGCTCCACAATCTGCATAGGGGTTGTATACAGACCCCCCGTCTTAGGGGGAGGAAATGGACAAGGAAATGATAAAAGGCATCCTTGGGATGGCAGAGAAAGGGGAGATAGTGCTGATGGGGGACCTGAATATGCCAGATGTTTACTGGAGCACCTTTGCTGCAGCCACATCCAAGAGCAGGGCAATTCTCAATGCCCTACAGGGGGCATGCCTCAGACAGCTAGTTTTGGAACCCACTCAGGAGAGAGCAATCTTAGACCTGGTACTCTGATCTTGAAGTGTGTAGCCATCTGGGAACAAGCGACCACCAAACAGTGTGGTTCATGATAAACTTAGCTGTAGAGTCAAGCCACATAAAAGTGAAGGTGCTGGACTTCAGGAGGGCCGATTTTGTCAAAATGGGAGAGTGCCTCAGAAAAGCACTAGCAAACAGGCAATAAGGTGGGGTGGAGCAACAATGGGGAAACATCAAAACCGCCATCACAGAGGCAACAAGTCTTTGTGTGAAGCAAATAAATCAAAATGAAAGAAAAAACTACTATGGTTCTCAAAAGAAGTGGCGGGGAAGGTAAGGGAAAAAAGATAGCATTCAGGAAGTATAAGGAAACACAGAAGAAGCAAGACAGAGAACTGTACCAGTTAAAGCAGAAGAAAGCGGGTAAGGTAGTCAGAAAAGCAAAGGCCCAAACCGAGGAAAAGATAGTCAACTCGGTTAAGAAGGGGGATAAAACCCTTTATAGGTACATTAGGGAGCAAAGAAAGACTAAGGCAGGGATACTGAGGCTGAACAAAGAGGAAGGTGGTTGAGCAGAGAGCGACAGTGAAAAAGCAGGGATACTGAATGAATACTTCTGCTCAGTATTCACAATGGAAAAGCAGGGGGAAATACCTAATCAGGTCAATAAAAGCACTCTGGATTGGGGGGTTGATATTAGTCCTTTCACAGAAGAAAGGGTTCTGAAAGAACTCTTAAAACTGAAGGTGGACAAAGCAATGGGGCCTAATGGGATTCACCCCAGGATTTTAAAAGAACTAAGGGAAGAACTAGTAACACCACTGACTACCCTTTTTAATAAATCATGGGAGGATGGGGTGGTACCTGAGGACTGGAGGAGGGTGGATGTGATTCCCCTTCACAAAAGTGGGAGCAAGACAGATGCAGGAAACTACAGACCTGTCAGTTTGACCCTAAGTAGTAGGGAAAATGATGGAATCACTTCTGAAGGAAAGAATTGTTGAGTACCTAGAGGCCAGTGGGGCACAGGATCCAAGGCAGCATGGATTCACATCAGGAAGGTCATGTCAGACAAATCTAATTGATTTCTTTGACTGGGTGACCAAAGCAGTAGACCAGGGAGGGGCTGTGGACATGGCCTACCTAGACTTTAGCAAGGCATTTGACACAGGCCCGCACAAAAGATTAATAAACAAATTAGCCAGCCTGTGAGTGAGTCCTAGGGTGGTAGCCTGGGTAAAACACTGGTTGAACAACAGGGCACAGCAGGTAATAGTAAATGGAGTCCACAATGAAAAAAGGAGGGTTACTAGTGGGGTACCGCAGGGTTCGGTACTTGGGCCAGTTCTTTTTAATGTATTTATAAGTGACATTGCAGAGGGACTAGAAGGGAAAGTATGTCTCTTTGCAGATGACACAAAGATCTGCAACAAGGTTGATACACAAGGTGGGGTGGAAAGGATGAAAATGGACTTGGCAAGGTTGGAGGAATGGTCAAATGTATGGCAGCTTAGATTCAATGCAAAGAAGTGAAAAGTAATGCACCTGGGAAACAAAAACCCAGGGGAAGAGTACACAATGGGGGGTGAGATACTGACAACAACAAAAATGGAAAGGGACCTGGGGGTAGTCATATCAGATGACCTAAAGGTGGGCCAGCAATGTGAGAAGGCAGTAAGGAGGGCTGGGGGGATACTGGGATGCATAGAGAGAGGCACCACCAGTAGAAAACAGGAAGTTGTTGGCCCTCTGTACAGACAGTTGGTAAGACCATATCTGGAGTACTGTGTACAGTTCTGGAGACCCCATCTCCGCAAAGACATAGACAGGGTGGAGGCTGTCCAGAGGAGGGCAACCGAAATGATGCAGGGTCTGCATCAGAAGACATATGAAGAAAGACTAAAGGAACTAAAGATATATAGCCTCAAGGAAAGGAAGGAGAGGGGGGACATGATAGAAACTTTCAAATACCTCTAGGGAATCAACAAAGTCCAAGAGGGTAGCATCTTTCTGAAAAAGAGATGTGCAAAAACAAGGGCACAATTTGAAGATAGGCAGGGGGACTGCCCAGAGGTAATGTGAGAGTATTTCTTCACAGAGAGGGTTGTGGATACATGGAACAGCCTTCCTGAGGAGGTCGTAGAGTCAAAAACAGTGGGGGAATTCAAGAATGCATGGGACAGACATAAGGCAATTCTAGTGGGGGGTAGGAGGAGGTAGGCTGTTGGTTAACTAGGATCTGCAGCTTATCCGTTAAGTACGGAAATGGGCAGACTAGGTGGGCCAAGCGTCCTTATCTGCCGTCAAATTCTATGTTTCTATGTATGTTTCTGTATCTGTCTTGTACTAGGGTGTTTCTAATGGCCACCGATTAAAAAAAAAAAAAAGAAAAGAAAAGAAAAAGTGCCACAGGTAGGTGCATTACTTTTATTTCTGGGGTAGTGTAGGTCAGCTGGGCTGTTCCTTGACTTCTTGCATCAGTTTCCACTCAGACCCCACCATCCTCCCCAGTTATCAGGTTATATTGATGCTAGTCTAAAAAATAAAAATCTGCAGTGTTTTTTATGTGCGGGCATTTCCTTGCCCTTCTCCCATTAGCAGTGACTGTAGGCTCCCTCAAGCAATGTTTTCCTCAGTGGGCTGCTGGAGACTCAGGCATTCTTTGTCAAGCATCAGTGTTTGTTTTAGCATCATATTAATATTTGTATTATTATTATTTGTATTGTTTTGTTGGAGTTCAGAAGGCTTGAGTACTTTTCCTTTACCTCAGCCTTCTGAACATTCGTGCTACCACCATTAAGCCGTTTCCAGCAGTTGGGCGCGTGTTTCTTCTTCAGCTGGGTTTTCACCCACTTGCTTCATGCACCAATGGGTGCTGCATAATTTTTGTTGTAACTGCATGAGAGTGCACGCAAGCTGTGTAGTGAACACATGCAGTTGCATTACCATGCTTGCAAGTTTGCGCGCACATGCGTTTAGCATGCTAACATTTCATAGGCTCTCTCAGAGTAAGCAAGATAGTTAATTTCTCTAGTTCTGTTACTGTACTACAGCATTCATGATTATAAACAGAACTGTCATTTTGGCACCATGGCTTGTTGGAGACCATTAATTATGAAAAGGTGTAAGACCTGCAAAAGGGTGATAAGGCCCTTTCCCATGGGTTCCTATTGCCTTCATTGTGTTGCCCAGCACAATATTTTTCTAACAGATCCCCCCAGCTGGTCCTCCAAGCTGAGGAGGGGGGCACCTGGATCTTCAGTTGGCAGTGGCAAAACAGAATTGCAAAAATCACTTTTGTTGCTCCTTGGACAACTTTTGAGCCCCAGTTTCCTGCAGGATATCCTAGCAGACACACCCGACCCTAAACAGGGCCCCTCAGGTCAGAGGGGCTCACACAGGCATGTCAGATACGTCGCAGTGAGAAGAGGCTGTGGAGACAGATGTTCTGGCAGACCCCGGCCCTGCCTATTTAGTGGGTTAGGATGAGGATTTGGGGGATCTTGGGAAAACTTCTGACTTTAAAAAACTGCCTACTGATGAAGAGGACATCCCCTCTGAGGAAGAGGAGGAATGGATGTGGACAGAACCCAGGTCAAGGATTCCTATACCACTCTTATTTGACAACAAGTCCTTGTCTTTTTTTATAGCTGAGGTATATAGGTTCTCACAGCTCAAGGTGGAGCAGTCCGTAGAGACAGTGGGTGTTAATCTAATTCTGTCTGCATCCTCCTCTCTTCCAAAAATGTTTTCTGAGCTGTATTCACTGTGACCAGATTATTGAACAACAATGGGCAGGTGTGGATCCGAGAAAGTATCCTACAAAACCAAAGACTTGGCCTTTTCCCTTTTAGAGGAAAAATACCGCAGGTGGGAACCCCCTCTGCTAGTGGACAAGGCTGTGTATAATTCAGTCAAGCACACTGCTATCCCTATCGAGGGCTCTCTGGCCTTATCATATTCCATGACAAATGAGTGGATGCCGCATGTAGGAAGGCCTTTGCTTTCGTATCTCCTATGCTTCCTTTATTGTTGCCAGAGCCTTAAACGTGTGGGTCACTACCCTGGGCAGCTCCTGCCCACTGGATCTGGAAGAAGCAAACATTTTGCAATTGCTTGCCATGGCCTCCACCTTTCTCAGTGATTTTACAGTGGAGAACTTGCACATGTTGGCCCATTCAGCCTACCACATTGTGGCAGCCATGCAGGGTGTATGGCTTAGGCACTGAGCTGCTGATAAAGCTTCAGAGTCTAAGATTTTAATCTCTCCTTGAAGAGAGGGCTGCTGTTTGGTTCCAGCCTGGATGCTATTTTAAAGGGTCTCCAGGACAAGAAAGGCCATCTTCCAGTGTAAAAACAACAGAGTAAAACTACCTCAGCAAAGAGGGGTCAAGGTAATGGCTGGCACGGGCAGTTTCATTGATGTTTTCATCCTTTTTGGAACTTTGGCAACCAGAGAAATATGGGAGCCTACTCAGATAACAAGGGTTACAGTAATAAAGGGGCCTTGGCCAGATACCATGCAGGAGGCCCAAGCAAAAAAGCCAGGTACCTCAAAATGAGGGTGCATGGGCCCATCCCTGCCCCACTTCCCTTGGTGGAAGACTACATGACTTTTACTCAAGATGGGCTCAAACAACGTCAGACGCATAGCTTCTGAAAATTCTAGCACTGGGCTATGCAATAGAATTCTCAACAATTCCCTGAAGTGGCGCTTTTTACCAACCCCGGTCTCCAAGGCTGCTGCAAAGAGACTCTGAATTACCTCAGTCAAATTGTGAGCAATAATACCTGTTCCACCAAGCGAGCAGGGTCAGGGATTCTACCCGATCGATTTTGTAGTTCCCAAAAAGATGGGGGGGGGGCTTCAGGCCCTTTTTGGATCTGAACAGCTTCATGCATCACACAACATGCAAGATGGAGTTCCTGATGTCAGTCATTTGTTTTGGTCAAACAGGGGATTTCCTAATGTCAATAGATCTGATGGACACCTTCCCTCATATTCCCATCTGTCAGTCTCACCAGATGTATCTCAGATTCTCGATACTGGGTCAACATTTCCAGTACAGGGCACTTCCCTTTGGCCTTGCAACAGCCTCCAGGGTCTTCTAGAAGGTGCTGATAGTCATGGTTGCTCAACTTCAAAAAGAAGGGCATCATGTTTATCCTAATCTGGAAGATCTGTTTATTTGTGCTCCGATGTTGTCATTGGCAAGGAAGTCGGTGCTCAGGTCTCTGGAGATGCTCAAATCCCATGACTGGGTGGTGAACCAGGAGAAAAGCTCTCTCAAACCATTTCAGACCTTGGAGCACTTGCAGGCAGTCTTCAGCTCAAAACAAGGGAAAGTTTTCCTATCGTGATCCCGGAAAGAGACTCTCTTGAAGGAAGTTCTGTGGCTCAGGGCTCAGCTATGGGCCTCAGATCTCAGCATGCTATGCATCCTGGGTCCCATGGCAGAAGCAACTGATTTAGTTCCATGGGCTCATTTTTATATGTGACCCCTTCAAGTGGATTTGCTGGCAGCATGGGATCTGACATCGGAAGATTATCAGGCCAGAATCTCCCTTTCTCCTCAGCTACATCACTCCCAGAGTTGGTGGGTGAGTGTGCAACATGTGAACAAGAGATTCCATTGGAGTTTTCCCCAGAAATTATTCTAATGATGGATACCAGTCTGCACGGTTGGGGTGCAGTCCTGGATCAACCACCCACTCAGGGAACTTGGTCAGTACAGGAACAACATCTCCATATAAATGTTCTGGAAATGAGGGCAGTCTGCCTAGCTCTTCTTCATTTTCAAAATCTGCTGCAGTCAAGAGTGGTGAAAATAAGGTCAGACAATGCTGCCACTGTAGCATAGATAGACAATCAAAGCAGCACAAAAGAGCAGGGAGATGCTAGACGAAGCCTCCAATCTTCTCAGGTAGGCAGGGGAGAATCTTATCTCTCTGTCAGCAGTCCACCTGGCAGGAGAGTTGAACATTCAAGCAGATTGACTAAGTTGTGAAAATGTTCACCCGGGGGAGTGGAGCTTCAACCCAGAGGTGTTTGACCTCCTGTGCAACAGGTTCAGCTGGCCTCAGGTTGATCCATTTGTCTCCTGCTACAGTGTCCAGTCTCCAAGGTTTTTCAACTGTTACTGGTGTCTGCAAGTGGTAGCTGTGGATGCTCTGTCCCAGGAGTGGGCCTTCAACAGAGCATATGCATTCCCTCCACTGCTTCTTCTCTCCAGGATCACACAAAAGTTAAGATACTTAAGAGGAAGCTTCTCTTCGAATAGCTCTGGAGTGGCCATGAAGACCTTGGTTTTTGGACCTAGTGAAGCTAGCTCAGCAAGCACCATTTCACCTTCCAATGCAAGAAGACCTTCTATCTCAGGGTCCCATTGTGCACCCAAATACAGGGGCGAGGCAGCTCATGGCCTGGCTCCTGAAAGGAGGAGACTCCTAAAACTAGGCATTTCTAGGAAGGTAGTGGATACTCTAATGGTTGCAAGGAGATCTACCTCCGTAGCTTATGCCTGTGTACGTTTATGCCAGGACCTCAGCTACTGCCATGGCTAAACTCTCCACTGCCTACAACAGCACCTGATGCTTTGCTTTATTGGCCCCGTTCTCCACCCACCACTGTACCCTCTATAATACCCTTGGATGGCTACTGCTACAAGGTCACTTTGACCTAGCCCTCTGCTGCATGGTAGACAATGTCATCCACACTGCTCCAGAATCCCTCCCAACTGTCCTTCTGAAAACCAGAACGCTCCTCTGCAACCTCCGCTGTAATGGTACTCCCCCTCTAGCTGTTCCTAGGGTATCCACCAACATGGATAGCAGAGCTTGGTCTGCAGCTGCCCCTTTGCAGTGGAACAAACTACTGGCTGAACTCTGTTCCACTGACACACACTCCAGTTTCAAGTCCTGCCTTAAAGTCTGGTTCCTGGCAAACTCACGCTGCTCCCTGGGGTCTGACACCAACCCACACTAGCCAACTCCCCAGCCCAGGGGTTACCCACCTACCCACACTAGTCAACTCCCCTGCCTACAACTGTTATATCGTATTTTTCACAGTAATATTTGACTTCCTTGCCTGTACATATTGTGTATATTTTTTTTTACTGAGTATTCTGTGTATTACTTGCTCACTGGATGATGCAGTCACACATTGTACACTGTGCCTACGATTTGTTTATTTTGTACCAAATCTCCTCATGTCTGATATTGAAACCTTGTATTCACTGTTCTCAAATGGACCTATGCGTCAAACCTGTATATTGTGCTTACTATTGTTGCCTGTGTCAAATCTGTTTCATGTGTATTACTGTACCTTGTATTCCACTGTCACCCTGCGCCATGTGTTATGGCCCGGTCATGCCTGAGAACGGTCCCTGGGATCAGTGTACTCACCAAGTTATCAAAGTCATAAATAAATAAATAAATAAAAATGGTCCACCTTTTAGGCATGGGCCAGGCAGAAGGAGCTCCAGCCTTCCAAGACTTCAGTTCTGCAGATCTTGGATTTCATGCAAGGAGGCCTGTAGAAGGGTTTGACCCTGAGCACTCTAAGAGCCAGGTCTCCATCCTCAGAGCGTCTTTGGGCATCCCTCTGAGACTAGTAGAGAGGTCACTCATTTTCTACATGTGGTTAGCAAGAGTCTTCCAATCCCCGGTTCCTCCAAGGGATCAAAATATGGTTTTGAATGCTCTTTGTAAGGAGCCTCTCAAACTGCTTTCATCTATTCCGCTGGATCAGATGTCTTACAAGGTGTGTTTTCTAATTGCTATGTGCTCAGCCAGGAGGATTGGTGAGCTCCAGGCCTTGTCCCACAAAGAACCATGCCTTGTTATGCATAAGGACAAGATGTCACTCAGAACAGTCCCATCTTTCATCCCAAAGTGCCCATAGCTTTCCATGTGAACCAGGGAATATGTCTTCCATCTTTCTATCTACAACCATCTCACCCAAAGGAGAAGGAGTTGCACAAGTTAGATTTGCGATGGATTGTTAGGACATACCTCAAATGAACGGCTGTATTCCAGAAATCAGATAGCCTGTTTGTTCTCTTCGGAGCAGCCAAACAGGGTCAAAAGCCTTGAAGGCCACCCTAGCTAGGTGAGTGAGGGCCTGCATTGCTAAGGTCTATTTTGCAGGAAAGAAGAGGCCTCCAGCCCTGATCAAAGCTCACTCGACCAGGGCTATGGCTACTTCTTGGGTGGAGAGGGGTTAAGCATCTGTTTTAGAGCTATGCAAGAAAACACTACAAATTGGATGTTCAGAGCTCTGCTGATGCAGCCTTTGGCCACAGGGTACTACAGGCATCAGTTTGTAGATAATCTAGTACAATATTGTTTTCCGACATATGGGATAATATTCACCCCCTTCCAGGTTGTTCTGGGTACTGCTTCTTAGAACCCAGTGGTTATGACTTCCATTGACAATGTGGAGTGCTACAGAAAGAAGAAATTTACTTCATACTTACTGTAATTTTCTTCTCTGTTAGCTCCAACATTGTCAATAGGACCCACCCAGGAGTCTGCTCCTGTGGGAGAATATTATCCAGTATGCCAGTGGGGGATGTCTGTTGTTTAGTTAAAACTCCTATTATGACTTTAGGGCATCCTCTATTTTATTCTGTTGCAGTTTTTCTTAAAAAAAATTAAAGATTTCTCAATCGGACTGCGATCGCACATCTTAACAGGTTCAGTTGTAATGCTCTATGGGTGTTTTCTTGTTACAGGTAGTTCTCATGGTATACAGTTTTGATTGCTGGAGTTAATCATTGTGTAATATGGGATGAGTTGGTTTGGCCACCTGCCTTTTCCAGAAAGAAAATAAATTCAACCAAATCAAGAGCCAGCTATGAGGGGCACCTTCTTTCAAAATCCATCAATAAGGTAAGACAGTTTCTATTAACAATTAGAAGGTAGAGTATATTTTAGTTTTTAGTTTTGTGTTGTATCACTTATCAAATGGACATTATGGTAGTTAAGTTTATTGAGGCACTGCAAGGTCAGTAGTGACTGGAGAGTTGTTGCTGTTTGGAATCCACCCAACATTCTAAAGCTTGGGCTGTGCCATTCCCCTGGTAGGGGTGCACTATACCCAGTGGTTATGACTTCCCATTGACAATGTTGGAACTAACAGAAAAGGAAATTATGGTAAGTATGAAGTAAATTTCTTCTTTTTCATTCCAAGCAGTTATCCAAAAGACTGTGCTGAGCATGCTCAGAACCAAAATTTCAAAATGTATTAACTTTGGAATGGATTAATATGTTTTTCACCCAACCAGCAAAAAGGCATATCTGTGGCCCAAACCCTTTCTAGACTGAAGATTTCTGACCAAAATTCCAAACTGTCTGGGCACTAGGCAAGGACAAAAAAAACCAAGCAAAAAACAGCAATTTTTTAAACTTTTTTCTCTATCTACATCTCGGAATCTGCACATCCAACCAGAACAAAACTTGGCAGCTCAAGAGATATACCTCCCAAGACCACACTGCAAAATGTGCAAATCAGTTGAACAGTTTCAAAGATATTAAAGTGCAAAGTTTGAGGTTTAACATAGAAACCCCTGTTCAACCCTAACTAAAGTGGCACTACTGCGCCACTATAATTCATTACCTTAAAAATGGTTTCTGCTTAAGCACTGAGGTGCTCAGAATGTTGTTTCACAGCCCTACACACAAAAAATCTACAATAATCTGGCACAGCCAACATTTTTATATAAAATTTCTATTTAAACAAAAAAAAAAGTTTACTTCCAAAATCACAAATATTAAGCCCAGTAGCCACTCACAATCAGTGCTCAGAAAGACAGACCATACATTAAAACTCTGTACTGTTAAAAAGCCTTAAAAGTTTAAAACATTTAGTCAGACAAAACTGAAAAAGGGCGCTGACTCTACACGCCACATATGGACTATTTCAGTGCATAAGCAGAATAAACAGAGAAAAACCTCATCATATCAGAATCTAAAAAGTCATTCTCTGTAAAGAAAAGCTTTACAGACCCCTTGTACAAAGTAGCAGCACTCAAATGGAGCAGAAAGTTCTGCAGTAACTACAATTTTAACTCAGTTTGACTAATTCTGTTCAGCATTCAAGGACACATCTCCTACTCTCGGACTGCAAAAGCATGGGGTATCATGGGGCACAACCTGCAGCATGTACCATATGACCATCCTTTTGCACAGGAAACTACCTATGTGACCTACTCTCTGGCACTCACTTCAAAGTGTAATGCACTTTACTAGTGACGTTCCACTCTCACGAACCTATACAAAGTGTCAGTGGCTCAGAAGGTAGCACACTCACCTCTGGGGCTGGAAGATCAGATGATTGTGAGCTCTAGCTGCACACCAACTACTTAGATTCAGATTGTTTATTATTAAAAAACATGTATAAAACAGTTTACCACATGAACAATATAAAACATTAAAATCAGCTTCACTAATAAAAACATCTCATATTAGAAATCCAGCATAGAGAACATTGTATATGCAGAATTAGCCACAGCAAAGTAGTTGACTTATTTCTCAGAAAACAAGAAAGTCTTTATTTTCCTCTCTAGTGTATCGTGCTTGTTTTTAATGCAAGGTAAACTAAATTTCCTCCTTTCTTCTAACAACAATGGACAATCCAACAGTAAATGGGCCACGGTTTTCTTCTCATTTATATCACATTTGTGAAATTCCTCCCCTCTAGTGCCAGTCCAATAACTATTCCACCACATTTGTTTTTTAATTATGCCAAGCCTTCATGAGCAGATCACATTCCTATTTCTTTTGTTTTCCAGCAGCTTAAGATAACTTTCTAGTTTCTTATACATTTTTACGTTCGCTTGAGCGCATGCGCAAGGAATGTTTTGGGAGAGTAGCACACTTTGGAAGTGCGCCTCTCCCTTGCAATCCAGTGCTCCGTTGAACAGGCGTGGCAGTTCTGCACCAATGGGTGCGGGAGCTGTGTATGACAGTGGTGGTCTTCACTTCAAAGAAAACCACCGCTGTCATACCGAGCACCGCATCACGCCCCCCCCTCACGTCACGCGCTCCCCCCTGCGTCACGCCACCCCCCCAAAGCTTTGGTGCCATGCTGAGAGCCCACCCAGTGTGGCAAATGTTGTTTATGATGGGGTGCCCAATCCCCGTCGGCTCACGGCCCCCAAGCCATCCTGCTGCCACGCTGGGAGCTCACCCAGCGTGGCAAACGGAATCATAGTTTGCCGACGGGGTGCCCAATCCCCTGTTGGCTCCTCGCCCCCTCCAGCCATCTTTCTGCCACACTGGGAGCCCACCCCAGTGTGGCAAACGTCCCATGTCATCTGTTTTTTTTTGTACCTGTAAATCGAAAACGGTCCCACGGCGCATCTCCCAGTCCCACCTCCCACAACCCGCACCCACCCACTGCGCACCCAGCCTCCCCACACCCCCCCTCACCCCATACTTACCTCCGGAGCTCAGTGCGACGATCTTCGGTGGACCGGGAACATGTCTGCACTCTTCAAAGCTGACCGCAAACTGAGGAAATGCCGGTAAGCTGTATAATGGGCTAGAGAGGGGGTTTTCATCTTTATTGCATATCTCAGGCATTTTTTGGAATTTTTGCACCAAATTTTCAACATGGGGTTTTTGGGACCCCTTCTCATGAATGATGTCACTGTCATGGCGTTATTCGGGCCCGAAGGGTGATTTAGCAGTCACTGCATGAAATCACCCTTCAGGTCTGAATAGCACCATGACAGTGACATCATTCATGAGAAGGGGTCCCAAAAACCCATGTTGAAAATTTGGTGCAAAAATTCCAAAAAATGACTGTTCTACAAGCATGCATTGCGCAGTTCCTACGCACACTCGTAGGTTTGCGAATTTTAAATATTTCTACCCCAGATTTTCAACATTGCCATTTTACCACACCTTCTTATGAGTAGTACAGCTGTCATTTTTCACATCTCACCCAAAACGTGTTTCCGCCCATGTAGCGCACAATGGCACAGTCGTTGTGCGAAATCAATGTATGGGACACATTAAGAAAATCACAGTGACATTGATCATGAGCAGAGGTCTTAAAATGGCTATGTTGAAAATTTGGTAAAAAATCTAAAATGACTGTTTTACGAGTCTGCATTGCGCAGTTCCTACGCACGCTCGTAAGTTTGCAAATTTTCAATATTTTCACTCCAGATTTTCAACATTGCCATTTTACCACACCTCCTCATGAGCAGTACAGCTGTCATTTTTCACATCCTGCCCAAAACATGTTTCCGCCCATGTAGCGCACAATGGCACAGTCAGTGTGTTAACTCAATGTATGAGATACATTAAGAAAATCACACTGACACTGTTCATGAGCAGAGGTCTTAAAATGGCTATGTTGAAAATTTGGTGAAACAATTCCTAAAAATGACTGTTTTACGAGTGTTCATTGCGCAACTCCTATGCACGCTCGTAAGTTTGCGAATTTTCAATATTTTCACTCCACATTTTCAACATTGCCATTTTACCACACCTCCTTATGAGCAGTACAGATGTCATTTTTCACATCCTGCCCAAAACGTGTTTCCGCCCATGTAGTGCACAATGGGGCAGTCGGTGTGCAAAATCAATGTATGGCACACAGTAAGACAATTACAGTGACACTGTTCATTAGCAGAGGTTTTAAAATGCCAATGTTCACAATTTGGTGAAAAAATTCCTAACAATGACTGTTTTACGAGCGTGCATTGCACAGTTCCCACGCACGCTCATAGGTTTGCGAATTTTCAATATTTCCACTTCAGATTTTCAACATTGCCATTTTACCACACTTCCTTATGAGCAGTACAGCTGTCATTTTTCACATCCTGCCCAAAACGTGTTTCCGCCTATGTAGCGCACAATGGGGGTATAAAAGGTCATGCTGAAATTTATTGTGCAAATACCAGCAATCGCACAGGGGCATTACAGTAAAGCACCAACGTACAACAACACCACTGCAAATACCTGCAAGCGAACGTTCGGCATTGACAAATGCTTGTTAAACTCTTGTATATCTTCATGCTAGGTAAAAACTCTTATTTTTTCCATATCATTTTGATAATATACATCTGCAATTCTTTGTCTCGCTTCTTTCATACACACGCTCACATTTCCCAGGGATTCCTGTATCTCTGTTGGTTCCAGGCCAAGATATCTCAACTTATTGCTTAGTACATTAAACCATGAGTTTGGAAGCCCTACCTTTTTTATTTCTTCCCAGCACTGTTTAGGCAATCTGGCATCTTCCATTTTGGTTATCTTATTCCAATAGCACAATGCTCTACTATATACTGTATCAGTTGTTCCATTTTTTTCATCCCTGATTCTAACCTAAGGATCGCAGTCAGGGTATCATTCGGTAAACCCAGTGTTAATGTAATAAAAAAAATGTGCACCGTCTCTATACATTTTATATTAACTTGCAGTCCCCAAACTTCACTACCGTACAGGAGCTGACTATTAACTTTTGCTTCGAAAGCTGTTCTCATTGCTGTAAATGAGTTGCCTCCAAACTGTTTTGCAAATCTATTAATGGTGTTTGCCGAGACTATTCCAGCCTCTTTTATTCTAGCAACATGATTTTTCCAGGTTCTATTTTTAATAAATGTTACCCCCAAGAAATGTAAATTCTGCTACCTCTTGTAATACTAAGCTTTTAATTATCCATTTACCTTCTACTTTTCCCTTTTTTCCTAAAACCATTATTTTGCTTTTTGCTGCATTTACCTTTAACTGTACAGCTTCCAAGTGCTCAACTGTACTAATCAGTCCCCTTTTTAAGCCAATTGGCATTCTTGATAATAAGATAACATCATCTGCATAAAGTAAAATTTGTAGAAAGGTATTTTGTTTATTAATCTGAGGACTATGTGTATCTACCTTCTCTAATTTTTTGGCCAGTGTTTCGATATAAATTGCAGACAGTGTCAGGGCTAGTAAACAGCCTTATTTAACTCCCTTATCAATATGAATTTCATCAGTTAATACCCCCTGTCTTGTTGCCCTAACCCTGGCTGAAGTATTTATATGCAGCATTTTCAGTATTATTAATAATCTTGCATCAATATTCAAAGCTTCTAGAATTTGTCACAGGGTTTCTCTGCTGATATTATCAAAAGCAGAGCTAATGTCCAGGAAGGCTAAATATAATTTCCCCTTTTTTGTTTTACATATTTCTGACCCAGAAAATTCAGGACAAATATATGATCCACTGTGCTATAAGATTTTCTACATCCTGCCTGATACACCGATAATAGCTCATGTTATATTATCCAAGCTTCTAATATTTCTAGTATAATTCTTGTATAAATCTTCATTGAGGTGCATAGTAGTGTAATTGGTCTATAGTACGCCGGGTTTAGCCTATCCCCTTTCTTGAAAAGAGGTACAATTAGGCCTTCATTCTGGCTGTTTGGTACTTTTAAGTTATTGTTTATGTATGAATATATGGGAGCTACTAGTATTTTAGCCCACCATTCAGGATTTGCTTTAAAAACCTCTACTGGTATACCATCAACCCCTGGTGCTTTGTTATGTTTTTGCTTGTTTACTGCCCATATCACTTCTTCTTCCGTGAGCCTGGGCCAGGGTTCTACCTCACTCCTTTCTTCCTTTGTTATGTTTTCCTTTCTTGATGTGCCCCCATACAGTTTATCATAATACTCATACCATATTTCCCTATTATTAGTGCCAAATGACACAAGATTCCAAAACAAGTTGCAATCCCTATTTGCAATTGCATCTTGTAGATTTGCCCATAATTTGTTCTTATATTGTCTCTTTCTTTACTTTAAAAGTCTTTTATATTTTTCCTGAGTTTGAGGTAGGCTTCTGTTACCCCCATATTGTTAGGTTCTTTACTACATTTCCCTGCTTTTATTTTATGTTACACAGGAAACTACCTATGTGACCTACTCTCTGGCACTCACTTCAAAGTGTAATGCACTTTACTAGTGAAGTTTCACTCTCACGAGCCTATGCAAAGTGTCAGTGGCTCAGTAGGTAGCACACTCACCTCTGGGGCTGGAAGATCAGATGGTTGTGAGCTCTAGCTGCACACCAAGTACTTAGGGTTATACCCATAACTGACACTGTAGTGCAGTATGAGGGGGTGCTGCACTGGTGAGATACTGTCCTTGAAATGAGATGTAAACCAAGGCCCCTTCTGCCAATCTCTGGTCACTGTCCAGGTGGAAGTAAAAGATCCCATGACATTTATTGATGAGGAGTAGGGGAATTTTTTATTATAATATGAAAGCAAAATATTCAACAATACATGTTGAAAAACACATGGTAAAAAATGATGAAACATAAACATAAATAACAGTATTTTCAGCATACAAAAGATATAAATTAGAAAATACTCAGTATTCTACTCATACTGCTATTATCACAAAAGAAAATCTCTTCACCATGAACTAAAATATAGTATACTGTATATAGTATAGTCCGAGAAGAATATCAACATCCTAACATCCTCTCCCCCCAACCCTAAAATAAAAGAGATGGGGATTTTATTCATAATACATGCCCAGAGCCCCAAAATATAAAATGGTTTAAAGTAAATAAGTATTGACAGCATACTTATATAACAAAAAATTCAAAAATATGATGAAAAGAAAAGACACATTTTTCCTTTGAAATCACTAGTTAGGCTATGTAGTCTCAGAAATATTTCATAATCATCCTGTATCAAGCCAATACATGTTTCCACCATTTTTTGTAAATTGCATTTAGAACTGATCTTTTTTCCTTATCTTTTATGGAATGAATTGTGGTGTGGATGGTCCAAAATAGTTGTTCCAGTGAAATATATGATTCTGTTGGGACCAGGCACATCTTTTTTGCCAAATGTGAAACTTTAAACACCCTAAGATAAGGTGCATTGTCCCCTGATGATATTTTTCCCATTGTTTGGTCAGTACCCCTAACAATAAAATATCTGCTATAATCATAACTAATGGTGAATGTAACCATTTGGAAAAAGTAAATGACCAAAATTGTAAAATATATGGACATTCAAAAAACAAATGAACCATGGTTTCCACTGTAGAGTTACAAAATTGAGTTCTGGGGCACATTCTTTCCCTCAGTTCCTTGTGTTTAAGATTTTCTTTTACGTTGAAAGGTTTATGTGCACTAAGCCAAATAGTGTCCCACATGTATGTTGAGGTTCTAGTGAAAGTTAACATAGACCCAGTTTGTGTAATTTCTGTAGAAGGACAATTTTTGAAATCTGAAGGTTCCAAAAAAAAAGGAGACATTATCTGGCTATATAATTCTTTTCTGGAGAGTTGGAGTACCCTATTTTTCTGAATGTTCCACAATTTGAGCTTTCTAGACCATTACTGAAAATATGTGGGCAGGCCCTGTAAAGATTTTTGTTTGGGGATTGCTTTATCTAAATTCCAATCTTGTAACCATGGTAGGAGTGTGTCCCGTACCCATGGACTCCAAATATGATACCTTTCCTGTAAGATTAGTTTGATATTAGAATTAGCAAATATACCAAAGAAAAATACTATGGGGTTTACCATCCATAGACCCCCTTCTTTAATTTTCTGGTATGTTATGCCTCTCTTAATGGGGTTCAACCTACTGCCCCAAATGGGTTGGAAAATGACACTGTAAATGGTTGTATCCAATTATGTTGGAGGTGGAAAATGGAGCATAGGTGTAAAAACATGCTAAGCAAAAATGTCTTAACCATATAAACTCTTTTCTTCTTCAACATTCTCCACCTATTCTATCTGAGGACTTTGGCCTGAGCTTCCTTTAGAAGATAGCCCCAGTTAAAAAAGGCCATATCTCCTGCCCCAAAGTAAACCCCTAAGATTTTACACTCCCCTGTGATTATTGGGATACCCATAATATGTGTTTTATCTATGTCAATAGAGCCAATGGGTAAATACTTACTTTTGTCCAAGTTAAATGGTGATCCTGATCCCCTCATCGTCAAATTCACCATCACCACTTCCGTAGCTTCACACAAGGGGACATCTGCCAAGACAATACAAATGTCATCAGCATAAGCTATTGTTTGTATTTCATCTCCGTCACTAGTGAGTGATACTGTATACCTCTAATAGTATCCATGGCATGAAGTTTTGATGTAAAAGGTTTTAATGTCAATATGTACAATAAGGGGCTGAATGGGCATCCCTGCCGCACTCCCTAGAAATAGTAGTAAAAACCTTTATTTTTCAACAGGATTTGATGACACGAATACACCATTCGGACCAAAGTCCCATTTTCAAGGTGCTCCTGAGATTATATGATTTCTTAGTGCATAAGTTACTTAAAACATACAATACACAGTTTTCCTACAAGGAGTTAATACAAATACTTAATAACATATACCCTAAGGTACAGTATAACAACAGAGAAAAGTATTACTATATTCTATCATGGATATTTCCAAGACATTTCTAATAATCCACTTGTTTCATTCATTTATTCTAATCAAAACATGTGCATCTCTTTGTTAGTTCCTGTTTAAGAGCTATATTAAATAATTTTTACTATCGTTTATATTTTTCTCTTGCATATTGTATTCATTCCAAACTTTTACTGCATAAAATGAGAAAGTTGTCTCACCATATTTGGATTTTGGAGTTTTGATTTGATAAACTCTAAGTAGTTTATCATTTCGTAAATTATGTGTATGGTTTGTCTTTGTCAATTTATCATATAAGTAAGTAGGTTTTGTTGTTTTTATTACATTTCTAACTTGATTTATCCAAATACTATTTCGTTTATCTTTAAGTAAATGCCAATTCATTCCCTCATATAGGTGATATAGAAATACTGCATGTATTACCCACCCAACCATTGACTTAAGGGGCCACTACTGCATATTTGTAACAGTTAGAGAGCCAACAAATAAAGGTTACCGGGAAACCCAACTTTTACATACATGCCCAAATATAAGGGTGTGCCACCCTATCGAATGCTTAAGCTTCATCCAAACTGAGTATCAGACTCTGAACTTACTCTGAGTTCCCTATCTCCATAATTTCCCTGAGAAGAATGAGACTGTCTATAATTGTTCTGCCCAGAATGGAGCAAAACTGGGTGGGGTGTAAAACATCTTCCAAAGTGGAGGCTAGTCCATTACTAAAGATTTTGGTGAGAATTTTAAAATTTTGCATTCAATAAAGTGATCGAGCGCCAGTTATGAATACATTCCTTTTCCCCCTTTTTGTAAAGTAAGATTAGAAGACCCATATACATGCTTGCAGGTAACTTTGCTAGTTGTAAACTAACATTATAGACTTCCACTAACTCTGGTGCTAATGATTGTATCAAAAGTCTGTATAGCTCATTGGGAAGGCCATCACTACCAGGTGCCTTTCCTACCAGTAAATTAGTGACCACCCCCTGAAGTTCTTTAACTGTAATGGGGGCCTGTAGGGAGATAAAAAAAATATTCAAGTACTGTTTTTAAATGACATGACTCTAGCCATTCTTGTGTCCAGCAATCAGTTAACTGTGGGTCAGCTATAAATAAACCTTCAACTTGTTTTCCTACTTCTGCTAGTATATCTTTGGTATTGTATATTAATGTAGCATCCTTAGTTTTAACCTTATTCAGTTCCTTTTTTCTCCTTTAACTTAGCACTACATTCAAATGGATTTCTATAGGCCTGTTTGCCTTGTGTTCCAAATTTTTGTTCCCTTTCCAGGGATTTCATTCTGTCATATTGTGTATGTAATACTTCCTTTTTGATATTGCTCAATTCTTGAACATCAATGCATTCTTTCTGAGTTAATTTTTCTTGAAATATCAACAATTGATTTCTAAGGGCCTGATATTTTTGCCTTTTAAACCTTCCCAATATTTGACCTACTTGCTGAAAATAATCCTGAAAGTCTGCCTTACTGTTCTCCCACCAATCTTGGTTGCAATCAAATAGAAAATACATGGATTTCCATGCAGCCAAAATATTCTGAAAGCCCTCCATAATTTCAGGTTCTTCCAAAAGAGATTAATTTTATTTTCAATAATCTGGGCCCTGTGATGTTTCTTGGTAGTTGGAAAAAGAGAAATTTTACTTCCAATAATCTGGACCCTGTGATGTTTCTTGGTAGTTAGAAAGAGTTAAACTAAGAAGAACATGGCCAGTGGTGGCTACCAGAGTGGTTTTGAGATCTTTATAGATTAAAGTAGATATGAGAAATGGATAATCTCTTCTGGATGACCTTTGACTTTGGAAAAAAGTGCAAGGAGCCTGATGGCCCTGTTTGAGAAAAGCATCTTGTAAATCTGTTTGTTCCAGGACTGAGTATAAAAAAGTGGCATCACTATATATTTTGGCTGTCTTAAAACCTCTGTAAAGAAGAGATCAATTAATGTTGAAATCCCCAGCCCAAAAGTATATTCCTACTAGTAAATAGGTATGGCTGGATAGATTTTGATAAACTAATCCAGGCTACCATTCCCTGAGGTGCATATATATGTATTAATCTAACATCTATCCCCTGAGCTGGCTTAGTGGCATTAAGGGTTGAGGCGCTGGATGCCACTCCTCACGCCATGCTGGCGACCCGGGTTCAGGAGTGAGCTTGGGCCACTGGGGGTTGGCAGGGGAGGAAAAGAATTGAGCATCTGATGACAGTTCTCTTCTCCCGGGGATGGGTGGGCACGTCATCTCACTCCTTGGCTGCCTCCTAGTGGAGGATAGGGGGCAGTGCAAGGTTCTGGGAGACTTGAGGCGTGGCTTCATGATGTGCATTCAAGGCCATGGGGGGAGGGACAGAAAAATGTGAAATGATGGCTGTAGGCTCCATGAAGCCCTTCCAGGACACCGGCACCACTTATTCACAACCTATAATTGCCTGCTCCAGCTGTGTGTACGGGAATGGGGGAGGATGGCCCCCCTCACACCCTGCCATGGGAGGTAATCCATGGGGGAACAAAAAGGGCTCATGGGTGCCTAAGGAGCAGAGGTCAGGTGACAGGAAGAGGGCAGATACATGCCCGTAGGCCGAGGAGGATAAACAGTATACAGAAAAAAAAATCTATCCCCTGTATTTTGGTATCTAGCAATAATGCCCTACCTGGGAAGATATCCACCATGTGTAAAATCTTTACCTGTGGATCTGTAAAACAAATTCCCAAACCACTGCACAAATCCTCCCCCCCACGACCAGTAACTCAGACCCCACACCCAAGATTTAGATGCGAAAGTTAAATCCTGTAAGGTATACAAACGCTTGTCCTGAAAAAAAATTACATCAAAATTATAGTTAGCAAATATATCAAAAGTAGCCAGTCTCTTAACTTCTGATCTAATGCTATTGATATTTAAACTTGCTATTTTCAACCTATAGCAGCAGTGTTCCATAGATTGATGGGTTTAAGTAAAAACAGAGGTTTTCCTGGAAATTTTCTGTATACCCACCCTTGGGCCCATCCTCCTTTATGCGGTCGCTTGCACGCTTGCGTAAGGAATGTCTTGTGCTTGTAGCACATTTCAGAGGTGTGTCTGTATTGGCGAATGCAGGGCATGCTTTAGTAGGTGTATCCCTCATTCCCCAATAAGCCAGCATGCTAGAAGTGACACCAGCATTAAGTGGACACAATTTCTAAGAAAAGTACCGCTGCAATCAGAGACAAGCTTGCCATGCAGCGGCACCAATGACATGCCTCCTGATGAGCGTTTCTAAACATGGTGGTGACTCCTGCCACCGCCTGCCACACACAATCCCCAGAAAGCCGACTTAGGGGTGCCCAATCCCCCTTTCAGCATGTTTAATACCCCCTCCCCAAGATTGTGTGGCACACTGGGAGCCCACCCCAGCATGCCTCCCTGTGTTTGGAAGGAAGCCGATCGCATTGGCATGTATCTGCCCCACCCCACCCCCATTGTGTGTGCCAGACTGGGAGCCCACACCAGTGTGGCCAACATCACCCCCCAAGTCATGGGGCACACTGGGAGCCCACCCGTGTATTCAACATTTTTCTTACACCTGTAAAAAAAGAAAACTGTCCACGGTGTTCTTTCTTTGTTTTTATTTCTTATTATCTGAAAGAAAAAAAATGGTCCCTCGCTGTCGAGTCCTCTCCCTCAACCCACATCCACCCTCTGCTTACCCCACCTCCCCACCCCGTACTTATCTCCGGAGGTCAGCTCGGCACAATCTTCGGTGGAGTGGGAACACGTCTGCACTCTTCAAAGTCGACTGCAAACTGAAGAAATGCCAGTAAACTGTATAATGGCATAAATGGAGGGGGGTTCAACTTAGTTGGATATCTCAGTCATTGTTTTGAATTTTGCCTCCAAATCTTCAACATGGGGTGCGTGGGACCCCACCTCATGAACATATGCACTGTCATCTCGTTACTCAGTCCCGAAAGATCATTTTGTGGTCACTGCGTGGAATCACCTTTCAGGTCTTATTAACAAAACAACAGTGCCACTGTTCATGAGGTGGGGTCCCAATAAACATATCTTGCAAATTTGGTGGAAAAATTCCAAACAATTACTGTGATACGAGCATGCATTGTGCAGTTTCAATGCACACTCATAACTTCAACAATTTTTAATATTTTCACTCCAGATTTTCAGCATTGCTTATTTTTTCACACCTCCTTATGAACAGTACAGCTGTCATTTTTCACATCCTGCCCAAAATGTGTTTTCGCACATATGGCGCACAATGGCACAGTCACTGTGGGAAATCAATGTTCGCGACAGAGTAACAAAATCACAGTGACACTGTTCATAACTGGAGTTCCCAAAATGCCTATGTTGAAAATTTGGTTAAAAAAATACCCAAAACAATTGCATTATGGCAAGCGTTGTGCAGTTTCTACGCGCACTTGTGACTTCACCAGTTTTTCATATTTTCACTCCAGATTTTCAACAATGCAATTTTTTTACACCTCCTCATAAACAGCATAGCTGTCATTTTTCACATCCTGTCCAAAATGTGTTTTTGCACCTGTGGCGCCAAATGGCACAGTTGCTGTGCAAAATCACCTTTTGGCTAACAAACTCATAGTGCCACTGTTCACGAGGTGGGGTCACAAAAAGCCCATATTGAAAATTTGGAGTGAAAATACCAACACACACCCAGAGCATTGCAGTTTTCAACCATAACACCCCACTCTGTAAAGACTGACAGGCATCAGGGGTGTAACTTGGCATTGTCGTCTGTAATGCTCACGCCATTCAACCACCACCCCCACCCTGCGGCCAGTGAAAAGGCATTGAGGTGTGCCTTGGACTCTTCAGCCCCAAAGTTCACCACATTCTTCTATACTGCACCCATCTCAGCATATTTCCTTATAGAAAGGGGTGAGTGTAAGACCCGAAGAGCCCAAGGCACACTGCGACACTTCTTGGTGTCTGCGGGGTAGAGTGAGGTGAAATGGCGTGAGCATTATGGCCAGTGACCCAAAGGCACACCCCAATGCCTGTCATTCTCTGCAGGGTGGGGCCAGGGTTGGCGTCAGTTCAGTACTTCACTGCCAATCCTATTATGCATCTCTCTGACTCCTGAACTACCAATGCCAATGCCAGCAAGCCAAGATTCGGCATTGATAAATGCTTGTTTGCTGAGAGAGACAGAGGAGGAGAAAGACAGAGAGAGAGAGAGAGAGATAGAGAGGCAGAGGGAGAGAAAGAGAGAGAATAGGAAGGGGAGAGAGAGAGAGAGAGTGGGGGATGAGATAGGGGAAAGAGGGACCATACCTCTCAGCTTTCCCTGATTTTCAGGGATGTCCCTGATTTTGCCTCAAAATGTTCCTGTCCCTCCTAAAATTTGTGTTTCTCTAACTGAACAGTGGGTATACTGTATGCTCACAATATTGTCAAACAGAGTTATAGACTTACTCTTCTGCAGACAAAGTATTTTACACTAATACTCTTACGCTGCCTGCTTCAGGGGATAGAACCAGTTGTTAAACTGTCTAGCTCATTTTACTTCTTTGTCATTGATTTTTTTTAAGCCCTGTCCAAATGCCAAATACCACTGCAAATACCTGCAAGCGAACATTCGGCATTGACAAATGCTTGTTTTCTTAACTTTAGCTTCTAAGTCTATGGCAGTCTCAGATTCAGAAGCAATCTCCATTTGTGAGGAAATTCTTGAGGTAGTGCCTGAGTCCTGATCATCCTCATCAGGTGCCCCTCTTAAAACCTCATATCTGTTGTTCCTACAGGTATTTCAGTAGGAACAGGTGTGTTTCCAGGCCTAGAGGTGTCTTTCCCTTTTTTTGTCACTGTTTTAAATTCAAACTGTTCCATAGGATGTGATGATGGGGGAGGGGGGAGCATTGTCATGGATTCCAACTGAATGTCAGTGGTATGCTCCTGTTGGGGAGGGACTCCCGTATCTGAAGAAGTTCCAGGTGTTGGGGACTGCGAGGCTTCCTCTGATCATGTTGAACTAGGTGGGGGAGGGGGCTTGGGTCTCTATTCATTCGTGCTGGAGTGCGAGTATCTCGTCTCCTCTGATGCTGAGGCCCAGGAGCTTGCCTGCCTCCATATGGGCCTGATGCTGCATGGGCTGCCCTGAGGATGTAAAAATCCTGAGTCCCATAGTCAGCCTCTTCGGTATTATGTGCCGCCCGTGGGCATTCAGTGAAATTATGTCCACCTTCATCGCAGAGATTGCACTTGGGGAATTGTTGCAATGAAACCAGAGTGCCCCAGTTCTCCACATTGCGTGCATTATATTACTTCACAGGCTGAACTCATGTGTCTGATGGAACCACATTTGAAACATTTTTTGGGCTGGCCCAGGTAAAAGATAAACCCCTTATCCCTGCCTGTGTAACAACTAGTTGGCAAATGGACAAAATCAGCATTAGATTGGAACAATTTAACTTTAATACGCTACCCCCCATTCCAAAAACCTTCCCCGCAAGAATAAGTTCTGGATTATCTTGGACCTGACAGTGTTTATCCAACCAATATAATACATCTGCTAAATTTACACCCTCATTTCTAAATAAAACAGTGATGACACAAAATGACTGTTTAGTAAGGGGAACTACCTGGAATGGAGTCCATAAAGTCCATGATAAAGAGCAGGGGAGTTTCTCTGGTGTCATGGCCAACTTTCCCCTGTCAATAAAACAGGAACAATACAACCCACCCCTCAGGATGCACCTAGAAACATGCTATAAAAGCTTTGTGTGCCTTTTCTGCTCAAAAAATTAAATAAATAAGTCCCAACTCATCTACTTCACAGAGAAGAAAGACTGCAAAAAAGAAGAGTTTTTATATTTTTTATTTTGATTTGAAGACTATACAGAGCATTGAGGCTGGACTTTATCTATCTCTAGTGTGTACTGTTTTCTGTTTGGACATTCTCAATGGTAGACTGAGTGCTGGGCCAGTTTGATTGGGTCTGGGAAGAATCAGAGTACATTGCTGATTTGTGGGGCACAATTGGGATAAAGAAAATAAACAGGAAACCCCAGTGGGTGTCAGTCAAAGGAATAGTAAGGGATAGTGTGTTGCTACATTTTGTTTGACTCATGACAGCAGGATTTATATGAACAGTAGCAAATTACAGTACCTGGGAAATATAATTTTTACAGTAAGTTTTTCTTGGGTTTTCCTGTTCATGCATTTATTATGAAACCATTATGACATGGACAATATCATTCAATGCCTCATGCCTTATAAAAACCCAAAGTACCCCAATACACATCAACTCAGTCAGTGTGAGAAAGACAGAAGAGTGAGTTAGTTGGGTCAGTCTATGTGTCCTGCTACTACTTTTGGGAGAGAGGGAGGAAGGAAGGAAGGAAGGAAGGAAGGAAGGAAGGAAGGACACAAGTGGCCCTCATGACAGTGCTTAGACTTTGGGGTATGCATCGCAGTTGTGGTGTTCCATGCTGCCATGTCATGAAACACTACATTAGCAATCACAGAGCAGAGCAAGAGAGTAGCTTTAGGACTTATCAGTTGAGAAAAGGAGAAGAGTACCCAATGATGGATCATTCATTCTGATGTAAAGCAGTCAGCATGGGGTGGGGTGGTGCTGAGTTGGAATGGGTTGTGGGATTGCACAGTAAGTGGGATATGGACAACGTCTATTTGGGTTTTTGGGGGGAAGATAATAGCTGGCCCAAGGATAGGTTCCCACTGTCATTCCTATATGTAAAGAGAGTTTGACAATCATGCTTACTTTAACGAATTATGCGCTGTGTTCTGCTGCCACCCTTATTTGACTTTATCAAGGAAACAGCTTGACAGGCTTCCTCTCTTACCTGTTCCCCATATGTTACATTTTCCGCAATCTCCAAGGTATGCCTCAACTGCATTGTAGTTTCCCAACACAGTCCCTACAAAATCTCTCCTCTGAATGTACCAGACTGCTTTTGAATGTGCCTTCAGAGAGTAGCTGCCACTGCAATCTGTATGAAATTCAGGTCACACATATAGTATATGAAAATAATATCTCATTAGTTACTATTTACAGAGGTTGGTTCCAGTACATGCACAATACTTAAAATAAATGCTCTGCACTGTTTGAATGTAGGGTTCAGTTTCTTATACTGCCTGTCTGTGTGTATGTTCCAAAAAACTCTCCCTCTGAGTCTCCAACCTGCCTTTTGTGTCTTTTTGTGCCAGTAGAAGTGTGAACCTAGGTCTTAGAAGTGTATCACCAAAAATATCCCTCTCACTGGGCTTCTAAACTGGGATCCCACCTGCTGGCCAGTCATCAGGCCAGGCTTGTACAAGTGTTACTACTGACACCCTTATCTCAGTGAACAAAACAACCATTTTTTCCTAGTCTGAGACCCACAGCTGTTTAAAAAATTAAAAGCAAACAAAAAGTACATGTGTTATTTACCTAAGCAATAAATGAATGAATGCATGAATGAATGAATGAATATGAATGACTGCATGAATGAATGAATGAATGAACGAATGCATGAATGAATGGATTGATTTATTTATATTTTAACAGGATAAGACTACTAGGCAGTAGGCCCATTTAAGGAGCTGGCCTACATCATGGAACAAGTCACAGTATAACAAAATGCATAAACAGATTATAAGACACACTAAAACAATACTTGTCATAAAACATTCCATTAAATAGAGTGCTATTAAATGCAATCACATAGAAATGGGGTCCATTTACATACATTTTTGAACAGAGTCTGGGCAGGAATAGACCCCAAATGAGGTGGATGACGATTCCAGAAGGAAGCTGACACATACGAAAAAGACATTCTGCCATACCATGTGTAAATCATAGGCACTTTTAAACCCCATCATGAGATGTCCCACAATGCATGCTGAGAGCTATGATAAATTAGTAAGTCAGAGAGGTAGATAGGAAAAACATAATTTATGCAGTTATAAAGAATGCTATACTATATTCTATCCCTTCATACTATTCAAGCAGCTCCTCATGCAGCTTTGATAACGGTGTCCACTTGCACTGCAGTTCTCCCCTTCTTCTTCCTCACTCATCCACTCCCTTCTCCTCAAATCTACCAACCTCCTCGTCAGCCCCTTCAAACTCTCCTAACTACCCTAAGCTCCACTTTCTCATACTCACTCTCCTCTTGCTCTCCTCAAGGGATATCCACCCTAACCCAGGCCCTATTGCCCCTAGCTCCTGTGGTGCTTCACCCTCTACTACCTCCCCCGTTCTCTTCTCTCAGCCCTCCCAAAGGGCTTAAAGATCCTACGTCTAAACACCCGCAGCTTGTTGCAAAACACAGACCAGATTCAGACCATGGTGTGCACTCTAAAACCAGACATTTTAATCATCTCAGAAACTTGGCTAAAGAGCACTATCCCTGACCACTCAGTCTCCATTCCTGGCTACTCACTGCTAAGGCAAGACTGTGCTGGCAGGGGTGGTGGTGTGGCCATTTATGTTCTAGCCTACATCCAATATTCCATCATCTACTCATCCTCCAATCCTGAGACCCACGATGCCCTAGCTATCCATGTGACCCTCCCCTTCACTCTTCCAATCTTCGTAGCTGGCATTTACTGCTGCCCAAATGTCCATCCTTCAGTCGCACTAGCCCTCCTAACCTCCATCACTTCCCTTGCTCACTCTGGGGAATTATTCATCCTAGGGAACTTCAATATGGGAGGCAGTATAGCACAGTGGTTTAAGGCTCTGAGCTACAAATCTGGTGACATCCAGCAGACCAGACCTGGGTTTGAATCCTACAGCTTCCACTTGCATACTGTGTGACCTTGAGCAAGTCACTTAACTTCCCTGTGCTCCCAGGTCGCTCCTGTTAAAAAGCTTTCAGCTTAGTGTCAGTGGCTCAGTAGGTAGCACACTCCCCTCTGAGGCCAGGAGATCAGAAGGCTGTGGGTTCAATTCCCAGATCTGGCACTTGGGTTAATATCCCAGTACTGACACTGTAGTGCAGCATGAGAGGGGTGCTGCACTTCTGAGGTGCCGTCTTTCAGATGAGACGTTAAACCGAGGTCCCATCTGCCTGGACTGGTGGTAGTTCAGGTGGATGTTAAAGATCTCATGGCACTTATCGAAAAGAGTAGGGGAATTTCCCCGGTGTCCTGGCCAAATTTCCCTCATTCACTAAAAAAATACCACCAACAGCTTAATGTGGTTCAAGGTCAGTTGCCATTCATCTGTATCCCCCTGCCCCGGGTCATGCCTGAAAATAGGCAGGATTTGTCTAGTGCACTTACCCGGTCAACAAAAACTAAATAAAAAAAACAAAATAAAATAAATTAGTGTGCTACTCCTGGTTAAACAACTAAATTAAAAAAATATATATATAAACTGGCTGTCACCTAAAACTACCAAAACTAAAAATGAAATTGAAGCCCTAAACCTCTCCCAACTGATCTCCGAACCCACCCGCCCAAACCACAAGACACAACAACACTCCCTAATTGACTGGGCCCTTACCTCCCACCCCCACCATGTCATCACCTCTGGCATCCTCCCTGATGCTCTCAGTGACCATAACCCAATATTCATAGTTAGGAAAGTCCACAGACCTAAATCACCACACAAAACCATACAACTACGCTCTTTCAAGTCTCTTGACCTTAAACCTCTCCTGAGTAACCTTGCCACTTCTAACTGGTCCCCCCTAACCTCCTTCCCCTCAGTTGATAAGGCCCTTGCCTACTTCAAAGAAATCTTTCTTGCAAACTGGAATGCCTTTGCCCCACTAAAACAAACCAGAGTCAGAGGCAACTACTTACCTTGGATAATCCCTGAACTTCTGACCTGTCTCAAGACTAGAGATTGGGCCTGGAAGCATCATAAAGCTACCCAGCATCCTAGTGACCTTGCGAACTACCACATGCTCCAAAACACTTGCACCAGGGCTACAAGGTTAGCCAAGTCTGAATATTTCAAATCTGCCTTCATCATCAACATAAATTCCCCTTCTAAGTTCTGGAAGGTGGTCAACACCCTATTTACCCCATCATCTCACCCACCCCCAAGTACTTAAAGTAAATAGCTCACTAGTGTCTGACCCCATCATCTCACCCACCCCCAAGTACTTAAAGTAAATAGCTCACTAGTGTCTGGCCCAGCAGCCGTAGCAGCGGAATTTAACTCCTACTATACCTCCTGCACCACTGAGCTACTGAAATCCCTCGCCTCCTACTGTACCCATTGCCCTTCCCGCCCTCTACTGGTGTGCCCCCTCTACCACCCTCCCACCTCCCCTTCTCTTTTACTACTGTAACCCCAAATGATGCCTTAAGTGCCCTCCTCACCATCAACCCCTGTAAAGGTGTCTCCTCTGATGGCCTTGACCCAAAACTCCTCTCCCTCTCTGCTTCAGCCATTGCCTACCCCCTCTCATTAATCCTTAATCTCTCATGCTCTACTGCCTCGGTCCCCTCTTCATGGAAACATGCAGTGGTCCTCCCTCTACCTAAAGGGGGTAACCCCTCATCCCCTGGCAACTATCGACCCATTTCTCTCCCCTTACCCTTGCCAAGCTCCAAGAACATATTGTCCTCTCCCAACTCACCTCTTTTCTATCTGACACCTCCTTTTTCACCCCTTTCCAGTCTGGTTTCAGGAAAAAACACTCAACCGCCACCTCTCTCGTATGGCTCACAGACTCTATCCTAACCGGGATGGACGATGGCCAAATTACCTCTGCCATTTTTGTCGATCTGGCCAAGGCCTTCGACACTCTCTCTCACTCCCTTCTCCTTGACTCACTCCCAGCAGCTGGCCTATCTCCCTCTGCCACAAACTGGTTCAAGGCCTGTCTTATTGGGAGAACCCAATCAGTTAAGATCTTGGATGCCACTTCACCTCCCCTCCCAATCAGCACTGTCATCTCCCAGGGCTCTGTATTAGGGCCCCTCCTATTCTCCTTCTTCTTAAATGACCTTCCCTCAGTTTGCTCCCCCCTCAACCCCTATACATATGTATGCCAATGATATAGTCCTGTATGCATCTGGCTCCTGTCCTGCTGATGTTACAACCAGCTTACAGCAAGACTTTGACAAGGTTCAGTTCCGGTTTGCTAACCATCAACTTTTCCTCAATGCCAAGAAGACTGTCTCCATGACCTTTGGCACAAGGCAGAGACTCTCTAGGCTTTCCCTCCTAACCCATTTTCCACACATTTGATGGAACTTTACTTGAGGACATATCCTCCTTCAGGTACTTAGGTGTTTGGTTGGACCAACACCTAAACTTCTCTGGACATGTTGACGCCATCCAGAAAAAACTGTGCCCTAAGCTTGGTGCCCTGTCCAGGAACCACAGTTGCATCACTCCTACTGCTAGGCGTGAACTTGTTCAGAAGATGATACTGCCCATTTTCCACTACTGTGACACAGTCTGTGGTGCTGCCCCTAAGTCCTCCCTGGACAGACTGGACACCCTCTTCAATTCCTTCTACCGCTGTGCCCTGGATACCCCCCTTCACACCCACCACTGCAGTCTTTATCGTGCCCTGTCCTTCCCCTCTCTTACAAATAGGTGACTCTCCCACTGTGCTAAATTCACCTCCAAGCACTGGTTGGGTGAGCTCCCTTCCTACCCAACCTCCTCCTTTATAACAACCCCCATCCTCCCATTCCCTTAGATCAACTGACTCTCGCACCCTGGTAGTCCCCCACAGATCCACCCTAATCAGCCAATCTGCTTACTCTCACCGCCTCCCAAAAATGTGGAATTCACTCCCCCCTCAAATCCAGCGCTCATCTTCTGCCTACTCCATTAGTGCTGCCCTCAAAAATTACCTTGCGCCTAGCTGCTCCTGCCATGTCCCTCCCTAATTCCCTCCTATAAGCCCTGGATAAACCCTACCCTTCAATCATCACCTTCATTTTACCCTATGCACCCCACCCCCAAAATTTCTAGCTCTCCTCCCCTTCCCCCAAATTGCTCCCCCTTACTGACCTCCCTTGATCTCTCACAGAATGTAAGGGATGCCAAATGCTCTCCATGGGTCCTTCTCCTAAACCCCGCAGGGGCTTCTATCCCTCATCTACTCCCTTCCCCCTACATCCCTCCATCTCATCCCTCCCTCTCCTTTCCCCCTTTTCTTTCACGTACTTGTTTACTAAAATGGCACTTATAATTGTTCACTTTTTCTACATATTATGCACAACTCTGTTTTAACAGTTTGTAACACCTGCCTTAAAACTGTATGTTAAAGTTGATCTTGTAACTTGAATGTAACTTGAACATGACTCTTCCCCCTTCCCCACCTCATTCCTCCCTCTCCTTTCCCCCTTCCACCACCTCCTTTTCTTTTACGTAAGCACTTGTTTACTTATTAACCTGGCACTTATTATTGTCCATTCTTTCTACCTATTACGCACAACACTGTTGTACCACTGCTTGTAACACCTGCCTTAGAACTGTATATTAATGTTGATCTTGTAACTTGAATGTTTAATGTTTCACTCCTATTGTATCCCTTCCCCTCAGGTTGCACTGGGAGATGAGCGACGTGTCAGTCAGTGTGCCTTCCTGATGAAACATTTCAATAAATTAATTCAATAAGGCCAGTTTAAGGCTTTAAGTATCGTAGATGACGGTGATGAGTTTCACTTGGGGGACCCTCAGTGCCTAGGACAAATCTAGCAACTTTATAGTGTATCCTATAAAGCTTCATGAGGGTTATTTTATTTGCTAACCAATATATTAAACAATCATAGTCTGTTTGGGGCATAATAAAAGCAGATACAATCCTTTTCTTGGTCTCTAAGTCCAGCCAGTGCTTACATCTTCTAAATACTCCCACTTTTTGGCATACCTTGGTGCCTAGCCTATTCCATGGCCTTAAAATTTTAGATACTGATAAGTACTGGGTCTGGTCCTTTTTAATGTCTTTATAAGTGACATTGCGGAGGGACTGGAAGGAAAAGTATGCCTCTTTGCAGATGACACAAAGATCTGCAACAGGGTTGATACACAAGAGGGGTGAAAAGGATGAGAAGGGACTTGGCAAGGTTAAGGGATGGTCAAAAGTATGGCAGCTTACATTCAATGCAAAGAAGTGCAAAGTAATGCACCTGGGAAACAAAAACCCAGGGGAAGAGTACATGGGGGAGGGGGGATTAACAACAATAAAAATGGAAAGGGACCTGGGAGTAGTCATCTCAGATGACATAAAGGTAAGCAAGCAATGTGAGACGGCAGTAAGGAGGGCTGGGGGGATACTGGGATGTATAGGGAGAGGCATCACCAGTAGAAAACAGGAAGTTGTTATCCCTCTGTACAGACAGTTCATGAGACCCCATCTGGAGTACTTCATGCATTTCTAGAGACTCCATCTCTGCAAGGACGTAGACAGGATGGAGCCGGTACAGAGGAGGGCAACTAAAATACTTTTGTTGGCTTAAATATCATGTATTTTGATGGTGAGGGGTGAGTTTTAATCAAATTACTTTTGTTAGTCATACCTGGAGACTTCTAAAGTCTCTTTGAAGTTTTTATAAGATTATGGATGAATTGTTTTTTGAAAAATCACAGTGTTGTGAGCGTACATTTTGACTGCTGACAAAACAGCTGATCTTCCATGAGTCAGTCTTCACCATTGATTACCATTGATGGGTCTGGAGCTGGATGAACTAGGACTTGAACCCTGCAGGGGTAAAGTTTTTGCAGGGAGGGAGAAGGCATCATGGATGGTGTCAGAAGGGGACCCAACATTGTAGCTGGCACCATCCTGGTCACAGACTGTGAAAACGGCATCAGGACCCGGGGTGGCACCAGACCATGACACTGAGGTGTCCACAGAGGAAAACCAGGCATATTTTGTTTATTTGCAAAATGTTTCACCAGGAAAGATAACATGAACTGTGAAAAAGCTGATTTCCAGAATCATCTTGAGGGAGGGGGTTACAAGGATGGGACAGCAAATAACATTAAAACATATTTGCAATATAACACTTACTGTACAGGGAAGAAAAAATACTAGTACAATTTGCAATGAAAGAGATTTACAGAATAAACAAAGACACATTTGATTTAACGTGGTAGCTAAGCCAAGACTGACGCATAACTAACATTATAAAAGCTTACATAACCCTGCCATGAGCAGTGGGGCCTAGAATGGTAATCATATAATACTAAGAAATGCTGATGTGATGTAAGATGTAAGAGACTGGGCAAGTAGTAAGTGCTAGAGTAGTCGCAAGGGGAGGTAGTCATAGGAAAAAAGGGAATGCAAGGGAAGAGAGGAGGTGGGGAAGAAGGAAGGAGAAGGCCTCAGGCTAATCCTCTTGAAGATAATATTGGTATTGAGGACCCCGTAAGTAGGACAGGTCATATTAGGTAAGGAGTAGAGACGAGAGGAGAGGAGCAGGGGAAGAGGGTATGGGAGTAACTAGTGATATGAGAGGGGAAGGAGAATTGGAGAGGGGAAGTCAGGAGGATATGGGAGGGAATGAGTGGACTAAATTGTAGTGCAAGTGGGGTGAGAGGAGAGAAGAGATACAGTGGAGGTCTAGACCGCTTCGGGGGGGGCAGGGGAAAGAGGAGACACAGGGGAGGACTATACCTCTTCAAGATGTTGAGAACCCTACAAGGGGAGAAATCCTAGTAGAAAAAGGAGGAGAGAAGGAGGATGTGGAGGAGTATTTAGAGTAGTGAAAGTGTGTAGGTGCTTTCAGCAAGTGCAGTTAAGGGAGTAAAAGTTGTGCTTGGCCAAGGAGAGGGAAGGAGGGGATGAGGAAAATCTGATAGGGGTGGAAGTGAGTTCCAGAGTTTTGGGAAGCGGTGTGAGAAAGCATTCTAGCTAATGGAGTTGGAGCATCGAGGTATAGCAAGAGTTCGGGAGTCAGAGGATCTTAGGCGTCTGGAAGAGGAAGAGAGGGTAGCTAGTGAACAGGAGAGATAGGAGGGAAAAGTCCCAAACCAGAATTTAAAGGTGAAATTGGTGCAGTGAGTGTGTCACCTGCACTCCAGGGAGGGGAGAGCTAGAGAATGGTATAAGGTGCAGTGATGTGTGCAGAAGGGGGAGTCAAGAGCAAAGTGACAGAAGACATTGAAGACAGTGTCCAACCTGGTAATGGAAGACTTGGGACCAGCATTGTAGACTATGTCTCTATAGTCAAAGATGGGAAGTATCATTTTCTGAACAATATCACACCTTATCGATAGTGGTAGAGCACTGCGGTTCCTGTAAAGGGCACCTAGCTTGGGGCGCAGTTTTTCAGGATGGTGTCAATATGTTTGGAAAAGTTAAGGTGTTTATCTAGCCAGATGCCTAGGTATCTGAAAGAGGTGGTATTCTCTAGTGGTGTCCCATCAAGGGCGTGGAAGGAGGAGAGGGGAAGGAAGTAAACTGAGAGAGTCTCTGCCTAGTGCCAAAGGTCATGGAGACTGTCTTCTTGGCAGTGAGGATGAGTTGATGTGAACTTAGCCAGTGTTGAACATTGTTGAAGTCAAGCTGCAGTCTGGTAGTCACATCTGACGATGTGTGGCCAGAGGCGAACAAGACCGTGTCATCAGCATACATGTGGATAAGGGATGAGGAGCAGGCTGACGGTAGGTCATTTAGGAAAATAGAGAATAAAAGTGGCCCAAGTACCAAGCCTCGGAGCACACCAATGACGATTGGTAAAGGGAGAGACGTAGTGTCAGCTATTTTAGCAGACTGAGTTCTGCCTACCAGGTAGGTATGGAGCCAGTTGCAGGCATGCTTGGACAAGCCAGCCGATGAGAGGATTTCGGGGAGAAGGGAGTGGGAGACAGTGTTGAAAGCTTTTGCTAGGTTGACAAAGATGGCTGAAGTAATGTGACCTTTATCTATGGCTGAATGGATAGAGTTGGTAAGTCTGAGTAAGGAGGTGGTTGTGGAGTTGTTCTTCTGGAAACCAGATTGATAAGGAGTGAAGAAGGGGGAGGCATCCAGAAAGGAGGAGAGTTGAGAAAGGACGAGGTGCTCTTGAAGTTTGGCCAGGGAGGGTAGCTGGGAGAATGGTTGGTAATTCCCAGGGGATGAGAGATCACCACCTTTGGGTAAGGGAAGAATAGTAGCATGATTCCAGACAGTTGGGATGGTCACAGTGTGGAAGGACAGGTTGAGGAGGTCAGTTAGAGGGAAGGAGATGGCAGAAGCAGATAGGTATAGCAGCTTAGGGTGAAGGCCATCAGGGGAGCTGCTTTTATTAGGGTTGATAAAGAGGAGAGCTTTTAAGGTGTCATTTGGAGAGATGGGTGAGAAGGTGAAACTCTCTGTTGATTGGCCAGGATGGGAGGAAGCAGAGGGAGGGGGTGAGGTAGGGGGGAGGAAGGCTAACTGTGTGGAGGCGCAGGAAGTGAAGTAAGAGTTGAATTCCGCAACTACCAGTGCATAGTCTGCTGTGAGTTGATTGTTTATTTCAAGCAAAGGAATCTGTGGTTTAGTTTGAGGTGAGAAAAGTGAATGGACCACTTTCCAGAACTTAGACGGGTTATTTATATTAGAATTAAAGGTGGACCGGAAATATTCCACCTTATTTATTTATTTTAATTTATTTAATGATTTGGAAATAACCTTTGCGCATAATCTCTTTTACAAAGGTTCCTCCTTGAGAAGGAGAGTTTCACAGTAAATGAGTACAGGTCACAGTACATTAAACAAAATACTTTACAAATGCATAAACAATTAAAAGAACAATGAGCTCAGGGATTACATGGTTACAAGTATCATTATGAAACCATAGCAGATACAAGAGACAAAAACAGCAGTCTGTATAAAAAAAGTAATGGATAATACTAGTGGACATTAGTAAAGGAGGGTGAGAGGGCTCCAAGTCAGAGAGGGTAAAGAGATTTAAGGAGCAGGGTGGTCGAGGGCAGTGGGGTCTACCTGGCCCAGGGGGGCAGAAAGATAGGCAGCCACCTGAGAGAGGCATTGTCAGTTTTAGACAGAGGTAAGGGGTGAGGCATAGAACCACACTTGCTTTGTCAATTTCGGAGGTAAGGGGCAAGGGAGAGAAGGAGGAAGAGAGAGAGAGAGAGAGAGAGAGAGAGGGAGAGAGGGGGAGAGAGAGAGAGAGAGGGAAAAGAAGCAGAATGTGTTGAGCTGGGAGAGTCACACCTATAGATAGCAGTCACATGTAGTGCCAGATATGAGGTAATGCCTTAGGCCAGTTTTAAAGTGGGCCTGGCTTGCGGAGTTCTGGATGGAGTCTGGGGTCTCAATTAGTCACAGAGGGGCTCTGTAGGAGAAGGTACATTGTCTGAGGGCAGTTCGGCGAAACTGAAGCTGGAGTCATTCAAGGAGAAAATATCAGTTACACAGGAGGGCGTTTTACCCATTAATTCTTTCTTGCCAAGAAGCATGTTTGGAACTTGAGTCTATTACTTAGTGACAGCCAGTTTGCCTGCTCATACAGGACATAGGTGTGGGTAAGGTTTTACCTAGCCAGATGGCCTTAGTGAAGGTATTTTGGAGTGTACGATAGGTGGAGTAGTCCCGGGGAAGCTTGGACAATTTAAGAATTCTCCATGCTATGTCATGCACTTGCTGGCAGGCATATATCATTCTACCTCCCTAGTGGGAATGTCTACTGTACAGGACAGACAGAATGAGGAGTTGGCAGCCAGCCACCAGACCCACTCCACAGGACATCCGACACCTCAGCAAGGAGAAGTTGAGAAGGGTCCTCTCCTTCCTGGACACCAGATGTGCCAGGAAGGGACCAAGGGAAAAGGCCCAGAAACCATACCTTGGCCGAATAAGTGTGATGCCTACACCTCTAAAAGTGGGGGTTGGCGAACTCCACTTCATTGGGCAGATCTCATGAGTGCAGCGGTCCATGGAGAACAGGCACTGCACTCATCTGGTCTAAGGCAGGCCATGCACATCCGAAGCCAGCTGGTCAGTCATCATTTGTTTCCCACAGGAGCACCTACACATAATGGAAGGCAGACAATGTTTGTTTGCCCTTAGCTTTGTCGGGTTTTGACATCAAGTTAGAAAACAAAAATAATAAACCAAGAATGGTGACGTTGCAGACTATAGGCCAGTGATGCAGTTAGAAATGAGGTGCTGCTGTAAGCTGGCCCATTGGTGCAGCGGTAATGCTACCATCCATGACACCGGTGACCTGGGTTCAGGAACAAGCCTGGGACATCGGGGGCTGGCTGAGGGGAAGGAGGATGGACCATCTCAGAGGACACTCTTCTCCTCCCCAGGGGATGGTGCCACATCCTGCTGCAGTACTGCCACCTGCAGATGTGAAGGTGGTAGTCCACATGGGAGACAGGGTGGGAGGGATGCGCTGCATATCACGTGAGCATGCCGATACATGCTCACATCAAGGATGTAGACCCAAATGCTGGCATCCCTATGGGGAGGGGCAGAACAGCACAATAAAGGGAAACAGGAAGATGGAAAACACTCTGGCTCACAGGATGATTCCTGACCTCCACAGGCCCTGCACCGGTGACCCAGGCAACTCCCAGATCTCGATCCATTGTTCAGTGGATTGAGGGACTCTCCACCACCCTGCCATGGAGGGCAAGCTGTGAGGGACTTAGGGAGAAGTTAGACCAGGGAGAAGCCGGTTGACAGGGTCAGGAGAGTTGGCAGGAAGAAAGGCCAGTCAGGAGTATAGGAAGAAAAAGAAGAAGTGCTGCTGCTCCCATGCTGTGCACTCGATGGTGGGAAGAACAGAACTGAAGTGCGTGAAGTAACTGCCATCAGTTATTAGCTGGCACACATGGTACCACACGAAGTGTGCAGGTGCCGTCCGTAGCCACAGTTGCCTCCCTCACTGCACAACATTTGCTTCTGTAGGGTCCTAGTGCCTCCAGTCCAAAACCCATCAGAGTCAATCAATGGTGAACATATTCTGGAAGATCAACAATTACGATGATTATTATAAGTACATAATTTGTATTTTTTGGCAAACTGTCTATAAACATGATAACAGCATTCCCAAAATGAACCCCTGTGGCATGCTCCTCTGTACATTCATTGCCGTACATCGAACTTCATTGACACCGACCATTCTCCTAAATATGAAATAAACCACTGCAAAGCTTCAGGACTCACACTCACATTTGTCAGTTTTGGGGTCAGTAATAGGTGGTCCACAGTGTCAAACTATAAGTGCAACATGTAGGCAGCTACTTCTGTGCACATGACATGGCAAGTCACATATCTCCTTTGGGTCCTATAACCCTCACATTTTTCATTCTGATCTGTTTGTGTATCAGGGGGGTCAGTTCTGGCCCCAAATCTGATTTTCAGGACAATGCTTTTGAATTTGCATTTTCCTTTTGTGAATGATAGCTGAAAGTCATGCAATAGGCTTGCAGTGTCAAGCTCCACCTTAATAGTCTACCATTCTTACCACACATTTAATTAAGCCTTTTCAGAGGACTGTGAACAGTGAAGAATTGGAAGTAGTGTCCATATATGTAGGGTTTCATTTTAAGAGCCTACAGAAATGCCAAGGAACTCCCACCCTACAGTGGCATATCCTATTGCCTACGCATTCAGCGTCTGTCTGAAATACACAGTGGGCTACACCTCCTCATCACTTACACACAGCCTTAGTACTGCACCTAAGCCTCTGTCTGATGCATCAGTGTGGACCACAGATTACATCTCATAGTTTGGGTTAGCAAGGACAGGAGCATGGTATAAGGCCCTTTGAGACTGGATTCCTGTATCACCCCAGCTGTCTTATCTCCACTAACTCATTGTGCACCTGGTCTCTGACACTAGCAGAGACCCTATAATCACTTGGTTTTACAGGTTTGTTTGATAGATTCCTGACATCATACTCTGACAATTTTGTGTACCCTGATTTGGAAGCGAACAGTGCCTCAGAGTTTTACGTTGCCTCTTTTGTGTTTGCTCTCTTATCCTGGTTCAACTGACTGAAAGCATGACTACATCCACTGAAGTCTCACCCCTGCACTTTTCGAGAACATCAGTTATGGGATCCTCCATGTCTTCTGCTGGAGAACATATCGCTCCTAAAACCAGCTCCTCTTGGACATGGTACGGCTTGAGCATATTGACATCATAGGCCCAGTGCTTGCAGGTTAGCCTGGCAGTCTGAATGTTTCACATCATTCAATCTCTCAGTCACAACAAAAGGACCATGCCAGGCAGCTTGCAGTGTTGTGTCTCACTGTAATGAGTTCCATTACTCTCTGTATAACCTGACATGCTTAAGCTCTTGCACCGCAATGGTACCGTGTTTTCTGCTTGCTCTAGGCTCTCAGGAGGTGATCCTATGTAAAGTTTATGCACTCCATTAACCTCTCATGAAAGTTCAGTACATACTCCACAACATTCTCACCCAACCTGTGGGGAACTTCCCAACCCAGTTATCCCTGACCAGATCCAGTGAACCCCCTCGCCCTATGTGCACAGAGCAGCCTAAATATAAGAATCCTATGGATTGCTGTGACACCTCCCTATTGGCAAATAGTAAGTGGGGAAATATTTGTCCCAGTCTCCGGAGTGTTTGTCAGTGAAGGTGTGGAGCATGCATTATAGATGTGGTTAAAACATTCCACCAAACCATTCCCCTGTGGATAGCATGGTGACAATGTTAGCTGTCTCACCTTGCACTTATCCTAAAAGGTAGTCATTAGTGTAGACATGAAGTTTGTGCTCCTAGCTGATAAAATTTCCCTAGGGAATCCAACTTGGCAGAAAATCCAGAGATGGTTATCTGCCACCTTTCTGCTTCAACAGAAGATATGGCCACTGCCTTAGGCTATTGAGCTGCAAAATCTACAACCAGTTGCAAAATCTACAACCACCAAAATACAGCTTTTCTCTCTCCAGCTGGAGTTACGTAAGGGCCCCACAATATTACTACCATCCTCCTAAAAGGCTCACCTATGACTGTCCAAAAGATATGGAATGCTTTTGCCTTATCTTCTGCCAACCCTGTGTTTTGGTATGCTACTATAAAAGGTTTGGCAGTACCAGGCTACATACCCTGGGAGCATACGGGGAGCATGTCCAGGATATGATGGTGGAGGACTCCCTGGGTGGAAATGACCATCACACAGTATGATTCTGGTTGGATATGGCCATGGAAAAAGTCCCCACTAAGACTAAAATCCTGGATTTTAAGAAGGTGGACTTCAAAAAGATGGGAGAGTTGCTAAGGCGTCACCTGGCAAGCATCCGAGGGGATATGGGGGTGGACCAAAAGGGGTCCATCATCAAGAAGGGAATAATGGCTGTCACAGAGTGTGTTAGGCTAAAGAGAAAAAAATCAAGGGCCAAGTCACTACACTGGTTTAGTACTGAGGTAGCCTAGGTAGGAAGAGAAAAGAGGTCAACTTACAACAAATTCAGGAGGACCAAGAGAGAGAGGAAGACAGGGAGGATTGTTTGAAGATGTCTAAAGTAGTAGGTAAGACAGTCCAGCAGGCTAAAACTCAGAAGGAACTGAAATTAACTGAGAAAATTAAGAAGAGGAAGAAGACCTTTTTTTGTTATATTAATGAGAAAAGGGACAAAAAAGATGGGATAGTTAAGCTCAGGAAAGGGGTGGGTAGTGGAAAATGGGGGTAAGGCAGAAGAACTGAACAAGTGCTTCTGTTCCATCTTCCCCATGGAGAAAGATGGACTGATACCACTGGGGGAAGAAGAGGAGTGGGGGGAGAGGAGCACAGATGTGGTGATAGAGGTAGACAGTGTGAGGACAGGTCTGCTGGCACTGAGGGTTGACATATCCCTGGACTGGACGGCGTACACCTTAGGGGGCTGAGGGAACTGGCTGATGAGCTGGCAGATCCATTAGTTTTCCTGTTCAGTAGTTCACTGGAGTCAGGAACGGTACTGCAGGACAGGATAATGGTACTTGCAGTGTCCCTCTATAAGATTGGTCCCAAAGATGACCCAGGGACTTACAGGCCAGTCAGCCTGACCTCAGTCATGTGCAAGCTCATGGAGACCATGCTTAATGAAATGTTGGTAGAATATTTAGATGAGCATGGTCTTCAGGGTGTGAGGCAGCTTGATTTTACAGGAGAAGTCGTGTAAAATGAATCTGATTGAATTCTTTGGCTGGGTCACTAAAGCAGTGGACAGGGGTCAAGAGGTGGACATCCTTTACCTGGACTTCAGCAAAGCCTTTGACTCTGTACCCCGTAAGAGGTTAATCAGGAAGCTGGTAGATCTGGTGTTGGAGAGAAGTTGACAGATGGGTGGAAAACTGTCTGAGGGGCAGGACCCAGAGAGTGGTGGTGGTGGGGTGAGCTATCTAGCACAAGGAAGGTAATCAGTGTGGTCCCCCAGGGCTCAGTGCTTGGACATATACTGTTCAGTGTCTACATCAGTGATATTGGGGATGGCATTAAGGGCAAAATATACCTATTCAAGGATGACGTGGAACAGCTGACACAGAATACAAGATCTAAAGGAGGATCTGGAGAAACCTGGGAAGTGGTCTGGGATCTAGCAGCTTGGCTTCAGTGCAAAACAGAAATGCAAAGTTATGCACATTAGAGCCAAGAACCTCAGGGCTGCGTACAGCCTGGGGGGGGGGGGTTCAAGTATCTGCATCAGAAGAGGAGAGGGATCTGAGAGTGATGACCACTAGAGACCTAAAACACTCCATGTAGTGCAGGAAAGCAGCAGCAAAGGCAAATAAAATGTTGGGCTGCATTGCTATAAGGATCAGCAGTAGGGGAGAGGAGGCAATACTGCCCTTGTACAACTCTTTAGTGAGGCCGTATCTGAAATACAGTGTACAGTACTGGTGCCCATACCTTAAAAAGGACATTAACTTGCTGGAGAAGATCCAAAGGAAAGCAACAAAGATGATCATGGGACAGCAGGGTAGAATGTATGCGGAGAGGTTGGAGGCCCTGAACATGTACTCCTTGGAGGAGAAAAGGGGGGGGGGACATGATTGAGATCTTCAAGTATTTGAAAGAATAAATAGGGTGGATATGGAGGGTCTCTTTAGGTTTAGTGGAAACTGTATCACAAGAGGTCACAGTCTCAAGCTGGAGGGAGGGAGGGAAGTTTAGGAGAGAGGCTAGGAGCCACGTCTTCAGGGAGAAGGTGGTGGCAAGTTGGAATGAGCTTCTGGAAGAGGTGGTTTCATTGAAGAGGGTGGGCAGCCTCAAGAGAGGCTGGGATAGAGCTAAAGGGAAAATAAGGGTCAAGGGAGAGGTGGACAGAGGGGAAGGGTGGGAAGGGGAGACAGGGTCAGCAGCTTAAGCTAGAGACGCTGCAGTACAAGCACTCTGGATAGACCAAATGGTCTCCTTCTGCTGGCTTCTTTGTATGTTCGTATCTGGGAAGATGGTGGGCCTGTAAAAGCGCAAAAGTCTATTCTTGAGGTGGTAGTTCACTATCCACACTCTGGCAGTTACACTGGAACAATCTGATTTGCCAGACATCTTTAAAGTAAGCTCCTCCCACCACCCAGGTGGTATTATCCCAAACTGTGCCCCATGACATCAGATCTTTCTTTCTGCTGGAAGAACAGGTCATTTCCTTCACAGCTCCTGCTTGGGATTCAGTGCACCACAGGCAAATTTTGTCTTTGAGTTTCCAAAACTTATATGAGTTATTTCCTCAGTTCCTTTGACTTCCCTCATCGATTTTCAATGGAGCAACAAAACCCAAGGTTAAAGTTTTGCATTCGGTGCTGGCAGAGGACATCGATCACTTGTGCAGCCTTTGTCTCAGCATGCTTCCCCAGCTCCTTGAGGACAGAAAGCTTTGGCTCTCACTGGGTTGGCCTTTGGAACGGGATCCAAAGGACTGTCCTAAGGGCTGCAAGAAGGCATTGGCTGCAAATGGGCCTCCCCAGCAGCTTGCAGCCCTTGAGGCATAAGCAGTGACTGCTGTGGTGAGCACCTCCTCATTCTTGGCACTGCTCCCAGCTGGAGCCAATGTCAGAGGGTCATCCAGGACACGTTTTGATCCTCCAGACCCTGGGGAGAGTCCTGCCCACTGTGGCACTAAGCGCAAGCACTGCTATCACTAGTCATGGGACCAGGAGAGATCACGGTCCTCCTGGTCTCTCGACTTGCCTGACCACTTGATGGTGGGCAAGAACCCCCTCAGTCAAAGGGTAGGTCAGGCAGGTTGAAGGTTCTTTGGTTCCCCTGTTGAGTCAATCAGCTTTGACTCCAGTTGAGCGAGCCACAGAATTTTCCTCAAGCCCGTTGACCTGTTGTCAGATGAGGTCGAAGAATCGATCTCGCAGACCCCGGTGCTCCTGGTCCTCACTCAAGAGGATGTGGTCTGGTCAGTATCACCGTCCAGTCATTGCTGGGAGCAGTCTCCACCAGCACTCAAGTCTTCCACACCCATGCTGCTTAATGTGGGCTGGCACGTGGTATACCACAACCAGCCAGAAGGTTACCCTCACCATCGATTGTCTGGTCAATGATCAAGGTCATGGTCAAGATCTCAGCTGAGGCATTCCTGCTCTTTACTTTACTTGACCAGGAGGCATCACCATTGACGCTGCTCATCCTCATCATCCTCAGGAGAGGAGATGCACAGCTGCAAACTGCACCACTGCTATGAGGAGCTCCTCTGGCAACAGTGGGACATCGTGGGTCAGAATAGTGCTCTACCTCCTGGATATCTGGTCCCCTGGCAGCCAACAGTAGTTTCCACGCTACATGGATGCTTCCCATATCTGTTTCTCCACCTCTTTGGGCAGAACTGCCAACCACTGCAGCCGAAGGTGCATGCTCTGACTAAGGATGCCCATTTAGCCCCCAACTTGCCAGGCTGGTTGTCAGTGGAGATTAGCCTGGGGGAGAATACTCAAGTGGTCTATGGCAAGCAATGGTAAAGGGCTGTTTTCAAGGAGTCCTCATACAACTTACATCATAGGTCCATGGCCTCCTTTGGGACTCCCCTCTTTGACCAGGGTTTGGTTGAGAATCTGTCCACCAAGCATGGCCCAGTGTCTTTCAGGCTCTTCTCCAGCTAATTTCAGAGTCCATGTCAGTCCCACTAGAGCCAGTCCAAAAAAGGGCTAAGGACCCTTTTACAGACATTTTGGACAGGGATAATTCCCAAGGGGTTGCCTTTCCCATGACTGAAACCATTCTGGGACTAGGCCTAGAGATTTGGCAACATCCAGCATCCTAACTGGTGCCTTCTACCCATATGGATTGCAAGTATGTGGTCCATATTGGATCCCTTTCTGGGTTTTTGGACCACTCCTCCATGGAGGGGTTGATCATAGATTCGGTGTTCTGCATGTCCAGAGACCAGGGAGATGTGGACAAGTCTCTGGACAAGCAGTCCCGTAAGACTGACCACCCTGCTAAGAAAGTGTATGCTGTGGCATCCTTAGCTCTCCATCAGGCTACTTATGCAATGATGATGGCCAACTTCAGTCACTCCCTGATGGGAGTCTTCAATATAGTCCTCCCCCACCTCCCTGCTGATCAGCAATTGGCAGTGATGATCATCAGAGACCAGGGGCAATCACTGGTTAAACTCCAGCTCCAGACAGCCTTGGACATGGGCAACTTAAGTGCCCATGCCATGGTGACGGCCATCTCCACTGTGTTGTGGTGCCTCTTTGCATCTGTCAACCTTCCCAGCAGACATCCAGCACAAGCTGATTGATTTCCCTTTCTTGGGCACCTACCTACCTATTTGGTCCTGGGGTGAAAGGACATCTCACCCCTATTGAGAAGTTCAATGCCACCCTGGATGCTGTGGCATCATCCCAGAAGGACCCGAAAAAGAAACCTAAGAAACAGGCTTTCCAGTACTGATCTTTTCAGCCACAGTCTTCTCAGAAGCAGCCCCAGCAAGGGCAGTTCCAGACCTGGTGCCCCAAGCACAGGTCCGAGGGCCAGAGTCCTAAGAAAGGGGGGGAAGGGTAGTTGAACCTCTCCGATCACAGCCACCAGTGCCCCTGTGAAAACTGTCCAGTGACATGTCTGGGGTGTCATCTCTTCACCTGTCCTGTCCCTATCTGCACTCCTCATCAGAGACTGGCTATGCTACTTCTGCCACATTGGTCCCCTATCACAACAGACAAATGGGTGTTGGAAGTGGTGGGCAGAGGATTGCCTCTGGACTTTGAGGCTCTCCCACCTTGCCACCTCCACGCATCTCAAGAGTCCAGAATGTTGCAGGGCACACTGTCCACTATTCAAGAGGACATTGCTCACCTCTTTGCCAAAGAGGTGACAGACTGTGTCCTGGACACCCTGGTCAGTCAGGGTTACATGTCCAGGTACTTCCTGGTTCTGAAACAGATGGGGGGATGATGCCCCATACTGGATCTACTTGATCTGAACCAGTTCATGCAGAAACACAAGTTCCAGATGGTCACTCTGAATCAGATCATTCTGCTGCTGGAGCAGAGCATGTGTTTCTGCTCCCTAAACCTCCTGGATATGTTTTTCTACATCCCAGTTCATCAATCCCACTGTCAGTATCTCTGGTTCTGAGAAGAAGGAGTCCTGTACCAGTTCCAGGTCATGCCCTTCGGCTTCTCCTTGGCACCCAGGGTCTCCACCAAGTGCAAGGCAGTGAAGGCAGTATATCTGTAGTGCCTAGGGATCAATGTATACTCCTGCCTTGACACCTGGCTATTAGCCAGTCCCTCCAGAGAGGCCACAGAGAGGTCCAGAGATATGGCTCTCCAGACTTACCGAGTCTTGGGTTGGTTAGTCAACCTGGACAAGTCTGAACTGATATCTAAGCAAATGATCAAGTACATCAAGACAGAAATAGACTCCCTGCAGGCTAAGGCCCACCTCCCTTCAGACCAGGCACTGGACCGTAGCTCCTTTGTCCAACCATTTCAGGTTGGACTCTCGGGCACTGCCTGAGATTTACTGAGGCTGCTGGAGTAACATGGGGTCCTGCACCAGCATGGTCCATTGGGCCCACTGGCAGATGTGCCACCTTCAGTGGGAGTTGGGCCGCCAATGGCTCCAGCACCTAGGCCCCTTGGACCAGCCGGTCACAGTGACCTAGCTGATGTGGGATGCCATCCAGTGGTGGCTGATCCCAGAACACCTGAAGGAAGGTAACCCATTTGTCTGCCAACATGTAGTGCCCAGTGCAGCCAACCTCGGTAAGAAAAAATATAAAACAGGGTGTGGGAATAGCTCACTACCAATATAGGCTACTAAACAGAAACAGGCAAAATTTGTAGAAATGGAGCCACTCACCAAATATATATAAGGTAAAAATATTTTTATTTCTGTATAGGTCTCCTGTCTTTACTGTCTGGATCTTTTAGAAAGTGTAGCATACAGTAACAACGTCCATCCTTAAACGTTTCAGACACATGCCTTCATCAGTAAGGTTGTACTGTATCTAAAATAAATAATACAATTATATAATTCCCTTAATGCATATTCTGTCCCTAATAGCATAATATTAACACAAATTTCAGACTCCACATCTCACCATTAAATCATCCAGAGTATATTCTGTTCCAATCCACAAAACTTTTCAGTTAAGTTTAGAATACATTATGCTCTTCCCGAAATAAATTTAAACAAATCCTAATCATAACAAAATTAATTAGCCTCATTGGAATCTCTGCCAAATCACAAGACCATTCTTATGTATAAAATCCAAGGCTCAACATAAGGCTAGGTATCTGTATGCACATACTGCTAGTATATAAAACAGAGTCTGACATTTTTATGACTCTGTTTTATATACTAACAGTATGTGAATACAGATACCCAGCCTTATGTTGAGTATTGAATTCTATATGCAGTTAATTTAAACAGATTAACACAAGAAACAGTATATGTGCATACAGATACCTAGCCTTATGCTGAGCATTGGATTTTATACATAAGAATGGTTTTGTGATTTGGCAGAGAGTCCAATGAGGCTAATTAATTTTGTTATGATTAGGATTTGTTTAAATTTATTTCAGAAAGAGCATAATGTATTCTAAACCGAACTGAAAAGTTTTGTGGACTGGAACAGAATATACTCTGGATGATTTAATGGTGAGATGTGGAGTCTGAAATTTGTGTTAATATTATGCTATTAGGGACAGAATGTGCATTAAGGGAATTATACTATTGTATTATTTCTTTAAGATACAGTACAACCTTATTGATGAAGGACATGTGTCTGAAACATTTAAGGATGGACGTTGTCACTGTATGCTGCACTTTCTAAAAGATACAGACAGTAAAGACAGGAGACCTATACAGAAATAAAAATATTTTTACATTATATATATTTGGTGAGTAGCTCCATTTCTATCAATTTTGCCTGATCCCATTTGTCTGCCCAGAGCTGACTGTCATGCTGAAGATGGATGCATCTCTGGTGGGGTGGGGAATGCACCTGAAGAACACAGAAACCACAGGTTCTGGTCACTTTGGGAGTCCCGTCAAGGGTGTAGCTACTGATACTCCAAGTAAGCCATGGCGTACCAAGCTTAGTAGTAGGGGGTAGCAAACAAGCTGGCCAGCATTGCTTTGCCCTCTCTAGTCCATCATGTTTAAATTCCTCTGTTTGGCTTTGCAGACTTTTTCTTTTCTCTTTCAGCTTTGTTTGGGGGGGGAGGTAGCAGAGTGGACCACGGACATTGAAGCTGAAGGTCTCAATTAGGTCTGCATGGTCCCCCTGCATAGTGAATGACTGCAGCATGTGGTAGGAGGTGTAGCAAGTCTGAGTCGGTGAGTTTAAATGCCCCAGCAAAGTTAGAAGCCATACTATTACAGTAGTTCAATTGTCCTGGGAGTGAGAGAAGCATTAGAAAACTGAGGAGCAGCAGATGGAAGAACAAACTCAGAGCCAGCTAAAAGAAAAAAGACCATAGAGAATGGCAAGTGGAGTGAATCTGCCTACCTGCGGGGGGAGACAGAAGAAATTTCTGCCATGGTCTTGGACTCGTGGTGCAGTCAGTGGCATCTACCAGTGGGCAGCAAGCACCACACTAGCAGCACAGACAGACAGCAGGTCTAGTGTGGGAATCATCTGATTGGAACCAGGAACCCTGGACTCGAGTCATGGGGGGCAGACATGAACAACAGTAGGGGAAGGGGTAGAAGGTTGGTGTATAAATCTTAAATGCCTGGTTATACCTCTGAGTCCCGTCACCACATAAACCTGCTGGAGCTCTGTCCAATGTGTCTGACACTGACGGAATTCACTTATCTAGTCAGGGGTCGGGTTGTGTAGGTCCAGACGGACAAAACTACAACCATATTCTACCTGAACAGGCAAGGCAGAACTCACTCCCTTCCCTTGTGTTCTAGTGCGGCGCTCTTCTGGTGGACCTGTTTGCCTCCTGGGAGAACACCAAACAGGCTGTTTTGTGCCCACCCCCCACAGTCCAGGACACTATTGGGGAATGCCTTTCCAAGGACCTGGATTCCAGGCCTCATGTACAAAATCCCTCTCTTTTCCTTGCTCCACAAGGTAGTGGTCAAGACATGGAAGGGCAAGGTGTGGATGATCCTGATAGCTCCAGACTGATCAATGCAGTTCTGGTACCTGGATCTCCTCAGCCTCAGCAGTGGACCTCTGTGGTGACTGCCCCTCCATCTGGATCTACTAACCAGACTTCAAGGAACAGTTCTGCACCTGGACCTGCAGTCCCTGGACCTTATGGCCTGGCTCCTGAGCAGCTAGTGTTCCAAGCCTTGGGTCTCTCAGATGAGGTGCTCCACATTGTGAAGGCCTCCCAAAAAGAGTCAACTCGAAGATGCTATGCCTTTAAAAGGAAGATATTTTCTATTTGGTGTCATTGCCTGCCCTGTAGCTAGCATCCTGGATTACCTCTGGTCCCTTTCTCTGTTGGAATTGTGGGCAACACCCTAAAGGTGCACCTGGCAGTCATCTCTTCTTATCAGGTGTGGGCTGATAAGTTGATGGTGGCCCAGGAGAAAGTGGCTGGGTGCATTTTCAGGGGTCTGGACCAACTGTCCCCTCCAGTGCGTGTACCACCTTCACCATGGGACCCACTGCTGGTGTTGGCTATGCTCATGGCAAATCTATTGAACCAATGCCCAAGTGTGAGACGTCACACCTGTCATAGAAGATGGCCTTCCTGATGGCAATCATGTTAGCCAGATGGATTGGGGAACTCCAGGTGCCCTCAGTAGAGTCTCCCTATCTGGTCTACAACAGGGACAAAGTCATCTTTCACCCCAAGCTGAAGTTTCTCCCAAAGCTTTTATCAGAGTTTCACCTTAAAAGGACACTGTCCACATTCTATTTACTTTTTGGCCCCATATTAAGAAACATGCCTGCACCCCCTGCAGCAGTGTATAAGTTGATCCAGAATACACTGCAGAAACGGCTGCCTCAAATCCATACCCAATTTTAATCCATTTTATAGAAAACTGTAACTCCCTTGGTCCACTCCTTTTTGCAGCTGCCTGACACCAAAGCATGCTCAAAGCGTACTCACGGTTGTAAAATGCTCCTGAAGCACCAGTAGGCTAGCCATGGGAGAGTTTGGTCCATTTTTACCAGGTTCAGTTAAAGAATGGTTGTGGTAGCAGAGAGCATATGCTGAACTCAGCAAAGTATGTAATTTTCAAAAACAAGCACCCTAACTTCTGTAAATCCCTGTCTGAAAGTCAAAGCTGAGTCACTGGGCATATGCATGCATGCCCAGTATCACCGCTTGACTTTCAGACCGTGATTCTACTAGTTTTTAGGTCCCATTTCCAGAAAATAAACACTTTTCCTGAGTTTAACTTTCTTTGTACTAACAGAAAATGTATTTAGCTGAACTTGGGTTCCGTAGTTGGCACACGAGTCTCGGCACCATGTACAAATGTGACCACGCTTTGGCATTGGGTGCAGACAATAGTAGTGAACCAGCAGCATTCCACTTTTTATAAAAATGCTTAAAAAGTATTCATTTTTATGGGGACTCATTTGCTGCTATAAATATTATGGCACAAGAGGGACTGCTGCAGTCAGTGAAGGCATGTGCCTGAGTGCCAGGACAAAACATAAGTCAAGAGCTGACAGTGTCCCTTTAACCTCACTACGTGCAACCTCTCTCTAATTTCTAAAATCTCTCTCTGTCCTCTTTGAATTTCCAAGTACTTTAAAAATACCATCAAACTTGGCTACCCTCCGTCTCTTGAATTGTAACGGACTGTAGAATACAACAATAACGCCCTTTTACGCATCTGTTGGTTTGAGCCCGAGTATGTCCTACCATTTCATTTTCAACTTTTCAGTTCTTTCTGATATTTTCCTTCTATAAGCTCTGTCAACAATCAAATGCTTCACTGATTCCCGGTTCCTTAATTTGCACTTTAAACACATATCCAGTCTTAGCACTGGTTCTTCACTTTCCCCAGCTTCAAGTTGTTCAAGAGAAGTTGATGTTTCTTACCTGTAGCCTCCAAGAAAGGAAATTAAACTTTTTGGAAACTTTGCTATCGTATTAATACACTACATAAATGCAGTAACTTTTCATTCAATATAACGGTAACTCTATTACTTTCAGAAATATGCTTCAACCTTATTTTCACTACAGTGTGATCTCCGGTCTTTATAGTGTGCGGTAAAATGGTAACCACATGACCAAACTGAAAACTCAAAACTGGACACCTTATCATTTAAGGAAAACTGCACAAAAAGAAATCACTAGGGTTGTCCCCAACTAGGATTTCCCTGCAAAATTTAAAAATGGTCTTACCTTATAATATGCTTTTAATGGGATACTCCTATTATGCCGCAACTTCAGACCTAAAGACATACGTACGGTCATTTTGCACACACCAGACAGCTTCCTGTGATGTCCTTATGCTAATTAGTGCTGCTGACTAATGGAAGGTCGGCAGTGTTAATTAGCATAAAGACAGCACAGGAAAATGGATGGTGTGTTTGAGATTGCCTCAGGTCAATCTTTAGTTGTGACCAATAGGAATATGTTATTAAAAGCATATTATAAGATAAAAAGCAAATTGACTTATATGGGGAAAACCCCAGTCAGGGGAATACCTAGTGGCTGGGGAAGGTGATTTCATTTTTAAAAAAGTTTTCCTTTATGAAAGAAATGGTAAATTTCTGCTTTAAAAAAGATTGCATGGCATAGGGATACCACTACTTACACTGATTATATGGGTTCATGCCCAAACCCAGGTGCATGGTATCGGGCTGGCAAGAGGTGACAGTAGTGTCCCACAGGGCATTCGTGGGGTGGTATTCCCATTATATGCTTGCCTCCAGAGAGGCACCAAACAGTGTGGACAAGTATAGGTTGAGGTGTGCCATATACATGGGTCCACCTCCCCTCCCAGCATCAGATTTAGGTAATCTCATCACCATCCATGATGTTAGGCTGGTCCCAACATTGAAGGGCATGCGGGGTGAACAGCGCATCAGCAGAGGTTTGGGTCACATAAATTTCATGTTAAAAAAAAAAGCAATAACCAGATAGGTGCTACATGAATGAGCTGAAGAGTGGGATTCCAATCTGCATTAACTAAAAGCTTATATTTTACTAGTTTTTAGTCTCTTATATTACATTTTGTGTGTAAAACCCACTTTTTAAAGGCTCACTTCAATGCAGTAGTGTGCAAATATATTTGGATTTACACCTGCACTTAAGAACTGCAGTGCAAAGAGGCTTTGACCAAGAATTATTGAAAAAAACATATGGAATACAGATGAAATCCACATAGAATATACACCTGACATGTAGCAAACTGGCCACAAGGTGACACCACTGCTCAATGTTTAGACAGCACTTCTGCTTCAATAAGGCAATCCTCCTGTGAACTAACACTGATATTAGAATTTCTACATTCCCATCTCAGTGCCAAGGAAGGAGGGGCCCAAATACGTCTTTTGTTTTGAGATAAACTCCAGCAGCTGTTCAAGTGATGATGACTGCAACAATTAGACTTCTAGTATCAGCAGTGAGAGTGAGGAGAGAAAGGTTTTATAGTAACAGACAGTAGGTCTGGCCCTGAGCTAGCAGACTAATTAGATCATGAATGTGGCGGTACATTTGTCATGGAATCATGAAAGTCATGGATTCCATGATAGTTCCCAATTTTATGAAAATACCACACTTTTTGGCATCTTACATTACAGCCGCATCATTTTTGGCATTTTCCTTGACAACATCATCATTTGGGGCATTTCCATAAAAAATAACACAGTTTGGGTCCTTTTTCATGAAAACACCATGGCCGGGATATTCAAAGGGGTTGCACATGGGCGCTTAACAGTGTTTAGCATCATGTAACTTTATAACCCCGACACGATATTCAAAAAGAGGATGCTGCTGTGCAATCCCGATGTGCTGGGCTGACCAGTAATGGCGCGGCGCTAGTGTGGGGCATGCCCATGCATATTCGCAATAATCCTGATATTCAGCCCGGGATGTGCAGTGCATATGCAGGCACACACCCGCCTTGCACAGCACCGGGGGCACAAAGATGTGCCCAAAAGAACAAGTCTGTGGACACCCTCAGGCTGGCCGCTGTATTACTGGGCACAACATGGCAGCTGCCTGCAGTGGGTGGCCACCCAACCCCTCGAGCCACAGGCCGAGCGTCGGGCCCCCCCACCTGATCGCAGGCTGAAATAGAATATATACTCCCTGGTGGTCTAGTGCACCTGCTCCCCGGCCCGATCACGGATGTAGTCATTGTACAAGACTCCCTGGTGGTCTAATGGACCAAAACCCTGCCTGATCGCGGGCTTAGTAATTTTAAAAGACTCCCTGGTGGTCTAGTGGACCGTGTCCCAGCCCAATCATGGGCTCAGTAAATTAGAATACATCCCTAGTGGTCCAGCGGTACCCCCTCCCCACCTGCCCACTCAGACCCGCCACCCCGCTCCCCCCCAGTCAGCGGCAGGTGGCAGCTCCCCACCAGCAAGCCACCTGGCCGCCAGCTGACTGACAGCATACAGTACGGCTATATGCCCATTGGTCCATGGTGTGGGCCAATGGGCATGCAGACTGTAATGTACTACACAGTCCCGATATGTGAATGAAGTCCAGTACAGTAGTGTGTAGTCTGCACGCCCATTGGCCCATGCCATGGATCAATGGGCGTACAGCCATACTGTACGCTGTCAGTCAGAGGGTAGCCAGGTGGCTTGCGGGTGGGAAGCTGCCACCCCCCGCTGACCGGGGGTGGAGCGGGTCTGAGTGGGCGGGTGGGGAGGAGGGTACCGCTGGACCACCAGCGATGTATTCTAATTTGCTGAGCCTGCAGTCGGGCTGGGATACGGTCCACTAGACCACCAGGGAGTCTTTTACACTTACTAAGCCCGTGATTGGGCAGGAGTTCAGTCCATTAGACCACCAGGGAGTCTTTTACATTTACTAAGCCCACGATCAGGCAGGGTTTCAGTCCATTAGACCACCAGGGAGTCTTTTACAATTACTACACCCGCATTCGGGCTGGGGAACAGGTCCACTGGACCACCAGGGAGTCTTTTACAATTACTAAGCCCGCAATTGGTCTGGGAGGCAGGTCCACTGGACCACCAGGGATTCTTTTACAATTACTAAGCCCGTGATCGGGCGTAGGGGTGTGTTGCCGCCGAGGGGCAGGGGGCGTTGGTCCCCGACGGCTGCAGCCTGGCAGGGTGCCAGGTGCAAGTTGCTGGGGATTGGCGCACCTGCATACAAATGGGGCCATAATAACATGCAAATGGCCCCATTTGTGCCTTGCATGCATAATAGCCCCATTTGCATACCCACTGCTGAATATCGTGGTTCTCTTGCCACTTGTGCTGGCACAGTGCACAGTGCCACTGCACCATGCGCAATGCAGGCGGCCATGATGCCATATTCAACAGTGCTGAGCCATGGCACAGCACTGTTGAATATTGCCCAGACCACACCCTGGTGCATCCCAGTTGTGCTGCGCCCAGGCTTGCGCTCCTGCCTGGTGCAGTCTGAATACCAGGCCCCATATGTTTTGGTGTTTGCAAAAAGACCGATCCATGATTTTGCATCTCACCACCACAATGCGCTTGTTTCCCAGTCAGCCCCAGTGTTTGATTTGGCGGCCTGCATGAGAGACCTGATCTCTCAGATAGCAGCATAATGCACTGCCTCCTAATACTGGGCCAATGAAACAATGTAATTTGTACAACATGCAAATCGTTGCTGATGTCCTTCTGTGAAAAAAATGTCAAAATACATGTCATTTATTAACTACACGGAGGAGCTATGATTTTTTTTCCATACAGATTTTTATGGTATTTTTGTCTTTTTCTCCCCAATCCCAGCCCCTTACCTTGGACACGTGCATGTGGAGGCATGTGCACACTGCGTCTCAAGGTGCCCTCCCTTCGTGTTGCCCCTGCCACCTACGCTAACCACCGGACCTCCACCCGGTGGCAGTGGGACTACGGGGATGGTGACCACCCCCAGGAGAGGACAGCTGCTTTCTGGCTTGCTCAGTCCTGCTCTGATCCTCCCCCTTCCCCATGCTGGCACCCTGATGACCTGAGTCCGTTCCCGAACCTGGGTCACCGGCGTAGCGTGAGGTAAAGCGTCCAGTGCAACAGCCCTCAGCATCACCAAGCTGGCAGGATCTATGATTTTTTATTACTTTTGCTATGACTTCCAGGATTTTTGTCATTTTGATCACAATATCATGAAAATATTCGGAAAAATTAAAAAGCAAACCTTGCAAAAACATTTTGTAACTGTGGTCTTTGAGTTGGTTATACGCTTCATGAGGAGGCCAGCAAGGTTATTTAACAATCTTTGTAATAACATAGTAATTTAAAGAGGATGTGCTTAGCAAGGATGTATATCTTAAAGAATGAAGGCTTGGGGCCTTTATATGCCTCTGTAATCATTTTGTTTGTTTTTGTTTTAGTTACCATCTCATCATTTTATTTGTATTTTGTGAACTACTAGTAAAAAAAGGAACACCATAGAATTCTTGTGGTGTGATGTGTGAAAAGCTGGCAGTGTACTTCAATGGGAAACTGCAAACTTATTTTCAGGTTTTTATAGAGAAACAGCACTTTTTACCACCAAAAAATTATATATTTTTTAGAAATATGCATTTTGAAAACATGTGATATTTTGTTATAACTTAGCTGGTATCATGTTCTTCTTAGGCAGATATTACTTGGAAAGAAAAAAAAGAGAAGCCAATTACTGTTTTAAAAATTGTAAAGTCATACAGATGGACCACAATAGAGCAGACATACAAAAGGCACAGTTTGTTGCTGAAAGAAGTATTTATTTTTTTTTAGAAAAAAGATAGAAAAATATATTTATTTTCTCACTGAAATAAACTGGGCTCCTAAGTAACTGGCAGTTTCTGACATTACAATTCAATTCTTTTTTCTAGCACTGTGAAAAGCAAAGGCTAAAACATCTTGGTTCACTGCACAAACAAACTATTTTATTATAAAAGCAGAAAGTAATTACTAACACATCAGCATACAGTACGTATAATAGTCAGTTGCCTATTTATTAGATGTAAATACTTACTCTTTAAGGTTAGGTGGGGTAGAGCCAGCCCAGTGGAGCTGAGGGCTGAAGTGCTGGATGCCTTACCTCGCTCTACACCGGCAACTCATGTTCGGGAATGATCACGGACCACTGGGTGTCAGCAGGGGAGGAGAGGGATTGAGCGTCCAAGGGACTGCTCTTCCTCTCCGGGGGGGGAGGGGGGACTCCAGTGGTCAGCGCGCTTCTGGCCCTAGTGGAGGCTGGGAGAGAGTGCACAAATGCTGTGAAAAGGGGCTGAGAAGGGGCAGACACTGGGAGGAGCATGTGCAGACATGTGTGCACTCCCTCCACTGGCATCATTGCATGCATGCCCGTCTCATGTAAGGGGGAGCAAATGTGGAAAATGGTCCCACCAGTCATGCAGTGTGAAGCAGCCACCTGCTGCATTTCCAGACCCTGAATGGTGCTCCCTGAACTGGATCCAGTTCGAGATGAGTTGATCTAAAGGGGGGCTCCTCACCACCCCACCACGGGGGGTAATCTGTGGGGGAAGAAGGGATGCTGCCTGATGTCAGGGTGCAGGGCTGGACTGGTGGCTGGAGATGGGAGCCGACTGGGGGACCTGGGGCAGAAATAGATAAAGTAAAAAAAAAAAAGGTTAGGTGGGGTACTAGATGCATTATGTCCATCCTCATTTCATAAGCAGGGATGAAAAAAAATATTCTGTAAAAACGTTTACAGGGATTCCCTACCCAAGGGGTACCCACTGGTTTCCTTGTGAAGCAAAACTTTACCCAGGCTTACCTTGAAAGCCTTATTGTCTTTATATGCACTGTCTTCACTGGTAGGCTGTTTCTCAGGTCCACCACCCTTTCAGAGAAAAGGTGCATCCCAATGTTACCCCTGAATTTACCACTTCTGAGCTTCAGGTCCTGTCCCTGCATCCTTACAAAGGGCACAAGATCACGCATCTCCATATGTTCAATCATGTTGATATCCTTGAGTATGCAAAAGACTAAGGCTTTGTCTCCTCTCATCTGCCCCTTCTCCAGGGTGAACATGTTAAGGGCCTTCAGACTCTTCTCCTAGCTTTTGTCCCTATAGTCCTCATCATTTTGGTCATTTTGCATTGCACCAGTTTGGCTGCATCAATATTCTTTTTGAATTGCGGAGTCCAGAACTGCACATAGTACTTCCGGTGGGGCCTGACCAAAGCCATTTTTTGTGGCAACCCTATTAGGGAAAAAACATTTAACTGCTCACACTCATGGGGTTATCTAGAACTACAGAATTCTATCACCGTCACAAATGTCTGAGTCACAAAAAGTTTGAGGTTCCTATAGCAGGGTTCGCAGATCTACAGGGATTCCTGTATTTTACTGGGATTTGGAGCCAGCTTTACTATCTTCTTACCTACTGTGTGAGACTCTGCTCTGCACAGCAAACTGCATGTCATTTGTTTTTTTATTTAGCAAACTCTAGTGTGTTGCAATATTTTACTTGAGCCCTGTTCTATGAACAGGAAGAGGGACGCTACAGTCCGATTTATTTTAGAAGTTTTCAGTGCTTCAGTCCTTTTAAGGTGCTTACCACCTTTACTGCAGGAATAGCTCTGTGGTGCTTGTAATTAACTCTGCAGTTTAAAAGTGCTTGAATTTCAGCAAGCAGCTGATAACACTTACGGGTGGGGCTGCTATATAACTGCACACTCCAGCAAGCAGAATGCTTTACTATCTTCTTACCTACTGTGTGAGACTCTGCTCTGCACAGTAAACTGCATGTCATTTGTTTTTTTTAGCAAACTCTAGTGTGTTGCAATATTTTACTTGAGCCCTGTTCTATGAACAGAAAGAGGGACGCTACAGTCCGATTTATTTTAGAAGTTTTCAGTGCTTCAGTACTTTTAAGGCGCTTTGCACCTTTATTGCAGGAATAGCTCTGTGATGCTTGTAATTAACTCTGCAGTTTAAAAGTGCTTGAATTTCAGTGAGCGGCTGATAACACTTACAGGTGGGTCTGCTATATAACCGCATACTCCAGCAAGCAGGGTGAGCTTCGGCAGGGCGTGCTCATCACGCGCAAAGACACGCGCATCCTCGTGCATGTTTTGCATGTTTAGCATGATAGAGTGAAAGAGCAGGCATAGTGGACTATATCCTAAGTTACAGAAAGCATCTACCTCATTCCCCTGTGATATAGCATCTGTTGACAGGTAATAATCAACCCAGTACCCTTCACTGCAGTGTTAGCTTCTTTAAACAGAGAAGTCTTAGTCTGAACGATTAGCAGTGTTTGCACCTCAGAAATAGGGAGCAATATCTGTTACTGGGGCATAGAATTTCTAATATTTATAGATTTATAACTTGTTCCTTTTTTTTTCTTTTCTGTCTCTAATAATTACATCATATAAGGTCATGGATACATTTATTCAGATAGTGAATGGAGGAAAAGTCATACTCTGTAAGACATGTAATATGTATATGATTGCTTCAGAATTACCATTAAATTACCATTTACATGTGCCAAATGTATTGATAATAAAGATATGTCAGCATTATTGGTCCAGTTTAATAACAGGCTCAGTGAAACTGAGCAAAGTCAGATGGACATGGCTGACCTTTTCAAGTTCGATTACAAGCTAATACAAAAACACCAGATCTTACAAATTGCACTGAAGTCCTTGCCCCCATCAGTAACACCCTAATAAACAAAAAAGGGTAAGGGAAAAAGATGATAACACTGACCCAGAGGATGTCTGGTACAAAGCTCAACATCTAAAACATCCCAAAAAAAGGGGGAAGGAGAGCCAAGCAATTTAATCTCAAAATCATTAATTCATTTGAGCCCTTAAACTTAGATATCCCCCAAGAAGAGACAATGGGTACATCTGTTTCTCTAAATGAAGACATTACCTCAGATACACCTACTTTTATAAATGTTGAATCTCAACCAATGGGCATTGAACAGAATTTGACCCCAGATCAACCCTTAATAACATTTGATACAACTTCTATTGCTTCACAGAAGTTTGACCAAAATATGGAACTCGAGGTTACCCTGCCTAGAGAAACTGAAATATATGTACTCGGTGATTTTACTATTAAGAGACTAGACCGAGCAATTTGTGACGGGGACAAAGCACATAGAACACTTTCATGTTTTAAGGGTGCCAAAATATTGGACATTTTAAAAATTATTAATAATATAGTATGTCAAAACAATACTAGGAAATTAGTGATTATTCATGCAGGAGCCAATAATATATTTCATCAAAACGCACATCAAATTAAGCAGGAATTTGTCAATTTAACGAACAAACTTGCAGATCTTGACTGCGATATCTTTTTTTCCAAGATACTCCCGATCCCTAGAGCAACTTACAGACAAAACTGTATACTAAAGGAAGTAAATAATTGGCTAAGACAATGGTGCCTAAAGCAAAACATCTATTGTATAACACATTGGGAAGATTACAATGATAATTATGAAATGTTTAGTCCAGATGGATTGCACCTCAATAAAATAGGATCACAATTTCTTAGTCAACAGTTTAATAATTCAATAGATGCAGCTTTAAACTAAGAGATGGGGGGAGGTGATATTATTATAAATAAAGTATCATCAGTTAAAAAACAAAAGTATCCAAGTTATGAGTGGAATATAAATCTTAATACTAGATCCCATGAAACTTGAAAACTTAAAAAGAGAAAAAGGAAAAGGAATTCAAAATCTGGTTCAATAAATCAAAAAAGTGCATCTAACCAGAAGAATATTGTATTCAATGAGATTCAGGAATATGAAAAAAGAGATAAGAGAATTAAAATTCTATTGACTAATGCTCGCAGTCTAACAAATAAACTTGAATTAAAATACATTCTTTTAAATAAAGAGGTGGACATCTGTTGTGTCACTGAAACATGGTTTACTAATAATGACTGGAATACTGACATCTCTGGTTACACAATTTTTTAAAAAAATAGAGAGAGTGCTAAGGGTGGGGGTTTAGCAATCTATATATCTAACAAATTTAACTGTCATGAAATAGCAAATGATTCTATAGTTGAGACATTTTGGGCTAAAATCGAATTAGGTTATGAAACCTTAACTGTAAGCCTTTATTACAGATCACCTAGCCTGAATCTCGATGAAAATTTTGTCTTTTTGAAGCAGTTAGATAATACTGAGGTAAATGGTGATTTAATAATTCTTGCTGATTTTAACTTACCCCATATAAATTGGGAAACATTCAAAACTAACAGTAATATTGAACGACAGTTTCTTGAAACCACCCTCAAACATGGTTTGGACCAACTAGTGACTATTCCTATTAGGAATAATAATATACTTGATCTCATTTTCACAAATAATGCTGACCTTCTTATGTCTCCTGTCATTTTGCCACCTTTGGGCAATAGTGATCATAATATGATCACATGTGATATCATAAAACACGTAAATGGCAACAAAGGGATAAGTAAGTTCAAAAAATTACTACAAAGCAGACTACAATAATATAAAAACATGTTTGACTTCATGGAATTGGTCAAATGACCTAAGTAACCTTGATATTGAGCTTGTGTGGGAAAAAATAAAAGCTAAAAAAGATCACTGTCTAAACATTTGGGTACCTGATAGAATAAAATATAACAAAAATAATAAACAAAGAATACCCTTGTGGTAGACTAAAGATTTAAAGCATATCATAAAAAAGAAACATTGTGCCTATAACAAATATAGTAAGTCCAAAAAAGCCTGTGATTGGTGTAAGTTTTAAAAACTTGCTATGAAAACTAAACAAATAATCAAAAAATCAAAACAAAATTTAGAGGTTAATTTAGCAAAAAACATTAAAGACAGTAAGAAAAAGTTTTTTTAATTATATTGGTTCAATAAAACAAACTCATACTGGAATAGGACCCTTAAAATTAGATAATAAGATAATTACTAGTGAAAAAGAAATGACTCTAGAATTCAATTAATATTTTACAAGTATATTTAAACAATCAGATTTAATACTTCCTGACACATAATATGCACCAGAAATCATATCATTCTTTTCAGAACAAGATACAGTAGAAGCTATTAACAAAATCAAATGTAATACTTCTCCCGGTCCTGATTGTATTCATCCCAAATTTGTGAAAGAAGTATCAAAAGAACTCTCCGGACCACTAATTTATTTATTTAATATGACTATAAATCAAGGAAGGGTTCCTCAATCTTGGAAAGTGGCAAACATCACGCCCATTTTTAAAGGTGGTAATAGACAGATAACTAATTATAGCCTATTAGTTTAACTTCACTTATCAGTAAGATTATTGAAAGATTAATTCATTCTAAAATTTCTGAACACATTAAAAGTTCTGGTAGCACAGATATTTCTCAGCATGGTTTCTCCACTGGTAGGTCATGTTTAACAAACCTTCAAAGCTTCTTTGAGCCAGTTAGTGATGTGCCGGATAATGGCCTTCCGGTGGATGTTATATTTTTGGATTTTGAAAAGGCATTTGATACTGTTTCACATAAAATTCTGATTGAACATCTTCACAACATAAACCTGGATACGCATTTTATTAATTGGATCTCATCATGGTTACATAACAGATATCAAAGGGTGGTTGTTCGTGGTCACAAATCCAACTGGAGTTTAATAACTAGTAGAGTACCACAAGGCTCTGTCCTTGGACCTCTACTTTTCAATATAATGATAACTAGTATGCAAACATCTAAAGACGAATGGATAAACAAATACACAGACAACTGTAAATTAGGTTGTATTGTGAACAACACTTTATCAGCAAACATATTACAAGATAATTTAAATAACTTAACAAATTGGGCAGTAAAAAACAATATGAAATTCAATCCTGCAAAATGTAAAGTTATGCACATGGGGAATAATAACAAAAAGTACACATATTCAATACAAAATGTAAACTTTGTAAATGTAAAGTTTGGTTCGACCTCACTTAGATTACTGTGCTTCATTTTGTGCCCCAACCTCTACTGGCTATCAGCAAATGACAGAAAGAGTACAGCGTAGAGTAACTAAAAGGATTGAAAAAATGTCTGAAGTAGATTATAGTACCAGACTAAAAACATTACAACTATACTCTTTGAAGTATAGAATTCCAAGAGGTGATCTAATTTACACTTATAAAGCATACCAAAATGACTATTTGTTAAACTCTATTGGATTAGAAAAATACTTTGTAAATAATTTTACTAGATCTCATAATTTGAAGTTAAAATCAACCATATGTAAAACTAACAAAAGGTTGACATTTTTTACATGGAGAATTCCTGCAATTTGGAATACACTACTAGCTGACATTATAAATAGTGAAAATATAGAACAGTTTAAAAAAAGACTTGACGAATATATGGGTGATAAGAAATTTTACTTCCACCGCTGACACAGCAGGTGGCGAGTTCAGAAATGGGCATCTCACCTTTTGAACTTGTACCTGTCTATGAATCTATGAATATACAGGAACATTCTTCCCATAGACTTGTATTGGTTATACAGGAAAACAGAGCAATTCGGTTTCCATAGGAAACAATGTAATTTACAGTGAAACACAGGGAAATTGACCTGGAGTTACAGGGAAAATGCCAAATAAATCTGGGAGCACTGATATGGTGTAGAAACTTCATTAAAAAAAAACTTTTACTTCATATGAGAATTCCAGGCAGTGTTTCACTCAACATTATAATGACGTGTCTCATTATCCTTAGCCAGGACATGCACAATAGGCTGGTCAAGCACTTTATTCAGGCTAACTGCTGCTGAAGTGTCATACTTTTTTCCCGTTCTCCCTTCAAGACACTTCAGCAGCAGCTCTCAGCCATGTATGTTTCTCTGTTTTTTGTTTTGTTTGTTGTTGTTTTTCCCTCTCCGTCTCTCTCTCTCTCTCTCTCTCTCTCTCTCTCTCTCTCTCTCTCTCTCCCTCCCTCCCTCTCTCTGTCTCTCTCATATCCTCCATCTACTGAGAAGGTTGGAACGTCAAGTCCCTTCAGGGTCCTCACTGTAAATGGTCTCTGCAACAACCCTCTGGTTGTGGGTACCATGAAAACTATACAGCCACCACACCTGGGTACTGTGGAGAATTGCCACTAAAACTGCACTTTTAGTACCACAGCATAGAGGTTCTCAGGGTCCAAAAAACTTGCTGGCATCCAAATGTGGCCCTCAGAACTTATTGGTGGCCTCACATCTTTTTTACTCCAAACCCTTGATAAAACATGCCTCTTCTTATACATTATATAGCAAGTCAAGTTACTGGTGCCTAATCCCTTTAAATTTATCTGCCATGTTTTATCAAGGCACTAAGTTCCATAACATTGTTACTTGGGGCTCTAAAGACCCCTTTGGTCACATAAAGCTGTCCTAGTGGCTGTATGTGGCCATTGTGGACTCATCTGAGGAACAGTAACTTAGTTGATGTTGTTCACCACACATATTATGTCCCCCAAGGGTCCCAGTTGGAAACAAGTTCTATGGTCTCTGCTTTCTTACCTGGTAAAATATCTTACAAATAAATATGCTAATTTGTACTTATAAAATGGCATTAACCAATGCAGGAACATTATTGGTAGAGACACGTCCCTTGACCATGCATTAAAACACTATTCATGCATGTTAAGGTCTCCAATCTTCTTTTTATGCCTAAAAAAAACTTTTTTAAAAATATGCACCATACACAGCATCTCTAGGGTAAACACCAGCAATAGAGTGGTAGGTGGCCAACATCAGCAGAGCCTGAGAGGGGCATGAGGTAAGCACAGGTTCACAATGGGCTTACTAACTGCATGAGTGATAAGAAGCACAGGTAGTAGCAGGTTGAAGAACAAATGTGTGCAAATGGGGGGGGTGTCCAGGACGTGACCTGCACAGGAGTCATGCATACAGATGAATACCACACCACAGTGCAGACCAAACCAGTGTGAGGGAGACTGTTGTGGTACCCCAACACAGATGGCACTGTAGACAGGGACATCAACTGGCTGCTAGTGTTTGCCCATGTGTGCTCTATGTTACATATGGTATGACACAGAGCTGTACCAAAAGTTGGGTATTCAAGGCTATGCTAGCCCTGTCAGCACCACAGCCCAGCAGACAGCTGGTGAGCATGGAGCACAGTAGTATGAAGGTGCTGGCCATACTAGCATGATGGCAGGGGAGCTGATAGGAATGCTTCACATGACTGGCAGCATAAGGCACAGGGAGGGCAATACATATGCTTCTGTTGCAAGCAGCATACATATGGCTACCATCAGTAACCCGTACATGCAATGTCTGCAACATGATGGGTCAATATAAACAATATTTTACATAGCACAGACATGTACCACTGTATATGACACCAGGGCTGCCAGGTGAAACATGTGCCACAGCCCTGTGCATTCCACATTGCAAGGTACATACCATGTCCAGAACCAGATGGTCTCCCATCACTGCCCACCTGCTGTTCCCAATCTCGATGGCAGTGGCGGTCCCACTTGGAACCCTCTACAATCTCCTTGCTGTCCTGGCACCCTTGACGGACCAACCTGGTCCCATCTGCTCCTGTCCCAGTCCTGGCAGCAGTGGAGTGAAACACAGTGGACATCAGAACAATACGAGACCATGTAAGCCATCACTGTGCATGACCCAGGCAGATGTGTCATGTGGTGTTCTACACAATGCATACCAATGTAGCCATGTACAGTGGCGGTAACACACCGAAGTCCAGTGATGCACATGATTAACAGCATGCAGTATGATACTAGAACACTACAGCTAAAAAGGCCACTGTGGTGATACAGTCATAATGAGCAGGCAATGGTATGATGCGTCACAATGGTACCACAAAGTCATAAACTAGTACAGTCTGTGGGTTGCCAGTCAGTTGCATTGCCAGGCCATTCATGGACTTTACCCACCCATCACCCAGCAACACTGAAGCTATTCCAGTGTGTGCACATGCATCCCATAACCAGGTGAACAGTATCAACAGGGGCACCATCCACAGTCACATGCTGTACCATAGCATTATGGTGATGGGGCACCCACCCAGTGTCACTCAGTCAACACAGTAATAGGATGGTAATGCACATGGCACATATGTTAGAATGGGCAACGTACAGGGACATGTGCATCAGGGGTGAGATATACAGTACAGAACAGCACATTGGCTTGTGGGTACGCACATAAGGCATGGAATGCTACACACCCACTGGGACTGTCACATGGCCTGTGTATGGGAGCAGCATAACACAAGTGTGTGAGCTGGTCCAGTGTGCATGCATAGCCACTACACATGAAACACACACTGTGTGGCACCTGTGACCAACCTGTGACATACCTCCACCATGACCAGCACTGCATGCCTCATTGACAGGTACAAATTAGACACTGCCAGAAATTATACATACATGCCACATGGCTATGTATATAGTAACAATGTCAACCAGTACCCCTAACAAAGGTACAGAGGTGAGCAGAGGGTGCTGTCCCCCATGATTGGTGGGGCAAGACTGCACAGAAACACTGGTCCACAACCACTGGGACACATGTCCAAGGGGGCATGCATCTCTGTCATGGGACACCCTGGGATATCATGGGTGCTGCTCAGTACCTAGAAGGTAAGAACACATACCTACAAAGCTAGTGATGAGCATAATCATACCTGAACAAATCCACATGAACACATGGCACTCATGGTGGTTGTACTTAACTCCCCCCCCCGGCACACTGCCAATTGCTGCAGTGGCCTTCAGCTCCACTTGCCACTGTGGTTTTCTCCAGCACAGGTCATCCCATCTGTGCCAGCACTGCAGTGTTGCCCTCCAGGGCCTGCAGGCATATCCCATGTTGTAATGCCATGTTGTGTAGGAGACAACAGGCAAGGAAATGCCACAGACATTGTGTGGGCTATATTCTAGGGCACCACCAGATCTGTCAAGGCAGTGGAACTGCATTTTGAGCATGTCAAAGACATGGTCAATAATGCTGTGGGTTGCTATGTGGACTGAGTTGTACATGCCCTCTGCAACATCCAGGAACAAAGTGGATATGCACTGTCCCCTTTGTAGAGAATATACATTTGTTATTATTTGCCATAAGTGCCAGTTACATTCTGCCCTATGAGTTATGGCATGTACTCTCCAATGAGGTGCCCACTTGGTATGTCTCCTTGCTCAGACCTCTGGTACAGAGTGAAATTGTTCCAGATGAAGGCATTGTGTGCACCTCTAGGAAACTGTGCCAGGGCATTAATTATGCACCCTGTGGCATCACACACCACATGGATACTGATGAAGTGATACCTCTTGCGGTTGACGTAGGTCTCCATCCCATCTCTAGGTGGTGCACAGATGGCCACATGTGTGCAATCAATGGCACCTAGCACTGATGGTAGGTGGGCAACCCAACAGAACTGCCATATGGTTGCTGTTCACACTGCTGGTGTGCTGGGAAATGTGTTGAACTCCCCAGTATGGGGAACGGTTCAGTCAGGAACTGGCTCAGCAGGCAGGATATTGCAGACTGGGAGATACCAGTGTTGTCACCAGCTGGTATTTGAACACTCCCTATGGCAAGTAAGTAGAGTGCTGCTGTGTCTTTAACTCAACAGACATGGCGTGGCTGCAGTGGGTGTCATCCATAGCTCATCATGGAACAGTTCACACAAATGCATTAACATGGCCCATTGAGCCTCTACCAGCCCACGATCTGCTCATCACAGAGCTCCATGAAGTTAAATCAGCCTGGGACTGTCTGTTCACATCATAGTGCCTCCTTCACCTGTGCTGTGGCCAGGGAGGCATTCTCCCCTTCGATGTTATACATGACAAGCTGTACGCATAGCCATTGCCGGGGGGGGGGTTCATCTGGTTCGAAAGAACCCCCCTTTTGAAACTCCCTCTTTATTTTTCATTATTTGTAAAAAAAAAAAAAAATGTCATTATTTCTGTTTATTTTTTTACTGTTACAGAGTGCTAATTCACAAGGGATGAACCCCAGCACTTTCTCTCTGCATGCGCCCCTCCCCCATCTGCTGCTAATCAGCTCTCTCAGTACCAGTAAGATGACTGGAGCTTCTTTATGAGTCTTTCTCTGCACCCTCCCCATATGACTGGCTGGCCAATTGCAGCTTACATCAGCACTGTGAATGTGACCTCAATACAGCACAGCCGCTGCCTAGAATTCACGCTGTCAGCTAGCACTGGAGGAAGATGGAGCGTGGTGGCAGGCTCAGAGATGACGTCACCAGGAGAGCAAAAAAGAAGTAGAGGACCTGCGACTTATAATAATATCAGTCACCCGGCTTATAAATTTTGCTGGTCACTATTGCGAAGATGTGTCCCTTAATAACTGTATATCAAGGCAAAAGCAGTTGGGCAAGGGAGCTTTTGGGTGGTAGGGCTGAAAATTTAGAAATAAATTATTTAAATCCTCCTCTATACAAAAGTAAAGTTTTCTTGTTTCATATGCCTGTTTTAAATTTTCATAAGTAAAGCAAAAGAGGTACCACAGTGGAAAGGCATTGTAAGTGTTTGGAAGGGTCTGGCTGGGATCTACACTGCCACCTCACTAATTGTGCTGTTCAGAGAGGTCTTCACTGTGTTCTCATTTTCATTGACATTCAGTTCCACTTTTGTCTGTGTCATCTGTGCAAGATGCCGTTAAATTAAATAAGTTGTGATGTGTTTTCTCCAGATGACCACATGTGCCTATAGAATGACATTTGTTGCTACAGTTCAGTGTTTTGAAAATACCCACTGTACGTTTGGAAGCATGGTGGGGTGCGGTTGGGGGTTGGGGGTAGGCATTTAGGAGATGATAACTTTGCACTCGAAATCCCCACCACTGTCAAATTACCTTTCCCGTCACTCCCTTTGTCATACCTACCACATTGGAGAATGAAGTGGGGGCAATAATTATAGTACTCAATATTGAACTAAGAATTATGTTACAGATTTTTTTCCAAGCAGGGTGCCTGGAATAGAAACATAGAAATATAGACAATGACTGCAGAAAAGACCAGCGGTCCATCCAGTCTGCCCAAGTTCCCTATAATCCCTGGAATCTACTGTTCCTCCAGGGTACTAACCCTCCCCATCCTCTCTCTAGTCTCCTCCTTGGTTCTGTTGCCCTCAGTAACCACTATTCCCTTCATTATGTCCCAGCCCTGCTTGAATCCTCAGACTGGTTTTACACCCACCATTTCAGCTGACAGACTGTTCCAAAGTTCCACCACCTTTTCCATAAAGTAGTACTTCCTCACATCTCTCCTGAACCTACCTCCTGTTAATTTCCATTTGTGTCCATGTGACCGCGAATTGGTACTCAGGCTAAACAGTACCCCGCAGTTCACTTTAATTCGATTCAGGAACTTGAAGATCTCTGTCATATCTCCTCTCTCCCTTCTGGTCTCCAGTGAGTACATATTTAGTGCCTTGAGGCGCTCCTCATAGGATTTGCCCTGCTGTCCCTGAATAATTTTAGTTACTCTGCGCTGCACTGTCTCCAACCTATCCTTATCCTTTCTGAGGTGAGGACTCCAGAACTGGGCACAATATTCTAGGTGAGGCCTCACCAGGGATCTATAGAGGGGAAGTATTACCTCCTTTCTTCTGCTATCAATACCCCCTACCAATACATCTCAACATCCTGCTAGCCTTGCTACAGGCCATGTTGCACTGACTCAATTATTTAAATGGTATACTGAGTTGTGGATGGTGGGGGTTACAGTAAGGGGTAGAGGGAGTTCAGATATGAGTTATTTAGACTTAAAATAAGCCACAAAAGTGCACCGCTGAGCATACCATAGCCCATGGTTTTTGGGGCCTATCAGACCCAGACCCCTGCCCTAGTAGCAAGCCAGTACTGCAGTAAGTTAGTAGTGTACAATACCCAGCCAAAACCAGTTGCAGACTCTGCATTGAGGTTTAGTGCATTAGTATTTGCTGTCTCTATATCTATCTACCTATATATGTAATAGATAACCTACTCTAAGGTGTGCGGTCGTGCTCTGATATACGCACGCCTTGGTGTGTGTTGTCATGCATGAGACCGCGGGCCGAGTGTGTCAACCACACAAGGTGTGTGTATATCAGAGGGTGACTGCACATCCTAGAGTGGGTTATCTATCTTATAAAATGGCAAAATTGTTTTGGAGGGGGGTAAAAGTGCAGGTGTGCATTCACGCTCTGATATACGCATGGTCATGTGATGTGTTTTATACAATCAGAATGCTGAATTTATTTACTTTGCTTCCCATTTTATAAATACACACACACACACACACACACAAAAAAAAAATCTGAGCCACCCAGATAGTAATAATTGTCCTTAGAGCAGGAGGTGGAGGGGAGCTCATAGACGAGTCATTCTGGTTTAAAATAATCCACAAAATTAGCCACAGGGCATCTAGTACCCCAAAGCTTCTGGGCTCAGGTGGCCCCCAGACCCCTTTCCTACACACCAGTAGCTACAGCTGCAGATATTAAAACTCATAACATAATATATCTGAGACAATGTCTTAGGTATATTACATTAACAGCATCTTGCTGCCCTCCGGTAGTGAATACATATGTATTCACCCTGCAGCCAGCCAGATAATAATTTTGTTTAGAGCAAGGAGTGTAGGAGATCTCAGATATGACTTCTTTAGCTTCAAAATAAGCCACAAAATGCACCACAGAACAACTGTAGGATCCCATGGCTTCTGGGGTACTGACGGCCCTAAGAACCACAGCTTTTTTTTGAAAGTCTCAGACTGCATAAAAAGAACCCCCTTTGTGAAAATCCTGTCAACGCCCTGGTACGACATGTGTAATGTGGGCTATTTCATCAATGGTGCCACTCAGGTGTGCTATTGGTATGGTGCCTCCTATGTGTTTGTGCTGGGATAAGGTTGCCTTTTACAATTCTTATTTCACACCACACAATTGAGTGCACCCCACCTTTTGCAGTGCTATCCATCTGAGAATAATTTTGTCTGTCATATTCAGGCGACTGACCCTGTATGCATGTAGCATATGTTAAGTTAGTGCTCAAGTGCTGTCACCTTAGCATAGGGCTCTGGACCCACTGATAATGGTGTCTGTGCTCTGTAGCATACATAACAGCCTTTGCATGGCACAGACATATTTTGCACTGCACAGTCACTCTTACTATGGAGTCTTTTATTCCGGAGTATTTTATTTCAGGATCACATCTTGCCACCAGTGTTTTGCAGTTAACCTGGCACAATATTGGTGGTCAGAGGAGGTGCCAGCTGTGGCCTTATGGATTAAGATGTTGCTGCATAGCATGAAAATAGAACATACACAGTATGTGGCCAGAAACCAGTTAGATTGATATCAAAAAATTGGGGGCCCCCTAGAGAACATATTACACCAGCCATGGTTCCTTACTTCTAGTGATAGGAACAACTGAGAGAATAGCTACTACCCAGCTATCTGTGGCCAGATTATTTGTGTTCCAATCCAAGCTTAAATGACTTGTATATAGAATGACAGCATCCCCATGACAATTTTGTACTACACTGTATATGACAGATTATTGTCTGTGAAGCACTGATCTCTCTCTATGTCGACTATATGTACTATGTACCAGCAAATGCTGATCCAATATGTGTGTTATCATGCTGAACATCAAAATAAAGTTTACAAAAAAAAAAAACACTTCTTCATGGTGGACAGGATTTGGTTCAGTTAGAAAGATGTGTAACAATATCTTAAAGAGCTACTGATGCCTTGAATAAAACTTTGAAAAACAATAATTAGATACGATTCAACTTGCATTCTATTCCATATATTTATCTTCCCCATTATTTATCACTGAGAAAATTTGCATGAATACATGATCTTTATCCTTTAGAGTTCCCTTACAGTTTATCTGCCTCTATAGCTTATTCCCTACTTCAAGTCACAATCCTCTGTTGTGACATCACAATCTGTTAGCATGAGAGTAACTGTGATGTCACAAGCAGTGCATTATGACCTCAGGTAGGGAAACAGCATCAGGAATAGTCGAACTCTTCAGGAACAAAGATTTTGTTTTGATGCAAATGACCTAAGTGGCAAATAATGTGGAGGAGGAATACTGAACTAACATGACATACATGCTGAACTGTGTCTAAATATTACGTTTTGTTAAAGCTGTCCTGAAGGTATCAGCTGCTGCTATATTGCAATTCCCAAAGCTTATGAACCACATTATTACTGCAGTGAAATTATGGGTGGTGGATCATTTTCCAAATACATTTTTTATGCCAACTCAACCCAAGGAAATTACAAGATAATAAACAGTTCTGTTCTCTTAACTTTTATAAATAGCAACATCAGTATTAGACTTCTGAAGTGCTCAACAGTAACTGCATACTCACAATCAAAAACATTTTTGTACTGCCAAAACCATAGTAATAAAATGAAATGGTTCTCTCACCTGATGTGTTAATCAGTACTGCAATCTGATATGTCTGCTTTGATCTCACATGTCAGTGCATTATGCTGTGCAACAATTAACATTTGCAGTGTCTGGGTTTTTATGTTTGCTTGCACGCATGTGCAAGAAACATAGTGTGACAATCCAAAATGCAATGCAGTACAGTTGAAAGAGAGCACCGCTTCCAGTGAGCAGCACTCCCCTCCTCCACACACCGCATGCGCCGCATACCGCATATTAAGTGCTCATGCTCTCCCCCCACACTGTATAGCCGACGGGGTGCTCAATCCCTCGTCGGCTTCATGCCCCAAACAAAGCTGTGCAGGTGCCATGCTGGAGCCCACCCCAGCGTGGCAAAAATTGGGGGTGCCCAATCCCCCGTCGGTTCCACGCCCCCACAAACAGCCTTTCCAGCTGCCACGCTGGGAGCCCATCCCAGCATGGCAAATGTCCTGTGTCATTTTAATAAAAAAAAAACCTGTAAACAAAAAAACGGTCCCTCGCAGTCTCTCTGCCCCCACCAGCACCCACCCACTGCGCACCCTGCCTCCCCACACCCCCCCATCACCCCATACTTACCTCCGGAGTCTGGTGTGACGATCTTCGGTGGACCGGGAACACATCTGCACTCTTCAAAGCTGACCACAAACTGAAGAGATACCGGTAAGCTGTGTTATGTAATAAATAGGGTTTTTTCAACTTTACTGCATATCTCAGGCATTTTTTGGAATTTTGGCACCAAATTTTCAACATGGGGTTTTTGGGACCCCTCCTCATGAATTCTGTCACTGTCATGGAGTTAATCGGGCCAGAAGGGTGATTTCATGGTCACTGCGCAAAGTCACCTTTCGGGAGTGACTAATGAAACAACAGTGCCAGTGTTCATAAGGTGGACTCTCAAAAAGCCTATGTTGCAAATTTGGCGAAAAAATTCCTAAAAATGACTGTTTTATGACCGTGCATTGTGCAGTTCCTACGCACCCTCGTAAGTTTGCGAATTTTTAATATTTGCACTCTGGATTTTCAACATTGCCATTTTACCACACCTCCTTATGAGCGGTACAGCTGTAATTTTTCACATCTCTACGTAAATGTGTTTCTGCGCATGTAGCGCACAATGGCGCAGTCGGTGTACGAAATCAATGTATGGGACACATTAAAAAAATCATAGTGACACTGTTCATGAGCAGAGGCCGTAAAATGGCTATGTTGAAAATTTGGTGAAAAAATTCCCCAAAATGACTGTTTTAGGAGCACACGTTTCACAGTTCCTGCGCACACTCACGAGTTTGCGAATCTTTAATATTTGCATGCCAGGTTTTCAACATTGCCATTTTACCACACTTCCTTATGAGCAGTACAGCTGCCATTTTTCACATCTCACCCAAAATCTGTTTCCGCACACGTAGTGCACAATGGCACAGTCGGTGTGCGCAATCGATGTTTGGGACAGATTAAGAAAATCACAGTGACACTGGTCATAAGCAGAGGTCTTAAAATGTCTACATTGAAAATTTGGTGACAAAAGTCCAAAAAATTACTGTGTTACGAGTGAGCATTGCGCAGTTTCCATGCACCCTCGTAAGTTCATGAATTTGTAATATTTTCAGTCCAGATTTTCACCAGTGGCATTTTTCCACACTTCCTTATGAACAGCACAGCTGTCATTTTTCACAACATGGCCAAAATGTGTTTTCACTTTCAGCACAGAAATGCATGGTCACTGTGGAAAGTCATTGTTTGGGGCAGATAAAGAAAATCACAGTGACACTGTTCATGATCGGAGGTTCCAAAATGCCTGTGTTGACAATCTGCTGTAAAAAATCCCAAACTAATAACATTATGGGTGTGCATTGCACAGTTTCTACGCACGCTCGTGACTTCACCAGTTTTTTTAATATTTTCACTGCAGATTTTCTACATTGTCATTTTTCACACTTCCCCATGAACAGTACAGCTGTCATTTTTTACATCCTGTTTGGAATGTGTTTTTGCACCTGTGGTGACAAATGCTGCAGTCACTATGCAAAAGCAGCTTTTGGGTAACAAACTGATATTGCCACTGTTCATGAGGTGGGGGTCACAAAAAAACATGTTGAAAATTTGGAGGGAAAATACCAACGAATGCTTGAGGTGTTAGGGTTTCCGACCATAACACCCCACCCTGTAGAGAATGACAGGCATCAGGGCTGTGACTTGGGACTGTTGCCTGCAATGCTCATACCATTCCACCCACACCCACACCCTGCAGCTACTGAGAGGCATCGAGGTGTGCCTTGGACTCTTCGGACCCAAAGTTCACCCCATTCTCCTATACCACACCTATCTCACTGTATTTCCTGATGGAATGGGATGCGCATAAGGGCCAAAGACCCCAAGGCACACCGTGACACTTGTTGGTGTCTGCAGGGTAGGGTGTGTTGAAATGGCGTAGCCGTTATGCCTGATGACCCAAAGGCACACCCCAATGCCTGTCAGTCTCTGCAGGATGCTGGTAGGGTTGGCTTCAGTTCAATACTTCACTGCCATTCCTATTATGCAGCTCTGTAACTCCTACACTACCAATGCCAATGTCAGCAAGCAAACATTCAGCATTGACAAATGCTTGTTTTACATGTGATCAAAAACTTGTCTCTTTTGCTGCTGCTCCACAGAATCAACAGAGAAAAGGGGGGGGGGGGGCTGCAGCAGGAAGCACTATGGTGTGATGTGCAATGTGGTTAAGCGAGAAACAAAAAAGTAATGCACCTAGTAGCTTAGAGTCTCTGTGGAAGCCCAGCAGTATCTAAGCAAAATGTAATGGCTGATGTTGTTGTGACATTATTTTCCAGCTGCCGTCACATATATCGCAGGGAGCTGAGCCTGTTGTGCTTTTACCACTATGAATCATACCAAATAAAATGTACAGCTGATTTGCTTTTGGCTGTCCCCTTTAGCTATTGGGTGCTTTGCTTTTTTGTTTCTCACTGCTCCACAGAGTAAAGACCCAGACAAAATAACAGCTGTAGCAAAATAAGAGGAAGTCATTATGTTTCGGTCCTGTAATTCTGATGGCGCATGCTAAATAATATGTTTAAGAATACATTAAGTTTTAGTTTTGGACAACTTATCCTTATGATAATGTGATTTCAGCAATGTAGTCATCACTCTTATCATTGCCTCATATTATAAAAGGTCAGATTAACTTTCAGCTATGATTACTGAGTTACACAGATTGTGTCTTGGCCATGTACTTTTAAACTGGAGCACTATACAAGAGAGGTTCAATTATGAAAACTGCAAGAAACCTTTATTATTATTTGTTTTAGAACAATGATCTTTGTGTAAGAAGAGATGTTTTACCTTTTAGTATTTATTTATTTAAAATTAAGGATGGGCGGGTAGTAACATACCCTACCCTGAACACTACCCTCGGATACCTCCAAACTACCCTAAAAATACTCTAATGCAAAACTGGTAGTTGGAGAGGGTAGAGTAGTTACTCCCATGATCTTTCTACTACCCTATTACCCCACCCAGACTACAACAAAATGTGTAAAACTTGAACCTACTGCAGTTTCCAAAAAGTTATACCCATTGTAGGCATTGCTGAAGCAGGTATGAGAGGTGAAGCTGCTGTGAGTGAGCCTGCTGCTGTTTCCCAAAATTATATCCATGGTGGGCATTGATGAGGTGGGTACGAGAGGCACAGCTGCTGTGAGTGAGCCTGCTGCTGTTTTCCAAAATTATGCCAATGGTGGGCATTGCTGAAGCAGGTACGAGAGGCACAGCTGCTGTGAGTGAGCCTGCTGTTGTTTCCAAAAATCATACCCATGGTTGGCATTCATGAGGCAGATGTGAGAGGTGCAGCTGCTCTGACTGAGCCTGCTGCTGTTTCCAAAACCTATACCCATGGTGGGCACTGCTGAGGTAGGTACGAGAGGGGTAGCTGCTCTGACTGAGCCTGCTGCTGATTTCAGAATTTACACCCATAGCAGGCACTGCTGAGGCAGGTAAAAGGAGCACAGCTACTGTGAGTGAGTTTGCTGCTGTTTCCAAAAAGTATACCCATGGTGGGCATTGCTGAGGTAGGTACAAGAGGAGCAGCTGCTCTGACCGAACATGCTGCTATTTCCAAAAATGATACCCATGGTGGGCATTGCTGAGGTAGGAATGAGAGGCACAGCTACTGTGAGTGAGTTTGCTGCTGTTTCCAAAAATTATACCCATGGCAGGTATTGATGAGGTAGGTATGAGAGGTGAAGCTGCTCTGACTGAGCCTGCTGACGTTTCCCAAAATTATGTCAATGGTGGGCATTGATGAGGCGAGTATGAGAGGCCCATCTGCTGTGAGTGAGCCTGCTGCTGTTTCCAGACATTTTACCCATGGCAGGCATTGCTGAGGTAGGTATGAGAGGCATAGCCTGGGCCCATGTAAGCACCCGGCTGACCTGGGCAACTACCCGCAGCCCTGATACCAGAAGGGGCTCAGACAAAAAAATAAAAAGTGTTGTCAAGTTTGCCATAGCCCAGCGGTGCTTTCAGTCAGGCTGTGGGCTGCAACACTACAGGATAATGGATTTGACAGACAGCTGCTATGCTGCTCGGGCTCCACTGCTCTGCCTCCGACCACTGGTGACAGTTTAAAATCAGAGCGTGCGGAGCTCAGAAGAAACTATGGAACCCAGGATTTCTCCACAAAAAACAAAGGCTATGGAGTGAGCTCTGCTTGACCGTCAGGGCCCCGATGCATTTGTGAGACTAGGGAGTGTTCCGTGGGGTGGGGTGTGAGTGTACAAGCCTATGGCCAGAGTGTAGTGCATGGCAGAGGGGCGAACCTGAGTGGCCCAGCCGGGCAGCTTTAGCTGTGTTGTTGCAAAGGGAGTCGAGCAGAGTGGTACCAGTGCACTGTGGCTGAGTAGAGCAAGTGAGAGAAGAGAGAATCAGCTGTGCATTGGGGGGGGGTTCTGAAATGGCACCAACGGCATTAGTGGATGGATGAAGCACATCATGTGATCCACACCAGCACCACACCATGTAGGCAGAGCCCCAGAGGGAGGCTGCTGGACTTAACATTGAAAGTTTAGGTGGTTGGTTGTGGTCCAAGCACAGAGTGGCTCGGGGCTGGTGTGGAATGTGTTATGTGGAAGTTTGCTAGCTGTTGAAAGGAGAAGCCAGCTGGGGTGCAATGGTGCTTGGGGGCATCAATCTTTGCTGCTCTACATCAATGGCTGAGTGGTGCACTGTTGGGGAGGGGGCAGTTGTGACATTTTTAATTAGTTTCTGGTGGTATTGTACTTTACACTGTCAGGATTTCCAGCGGAACATCTTTTGGAGCCGTTACGAGTGTGCACAGTCGCACTGTTGGGCGGGTGATTGCGAGATCTTTAGTTTGACTAGTACTGCACTTTACTGTCAGACTTTGACCAGCAGAGCATCTTTTGAAGCCATTAGCACCCCCCCCCCCCATCAACACTGTCTGTAAGGGACCCGACATCGAGGTTTGAACATGGGTCCTGGCCCTGGCCACCCAGAGTTCTGGAGGTTAGAATGGTAGAAGGCTTCAAGCATGCATGGGACAGACATTGAGTCATATTAGTACAGAAACAGGGTGGGGGAGCATCAACGGAGACCAGTTAGGATCTGTGGAAGTGTAATAGGCAGGGAACCCTTGGGCAGACTGGGTCGTCCTAGTGATCCTCTCCTGCTGACAAATTGTATATTTCTCTGTTTCTGTTTCAACTGTGTGGACCTCAGTCTTGTATCTTATGAAAAAAAAAAGAATACATTCTGCAGATTAGTGAGCCCACTCAGCAAGAGAAGTGCATAATGGATAAGTACAAGGCTTTCCTTGTCCCTCTGTACTGTAGGAATTGAGCTTGTCAACTTTTGCCTCAGAGCCAGAATTAGCATTTAATAGACTGCCAGTTTCTTGTATGGCAGTACTGAGAACTTTTTCCAGCTATCATGCCCTATAGTGAAAGAGGTATTGCAGAAAAATATAGAGCAATGAAAACTCACTAGTATTTTGGCACAGAAGCATTCCATCTGGGAAAAATATATCTTCCAGGCTGGAACATAGTAAGCCATTCAATGCCCTCTAATTCACTTTTTGACATCTTGTGAAGCAATAAATTGGATTTCTGTAGCAATACTTATGAATGTCATATTTTGAGGCATGTAAGAATATTTTGCAATCTTAAATACTAAAACATTCTTAACTAGCATATTTCAGTATACTGTGATAACACCAATACATTCTGAATGATTCTTGTAAAGATTTACCTTGCTGGCAGGAGCAACATTGAATTTCATACTTGTTACGCCTTGAAAAGTTTTCAGTTGAAGTCTGTTAGGCATTTAGTAGTTAATAGAGTGTGCCAGTGTTTGTTTTCCACGTGTCCTCATCTGGCTAAGCAAACTAGAACCTCAGTAAATGTTGGTTCCAGTGCAGATGCCCTGTGCAAATGGCAGCATGTGTTTGCATAAAAGTTTCTGAGACGTACAGTAGTAATGATTTAAAAGATACCATCTTGCGTATACAGTGCAATTGACTAATGAAAGAATAATCACTGTTGTGAGAATAGACTATGGATTTTCCATCATACACAACAGGACCAAAGCCTATATCAGAACAGGGAACAGGGCATATATACAGTAGTACCACCTAATTTGAGATTTGAGTCCATTTTAGTGACTTACAAATGAAGTGAGAAATCATACAAAGAATAGACAAGCCTAATTAAATTGTCAAAATCTGTTTTGCAATAGTTTCTCCCATTATGGAATTGATATTTTAAACCTACTTAAAAAAATCTGTTCTTTTTGACTGACAGGAGGAGAATGAGCAGGAAAGTTTCATACAGTGGAGCCCAGGAGGATGCAATGCAGTGTTACAGTTTCCTGCCTGACAAAAGTGATTAACTCCCATTATGAAATGGATAGAAAAAATGCTGAATCCGGATTGGCTGAGAGCTACTTTCAGCTGGGCCGTTATCCCAGCACAACAGCCCGTCTGAAAGAAGCCCCCACACAGTCAAGACCCTGCACCACAACTATACTAATCCGCATCTCCTCAGGGCAAAAATGCCCACAAGTAACATAAGGGCATGAAGTAACAAGTGCACCACTTAGTGACGCACATCAGGGTGATCTGTCCTAAACAATGACAGCTTTAAAAAACAAGTACGATTTTTACCAGGTGACTGCCTGTGACGGAGAAGTTACATTTTTTTTTGTGAGTTTAATTGCCATAGCTATTTAACGTGGCTCAGAAGTAACCACACTTTCTCTGATTCAGCTCCCGCTGCACTTTGCAAGGTACATCTTGTTACCCACTGGCTGCTCACTCTCTCCCTTCACTCTGTTTCACCAGAGTGCTTTTCTTGTCAGTTGCCAGTCAAATATCTGCTGAGCAGGCTTCAGGAAAACTGCCTATCTGTGACAGCAGAGTGATGGAGAAATTAGTTTTTTTTTTTTTTTTTAAGTTTTAATTACCAGAGCTTCTGTATGCGGCTCAAAAGTAATGGCTTTCTCTCAGCTCCAGCACCACAACACAAGGTACTGCTCGTTAGAACTCTTGATCACCAGCCGCTGTCTCTCTCCCTTCACTCTGTTTCACTGGAGTGCTTTTTGTCACCCAAATTCCTGCCCATTGAAGGATTTGTTAAAATGCCCTAGCAGGCTTCAGAAAAGCAGCCTATCTTTTGACAGTAGAGCAAAAGGAGAGCCTGAACAGCAGGCGAGCTGAAGTTGTTACAGTTGGCAGCTTGTGTACCGCAGTGGGAGCTGAATCAAACAAAAACTGAAAGAAGTTATTTAGAGCTGTGTTTAGAGACTGTACTAACTGCAAAATCCAAAAAGCTGCCTCTCTAGTGAGTAAAAATGCTGCTGCCGCTCCCTCCAGATTCGTAGTACAACTTGTGGGGATCACGCAGCATAGGAGACACCTACTAACAAACTAGGAACAGCAACGAGCAAAGTGCACTACTTTTTCCTTTTTCTAATTTATTTGTATATTTAACAATTTAAATCATAAAATTTTCATTTTTATTTAAATGTTATTTATTAATACTGATAGACCCATTTCATAACTGCAATAAGGCACTCCAGGGGTCCCTTCATGGGTAGTGGAAGCACTCAGCTTCTCCTCATGTTTCAACCCATCCAAGGTGGGCCGTTATCCCACCATAACGCACCCCTATCATGCTGTCACAGGGTGACCCCTGTGATTGGTAGGGATCCCAATTATTCTTACAAATACCCCTCCCCCCACAGGAAATGAAAGAAAATAGAGTGCCCATGTGAAGATAAAAGAAATGGCACTAAATGCCCATACAAAGGCCTGTATCTTTAAATACTGCTGTATAGCAGGTAAAAGGCTACATATGCAGTGTACAGGACAGGAACAGCAATTTGGTTAATTCTGTAACCCTGTCTCTGCTATTGTATGTCCTGTGTCTTTTAGTAAACAGAAAGCAAGATATGGAGCAGGACTTGAGGGTACCAAGAGTATTCCGTAAGTCTTCTCCTTGTTATGTTCCTTTATATGGGGTGACAAATGTGTAACAGATCCCAGGGCATTAGTTTGTAGTATTTGTTTGGCTGGTAACCAGCATATTGTTTGCCCCAGCCATGGATAAGTTAATTATGAGACCCTGGGACAGAACTCCTGAAAGTGGGAGGGTAAGAGTTCAGCCCCCTCCAGGGCTTCTGGAGAGGGGACACTGTTGAATAAACCTTCCCTGAAGAAGGGGGGTAATTGTGACTGTTTTGTGAATGTGTGTTCCTGCCACTGAGTGAGGACCCATCTGTATTGTCTGTTTTCTCAATCTTCCTTTCTTGTACGGCTATCCCTTTCTTTCTTGGTTGGAGGCAGGTCACCTCCAACCAGCATCCCCCCCCCACCCCAGCTCTGTACTAAACCAATTTTCCTTCCTTCTCTGGATCCAGGTAATAAGGTCCATGATACACCTCCTATAATAGTTCAAGACAAGAAACAGGTAACAAACCGAGTTTCACAGCTTAAAAGCTGTTAGCGTCTTGCAGATGCGGTCCATCTAGTGCTGCTGTGAGACTGCACGAACGCTCGCACATTCAGGGAGCCCTCATGAATGTGTGCAAGGTCATGCAGTGTTAGCGCTAGCTCGCTCATTACGACGAGCTCCTTGCTGCACAGTTTTTCAGTCTGCTGACTGTCTGAGTATAGTTTCTCCCTGTCTGCATTCTGCAGTGTGCCGAGAAGTGAGTAAACAGCTCAGAGCCAGGCTAATACCAGGCTACAAGCCCTAGTCGTTGTGCTGTAGAGAGAAAATGTGGCATTCTTTATAAAGAGCCCTGTTACCTTCACACACAGTTGTACAATTGCAATGAGGCTTTATTAAAAACAATGTAGTACCATATAAATCCTGGTATTAACAGATCTTCCTCCTCCACCCAAAATAAAGTTCTGGTCCACAGTCTTACCTCAGTTTGACTTGTTGTCACACATACAGTACTTCTACGGGTCTCATTTAGGCACAGAAAAAGTGTTTGGTGGCTTGGTTAGCTGCAGCTTGCTTGGCAGCAGAACAGGGCATTGGCTTCTCAAGCTCTAGTGCTTCTCAGAGCATTCTCTATAGGGAGATGGCAGCCCCTTGTGGTCTCCTTTTCTAGTAAGCCAACTGTCAATCACACCCTGAGGAACTGAAGTATTGTGAAACTACCCTTAAAAAGCTTATTTTCCCATTCTCAACCCTCTGTTGTGGTTACAGTAAATGTATGATTTGTCTAGATAGGTTAGAAATACATAACGGGGCTGTATAATTGTTTAATGTTTTTCTGTGATGATGATGATGAATCACCTGACTCAGGTAGGTGGTACTTAAGGCACTACCTGAGCAGGTAACAGAGAGAGGAGGGTCAGTTCTTCCTGACCAGCAGCAGGTGCAGGACAAGGAGAGGTCCTGTACTGCAGAACTTATTTCTTTTGCTTTTGAGTGTTTTGAGTTTTATTGCTGGTGCATATTGAATGTTTATGACGTTACAATAAATATTCCACTAAGACAGTAGTGGCGAGATACTGCTGGATACAGCAGCCAAATTAGCTGTTGTTGCTGTTGTAGTTGAACTAATGATAATCTTCTGACTTGTGTGATATCAGGAATTCTGAAATAAAATGATAAATGCCAAACTGGCATTTTTTATGCACTGAGTTTGGTTATCTGGTTGCAATTTGTCTCCTGAACTTCGACCCTACGACACATGCCTATTGCTTAATTATGAAATGGGTGGAAAGAATGCTGGCTCCTGATTGTCCAAAAGGCACTTTCAATTGGGCTGTTATCCCAGCACAATGGCCCAGCTAAAAGTAGCTCGGAAAAAATATGTTTAAAAAATACATCCAATTTACTTAAAAGGACCCATTTCATAACTGCAGTATGGCACTCTAGGGAGTGCATTATAGTGGGCTAATGACCCTTCTCAGGTGGTGGGAGCACTCAGCTTTGCCTTGTGATCAACCCACCCAAGGTGGGCCATTATCCCACCATAACACACCCCCTTTCATGCCTTTTTGCTTAATTGAAATCACCTTGTTTTCTGCGGTAACTAATAATAATAATCTTTATTTTGGTTAAGTGCCTTTCAAAATACGAAGGCGCTGTACAACAAAGTTAAAACAACAATAATAAAATTAGCAAACACAATGATAAAATAGTCTGACAGGTCCCTTCAGTCCATTCCGCTAAAGGCCTGATGCCATAAAAAAGTTTTCAATGCCTATTTGAAACCCCCCACAGACACACACTCCCACAGCTGATGGGGTAGAGAATTCCAGAGGGTGGGGGCTGCGTACATAAATGCACGGACCCCAGAAGATTTTAAAGACACCCTCGGAAGCTCCAGCAATCCCTCGCCAGCCTAATGGAGCTGACACTCAGGGCAGTAAGGTACAAGAAGTTCTTTCAAGTAGTCAGGGCCAAGTCCATGTAGGGCTTTATAAGTCAGTAAACCAACTTTAAAGGTGATCCACCACGGAATCGGCAGCCAGTGCAGATCACGCAGCACAGGGGTGATATGAGAGGATCGAGAAGTCCCCATCAACAATCATGCTGCAGCATTCTGCACTAGCTGCAGGTGGCAGATATCAACCCCAGGTAGCCCTAAGTACAGGGAGTTGCAATAATCAAGGCACAAGGTCACAACGACGTGGACCAATGTAGGCAGATCCCCGGACAGAACAAGGCGCTTGATCCTGGTGATGTTCCTAAGATGGCAAAAGGAAGACTTGATGACCATCGACACCTGAGATCGTAGTGTCAGCCTGTCATCAAGCACCACCCCCAGGTCTCGCACCCGTTCAGAGGTAAGGCTCTGAGAGCCCCCCAGACAAAGTCCAGAGGGCTGAACAGCCCTCAGCTCCTCTATCCGGTGACCCTAATCCACAACCATCACCTCGGTCTTACCCGCGTTCAACTTTAGCCAGCTTGAATTCATCCAATCCTGGATTTCAGCAAGGCAATTGTTAAGTATCGAGAGAACACTATCCTGGTCAGATGCAAAAGACAGATAGAGCTGGGTATCATCAGTGTAGCAGTGAAACCTCAGCCCATACCTTCTTACAATGTCTCTGAGGGGCAGCATATACACTGCAAACAACATGGGGGGCAGTACTGAGCCCTGAGGGACCCCGTATGACAGAGAGAGTGGGTCAGAGGAATGAATCCCAGACACCACTCTCTGAGTTCTGCCAGTGAGGAAAGATGTAAACCACTTGAGAACTGTACCTGTCAGTCCACAGATGGACCTCAAGCACCCAAGCAGCACCCTATGGTCCACAGTGTCAAAGGTTGAAGAGAGATCAAGGATCACCAAGATAGAATGGCTTCTCCGATCTCTCGCCATCAGGAGATTATTGAGTACCCAGACCAGCGCAGTTTCGGTACTGTGCCTCTTTTGAAAACTGGACTGGAGAGGTTCGTAGATGTTATGGATGGTCAAATGGTTCTCCAACTGTACCGCCACTACTTTCTCAATAACCTTCCCTATAAAGGGGAGGTTTGAGATTGGTCTGTAGTTGGCCAGAGAGTCAGGGTCCAAAGAAGTCTTCTTAAGGCGGGTATTACCACCTCCTCCTCCTTCAGGGAGCTTGGGAACTCACCCAAATCAAGGTAGCACTGGACTATCTGTACCAGGACCGGGACAATAATATCACAACAACCCATAATCAGGGAAGTTGGGCCCGGGTCCAAACTACAGCACGTAGGGCACATACTCTGGACAATCCACATGACATCCATGAGCTCCGGCCGGTCAAAGGTACTCCAGGAAGCACGAGGTGAGGTGACTGGGCACCGATCAACAGCATCCCCCACAGAGTGAGTCAAGAGGATCTCTGACCTGATGTCAGCCACCTTATTCGCAAAGAACCGAGCAAGCTCATTACACTCCATTTGCGAAAAAGCTCTTCAGAGCTGCAGATAGACTGGGTTGCATGGCCTGTCCACAGTTTGGAAGAGTTGAGCCAGTCCAGGAACAGGACAGGAATTCTGCCTTCTTATGGGAGATCGCTGATTGGTAGGCCTGGTATTGCTCTACCAATCTAAGGTGGTCATCCTCCAGGGAGGATTTCCACCAGCGCCACTCTAACCTTCGTACTAGTTGCTGCAACTCCCTCAAGGTCCCGTCAAACCAAGGGGCCCAAGGGCAAAGGGGAAGAGGACAAACACGGACTGGAGCAATTGAGTCCAGGGCTGTGGAGATGGCCTTGTTATAGGCCAACACCAAAGTTTCTGGACTCGACCTGGCCACAGGAAACACCGAGAGGTCAATCACTGCCACTAGGCCTTAAGGGCTCACATCCCATAAAGGGTGATAACTGACCATCAGCCTGGGAGTAGTAAAAGTCAGGGCACTCTCACTGCTCAAGATTGAAAGTCCAATGGTCTGCTCACATTAAATCAAAGAAAAACAGTTAGAACTCCAAAAGCCTTCTTTCAGTAAACAAATAAAAATAAATGAAGTTTGGACGCCCAGGTCCTCTCACCACCAGGGAATATCAAAAATAGGGACACTCTCACTGTCCAGGATAGAGAAGTTCAGAATCTAGCCATAATTCCAGAGCAAAGTAAGGAATAATCCAATAAAGTACAGGCAGTCCAAACGAAAAATCCAAACTCGACTAAAATGGCCGAAGCAAACGCCATATGCAAGTGATATTATTCCAGCAGGATATCCAGAGTCGACGGTAAGAAGCAAGCAGGGGCCCGCAAAACTCCATCCGCAGAGACCGCCACCGGAAATATTCACTGCCACCACTTTACTTCTCGGGTAGTGACCACTCAGCAGCCAATCCCCCGGGGACCTGGGAGAACTACAATCAATCAATAAAATAAGAGCTATTACTCAATGTTACTGTCCCATATTGCTAACCTGAGGGAGTGCACAAATTCTGCATACACTTATTTCAGAAATCTGTTGGAATTAAAATAACTACCTCATTCACAATGTCATAAAAGTCACAACGGCATGCAGAGGTGAGAGAGTTGTCAGACTGCGCCCATTAACACCTCCCTGTGGATAACAGACTAATTAATGAGGGACAAAGACTGTGTTTAACTGAAGATGTGATACAGATGCTGGCATTTTATGATAAATCCAGGGAGAGCAGATAAATGGGTCAACAGATATGAGAAAAACTGGACTCAGAGTAGCATGGTGCTATATCAAAGGTGAAGGATCAGGATGGGAGGGTAGAAAAGGGGGGTAGAAAACCAAGGGGCAATTGCTGGAAAGTCCATACTGTATTTTTTTGTTTTAGTCATGGATCATACCCTTTAGTGTTTGTTTTTTCAATTCTGTGTTAAAAAAAAAGTCACAAATTGAGTAGCAGGAACGTGCGGTCCATTTTATTGTCTGAGTTTGGGGGATTTTGAAACACTCAGCATTCTTCACTTTTTCCTTAAATAAAGTATAAAAAGCCAAGTGTTAGAAAAGCCAGATACCATGACTTTTTTTTACACTGTTCATTTGTAGTATTTTTATTTGTATGATATACAATTTTCCCTGAAAGTACTTTAAATACAATTTACTATAATATTTACTATACAATATTTAATACAAATACATTTACACAGGTCCCTGTTGTTGATGAGCCTTCCAAGGTCATGTCATGTGACCTCAGTGCTGCATGGGTTGCACTGGCTGCCAGTGAGGTGGAGAATTTCCTTCATGGTGGGTCTTTTCCCCCATAAAGCCCTATACAATCTGGGTCCAAGCTACCCTGAGTGATCTCCTGACTCCCTACCACCCTCAGCACTCACTTCACTCCTCCAAGGAAGGCTTTCTAGTAATTGTCAGGGCCTGACTAAAAACATCTGGTGATTGCACATTTGCAGTGGCTTCACTGGCCCTGTGGAATTCTCTTCCAAGTTCCTTGAGGGAGTCCCCCACCTTACCAGATGCCTTTAAAGAGCTAGTGGACTGCTTGGAATTAATAGTGATTTTCAGATGCAGTCAGCTATCACTTCCAATATCTGAAGTATTTTTTTAGTTTCTGTTTTCTAATTAGAAGATTTTCCACCTGACAGTACTGGGGTGATGTGTGGAGCAGCACTCTTTCTGGCGGTTTAAAAAAAAGTCAGTTCTGTTCCTCCCACTACATCATCAGAAATTAGACCAAACACCTTGAGGCACCACACTCCTTGCAGCCTGAGCAGTGACTGTCACAAACTGCCAATCAAAATGCAGGAAATTGTGACATCACTAGTAACCAGGAAGAGCCAGTCCCTACTGCTTCATGTAAAAGTGAAACCTGACAGTGAGAAATGGTTCTCATTGGTTACTAGTGATGTCGTAGTCAGTGTGATCTCAGTGTTGATGTAGTGGGAAGAACAAAACTGCCTGTTTTTTGCCTCCAGAGTGCTACGCCACACATCACCCCCGCACTGCCAGGTGGAAAATCTTCTAAATGGCAAACAGAAAATGAAAAAAAAATGCTTGAGATATAAGAAGTGATAGTTGACTACATCTGAAAATTACAATTAATTGCTGGCAGTTTCCAGGCAGTACACTAGCTCTTTAAGCTGGTCCTGAAAGCACATCTCTAAAGAAAAGCTTTCGAGATAGATAGATAGATAGATAGATAGATAGATAGATAGATAGATAGATAGATAGATAGATAGATAGATAGATACTGTACTTTATTTTTATAGCACCCCATTCCTGGGACTTGAAGCATTTCACAAGTCACAAATTAAAAGAAAAGACAATACTAAAAACATTCCACCATCAATTCAATTATTTTATTTTTATTTATTTATTTAGATTTTGTTAACCAGTAAACCCACTGAGACCGGAGGTCCCATTTTCAGGGGTGACCCGGGGTGAGTACACCACCAACTTTACATTGGGTACAGTATACAGTTTCAGAAATACATAAACAGTTTGAACAAGAGGTTGGGTAACAGTAAGGCAGAGAACAGAAAGCACGTAGCAAGTAACAGATTCAGAGAAATTTACATTTACAATTAACAATTCAGTTGCAGCATGCAGCAATATAGATAAAGCTATCCATCCATATGATGACTGTAATCCACAGTATTAACCATTAAAAGCCTGGTTAAATAAAAAAAGGTTTTAATAGTTTCTTGAAGGTATCCACCAAGGGTGCCTCCCACAGTTGTTTAGGAAAACAGTTCCACAGGGTAGGTGTGGCCACTGAAAATGCTCTGTCACCAGAATGTCGCAACCTAACCCTGGAAACGCTCAAGAGGTAACCCTTGGTGGAACAGAGAGCCCAGGACAGGTGATGAACAAGGAGATATTGCAGATAGACTGATCCCACCTCTTTTAGGGCCTTATAGGACAATAATCTGACCCTAAAGGCAATCCTCCACCTAACTGGCATCCAGTGCAGTTCACAGAGGACAGGCATAATATGATCGCACCTTCGTGCGTCTGTCAGTAGTCTAGCCACGGTGTTCTGCACCAGCTGCAGCTGGTGGAGGTTGCCTCCAGATAGCCCTAGGTACAGGGCATTACAGTAATCCAGATTAGACGTGACAAAAGCATGCACCAGTGAGGTCAGGTCCTCAGGGTGTAACAGGTTCCGAATCCGAGCAATGTTCCTCAGATGATAAAACCCACTCTTTATGATGGCCGACACCTGAGCATCAACTGTTGGACCATCGTTGAGGATCATGCCTAGATTCTTTACCCATATGGAAGGGACCAACGGTACCCCCCAAGTACAAGATCAGGGGGATCCCACACACCCCCCTCCACACCACAATGACACAGATCCACCACCAGTACCTCAGTCTTATCTGGGTTGAGTCTTAACCAGTTTTGAGTCATTCAAGTCTGGATCTTGGCCAGGCAGTTGTTAAATGCAGTATCCGCCATTTGGTTACTTGGTGCACAGGACATGTGGGCTGGGTATCATCTGCATAGCAGTGAAAACTCAGCCCATACCACCAGATAGTGTCTCCCAATGGCAGCATGTGCACCATAAACAATAAGGGCAACAAGATCAATCCTTGTGGCACACCACAGATCAGAGGTTTTGAGTTAGATGAGGCTAACCCCATCACTACCCTCTGCACCCTGCCTGTCAAGTATGACCTCTGAACCACATGATGACATTACTGGATAGGCCATACCAGTACCGCAGTCGGTCAAGCAGCACCTCATGGTCCACAGTGTTGAATGCCACCAAGAGATCCAGGAGGCTCAGAATAGTATGATCTCTCCTGTCTCTCACTATTAGGAGATCATTAAGCACCTTCACCAAGGTGGTCTCCATACTATGCCTGGCTGTTAACCCAGACTGAAAAACCTCATAGGCGGAGGATGAGGCAAATCGCTCCTCAAACTGAATAGCCACCACTTTTTCAATAACCTTCCCTGGCACCGTGTACAAATTTCTGGTCACCGGGCTGATGTGCAACAATATAAAGCTGCTCACAACCATTGCACCCTAGCAGTTCGTAGTGCCAAAAAAAAGACTACTACAAATGTGAACTCACAAAGTCCTGGGGTAATTGCAAAACTTTCTTGGATAACATTAAGAACCTCACCAGGAAACCGAATAAATCACCCCCATCAAAGCTCAAAATAAACGGTACCACTATCCAGGAATCTAAATTAATCGCAGACACCTTCAACCTCTCTTTCACAGACCTCAGTGGTGTTCTCCCCTCTGAATTTTTCATAGTTGCTACACTATCTGGCACTACTGAAAAAACGGCTCCCCCAACCAGCGCACCACCATTCTATTTCAGGAAAGTGTCCATCACTGAATCCACAAAATACCTCCTGAAGGTGTTAGGAAAATTGAGATTTAGTAGTGACACCCTGGACCTAAATTTCTTTCCCTATCACTAGATGCCATCTTATTACCTCTTATCAAACTACTCAACCTCTTGCTCTCCCTTAAACAGTTCCCCTAACTCTGGAAATCTGCCATTGTCGCATCCATTTACAAGAGTGGTGAAAGATCTCTTCATAACAATTACCACCCCATCTCTATCCTCCCACTGCTCTCTAAAATACTCGAACATATTGGGGCAGACCAATTATCAGATTATCTTATCAAATATAATAACGAGTGTCCTCAGCACCATGGCTTTAGAAAATCACACAGTACAACCACTGCTCTGCTTGAATTCACCAGTCACATCCAGAAGGCCTTGGACTCTGGACATTTACTAGGCATGGTGTACGTAGATTTAACCAAGGCTTTTGACACCATTAATCACCAACTCCTGTTGAAATCCCTCCCCACCTTAGGCCTCTCTCAGGAGGTCACCACCTGGTTTGCAAGTTACCTTATGGGTAGGAGCCAACAAGTCAATATTGATGACTCACTATCTGATGGCTTCCCAGTGCGATCTGCGGTACCCCAAGGGTCTATCCTTGGGCCGCTGCTTTTTAGTCTCTTTATCTACTACTTCCCTGCAGCTTGCCGCAGGGACATGATACTCTATGCAGATGATGCCGTCCTCTTCTCTACGCATGCTAACCCAGTGCATCTGTCCAATGATCTTCAAACTAATTTTAGCCTCATAGAAACGTGGTTTCAACAGCACAAACTGTTGATGAACTACAAAAAAACCAAGACCATGTTTTACAACTCTCACAGTAAACATAAAACTGCTGACCTAATTATCCTGACCAAGCATCACGTCCCACTAGATCAGGTGCAGGAGTTCAAATACCTAGGGATCATGCGTGACAGCTCCCTTTCCTTTACCTCCCACATCAAGCTCATCTCCAAAGCCACAAATGCAAGGATAGGGATCCTCTATCCCCACCATTACTGCCTTATACCTGAGGCAGTGCACATTGCTGTAACCAGCTCCGTCCTATCGATCATTGATTATGGACTTGTTTTTTATGGATCTGCCACGGATACAAGCTTAAAAAGAATAAAAACTGCACTAAACAAATGCTGCCGCTTTGTCACTGGGGCAGGAAAAAGAAAGCATACTTGTGAGCTTTATATACAATCCAACTGGCTCAATCTTCAAGGGAGAATTGCCTACCAGAGCTGCCTACTTTCAAAAAAATCTGCCTCAGCCTTACCCCACCTACATCTCATGCACTCATGCTGCCTACCCTGCACATCCGGAGCACCTGCAGTACTGGCAAAGCTTCCTTCCCCTGGAAATGAGCCCTAGCTCATGGTGCTTTTCCTGGTTATCAACTTTTAAATAAATAAATACATAAAATTCTTGGTCCCCTTTTGCGAAACCGCCCAAGCCCAGCACTCCTTCTACGTTAGGATCCCCTCCCTGATGAATGGGCTCCCCCCTGAAGTCATTGCTGAGAATAAGCTTGGACCTTACAAACATAAACTGCATCACCACCTCACCAATCTTGGCAGATGTGACTGTACCCACTAGGTTCATTGCCTCCCCACCCTCCCACTCAACTCCTTGCTCTCTCCCTCTCCCCCTTGCTCTCTCCCCTCCCTGTCTTCTCCCTTTCCCAGTCTTCTTCCTCATGCCTTCCACCTCCTCTCTGTCTTCCACCTAATGCTTGCCTCTTCCCCACTATCCTCTACCACTCCTAGTCTCACCTTTCCTTCCCTGCATGTACTTCCTCACCTATCTCCCCTCTACTATTGCTGTCCCATCCCACCTTGCTCTCCGCCACCCTTTCTCCCCTCCTAGCCTTACCCTTCCCCGATTCACCCCTCTCCCCCACTCCTAACTTAATTCCCACCCCTTAACATTCCCTGTCTCCCTCTATCCCCCTTCCCCCACCACTCCCACCTCCCCCGATCACCTCTACCCCTCATTGCACTTATTTTTGCCTCTTGCACTTCTATAACAATGTCACTACTCTGACTGCCTCTTGTTTTTACTTTCCTCTGTCTCTGTCTAATGTCACTCCTGACCTGGTTAACTTTTTTGTTCCTTGACTTTTGTTTCCTTCATAGTAGCTATTGCTTGTTTCCCGTTGTACATACTATACTTGATGTTTGATTGTACCCATCCCAATTGTTCTGTTCGCTGATTGTAATTGACTGTCGCTGATTGTAATTGATGCAGAACCTTTGTGAAAGAACTGTTGATTCAAAGGTATTTTGTAATCCTAGTACTAAATAAATAAAATAAAATAAATAAAAATGGGAGGTTAGAGACCGGTCTGTAGTTGCCAAGACAGGCCGGGTCCAATGAGGGTTTCTTTAGTAGAGGTCTAACCAGAGTTTCTTTCAAGGCCACTGGGAAGACCCCACTCCTTAAGGAACTCTGGACAATCTTGGCCACAACAGAGCCAATCTGGTCCAAACATCCAACCAAAAGCCAGGTCCGACCAGGGTCCAGATCACAATGTGTTGGACATAGTCTCGAGACAACTTCCACCACCTCCCCCACCCTATCTGGGATGAACTCAGCCCATACATGAGAAGTGCTCCAGCATGCTTCAGCATGGACCCCGTAATCCCTATGACTGATGCTGAAGGAGATCTCAGCTTTGATAGAGGACACTTTGTTGGCAGAGAACAGAGCAAACTCCTCACACCTTGTGCTTGAACCTGCTTCTCCCACACAAAAACAAGCCAGATGTGAAAGCCCATCTACTGTGCAGAAGAGCTGGACCAGTCTGTTGCTTGCCGCAGCAATTTCCCTTGACAAAAAATATGCCTTCTTTTGGGAGATCACCCCGATGGTCTTTGTAATGAGACTTCAGGGCCAATTTGGTTCTCCATCAGGCCAGAGCTGCTCCAGCATCTCTCCAACCTCCAACCCTTAATCTTTAACTCCCTGAGCTCCCCATCAAACCAGGGAGGTCTCCAGTGAGTAGATAAGGGTTGGACACAAACAGGTGCAATTGAATCAAAGGCTGCAGTGACATCACCATATAGGCTGCCACTGCCTCCTCCATTCCAATCGCTCAGTCACCCTCCACACTCGATAGATCTAGCACCACCAATAGCCCTGTTGGGGACAATCCCCATAAAGGGCAGTACCAGACCATCTCTACAGCAGTAGGGCCTTCAGGAGGAGCCCCGAACCTTACTGTGCTGTGATCCAACCAAAGTACTGGATCTACCTTAAGGTCCATGGTCTCTTAACCTAACGGAAACACCAAGTCCAGTGTGTGTCCACGTGAGTCGGTGATTGAGGTGACATTTTGTGTCAGGCCCAGGGCCTCCATGCCCTTAAGGAGATCATACCCAAATGATGAGAACTCATCGTCTACCCAAGCATTGAAGTCCTTGGTGAGTAGATAAGGGTAGGACACGAACGGGCGCGACTGAATCAAAGGCTGCAATGATGGCCCCATTATAGGCCACCACTGCCTCCTCCATTCCAATCACACAGGCAATCTCCACACTCAATAGATCCAGCACTGCCGATAGCCCTGTTGGGGACAATCCCCGTAAAGAGTGGTACCAGACCATCTCTACAGAGGTAGGGCCCTCAGGGGGGCCCCATACCTGAACTTCATGGTGCTGTGATCTGACCAAACTACCGGATCTATCCTAAGGCCCATGGTCTCTAAACCTAATGAAAACACCAAGTCCACTGTGTGTCCATGTGAGTGGGTCATTGAGGTGACATTTTGTGTCAGGCCCAGGACCTCCATGCCCTTGAGGAGATCACACCCACATGATGAAACCTCGTCGTTGACCCACACATTGAAGTCCCCCAGAATTAATCATCTGGAGGACTCCACCACCAGGCCGGCAACAAGCTCTCTGATCTCCCTCAGAAATTCACCCTCCTGACCTGGAGAGCGATAGAGCAGGAGGATCCTGTAACCCACACCAAGAACCCCCATCCCCGCATGGCAACACACTCAAAGGACTCAGTGAGACCTGTAGGTAGCAATGTGAGGCCCAGGCTAGATATAAAACAAATGGTCACCTCCAAAATGGGAGCCACATTTTCATCCAGCCAGGTTTCCTTGATGCAAGCCAGGTCTACCAAGGCAATCAAGTCCGCCAGAATGGCAGCCTTGTTCCTCATAGACCTGGCATTGCATAACACAGCCCAAGTAGGATGAGGGGAGATTGTTGGATCAGCTACCTGCCCGCTAACCCCGGTGGAGGCCTTAGGTATGGATACCAAATAGGGAGGACCCCTCTCTACTGCCCATTTCACCAAAGGGCATCTCCTTGGTCTCACCACCTGAATCCATGACTCCCCGGATATCACTCGGAATGATCCCCTCCCATGGGACCCGCTCGGGCAATCCCTAGCATCCGACATCTTCCATAGGTCTCTAATGGAAGTGGTGGGAGCTCAAAGGGGCAAAGATCCTGGACAAGGGCCACCGAGTAACTGCACCTTACCAAACTCTGTCCCAGGCACATATTTCAACACAAATAGCCAAACTAATATACAGAGCCAACCACCCTACCCACCACACCACACAGTTGGCTTGGCAGGAGCAGGCACACTGCAGAGTTACAAACCTGTTCCCTATCCCTGTACGTCCTGTTGCACACCCTCCCTTTCTGTAGCCCACCCTACCTTCACCATCACAACAGTAGCCATCCCCCCTACCATCGCCCATGATGATAGCACCCCCATATGGGTCACCATTTTGACAGTCGCCCATATGTGGTCGCTATCATCACGGTATACCTTCCACTTTTGTTGCTTCACATATTGTTATATATACTCTTTGTGGTTGTTGGATTTGCTTCTGTGTCTCCTTTAACAGCATGTTTACTTCTTTTCCATTATCTCTTTTTTGTTTATATTGGGGCTCCTGCAATCATTGTGCTATCAAGGACACAGCACTACAATGTGTATGCTGCTGTGAGGTGAATGCTATATTGGCCGAATCTGATGAAAAGCAGTATTCCTGTATAACACAGATGGAGTGCTTTTAAGACAAATCAGTACATTTATTTGCCTGGTTTTATGGGTCGCTTAAAGGAACCTTTCGGCAGCTATGCTGAACTTGTGTGACCAGTGTGCCTGTAATAACACCTATAGCAAAATAAACTATTCATGTGCCCCAGTATGAGTAACTGTAGGATTTGTTGCCTAAATTTTAAAACTATATGCTTTATCTCGGACCAAGCACATTACTTTAGTGCTCGGTCGATCTCCCACCACCGGATGCCTCTTCTCAATGTGAACACGCATTGCACATGTGCAAATTTCCTGAACAAATGTAAGTCGGGGCTAAAAGTACATGCTCTTCTGAACATGGGGATCTTTGTAACAATAAAAAAGAGCATTGCAAGTTTTACTTTAATCATTTTGAAAAACAAGATCGTGATCCAAAGCACACGAGTGACGTTGCCATGGACGTTACACGCATGTTCAGGATCACGGTCCTGTTTTTCAAAGTGTTAAAAGTAAGACTTGCATCACTCTTCATTATGCTTACAAAGATCTCCATGCTCAGAAGAGGATGTACTTTTAGCCACAACTATCACTTACACTTTTTCAGGAAATTTACACACGTGCAATGCATGTTCACATTGAGAAGATGCATCCGGCAGCATAAGATCAGCCAAGAACTAAAGTAATATGCTTGGTCTAAGCTGAAGTATATATTTTAAAATGTAGGTAACCTTAGTGTTACTCACACTGGAGCACGTGAATAGTTTATTTTGCCATAGATGTTATTACAGGCACACTGGTCACACAAGTTCAATATAGCTGCTGAAAGCTAACAGTGTCCTTTTAATGTGTGCACTGCTCATGCACTGCATTGATAAAAGTTTCCAGAGAGCTGCAAAGTACAGTAAACTGAAACTGAATAGCAGTTAGAAATAAACCATTAAGAAACTTTTATTAATTCACTGCAGTGAGCAGTGCACAAATTAAGGAACTCACTAAAAAATGCTAAACCAGTAAGTTGGAGGGTTAGTTTAATGTGATTGGTACTGTATGTTATATTGGAATATATATGTGTATATGTATTAGCCAGTGTGTGTGTGTGTGTGTGTGTGTGTGTGTGTGTATGTGTGTGTGTGTGTGTACCACAACAATTAGAAAGTGCAGTTAGGTGGCTCAGTGGTTAGTGCAAAAATTGCTAGTCTATATTCCCCCGCTATCTAGATCAGTTTTAGCCTTATACATGTCATTGGTGATTTAAATGAGGTGTCTAGTGGCAGTTTCCCATCCTCTGATGTCCATTGGAGCCTAAAAAGAAAAAAATGGTCCCTCAATGTATTTTTTAATCTGTAAAAAAGCATGTAGATAGTGCACTGCTATGCTACACTGGAATATATATGCATATATGTGTATATGTATTAGTGTGTGTGTGTGTGTGTGTGTGTGTGTGTGTGTGTGTCACAACAATTACAAGGTGCAGTTAGATGGCTCAGTGGTTAGTGCAGAAATTGCTAGTTTACACACTTCTCACTGCCCACAATACCATTATTTTGCAGCAGTATTGGCTCTTGCTGGAGTTTATTGTTTTAGCTGCTGATGCTTGTTTCAGCCATTTAGCAATTTTAGCCATTTATTTCAAATAGGCTCCTGCTAACATGAATGGAGGTGTAGGATTGAGCATGTCCTCGGAGATTCAGATTTGAATCTAAAACTGGGGCCCCAAGGACAAGACCCTTGCTCACCACACCCTCTCTCCCAATCACTGCTAAACGAAAGGTAGTACATTTGTTTTATGTGTTGCATTTCACACAAACTGTATCCCTAAGTACTTTACAATCCAGGAGAGGAAGGGAGAAAGGTGTTGTTGCTGTTAGGCACACAGGGAGACTTTAACAGCAGAGAGAGAAAGATTAGTGAGAAATTGCAATGAGATTAAGTCCAGGGAGGTTAAATGAGTTGCTGAGCATCACACAGTGAGTATGTGCTAGCTATAGGATTCAAGCCTGGTTCTCCAGGTTAACAGCTCTGCACTCTAACCATTAGGCTCAACTGTCTCCATGGGTCCTGTCCCAGAAAAGTAAATCTTGCTTTCTGCTTGTCCACTCCTCCCATCCAATACCTCTTTCTAGATCCCCAACTTACTCCCCAGACCCATTACAATGGGTAGATGTAGAATTTTTATAAGAGGTAGCATTGTTGTCAACAAGGTAGTATTTTCCATAGAAAATGTAAAATGTGCCATTTTAAAACTCTAATTAGACTAAGACAACTATTGCTTGCTGGCTTGAGGTGGTAGTGGGTGCTTCTCCGCTATATAGCTAGATCTGCTAGTGCCCATTACATAGAAACATAGGAACACAGACAATGATGGCAGAAAAAGATAACTGGTCCATCCAGTCTGTCCATAAAACTCTAACAAACTCAGGACTACTTTCCATATAGGGCTCTAGCCCATAATATCCTCCCCCATGCTCCCCTTCCTACTACTAACACCCTGAGCATCCATTAAGCCCGTCACTCTGCCCAGCTGAGTTTTAAACCATCGATAATTTTGGCACCCCCCCCCCGACATCAGCTGGTAGATTGTTCCACGGCTCCACCACCCTTTCTGTAAAATCAAAATTTCTTACTTCCCTTCACCTCCCCCCATCAGTTTCCATTCATGCCCCCATGTTCTTCATCCACTACTTATGCTAAATAGTTTCTCACAGTTTACCTTGTATATTCCTCTCAGGAACCTGAAGGTCGGTATCATATCCCCCACCCCCCCAATCTGTCCTCCAGCAAGTACATGTTCAGTGCCTTGAGCTGATCCTCATAAAACCTGTACAAAGAAGTCTCCAAAAAGTACTCCAACAAGGACAAGTTCTTGAATAAAGCAAATGTTGAATTTATTTTAGAACAATGCCAAACAGTGCTCACTGGTCACGTTACCTGCGAGTGGCATGGCCAGTGAGCACTGTTTGTCATTGTTCCAAAATAAATTCAGCATTTGCTTTATTCAAGAACTTGTCCTTGTTGGAATACTTTTTGGAGACTTCTTTGAACTGTTATGCGCTTGGGCTAGCAGCCTGTTCTCTCAGCACCCTCCCACCCCCATAGCTCACAGCATCTTTCTGGATTTGTTCCTCATAAAACCTGCCCTGCTAGCCTTGAATCATTTTTGTCACCCTACATTGCACTGTTTCCAGCTTGCCCTTATCTTTCCTTAGGTGAGGACTCCAGAACTGGGCACTGTACTCCAGTTGGGGCCTCACCTGTGTTTTATAGAGAGGTAGTAACACCTCCTTCCTTCTGCTGTCAGGACCATTTCCTATACACCCCAGCATTCTGTTTGCCTTATTGTAGGTCTTGTTACACTGATTTGATTGTTTTAATGAATCACTGATGATGACCTCTAGGTCTCTTTCCTCAGCGGTTATGCCCTGCTTTAACCCCCCTCCCAATACTCTGTCGTGGGATTCTCGTTCCCTATGTGCATCATGTTGCACATTTTTGCATTGAATTGCAACTGCCAAATCTTTGACCACTTCTTTAGCCTTTTCAAATCTCTTTGCATCTCCCTAACCAGCTAGTTCACTTAGTAATGGCCCTACTTTCCCCATAAATGTGCTGCTATCTCAGTAAAAGGGTGGCACGCTATGAAGTCTCACTGTATGCATGTGGTAGCGCAGACAGGAATATACAATTGAAGCTCAATGATCTATATATTGATGAGCTCAGAGTTATATTGAACTGGCATTTTTTTGTACATTATGTTGGAACATTTTATCACAAATGGATGCTTCTTTTGAAACTAAGGAGGGGCATATTTTGCACACATGTTGGCCAGTGTTGATGCAGACTGAGTACACATCTGCATTTCGTCTGACCCTTCTGAAAATTCACCCCTGCTTTTTAAATGTCAAAGGAAAGTGTAGCTAGCTGTGATTTAATGAATTCGTGGACTGTTTTATCCCAGACAGAGTAGAGAAACAATGCTTGTTAAGCAATATTTTAGCAACTAGGAATTTTCAGTGGCAATACCCCAACTTAAGAATGTTACATCACTAGTGTTCCATATATAGGTGGACTGGTAGCAGTATCTAAAAGGCTATTTTCTCAGAGCAACAGTATAGATAAGGCAGAACATTCTGGCAACCCAAGCAAGCTGTTTTTGAAGCAAGAAACTGCCAACAGAAAATACAGCTCCCAACAGAGCAGTCCAGCCAGACAACACAATGGAGTGACAGCACCAGTCAACAAGAGAGGCAACTCTGGGATCAAAGCCAGCGACTGACTCTCAGCCTGGCTGACTCAGTTATCCTTTGAGATTAAGTCAGATAGCTTACCTCAGCTAACAGATTTCTTGCCTAAGACAGAAAAGAGGGAAAACATGTTCAGACAGGCAGGAAAACAGTGCCGAAGCAGACAGTTCAAAGAGTGCAGGGGGTGGAGTTATGCCACTCCCCCTCTGGTAAATTGGTCCACTGGTTCATTAATTCATGCTGAATTGCATGTTATACTATGGCAGAGCTGATTAAATCCTACCCTGTCGAATATATATTTAGCATTCCAGATGTCTCATGGCATGCCAATCTGTTAATCCTTGAGGCAAATGCAGCACTCTCAGAGAGACTATGCAATGATATGTGAAGATTCTAAGCAAGACCTACTGTAACATGCACAATGGTAGGTTAAGTGTACCAATTTTTTTAAAAGTAATATAAATCACATAAATGAGAGAGGAAATGTGCACTGTGTTTTCTGGGATTTAAAATAGGGTATTTTGGTTTTTTGGAATTAAATTTTCCACAAGAATCCAGACTCATACGAGAGTGCGAACACTCAGGCTGCCATCATCCTTGCTCATGCGAGTGACCTGAAAACGTGCCTTAATTTTTATTGGGTCTTATTTTCTTATATCCATGCCAAGGGATATTAGAAGGACATTTTGGAATGCTTCTTTGACCATGTAAGATGTTATTTGAACTTTGTTACTGAACCTTATTGGCCATTAGAAAATAAAGTGTTTTCCTGTTTTTACATAAATTAATTTTCATCGCTTTGTAGTCCCCTTCCCAAATTCTAATAATTATTTCATTCATCTATCTTGTACATGCCCCCTTCCCCAGAAATGGCTCAACAACGCATGGCTCAGCATCCTCCACTGTCTGAGACCTCATGTCTCCCCGTCTAGCATTGTTTCTCAGCTCAGCAGCAACGCACATGACAGTCATCTAGAAGCCCACGTTGATGCCCTTGTCATCCTCCTCATTCTCCCGAAGCAGTATGCATTGCAGTCATCTAGAGGCCCGAATTAAGGCCTTCATCGTCCTCTCATGGACTGCAATTTTCTGTTGCCTGAACCCTTTTCTTTCAGCTCCAGCATCGCTTCTCAACTCGGCCGCGGCATGCAGCGCAGTCATCTTGAATTCCACGTTGACGCTCATATTCCGTCTGATCTTCCAGAAGCAGTACACATCACAGTCTACTAGAAGCCCAAACTGAACCCTTTATACTTCTCATCCTCCAGAAGCAGTGTGCATCAGTCATAAAGAAGCCAGTGATGATGCCTTTATCTTCTTCTCATGGATTTCAACTTCTTTTCCTGGAACTTTTGTTTAAACTCTACCAGTGTTTCCTCATCCCATAAGTGATCTAGAAGCCCATACTGATGTCTTCATCCTCCTCTTGGGGACTGCTGTGTTTTATTCCTCCAACTTCTCTATTCTCACCTCCATTGTTTTTTTCTCAGCTCAGCAGCAGCACCCATCACAGTCATCTAGAGGCCCAAATTGGTGCCTTCATCCTCCTGATTATCTTCCAGAAGCAATATGCCTCAGTCACCTAGAAGCTCAAACTGATACCTTTATCATCCTCCTCTTCACCTTCCTGAAGCAGCAAGCATCAAAGTCATCTGGAAGCCCAAACTGATGCTTTCCTCCTTCTCTCATGGACTGCAATCTTCTGTTCCTGAAACCTCTTCTCTCTCACCTGCAGCATTGTTTCTCAGCTCAGCAGCAGCTACAGATGGGCAAAGTGGGTTAAATTCACTCATACAAATAAATCCATGAAGTTAGCACAATTCATGGAATGCGGATTGATCGATCAAGTGCAGAATTTCACTGCGAATGGCAGAATTTCACCCACAAACAGCAGAATTTCACCCACGAACAGCAGAATTTCACCTGCGGATGGCAAAATTCCACCATTTGCGGGCAGAAGTTTACCTTTTGCAGGTAAAATTCCACCTTTCACGGGTGAAATTCCACTGTTCACATCAAAATTCCACACCTTGTGGGTGCTTTTCGCACTTTTGCATTGAAAACGTCACAATTTCGAGTGTAGTCAAAGTTGCTGAGGGCAGGGAAAACTTTGCAAAATTCAGCGGATGGGAATTTCACCCACTTTATGGCAACTTTGCTGGTGGAGTAAAACTTTGCTATAACTCTAGCAACAAAATGCATCAGTTATCTAGAAGTCAAAGTTGATGTGTTCATCCTGCTCCTAATCTTCCAGTAATAGCATGTGTCACAGTCATCTAGAAGCCCAGGTTGATGTCTTCACCCTACTCCTCCTCCTCTTCCAGAAGCTGAATGCGTCATGGTTATGTCGAAGCCCAAAATGATGCCTTTATCCTCCTCCCATGGACTGCAATCCTCGGTTCCTGGAACCTCTTCTCTCTCACCCACAGCATTCTTTCTCAGCTCAGCATCAACATGCATCACAGTCTACAAGTGGATTCCATCCTCCTCCTCCTCCTCCTCCCTCATCATCTTCTGAAAGCAGCACACATAATAATCTAAAACCACAACCTGATGCTTTCATTCTCCTCTCATGGATTGCAATTTTCTGTTCTAGGACCTATTTTTTCTCACTTCCAACATTGTTTCTCTGCTCAGCAGCATGCAACACAGTCACCTAGAAACCCAAGTTGATGTCTTCATCCTCCTCATCTTCCAGAAGCAACATGCTTTACAGTCATCTAGAAGTTCAAACTGATACACCTATACTCATTCTCATTTTCTTGAAGCAATAAGCATCAAAGTCATCTACACACTACAGTTGATGCCTTCATCCTTCTCTCATGGAGTGCACTGTTCTGTTCCTGCAACATCTCTCTCTCACCTCCAGCATCATTTTTCAGCTCAGTAGTAGCAGGTGTCACAGTCATCTAGATTCCCCAGTTGATGCTTTTATCCTCCTCTCTTGGAGTGTACTCTTCTGTTCCTGGAACCTCTTCTCTCTCACCACCAGCATGGTTTCTGAGCTCAGCAGTAGCATGCATCAGAATCTCTAAGTGTAAACCTTCATCCTCTACCTCATCTTCTGAAAGCAGCACACATCACAGTCATGTAAAATCCCAAACTGATGCCTTCACCCTACTCTCATGGACTGCAGTCTTCTGTTCTTGGAGCCTCTTCTCTCTCACTTCCACCATTGTTTTTCATCTACAGTAAGTAGCAGCATGTCTTACAGTTATCTATAAACTCAAGTTGATGGGTTCATCTTTTGCCTCATTTTCCAGATACAGCCTGTATCACAGTCAGCTAGAAGCCCAGCCTGATGCCTTCATCCTTCTCCTCCTCCTCCTCCTCATCTGCTCAAAGCAGCGTGCATCACAGTCACCTAGGAGCCTGAAATGATGCCTTCATTCTCCTCGCATGGACTGCAATATTCTCTTCCTGGAACCTACCATCTCACATTCAACACTGACCCATAGCTCAGCAGCAGTATGTATCAAAGTCATCTAGAAGCCCAAATTGACACCCTCATTCTCTTTCTCATCTTCTGGAAGCAGCTTACATCACAGCCATCCAGAATCCAGAATTGATGCCTTCATCCCCCTCTCATAGAGTGCAATCTGCTGTTACTGGAATCTTTCTCTCCTACCTCAAGCTTGTTTCTCAACTTAGTAGCAGCATGCATCAGTCATCTAAATTCAAGTTGATGTGTTCATCCTCCTCCTGATCTTCCAGCTGCAGCACATATCACAGTCATATAAAGCCCAAGCTAATGCCTTCATCATCCTCCTCACCCTCAAGAAGCAGCATGCAGCACAGTCATCTGAAAGCCTGCAATGATGCCTTCATCCTCCTCTTGTGGATTGCAATATTCTGTTCCTGGAACCTACCCTCTCACTTCCTGCATCATTTCTCAGCAGCAATATCATTACAGTCATATCAAAGCCCAAATTGATGTCCTCTTACTTCTTCTCATTTTACAGAGACAGACTGCATCACAGTCATACAGATGCTCAAAATGATGCCTTCTTCCTCCTTTCATGGATTGCAGTCTTCTGCTCCTGGAACCTATTTTCACTCATCTCCAGCATTGTTTCTTAGCTCAGCTGATGCATGAATCGGTCATCGTAATCCTCATCCTCCAGCAGCAGACAAGACATTTGCGACACAGCATCACCATGTGCAGAAGCTTTCTTTCTTTGCTGCCAAGGTCAGACATTCTGTTGAAAGACTCGCCCAAACAAAACATAATCAAATGCAGCAGTATACACCGTATACACAGATTGAAGCAAGAAACACAAACCTAAAGACAGCACATTCATCACCGCAATAGGTGTAGTATCTGTAACACTATTTAAAAAAAAAACTGTAGCCTAAATGTTTGCTAAAACATTTTCCAAATTTCTCTCTCCCCCCATCTCTCTTCTTGTCACTTTCAGGCAGCAAATTATTCTGCTCAAAAAGCAACTTCAGCAGTGATATCCATTAGTAAGACATTGTCCATGACACTGCAGTGTAGTGGAGTGAAGTACACCTTCTTTGCTGCCAAGGTAACATAAAGACAAGTATTTATATTAAAAAAATAGAAATGTTTAGGGCAAAAATAAATAAATTACATAAATAAAACAAAACACAGCCAATGGCATAAAGTAATGGAGCATCCACTTGGCACACTTAGATTCTGGGTTCAGGCACCAAGGCTAAGAGTGCAGGATCAGAGGCGAACAGGGAAGGCTAAGGAGTAAAAGAGGGCTGAGGAGTAGACGCATTCAAGAGGACAACTGCCTCCCAATGGAGGGTTTGCAGTGTCCCATCTAACAGCAGCTCTTGGTGACAGGCTTGTGGTAATCAACTGACATCTGTCTCTTTCTTTCTTTCTTTCTTTCTTTCTTTCTTTCTTTCTTTCTTTCTTTCTTTCTTTCTTTCTTTCTTTCTTTCTCTCTTTCTTTCTTTCTCAGGCAGTAAGTTACCCACTTCCACAGCAGAATCCCTGAAAGCAGCACCACTGAGCCAGCATAACTGCCACACCCGGCCAGGATGGTATGCAAAAGCAATACTCACTGAGGTAAGGAGAACTAGAAGAACTTACCCACGCTAGAAGATAAGTAACAAAATGGCATAGAAGAATGCAGAAATGTGATTGTTATTTATAGTGCAATATAGGACATTAGAAAATGGGTAACGTGAAACTCGCCTCCTGATTGGCTGAAACAGCCTGGCACCCGGGCTGTTATTTCTTAACCACGTCCACAAAATAAAAGTTCCACTTTGGCATGCCCCTTTACTTGCAGTATCCTACAGCAACCCTGGTTTTCTAACATCACTACTGCCATTTTTCCTACCCGCTAAGCCACTGGTAAATTACTCGTCGTCTTCCTGTCACTGCAGCCGCTCGTTTAACCCATCACACTCACTCATGATTTAAACCACAACCTTTAGTAAACCATTTTTTTTCTCTCCCACAACCAACAGCACTGCTGACAATGTGGCTTAGTTTAAAAATGCTGCACACAGCTTACCTCTCACGAGTATCGGTTTCCCGAGCCTGCAGCTCCGCAGTCTCCATATCAATCTCAAAACGTTCACACAACAATTACCCCGTTCTAAAACAACAAATATTTTCATCTTTCTGGCCATGTATTTTACTTGACCTAGCTCACTCCACCTCAGCAGCTGCACAGAACTGTGGACGACTCGCTCTATATACAGAAACAACACGTAATCAAAGAACGATCATTTAAACGTGAGCAGCAGTTGTCGGAATGATCATCACCACAATACCAAAAGTAAAACCATAAAACACTGGCACCCTCTAGTGTCAGTTCTTCACAACTGTGCCAGTTCAGGGACTACTTTACGGTAAATGTGCTTTTTTACTAAATTGTATAAATTTTATGTTATTTATTTTGGGCCGGATATTCAAACTGCGTCGAAAAAGTGCGCAACAGCAGGAGCAAGCACAAGTCAATTGCGCATAGGCGCAACAGACGCGCTATTCAAACATGGAGCAAAACAAATTGCGCAAGCAGCCAACATCTGAATATTGCACAAACTGCGCCATAGCGCCAAACAGGAAGGAGCTGAGCAGAAAGGTTGCGCCATAGCGCAACAAGGCTAGCCCAGCTGAGCAGTCCAGAGGTGCCTAGCGCAAGCAGAGCCCCCCACCCCCAGCAGAGCAATGGAACTGCACAACCAGGGAGGCAGGCTGGGGCCCACCGCCAGCCATGCCACACATGGGCACAGGAACACACTGCAGAACCAAAAGACACCCGCAAACCCCAAGCACAGCATCACTGTGGGAGGGATGGATGATCCACTGGCCCATGGGGACAAGCCAACAAAGCACAGCAGGGCCATGACGCCCCAGCACAACCACTGTCAGGCTGAGACTGCCACACACAGGGGTTGACAACCACAGTGCACAGCCCCCCATCTGCACAGCACACCCTGCACCATGACCCCAAGACACCACCCATGTGCAGTGACTGTCACTGCAGTAAACACCATGCATCCCCCCCGGCACACGTCAACCTCGTGTAGCATAGAACCATCCAAGCCAGACCCACCCTGGGCACCCAGCAGTGGGCGGCAGCAGATGGCAAGACCGACTGTAAGTCACTGCCACACCGGAGACACCTCCCCATGCACACACACACACACACACACACACACACACACACACACATACCCAGGACCATACCACCCCAGATGGCATGCACACCACTGCAACTGAGCAACCATAGCCAGCTGCAAATCAGAGACCACCACAGTATTCATAACAAAATATATATATATTGGAAAACAGAAATTACAACAACAAGATCAAGAACAAAACTATATACAGATATGTACAAGACAAGGGAGGGTAGGGGTACAAGGTAGGGGTGGGTAAGGGGTAAGGGTGAACAACTGGGAGAGGGAAGGCAGGGTGGGAGGAATGGGTGAAGTGGGAAGGGGAAGCACATTTATCACCTTGCAGGCTGGTCTGCTGCTGCCTGGTGCTGTCCCTGTCGCCTCCGCCATCGCCTGACCCCATGGCGCTGAATGTCCTGGAGGATGTCATGTGTTGTGATGGAGACCCTGGTCAGCCGCTGGAGGGCACGGTCCATCCTGCGTAGGATGCTGAGGCCTAGGAAAAGGGAACACAGTCAATGGCTGTGACTGTCCACAACCCTGAACACCACCCATCCTGCAAGGCATATAGCCCAGTGCCCCACGCCTGTGATGGTATGCACCCACCCACAGTGACCATGCACATGACACACCCAACCAGGCAGCACCAGCTATGTGCACCACTGCACACACTGCCCATGTCCATCACAGCACAAACAAGGCTGTCAAGTGACGTGGCAATGTGGTGGGATGCCAGTTCCACAGCCATGTGCCCAGTACACGCATGGACCACCAGTGACGCACACACAGACGTGCAGTGACACTGGACAGTGATGACTGTCACCTGTGGCGTGCATGGTTGTGTTGTCCATGGCTGGTGGTCATGCCCACCCCCTCCAGCATGCAATGGCATCCATGATGTAATGATACTCACACTCCTCAAGCAGCTGTGGCTGCTGCTGCTGCTGCTGCCGCTGTGGCCCACCCCTCACGTCTCCTCCGTCCGCCACCTGGGCCCTGCCACTCCCTCCTCAGCCTGTGCCTGCATCCTCCACCAGGCCTGTGGGTGACAAATGTTGAGAAAAACATCAGTGTGACCCCAAAGCAGACTGCCCCTGCCCCAGTGAGTGTGCCTGCCCACACAGCCAGACCCATGCATCTCACACCTGCACACACTGACACAGCAAACCATGGCAGAGCCATCCCCCATGCACCGCCACCAAAACACAGTCACACCCCTCCCAGAATACAGGTGCATAGATGGTACACCCACCTGGCCTAGGCTGCGCGCCCACACTCATGGCACGTAACCTGAGGTGTTGCGCACGTCCGGCTCCCTCCTGCGGAGGTCACTAAACCTGTGCCTGCACTGCTCCGCAGACCGGCACCGCCCTGTGACCCTCACCAGGTCAGTGGCCACCTGCAGCCACACCTGGGTGCGGGCCATGGTGAGGGGCTCATCCCCATACAGTGCCTCATAGTGGGGCTCAACCAGGGCCACCAGGTTGGCCACCTCCACCTGGCTCCATTGGGGAGCTCTCCTGCATGCCATATTTTGGGCCGTACAGCAGGCAATATGGCGCCATGGCTGTGACAACCTGCAGTGGAAATGTTGCGCAATAGACCACCATAGGTTTGTCACTGTTAGGACTGGCGCCGTCCGGTTCACGACGCGCGTCACCAAACAGCGCAATAGAGGCATACACACGGCGGCGAACAGCGCCGAGGCAAGGTCGGACACCAGGTCGGGGTCTATGGCGCAAGGCCACGCACAGTGCCATCTGATGTCTCGCATCCTGCGCGACGATCACCTGTGTGCCAGTGCCACAGTGGACTATTGTGCAGTAGTGCCACAGCGCCATATGGTGCCCAGTGCTGTGGCGCCACTGGCACAATGATGGCCATGGCCTGATTGCCGATCGCGCACAGCATGTCATCAGCGCAGCAGGCGCCTGCGTAGCTACCTGGGCATGCGCTGATACGGTGTACCACACAGTCACAGATCTGCGCCATTGGCTCAGCCGGCTCAACCGTATGCACAAATCGCAGTGGCACGATATTCAGCGACACATGCAAATCATCTGATCAGCCATTCAAAGGCACAGTGGCGTGATTTGCATCTCGTACAGTTGCTCCACTCTAATTTGCATGCATTGCGCTATAAATGTGCGACATTGGGCTGCGCTGGCCAGGTCGGTTACTGCAGGTGAGAGGTGGGTTGCATGCTGTGGGATGTTCTGGACAATGGTCATGGGATAACGCTGTAGACTGCACAGTGACAGGTGTCACTTTCACCCATACAGATCGCCATGACCGAGCAGAGCCAAGGTGAGGTGAGGATGGTGGGCGGAGGAGGAGGCCCAACTTCACCACGGCGGAGACAGAGGCCCTCTTCCAGGCCTACCTGGAGGAGGAGTCACTACTGAGTGGACGGCGGGGCACCCCTCAGGCCCGTGCAGCTGCATGGGAGGGGGTAGCTCGGGCAGTGAACCTGCACAGAAACCACCAGCGCTCCATGCAGGAATGCAAAAAGAAGATGGGGACAGACCGCAGGAGGGTGAAGGAGAAGGTGGCAGCCCTCAGGGTGGCACGTGCTGGCACTGGCGGGGGCCAGCCAGCAGTGGTGGAGCTGACCCCGGCTGAGGACCGACTGGCTGCATCAATGCAGCGGAGTGCTATTGAGGGTGTACCAGGAGGTGGGTTCCAGACAGGTGGAAGCCCATCACTGCACGGTATGACATGGTGGTGGTGTTGGGGGGGGGAAGGTTGTTCACATGCACTCACATGTCCTCTCTTTCTGTTACAGATCCTGTTCGTCTTCAGGGGACGGTGGTGGTGGGTCCAGGCAGTGAGGAAGACCTGCTGGACATGGAGGAGGTCCATCCACCTCTGTCACCAGCCAGCATACACTGCACCAGCATGCAGCCCGGGCTGCCAACTCTGGTGTCGGTGAGTCGGGTGTGGGGGGTGCACAGCCTGTGTCAGCAGTCTGGCATGCAAGCATGCCAGCACGTGTGACTGTGGCTATGATGCGTACCTGCACCATTGATGATGCAAGGACTGCAATGGGCAGTGACATGTGTGTGTCCATGCGGACACACAGCAGGCCAACTGCTGCCCTGGGCATAGCTGGTTCCAGCGTGTGTGCCAGCATGTCGGCAGTCCCAGACTGTGCCTGTCAGCACCAGTGGGGCAGCACCAGTGGCTGTGCAGGTGTCTGGCACTGTGCGGCCACAGCAGTGGAACAGGTGGTCCCTGGGGGCTGTCGGTTGGAGGGCAGCAGCAGCAGTCACCCACCAGGTCTGGGGTACAGTGTCCAGCGGTGGCACATGCCCACCGCCCTTTGATGTCCTATTCCTGGTCCTGGTGAACGGCGCCCACCCTCAAGGGTGTTGAGCATCAGGACCTTCCTTCCCTGGGGACAGGATGCCGTTGTGGCAGAGTACCCATTTGAGAGCACCCACCTGCTGCGGGAATCAGTACAGCAGCAAGGCGGGTTACAACGTCCGTGGAGGCACTGTGTGTGGCTGTGGGCGGCACAGCAGGACTGTGCTCTGCGATGCAGAGATGGTCCATATGCAGATGGATGTGACCGCTGCCATTGACAGGCAGACCCAGGCATTGGTGCTGTCATGGCTGCATTGGGCACACAAACCGGTGCTCCTGTACCGCGCACCCCACTGTACGCTCTCCACTCCCTCCGGCGTCATGCGACATCAAGCCTGTCGGCGCGGGTTCTGCTGTGGGCATCCAGCACCCCTGGTGCAGGTATATTTGGCATACTACAGACCCTCGCGGACAAGGTCGCGATCGCGCCAGTGGGACCCCTGGTGGTCCATCGGTGCCACCCATGGCCCCTGCTCCAGCCTGCCAGTGCTGTTGGGTCACAGGCGGGCCGCCCACACATCCCACGTTGGCCGTGGAATGGTGCAACATGACTGACCTGTCTCCAGTGCGGGCCCTGTCTGGTGCTGCCCTGTGTGCACTGTGCGTCATGGTGGGCAGTGCACTGGTGGAGTGCCCTGCATACGCACGACATGATTGCCACCTGCACACCATCCCGACTGCTGTCCACAGGTGCGTGTGCATGATGATGCCTGCATTATACTGTACACCAAGGTGCAACGTGCCCAGCATCTGACACACGTATCTTGGACAGTACAGGTGGTGGGTGTGGTCTGTGGATCTGTGTGTTTGCCATGTCTGTTCCTGCTCTGCTGTGCACCTGCCCATATACGCTTTGTGCCTGGTGTGTGTGTGTGTGTGTGTGTGTCCATATGACTGTTCCCTCTCCTGATGGTGTGTTTGTGTGCCTGGTCCCTTCCACTCCCTTGCTGTCATGCACCCCTGGTGTGTTACTCTGTGTGCCTGTGGGTTGCGCCAGGACAGTGTTGTTTGCACATGGCCCCTTGACTTACCTGTGTCGTGCATAATGCTCCTCCGTGATGGTGTCCCGGTGCAGCTGGGCCTGCCAGATCAGTCGGGGGTCCCGCCGTCCGAGGGGGGGCTGCTCATCACCATCAACACCGGCGCCACTGGCGTCCCCATCGCTGTCCCCCTCTTCAACCTGTAGGGCTATCCCACAGTCTTTGGCCATGTTGTGCAGGATACAACAGGCCAGGAATATCCCACAGGCCTTTGAGGGGCTGTACTGTAGGGCACCGCCGGAGGTGTCTAGGCATCGGAAGCATGCCTTGAGCATCCCAAACACCCGCTCAATGATGTTGCGTGTGGTGGCATGTGCCTCATTATAGCATTACTGCAATGGGGTCATGGGGTGCCGGTATGGTGTGAGCAGCCAGGGACGGAGTGGGTATCCGCTGTCACCTGTGTGGAGATAGTGGAGATCAGTATCATGTTCAGGTCCATATTGCCCATATCCCTGTGTGCCACTACCATGGCACCTGTGGCATTCCCACCCTTGCCCCGAGTTTGCATTTCCTACATGCGTACTCACCCACTAGATGGCCTGTGGGGATGTCCCCACTCTCGAATCGATGGCACAGTGCGGACTGATGCCATATGAAGGCATCATGTGCTCCACCAGGGTGTGTGGCACAGACATTGATTATACGCCCAGTGGCATCACACACCACCTGGCAGTTGACACTGGAGAAGCCTTTCTGTTCCTATATGTGGCCCCTCGGGACCGAGGTATCTTGAATAGCCACATGGGTGCAGTCTATGGCTAACGCCAGGCATACGTGCTACCCTGTGGAACTCCTGCATGTTTGCTATACGCTCTGCAGCGGTGCTGGGAAATGGATGTGCTCCACAGCATGTAGCAGCAGTCGCTGAGGTGGGTGAGGATGCGTGGCGTGGCCGACTGTGTGATGCCTGTGGTGTCCCCTGTTGGCCTCTGGAAGGTGCCCGTGGCGAGCAGGCACATGCAGGCTGTCACCTTGGTCTCCACTGACAGAGTGTGACTCCGTCGTGAGGGTGCCTGCCTCACATCACTGCACAGCTCACAGAGATGCCTCAGTATTGCCCTGTACAGGTGGTACCGGCCCACGATCTCTACATCTGTGTACAGCTCAAAGCTGATGCAGGCACGGTACTGCCTGTTGGGGGTGTACCGCCGACGGGCCCATCCACGGCCACGTCCCCCTGCACCTTGCATTCTCACCCCCCTCATTACAGCTTCCATGTGGAAGCTGCCACTGTCCATCTCCCTGGCTTGTGACCCCCCCTGGCTGATGTTGCTCTGTTATCCCGCTGTCCTGACTGCTACTTCCACTGCACCGGGCACCCCCCGCTGGCCTCCGCAGCCTATGGCCCACACTGCTTCCCTTGCCTGCCCTGGCCTGTCACTGTCTGTCTTTCTCTCTCTCTCTTCCCCACTTGGCATCCCTGTAGCGTTCTTGTGCCTCTTCCTTGAGCCTTTTTATTTTGGCTCATTTCCGCTGGGGCACAACTTCCGGCTGTTCCGCTGTTGCGCATTACGCAAGTCTTTGAATATCGCATTGCGCTCTTTATGCATGGATCCACCCCCTTCGGTTGCGCATGCCTTCATTTGTACTGCGCTGCCAGCATGTTTTCGGTGGCGCAACTGCCTCCTGCTGAATATCGCAGAACGGCGCACTTTCGGACTTGCGCATGCGCAACCCTTTTGAATATTCGGCCCTTTATGTTTTAAATTTTGTACTTAAAATGTAATGTGCAGCCCATTTTCTAAGTGTAATAATACCCTCCAGGGTGGGCGTTATGGGATATAACGGACCTTCCAGGGGCTATAAGGCCCTCCGCCTGCGGCGTCGGGCCTCATTACACCCCTGGGCAGTCCGTTATATCCCAATAACGCCCACCCTGTCGGGTATATTACTTACATAATGCACTATAAATAACTAGTCCCATTAAAACAGCTGGAACACAGAATGTGATGGCTCACAGATTCATTTTTAAGGCTTGTTCTCTGCTATTTTATTAACCCCCCCACCCATCTCTGTTTTGGTAAATGTAACACAGTCAACTTTTTAAATATTAAACACTTACAACTTTCCCTAGTAGCCATTAGATTACTCCTTACAGCTGACAGTGTTTCTCACATCGATCACGTTGCGAGACATCTCTAAATCACTGCTCTACATTTCCTCACCCGCCACAGACAGCACCACTACTTTTCTCAGTAACACTACCCCAGATGGTAGTGTGCTGGCAGTGAAATCACCAGGCAAGCTTTAGGGTGAGACACAGGCACACACACCAAAACCCCTACTCATTGAAACTCTCTCTATCAAAACCTGCCAATTTCCTGCTGTGACAAAACCAAGGAAATAAATGTTATTCTTACCACTGACAGTAGAGAGAGAGAGAGACGATCTTTTTAATTCTTTAGCCAGCGAGCGTCTGGGCGGGTGGTCAGTCGAGCAAGCGAATGAGCAGTCAGATGACAATCAGTCCTCATGGAGTAACGGTGGTGTTGGTGTGGGTGTTGGTGTTGAGCAACCAGTAGGAAAAAGCTGGCAGGGGAACAGAGAGGCCAAAACTGACTACAAAAATACCTCCACGCCAGTTATCTCTTTTCTGAATACTCAGTTGGGCACAAGTACAGAACACTACAGAAGTACAAACAAGCATTTGTCGATGCCGAATGTTTGCTTGCTGGCATTGGCAGTGGTAGTGTAGAAGTTACAGAGCTGCGTAATAGGAATGGCAGTAAAGTATTAAACTGAAGCCAACCCCACCACCACCACCCTGCAGAGAGTGACAGGCATTGGGATGTGCATTTGGGTCGTCAGGCATAACGGCCACGCCATTTCACCACACCCCACCCTGCAGACACTGACAAGTGTCACGGTGTTCCTTGGGGTCTTTGGCCTTTCGCACCCCATTTCATTAGGAAATATGGTGAGATGGGTGCGATATAGGAGAATGAGGTGAAGTTTGGGGCCGAAGAGTCCAAGGCATACCTCGATGCCTCTCACTGACTGCAGGGTGTGGAATGGTATGAGCATCACAGGCAAGAATCCCAAGTCACACCCCTGATGCCTGTCATTCTCTACAGGATTGGGCGTTATGGTTGGAAACCCTAATACTTCAGGCATTCATCAGTATTTTCACTCCAAATTTTCAACATGTTTGTTTTATGACCCCGCCTCATGAACAGGGGGAATATCAGTTTGTTAGCCGAAAGCTGCTTATGCACAGTGACTACAGCATTTAGCACCACAGGTGCAAAAACATTCTGAACAGGATGTAAAAAATGACAGCTGTACTGTTCATGGGAGGTGTAAAAATGGCAATGTTGCAAATCTGTAGTAAAAATATTTAAAAATGGTGGCGTCACGGCGTACATAGAAACTGTGCAACGCACACCCGTAATATAATTAGGTTGGGGATTTTTTACAGCAGATTGTCAACTCAGGCATTTTGGTGCCTCCGATTATAAACAGTGTCACTGTGATTTTCTTTATCTGTGCTGAACAATGATTTCCCACAGCGACCAGGCATCTTTGCGCTGAAAGTGTGAAAACACACTTCAGCCATGTTGTGAAAAATGACAGCTGTACTGTTCATAAGGAAGTGTGGAAAAATGCCACTGGTGAAAATCTGGACTGAAAATATTGCAAAGTCATGAACTAGCGAGGGTGCGTGGAAACTGCACAATGCTCACTCATAACACGGTCATTTTATGGACTTCTGTCACCAAATTTTCAACATAGCCATTTTAACACCTCTGCTCATGAACAGTGTAACTGTGATTTTCTTAATCTGTCTAAACATTGCTTTACTTTCAACAACTTTCATTATGCTACATGCAAAAACACATTTTGGGCGATATATGAACAATTGCAGCTGTACTGTTCATAAGGAAGTGTAATAAAATGGCAATGTTGAAAATCTGGAGTGAAAATATTAAATTTGCAAACTTACAAGCATGCATAGGAACTGTGCAACGCACACTCGTAAAACAGTCATTTTTAGGATTTTTTTCACCAAATTTTCAACATAGCCATTTTAAGACCTCTGCTCATGAACAGTGTCACTGTGATTTTCTTAATTTGTCCCATACTTTGATTTCACACACCGACTGCGCCATCGTGCGCTACATGGGTGGAAACACATTTTGGGTAAGATGTAAAAAATGATAGCTGTACTGCTCATAAGAAGGTGTGGCAAAATGGCAATGTTGGAAATCTGGAGTGAAAATATTGAAAATTCGTGTACTTACGAGCCTGTGTAGGAACTGTGCAATGCACGCTCGTAAAACAGTTATTTTTTGGAATTTTGTTCAACATGGGGTTTTTGGGACCCCTTCTCATGAATTATGTCACTGTCATGGTGTTATTCAGGCCTGAAGGGTGATTTCACGCAGTGACTACGCAGTGACTGTGAAATCACCCTTCGGGCCTGAATAACGCCATGACAGTGACATCATTCATGAGAAGGGGTCCCAAAAACCCCATGTTGAAAATATGGTGCAAAAATTCCAAAAAAACACCTGAGATATGCAACAAAGTTGAAAACCCCCTATCTAGCCCATTATACAGCTTACCGGCGTTTCCTCAGTTTGCGGTCGGCTTTGACGAGTACAGATGTGTTCCCGGTCCACCAAAGATCGTCACACTGAGGTCCAGAGGTAAGTATGGGGTGAGGGGGTGAGGGGGTGGGAGGCAGGTGCGCAGTGGGTGGGTGTGGGTTGTGAGAGGGGGCCAGGAGACTACGTGGGACCGTTTTTTTCTTTACAGGTATTCTTTTGTTTCCAATGATGGCCGGGACATTTGCTATGTTGGGGTGGACTCCCAGCATGGCACAAGGATGGTTAAGGGGGCATTAAAGCCAGCAAGGGATTGGGCAATGCGCCCAAAAGCATTGATTGCCATGCTGGGTGGGCTCCCAGCGTGGAACTCAAGTACTTGGGGTGAGGACAGTGGAGCTGACGAGGATTGGGCACCCCGTCGGCTATATCATGAGTTGCCACACTGGGGTGGGCACCCAGCGTGGCATTTGGAAAGCTTTGAGGGGGCGGGGGCGCAGCACAGCCGAGAGGGATTGGGCACCCCGTCAGCTGTACAGTGTGTGCATGTGGGGGGGCACAGATGCCTGTGTGCTGCGTGTGTGTGTGTGGGGGCTGCGTATGAGCAAGCGATATCTTATCGCTGCTCACTGAAGCGTAGCTCCCCCTTTGAACTGTATGCCACTGCATTTTGGAGCTTGTCATAGACAGCTCCAGCATGCATTGGCTTACAGGGGCTGCGCCTGCCAACACACTGGCTGAATTGGAAGAGGGGGTGACACACCTCCGAAATCTCGGATGATGGCACTATGTTTCTTGCACATGCGTGCAAGCAAACATAACAAACATAATAAATGTATCTTAATTTTTGAAGACCGGGTTGTTTTTTTTTGTGCGTGCATATGTGATGTATGAATGAGGGATCCACTCACTGCAGATCAAGGGAGGATGTGAAATGCTGCAGGTACGTGGGGGGATGAACAAAGTGGTAGACAGTAAGCCCTACCAGAGCTTCAGGCTGATGTAGCACAGCAATACATGGGGGGGTGAACAAAGTGGTAGACAGTAAGCCCTACCAGAGCTTCAGGCTGATGTAGCACAGCTGGACTAAGGCAAGGGAGGATGTAAAATGGTACAGGTACATGGGGGGGTGAACAAAGTGGTAGACAGTAAGTTCTACCTGAGCTTCAGGCTGATGTTGCACAGCTGGACTAAGGCACAAGCACCCACGGCATGTTCTTATAGGCCCCATTTATATGTCCATTTATGTTCTTACAGCGCTGATTGCCTAACTGAGCCAAGTTGTAAAACAGATACTAAAATGTCAGGTTTATTTCAGGTGACCAGGATCGTAGTGGGGAGAGGGAGCAAGTGAAACAATGTCCTGAGAATGTGCTTAAACTTATTAACCATTGCTGTGCGCGGAGTGATACACCGGTCCAGAATCCCTATACGTTCAAATTCTGTTTGCAGCCTAAAGGTGCTTAGGTGGATTGGCATTTACATTACTCAGCAGCAAATCTTTTTCATACGTTTTGTGATCATCGGTTAAGATATAACCACTAACTGATGACAGACACTTGGGGGCATGAAACTGTGCTACCAGCAAAGTTGCATTTGCAAAGCCCTGAATATTTATCTGTTGGTAATGAAATGAAAACTGTCAGCTGATAACTTTTAGCCACTGTCCATTGCACAGAATAGACATCTCATTGATAGATCTGGAGCAAAGGAACATGCACTTGCCAATAACACCACTACAGCTCCAGACACTGAAGAAAGAAGTTCAAGCATTTTTATGACTGTTAACTTTTTCAGCATTTTAAAACAGTTACTTAGCATCTGCACTAAAATGTTACACGTCGCTGAACTGAATTGTGACACCAGAATCCCTGCAATCAACATTTGTCAGCAAAAATGAATTGAAAAAATCAATAGATGTATAAAATGGTAAGTGACATGAGTCAATAATAACATATCTGCACGTAATACTTGGCTTAAAATTTGAGCACCACCATATTCCGCACCACAGCGTCAAACAGGGATGCCATTTATAATTCAGCTAATGTCAAGCAATTTTCGAGCCATAAAAAGAATTACTGTATCAGTATGGTGGCAACAAGCGGATCAGGAAATTATGAAATAAATGCAACAGCACCCTGTGACCATATGTTGTGCGGGTGGAGGGGTGCATGAGCACCCAAGGGTGGGCTGTTAGGCAGCTTCAGATTCGCCGGAGAAAAGGGTGGATTCGATTGTGAGCTACGGTTGAATTTGTGTTTTCTTTTTCTATACCTAGTTTTCGCTATTTTGTTAGGGCACATGTCCAACCCTAAGATGTTTAGGGTCACAAGGTGATGTGACTTCATTGAGCATCTGATTTGAGAAAGAGCTGTGTGATTCTATCTAAATGCCAGCTCACGGCAATTCAGAGAAAAAAAACTATTTTGAAGCTGCATTACCAGACTAAGTGTGCAGTTTAGTGAATTATTAGTGAATTACCACACAGGGGTGTGTATATGACAGCACTAAAAGGCGCATTAAAGTGCTTCAGTCATGAAAACCTCCCCCACTGGCTGCTGCTGAAATGCATAGCAGTACGTTCTCCTTTGTGCATTCTGGCTGTTCTTTACTTCAGCTGCAGGTAGTACAGTATGCTCAAGTTTGTTTGCATAGGTTTTAGCAGCGGGGAGTTCACATTGACAGAGTCTAGCAAAGAGAAAACACTTGGAATTACACATACAACGAAGTCTGACTTTTCACATCAAATGCTGAGGTATTTTTTTTCTGGAGGATTAGAACCCATGGAGTCCATGAAGGTGTGCTTTGGAGAGCTGGCATGTGTAAGGACTGTTAGGCACCCACACATTTTGGTGGTCCTGCTGTGGCTGGGAACAGTTTATTAAAGTAATGATGTGTGGCTTGTCTCTCTAAGCTAGACAAGACTACACCATCCTATCAGGTAACCGACACAGTTGATCTGTGTGTGTGTGTGGGGGAGGCGGAGCTGCTCACTGAAGCGTAGCTCCCTCTTTCAACTGTATGCCACTGCATTTTCAACTGCTGTCATAGACAGCTCCAGCAGTGATTGGAGAACTGTGACCACGCCTGCAAACACACTGACTGAATTGGAAGATGCTGACACACCTCTGAAAAACTCAGATGATGGCAATATGTTTCTTGCACATGCGTGCAAGCAAACATAAAACTGCAACTGCGAAAGCAGTGGTAAGTCAAAACAATTAAAGAAACCAATAAATGCAATATAGTCCTAGTAAGCGGAAGGACTACTTAACCTTAAAAACACATTTTGATTTCAACTTTTACATACTAAAATTTCATTATGTTAATAAACCATATTTTAAAAATAGAACTAAAAGAACAATAAGACCCCCAGGTGACCCCCAGCAACACTAGGCAGGCCTCAGGTACCCCCTCCCTCTGTCCCTTCTCATGACTTGCCTCAGCAATCAGTTTGCGTCATGCTCCTTCTGCACCCACCACCCCCTCCCCCAACTCCCAGTCCCGTGAGTTTCCCTAACATTCACTACTAATGCAGGCTTCCTGACCATGCCCCTCCCACTCCACCATTTACTCTAGCATGTCTTCTCCGCTCAGTCTCCCCCTCACCCCCATTTCTCCCTATACCTTATCGCCCTTCTTCCCCCACCCTTCACCTCCACCGCAGTACATACCTCTCTCTCGTACCTCCTTTCTTCACCCCACCGCCAGCTATCCCTGTCCCTCTGAACTACTGACAAGGCACTTTGTGGCTGCTTATCCCCCCCCCACTTTCATAAAGTTTTTTCTTGTTATTTTAACTTGTACCTATGTTTTGAGTTATTCTGTAAGTTCTGAATCCAAGCTGTATCATTCATTGTAATGTACCTTTGCTTTCTACAATTTACATTGCTTTGCAATCTATGATGTGGAATCTTTGTAAAAGAGCTTGCACTCAAAGGTCTTTTCCGAATCACTAAATAAATAAAATAAAAAAGACACTCCAAGGGTGTGCATTATGGTGTGATAACCACACTCCTGGGGTGACTGGCACTCAGCCTTTGGCCTAGTGTCTAACTACACCCCTAGCAGTGTGATTATCACACCGTAATGCACACCCCATCATGCCTTATTGCTTATGTAAGGAGTGGGACTCATCGTATAAGATTTACTATGATTTTACCTTTTCTTGTTAACATATATTGGATTTTGGATTGGATAGTAAATATCTGATCCGAATTAAAATCTGAGGTCTGATCAGGTCAGACTTTGGGTCAAATTCAGAATTTTTTTTTTTTACTGTTTCTTCTTGTCCCTCAACTCGCCCAATGACACCCCTCATCCCTGTCACTGACCTTCTCACTGACTTACAAGTAATCCACCACTTGCCGAGATGGGTGGCCTACCATGTCAGCCATGCATGGGCCTGCAGGGGTGCCTGCACTATGGTGCAGTAGGGCTTTTTCTTCCAGTTCATGGTTTTCTCCCAAGAGGACCAGCATGGAGAGATATGCAAGAATGCATACTTAATGTATGATGACTTCCATTCCCCCAGTATAGATGCTCCCACAGGTGACATTCAAGTAGCAGAAGGCAGCGCCTCCCCCTCCCCACAGGAGGAGAAATGTCCTTGGGATGCTAGATCTGCCCTCCCCAGGCAAATGCTTAAGTGACCTCACTCCGTTCCCAAACTCAGTTCGCTAGTAGAGCAAGCAGCAGCTCTAAAACTGCACTCTCGGGCTGGTCGGATCTTGATTTTTTTTAACTATCTTTCATGGCCTAAAGGATCAGATTTACGGTAATCTAAGTAACATTATTATAGACCTGCAGAAAAAAACAATATGAAGAGTAGCAAAGGAAAGGGCACAAAATATCAGTGCCCATTTGCAATGACCATAGTCAGTCAGACTACAGTGTGCCGAACCTGAAGGAGAAATTGCTGTAGCTGGCAGCCCTCAATAAGTGAAAAGTGAGATATTTTGCAGAAGCCAGTGCTTATACAGAATCCAGTTAAGGAACGGTCCGGGTACGGTCCGATCACATTAGAATGAATAATTTGTGTCATGTCAGCATGGCCCTCTATGTTCTTTGGAACACTGGAAGCAGGCCAGTAAGCATCACCCCACCACCCTCCCTACTAACAGTAAGCACCCTAGCATCCATTCCCAGTGTTCAATGCAAAGGACTTAATACATGACCTGTGTGCTACTTCAGGGGCACTGCTGTGTGGGACCGTGGCAAGGCGGTACTTGATCTGACTATGTAAATACTCCACATGTAAATCAGCATCAGTGGGACAGCTGTGCAGCAGGTCTGTATGCTGGGGGGAGGGGCAGGGTTTGTTTGTGTGTGTAGGTCTGGACGGCTGCCTGGTAACTTGTCTGGTCTGGTCAATTGTTAGTCCAGTTCTTCTAGATACATTTTTGCCACCCAGCTTCAATGAATTCTTGATTTGGTTGGCTGGAACTAACTTACTGTGTGTGTGTGTGTCTGCCCCCGGGACATTATGGGCTACTGGCAATGACGGTTTCTGATTTCTGACTAATTTGGGCTTTGATTTTATTTTGGGGTTAAATGTGTGGTATTGAGTTTCTCACATACCCCAGCCCCATGGCTTGTCCTTCAGGGCCCTTAGGTTTCAGTGTCCCTCCTTTGTATACACAGTGGTGAAAAGGACAGTCGTGTATTGGGCCTGAGAAGACTCATGTCTCCTGTGGTCATTTTCCTGTTTCTTCCCTCAGGACCCTGACTTGAGCTCATGCTGGCATCATCTGTCCAGCCATTGCAACTGCCACCCATGGACCCTGTAGCAGTGATGCAGCACAAGTACCATCCCTCACTTCCGAGAGGACGAACATGTCCTAGTCCAGTCAGTCCTCCACTGGCAGCCACTGCACTGGCTCTTGTGCCCTACCTGGGATACCAACCTGTAAGACGGTGGCCGGTGACTGGTCTTCTTGTCTCCAGCTCTCAATGCACTGCCAGCAGGCTTTAATGGAAACCCTGAGTCTACCTCTCATTCATAGTCATACCCTTACATGCCCGCAGTTCCACCTCGGCCAAAGAATAACCTCCTCCCCCATTTTCTGACCAGTGTACAGGCCTGGGAAGGCCCTTTTACTACACCCCACCATAATGCCAACCTGCCAACAATAGATCCTTTTTGGGCCTGTGCTGATTGCTTGTCAAGTTTATCTTGCCGCTTGCAGGAACATTTCCTTAAGTTTCTCTTTTGAGCACTAGAGTATTAGGGATGGACAACTCTGAGAATTGTTTGTACAGTTTACTTACTCGGGATAGTCCAGCTGAGATGTGATATCTTTTTTTCAGTGGGGTTTATTTCTAACATATTTTTTACAGCTCCGTCACCAAAGTAATTTGCTTAGGGTTGCAGAGTGAGTTTAGGGCTATGATGGAATTTGAACCTGGCTTGTCTGGTTTCTCAGACTGTCCAAACCATGTGTAACAACCCCCTTTTCTGAAGGTAGGTGCCAGGTTTGTTAGTAGTCTGGTCCTTAACAGGGAGTTGGTGCCTCTGCATCAGCCTCTGTGGGACAGAGGCAATGGGAGGGACATAGCACATAAAAGAGGCCCCTGTAGTCCAGTTAGGTGTGTTGGTGTGAAGTTTGGTGGGAAGATGGTTGAGTTAGGGCCTGTCAACCCCGGAGTATTAGAAAATTGGGTGTCATTGCCCAGGTGCCTATGCTGGCAGTCGCTCCAGGTAATGAGTGAGGTACCAGTGCAATGCCTTATGTCAAGGTGCTGACTGGGGGATGCTCCGCAAGCATGCCAGGTCAGTGACTGGGTGCATTTCAGGCATTGATATGCACATGGAGGGATGGGACCAGGATGTGGTTTATCAGAGTAGCTGGCTCGGGACATGGGCCAGGGGAGTACAGTTCCCATTGGGGGCTGTCAGTGGGGTCCGAGGGTGGCTCAAGGTCAGATCAACCTGTTGTCTCACGGGTGTTGTACTGTACATCTGGGTGCCTGGCATACCTGGATAGACTACATTACTCACACATTCCTCAACCTGAGGCTCAAAGGTGGGAGTGGAACTTATGACCTTAGAATGTGAAAGTTAAGGGGATCCCAGGGAGGATAAGGGAATCCTGGTGGGTGCAACCTCAAGGAGTGTCACCTAATGACCTGTGGGCCTGAGGAGGATTCCTGTAAAGTAGGGTCATGGATATTGTGGATCAGGGGTGACATCAGTAAGCTCGCTGCCATGCTGTCCGAAGATGGTGGAAGATGGAACCAAACAGGACTAGAGCTGCGTGCTGCATCACATAAGGTGAGAGTCATGGAGGTACAGGTTAGAGATTGGAAGGGTCCCCAAATCAGCTAAAGCTGAGGACATATAGTTACACAAGTGGGCTGCCCCCCCGGGGGGGGCGACAATGTGCCACATTGAGACCAAAGCTACAGTTGATGTGGAGGAGCATCAGACATTCCTGGGCATTGGAGCCCAGTTAAGGATGCTCATTTGGTAGGCTTATGGCAAAGATTTAGCACTGAACTTTCTGGGCAACTTGTTTTAGTGTGCCCTACAGTTTCACACATTGCTATATGGCTTGCTATAAGCAGAAGGGAGTGTCCACGTGGGGAAGTGAATCCCTTGGGATACAGAACAGCTTGGTTGATCCCAATACAAAATATAAATGAGATTCCTAGTCATAAAGATTTTTAAAAAATTGCTAGTGGTGGCCATGTTTACTGGCTTGAGTCAACTAGCATAAATACTTGTCTAAAGGATATCTAAATAGTTAAAAATATAGTAAAGGTGTATCAAAGGGTATCAAAAACACATTATTGCTAAAAGCTATAAGCTGAAAATCTTTAACCAACTAACAAATGCAGTACTGATACTTTTAATCACTGCTTTTGTAATTAGAATTATATTTGTTTTTTTGTACATGAGGTCTTCCAGTAGTTAACCTAACACTTTGAAATGCATGAGTGCCAATCCGAATGTTTCATTTCAAGCCAATGTTTTATAATTGTTTTTTTATTTATTTTGGTCGTTGGTAACCTGGCAATGCCTGCACTAGGCACAAGTGCCTGTTTTCAGGGGCAACCTGGGAGCGCTTGTGAGGCTCAGTGACTGGCTCAGAGTCACACAGTATGCAACTGAGATGGTGGGAATCAAACCCAGGTCTGCTGACGGTACCAAGCTAATTCACAGTTCATCACTCTAACCTCTAGGCTATACTGCCAGCCCACAACCCAACAGTATATACAGTAGTCATATATTTATTATCCTCTTATCAATTTTCAAGCTAAAACAGTATACAATGGCAAGAAAGAATGCTGGGTTCTGATTGGTTAGTTTGATACTGGACCCATGGTATTATCCCAGCAAAACACCATAGATCTAGTCCTACCACAGAAATTACTACATTAATAATGTAAAAGAAATCACTCAGGCGTCAGCGCGGTCAGCTTCAATGACCACTAACCAGCCCGTACACGTACCACCTAAGCATAAGCAGCATCTCCGATGGGCTTCACAGCTCTGTAAATCCCTCCCTCCCACCTGAGTCCCACAACACAGAAAACCAGTCAAAAGCCACAGCTCTCTCATGTTCCCCCCAAATCTCCAAAGTTCCTATTTGTTATCCAAAAAACTACAAACTTGAAACAGGTCAAACTCATTATAGTCCGGTTCATGGACTGAGTGCACCCAGCGAGTGAACAAGCAACTGAGCAAGCGCATCTTTTAACAGTCACCATGCAGCTAGTTTCATAACAATTGCTCATTCGCTTGCTTTTCAAGCCAGTTGCTTCTGTTGTTCTTTAAGCTTGCACCATGTAAAATCAGTGAACAAAAACTCTGCCTACCACCCCCCACCTCTGTACCTCGTTTCCTCTTCATTAACAAATATCCTCACAGCACAAGCAGTGGGCGGATGGCAGTGGCGATGGGGAGGCAGCTCCAAACAGTGATTGCTACATTAAAATATCATCCCACTTTGAAATGTCCCCATACAATATTTTAGCACCACAGAAAACTGTACCAGAAGATCCCCAAATGGAACATACTGCAGGGCAGCGAGTGGCAGGGGCTAACAGGGAAAGAAATCATATGGTGACACAGGCAAGCAGATACAAAACAGAAGAAAATTCCAGCTACTGTTCACATAGCTCAGCCTACAGCATAACAGGAAAAAGGAACTTCCTTTAAATAAATATACTTCCACACAAAAAATCAAGTCAAAAAAATGGTTTAAATTATTATTTTAAAAGATTACCCATTGTATAATAGGACTAATGCACTCCAGGGTGTGTGTCATGCTGGGATAACACCATGCATTGGGTGTTGGATGCATTCAGTATGCGGCCTCGTGCCCAACCACCCATGGCGTGGCGTTATCCCAGCATGATATACACCATGTTGTGTATTATTCCTTTAATAATACATGAGATAGCATGCATTAAATTTAGAATAATGCATGGTGGGCTGTGTATGACCAGAACTGTATACACACCTGAGGTGTGGGATGCTACATAAGCTCCCAGAGTGAAGTTCGAGGGGTTTACATTAGCATTCCACATGGAGGGTGTGTATAAAATTTGAGTTTTACACAGTCCCTGGTTTTGCTTTATATAATTGCTGGGCTCCATTTTCTAGCTGCAAGCCCCTCCCACCCACTCAGAGCAGGCCACAGCCTAGAGTTCTGTACAGGCTGGAAGCTGAAAGTGGCAGCTGTCACTTTCATTTTCCATCTGTATACATTGCAGCAGCAGATGTGCACATGGGCTCTTAGGAAAATCCATCACGTGAATGCTGTTATAACCAGCTGGTTATAACAGCAAATTATATCTGGGTTTCCCTATGGAAGAAAACAACTGAACCCCATTATTGTAAGAATTTAATACACACCCAAGGTTTGTTATGCTATATAAATCCCGAGAGTGAAGCCTGAGGGATTTATTTAAGCAACACACAGCGAAGGTGTGTATTAAATTCTGGAAACACACATCACCCCATGCTTTGTTTTATATTATTTCTGGCCATCAATGTTTTCCTCTCCTTTTCTTGGAGTCTTATGTAGTTTATGTGATTCTGTCACTCTCCACCCCCTACACACACACACACACACACACACACACACACACGCACACACAAACAAACACACACACACACACACACACACACACACACACACAGAATAGAAAGTTCAGGAAACATTTATTTTAACAGAAAATGAACTTATTGCTTTGATTAATATATTGAAAACATGCTGCAAATAGTGTTTCAGTCAAAACAGACTGCAAATAGTACTTCAAACTTGGTGCAGAAATATTGTTTTTAGATACAATAATTAAACTGAAACTAAAAAGATAAGCTTACACATACCAGCATCAAAAAGAACCAAGGGAGAGGACCTGGATGATCTCTCCCAGGCAAGAGTGTGGCAGAATTTTGTGAATTCCACACAGCCCTGTAACAGGAAGACTAAGGGGAAGGTCACAAGAACACCATATGGCAGTTCTTGGAGACAGCACAATTACCCAAATGAGGGGAGGAACAACAAGAGTAGCTCAGTGCTCCGATAGCCAAGGAAGAAATGCATCAGGTAATATTAAGGATCTCCCATCTGGTAACTCACCCTGGCCAGACATCAATATAGATATAGATATAGATATAGATATAGATATAGATATAGATATAGATATAGATATAAGGGATACACTACCCTCCTACTGGAAATATTGCTAATATTTTTTGTTAAAGTGCCAACTGACCCAATGACATCACATGTGGTGAAACCATGAGTGATGTCATTGAGTCAACTGGCTTGAGAACAAAAAATATTGACAATACTGACAATAGGGGGGTAGCATATTCCATTTATGCCATACCTCCAAAAAGTGAAAACAAATAAAATTTCTTGCCATTTTTTTCCAATTGTAAAAATTCTAAAATGTATCTATAAATAAAACACCACTCATTTTGTAGATATTTTTGACCTGATCAATGTTTGGACTCACAGTACCATGCTATTATTTTTCATTTTAAAGAGCTGCTGATACCTCAAAGAAAACTTGGAAAAACATAATATTTAGGTATAATTAAGATCAGATTCCATATATATCCTATAGATTTAACCTCTCCATTATTTATTACTGAGGAAATTTGCAGGAAAACATGCTCTTTACCCCTTAGAGTTCATCTGCCTCTATAGCTTACTCCCTACTTCATGACATAATCCTCTGTTGTGACATCACAGTCTGTTGCTATGGGGGTAACTGTGATGTCACAAGCAATGTAGTATGACCTTGGGTAGGGAGAAAGCAACAGGAATAGATAAACTGTCCAGGAGCAAAGATTCTGTTTGTATACAAGTGACCTCAGTAATAAATAATGGGGATGAGAAATACAGCACTAAACTAAGATACAAGCTGAACTCTGTCTACATATGATGTTTTGTTAAAGTTCTCCTAATCATGTCAGCAGCTCTTTAAAGTTAGTTGCATTTGTTTTTGCAAAAAATGAAAAAAAATGTATTTTGTGCTGTCATTTGCTAATTATAAAAAACTAAACGGTATATCTAAATGAAACACCACTCATTGTTTAGATATTTTTTTGCTGAACAAATTTCATGCTCACAGTACCATGCTATCATTTTTCATTTTAAAGTTATTCACATTTGAATATGATTAGTTTTACTGCTGAGGCCAAACATTCTAAATGAGTTCTGAATGAGCCAATCAGGGCCTACTATGGGTATATTCGGACATAGAGTGAAAATATTTTGATATTCCCACTCTGGGTCCCAAGGAAGGAAAAATATCAGCAATATCTTTAATATACTCACAGGTATGGCATAAATAGATATAGATATGGAGAGAGAGAGAGATAGATAGATAGATAGATAGATAGATAGATAGATAGATAGATAGATAGAAAGAAATACATATACATATACAGATATAGATATAGATATAGATATACAGTAGATATAGATATAGATATAGATATATAAGGGATATGCAAGAGGCGAGTGTGTGATAACTCATTTATCTGATACAGTTGCTAGTGACCTCAAGTAGCCTCACGAGTGGCGAAGCCACAAGTGAGGGTTACGAGAGGTCACTGGCAACACTCACGCTGCATATTCTATTTATGCAACAGGGCAGGAGTTTGTGTGATGGGGTATGCTGAGCCCAAGGTTTATTTTTTTTTTTTTTATTGATAAACAATACAGGTCTTTTTAATCATTTGGTGGTCATCCATCTTTTGTGTGCCCTGTTGGTATGGGTGTTGCTAGGGAGCAGTGTAATGATGGCAGTGCAGATTGGTGTTTCTGGTCAGAAGCTGATTTTTGTCTGTCAAGGAAAATGGCAGTGCCGCTTAACGAGAGCAGGTAGGGTGTATACCGAATGCCTCATCTTAGACTTTTGATTTGTTTGCCGAATGCCTCATCTTAGACTTTTGATTTGTTTGCTGGAAAGTTGTTTTTCAGGAGTAAGCACCAGAAGACTATGGCCGATAATGCCAATGGGTGTGGGACCTGCAGGAGAAACAACGGGCAAGGTGGTGTTGCGAGAACCGGCTGCAGCATGCAGTACAGGAAACAGGGACAACAGAAGCATAAGGCAGTGGACAAAAAAAAGGGAGCAAAAACAACTAGCATGTTAAATTCTTGGGTGGTGTGTGTAGGAAGGTGGCCCAGTGTTAAAAGAGCAGGGGCAGGTTGTCAGTGGGGCAGTGAGGCAGGCAGGCAGGGAGCAGGAAGACTGGCTAGAGAAGGTTTGGGTTTCTGAGCAGGTATGTGAGCTGGAAGTAGTGTCGGACAATGCAGGGGTTGTATGGTAACCTGCAAACTGTGTAGATAAACAAAGTGTGATGTAGTCACAATGTAAATAAATTTATCTACACAGTGACTCAGATAAATGGATTTATCACACAGTTTTTATACATACACCTGTTGCATAAATGGATATATAAACATATGGAGAATTTTGTGAATTCTACACAGCCCTGTACCAGGAAGAATGAGAGGAGGGTCACAAGAATAACATACAGCAGTTCCTGGAGAGGGCGAAATTACTCAAACGAGGTGAGGAACAGCAAGAGCAGCTCAGTGCCGCTATAGCCAAGGAAAAAATTAATCAGATAATATTAAGGATTTTCTATCCAGTAACTCACCCTGGCCAGATGGCGATATAGATATATGGATATCTATTATCAGAATTTCATTGGACCTTTGCACAGTTTAGTTCTGGTCCCTTATAGGGTCTTTGCCTCTGTTACAGAAACAGAACCCCATCCATCATGGCATGAGGATAAAATTTTTGTAATCCTAAAGCCGACAAAGAGCCTACCAGTTGCAGCTCACACCATCCAATTTCACTGATAAACCAAGATGCAAAAATATTTGTGAAGGTGCTGGCTAATCTCTTGCAGTAGGTAGTGGGCTGCCTGATACAGTCAGATCAGACTGGGTTCATTCCAAATCAACATATTCATGATAATGTAAGAAAACTATTAAATGTCATGGCTGTGGGAAAGGGAAATACAGAAACCAATGCAGTGCTGGTGATCGACACTGAAAAGAGTTTTGACCACCTAGACTGGGAGTTCCTGCAACACGCTTTAGCTGCCTTTGACTTGGGTGAAGGCTTTAATAAATTGGTGGGAGTCTTATATGAGAAGCCATCAGCAAGAATGAGGGCCAATGCAGTATTATCTACCACAAAACCAGTATTGCATGGTACTAGGCAAGGCTGCTCCTCCTCCTATCTTCCCTGCTCTCTGTCTTCAGTATTGAGTCCCTAGTAGTGGTACTCAGATACTCACAAGAAATTCAGGGCATCAGGATAAGGGGAGATGAGGTAAAGGTGGCACTATATGCTGATGACACCCTGCTGTTCCTCTGGGACCCAGAAGTCGGCATGCAGGCATGGATAGACATCTTAAGAGACTATGGAGAGGCTTCTGGGTTCTGGATGAAGATGGGAAAATCTGAGATCCTTCTGTTAAAAGGGAGGCTCTTGGAGGACTGGAGGACCACCTGTAGGTTTCGATGGATACAGCACCAGATCAAGTATTTGAGTATCCAGAAGACAGCCAGCAGAAATACACTGTTTGAGGTTAACTACTCACCTCTGCTTACTGCCATGGAAGCTAACCTAAAGAGTTGTGGAGAACTACTCCTATCATTGACAGGGAGGGTTGACTCACTACAAATGAACATACCGCCCAGATTTTTGTACTTATTTTGCTCCCTCCAAGTTGAAATTTCAAAGACCGTGTGGCAAAGGATCAAAAAGCATTGGTCCAGGTTTATATGGGGCAATACTTGGCCCAGACTCCAGTGGTTGATTCTGATGCAGAACAAGGACAAAGGAGGACTGGAGTTCCCAGACTTGCAAGCATACTACAGATCATCCCAGATCCAGCATCTTGGTACCGCATTTGATATGTAACTGCTCCTGGGTGCAGGGAGAGGGAAGCATGGGGCAGCAAGCCTTCAACCCTTTAGATCATAAACAGATTGAACAGATGGATTTAAAACCCCTGTGCAAGGTTACTGATGAAAAATTTGGAAAGAAGCAATAATACTGAGGGGAGATCAGCTTAAATTCTGCCAGTTCACTTCCATTACTGAAGATATGGACTTTCTACCAGGAAGAGTGGACCACACATATAAAAAATGGAAAGCAAAGGGGTTAAGCAGACTGGGACAGCTATTTATAAATGGCTTTCCTAAATCCATTAATCAGCTGCAGCAGGAATTCAGCCTCCCCCCAAAGAGACTTCTACTGCTATTTACAATTTTTTTTCCATTATCTCTTCATCTTCCGGAGCCCTGGCAGGCAGCTTCAGCCCTCCTGATGGAGGAACTATCTCTCTGGTCCTGCTGCTCCTGTACTTGTGGTCCCCAATAGTTCTCTTGCAGATTGCCCCCCATAGCAGGGCCAGGAGGAGGTTGCCAGGTTCTCCCTCCTCCTGGAGATCCAATCCAGAATCTGGGGATGGCCCCCAGGAGCAGCAGGTTTGTTTTCCTCCATTTTTGCCCCTCACCTGTCCCTTCTGACATGAGCTGGAGGGCAGTCAATGAATGGGATGACTAGTCTCTTGTCCCCCTGAGAGAGGAGAGCATCCCCTGCCAACCCCCAGTGGCCCAGGCTCATTTCTGAACCCAGATCACCGGCGTGGTGCAAGTTGTAACAACCAGCACCTCAACCTCCAGCACCACCAGGCTGGCCTGCTATTTACAAATTTTAACTACACCTCCACAGAATCTAGGAAATGACAGCTGGCTAGCACAGGTGCATCACTAGCCTATCAGGTGGGTTAGGAACCAATGAGGTAATGTCTGGAGTGTCATGGATACAATTAACACAATCACCTTTACCAAGTGAGTAAACACTCATTGTGTTCCCTTTTCCCCTTTCCGCAGGACACATCTGGAAACAAGTTATTGTAGCTCAGTATGCCTTTCCTGGTGAAACCTTTCAAAATAAATAAATAAACAATGTAGTCTGAGGAGTTTCAAACATTCCTTACATCTCCTATGTTCCAAAACATTTCTTGCTGCCTTCCTCCAAATAAATACAATTGTCTTCATATTAGTAAGAGTAATATTTAAAGCTCCCCAAAATGTGAGCAGTTAGCTATGAAAGGCACATACTGTATGAAGTTACTGCATTATGATGGTATGCAGCTGTATACAAATGTTGAATTAGCTACATTATTGTATTTTATTTATTTATTTTAATAATCCATGCATTGTCTACATACTAATGATGCAGCCAAATATGCTCCTTACAATCTGTGACCTTTTTTTTTGTACCACTGTATTCATTTTTGGGAAATCACTTGCAACCTGGCATGTGCTCTGTTTTGTTAGGTTAACAATGGGTTAACCTTATCAACTGCAAAATGCTAGCTGTCCCTCCTCCCCCATGCATTTATAACACAGGGATCACCCCTTACTACTCACACCAGAAGTGACCATTCACAGAAAAAACTATTTAACTTTACCTCACAAGGCAAAGTATAGGAATTGAAAAATAAATCTCACTGGACTAATTGTTTTATTAGGTATTTGATTATAGACCCTTCTCTGCTTTGTGCTTCATTGACTTCAACTTTGGAATGTCAGTAGTGAGGGGGAGGTGCACTGGCTAGTAGCATAGCATAGCATATCATAGCATAGCACAGCACAGCAGAAATGTGATTTTTAAACACAAGGTCCTTAGCCTAGAAAAGCTGTGAAGGGATTATCTGAATATAAAGGAGACACAAATCAACAAAAATCCTATATAATCAGATATGTACTAGTTGTCAGGTCACTTAAAGCAGGTATGAGGTGAGAGACAAGAGAGAGATTAACAAACTGAGAAAATAGTGTTGCAACTGGTCTACTCAACAGAGAGAAGAAAGTATTTCATTCAACTGGCATAGTGAGTCGTAGTTGTGGAAGGATACATTGAAAACATAAAAGTTGTGCTTCGATATCCCATTTTTAAAGCTAAAGCAAAACAGTGTCAGTGGCTCAGTAGGTAGCACACTCGCCTCTGAGGCCGGGAGATCAGAGGGCTGTGGGTTCAGTTCCCACATCTGGCACTTGGGTTAATATCCCAGTACTGACACTGTAATGCAGTATGAGAGGGGTGCTGCATTTCTGAGGTGCCGTCCTTCGGATGAGACGTTAAACCGAAGTCCCATCTGCCTGGATAGGTGGTAGTTCAGGTGGATGTTAAAGATCCCATGGCACTTATCGAAAAGAGTAGGGGAATTTCCCCAGTGTCCTGGCCAAATTTCCCTCATTCACTAAAAATACCACCAACAGCTTAATCTGGTTCAAGGTCAGTTGGCATTCATCTGTATCCCCCTCCCCCGGGTCGTGCCTGAAAATAGGCAGGATTTGTCTAGTGCACTTACCCGGTCAACAAAAGCTAAATAAATAAATAAAAACAGATGTAAGCTCCACCCACAGCCATAAAAAGGATGACAACAACCCAAGGCACTCTGATTATGGCTCAGAAAGGCACACATAAAACTAGAAATGGCCTACATGTGAAAGGTACTCGTTAGCTGAAACCAAGGGCATATGAAAATTTAAATACCCCAGCCAGATGTTCAATGTCCACTTACCTGATATTTGAGTCACACAGACCTGCATCCATCAAAATACACAAAAGCCCTTTTGTTTTGTAGTAGTGAATAACAATGTGGAATCCTATGAAGGCACCAATAAATGGTTTAAAAACCAACTAGTTGATATTACTAAAATAGACACCATCATGAAAACAATGCTGCAAAATGCAAAAATTGATACAGAAAAAAAATCACCAACCACAGTGCCAGAAAGCTCGCAGTCCAAAATCTGAATGAGTCAGAACTACAGGCTACAGAAATTATGCAGGTGACCAGCTACAAGAACATTTAAAGTGTAAACAATTGTTGCAAACTAAATTACAAGCAGCAACTGAAAATGTCCAATATTTTTAACGATGTGCCACCCCAATACCAGCCTACTAATAGTATGAGCATTATCCATTCAACCTATACACTACAACAAGCCAAAGCACTTGGGAAGGATACTTTTATCAACCCTGCTTTCAAGCTACCAATATTTCTTTTCATTTCAATTTAGGTTAAAAAAGTAAATAAGCAAGTTCAATTAAGCAATAATGCAGAACAGAGTGTGCATTGTGCCGGGATATCATCACACCTCAGGTGGTCGGGCAACAGGACACATGCCGAGTGCATCCAGCACCTAAGAAGTGATACTTTTCTGGCATGACACACCCTCAAGTACATTATTGCTATTACGCAATCGCTTATTTATGTGAAAAAAAGATGAAAAAAGAAATTTGAAAACAGTATTTTTTTTACTTAATTCTTAAATTGAATGTATACCATAACTATTAAAACAAGATGTGATTCCTCCACTAGGCAGTACTGCTATATGCCGTCTGTACCTGTGAGTGTAAGTTTGCCTCCCCCACACACAGTTATTTTGCTGTGTTTTTCCTGGTAGCCACCCCCCTCCATTAATTTGATTTATGAGGTCCTACTGCCTGTCCTGTGATGAGCGAAATTGTTTCTGGCATCTTTTTTCTTTGGCTGATGTCATGATCTGACTGGGTCAAGACCCAGTTTTGTGGCCGTGGACTAATGGTCAGTAAGCTGCCCAGTTATTGGGAGTGATGATATACAGTGCGCGCTTTTATGCAAGTTACACATAGGAAACAGAAAAGTGAAGCCAGTGGCCTGCTGATAGTGCAACAGCATGCTCTATGTTTTTAAAAAAGCACATGCTGTTTCCTGCACTGCTAGCAAACTGCTGGAAGTGATGACTTCAGGTTTTTCTTCAGGCCACAAAAAAAGAGAGGAAAGGGAACTTTGGGTTCTGGGGAGTGAGGAGCGAGGGTTGGTTTTTGGGGGAGAAAGCCCAGGAAGTGTGACAGGGAATGAATGTAGCCAGTACAGGGGATTTCTGTGTACTGTATATTGACATGAATAATGCCCAGGTCATGTGTGTGCCAGGACTCAATACAGTGATGTGTATGCTCAGATAACACCATCCCAGGCACACACAGGCCAATTAGCATGCTGGAAATTTTATTACCAGTGTATAATTTATTTTTTAAATTCCTAGCATGTGTACTATTATAGATCGAGGGAGTGCTCCTGACCAATCGGAGCGCTCTTGCACGTGAGACACTTTTATTCGGTGAAGAGTGTCTCACACGCAGATGCCCTGAAAATGGGCATGTCCTGGGACAGTGTTTTTTTCTTTTAAATGGCATTGAGTGCTCGTCAATCTATAAAATATTTTGTGTCCCCTGTCAACAAGAATGGTTTAATGTGCCTTCTGCTCAAGCCAGAACAGCTCAACTTCACTTCGCTGTTCTCTCTCGAGTAGAATGCACATGAAACCACTCATCCCACAACGAGTGGCTCTGAGAACTTATTAATATATAAAATATCTGTTCTACCCACAATATCCCAGCCTCTCTGGCATAAAGAAACTGACCCAGAGAACTACAGAATGCCACAAAACCTTCTCCCTCCTCCCCACCCCAATTGTGAAATCACATTTAACAATCAGCTCCCCTTACCCCCCAAATCCAGTTCTATTTTGCAGGTACCAACCAAGGAAAAAAATGAACTACTTACTGTCTTTTAAGAGGTTTTTCACCTAGGATGTTGCAGCATTCTGGCAGCTGAGGCCTAACTGAACCCTTCGTGTTACAGTACTCATAATAAATCTTTTAACTTTGTCTATTTTTTCCCTTTATATTTTGCAGATTGTCCAAAAAAAGGAAATAAAGCATGAGAGAGTCCGAGTTATTATAAGTGACACTGACTCAGATTAAAACTTGTAAGTAATTCACAGAATCTTCCCAAATCATTTGAAAGCATTAACATGTCCTGTGAGCAAGATAGCAATAATAAAATAAATATAAACCAATAAAAGTCTACTGCCAGTACTGCCTTTTTCTGTTGTCACAAATCCTCATTTAACTGTCTGTTTTTAGGGCTGCAGTGGCCAGAGCCCTGCAGACCACTTGCTTTCAGAAAAGGACCCACCGGACCAGATACTGACCAGGGAGCAATGTGGAGTTCCTTCAGTTTCCTCCTAGGTCTGTGAAGCACTCCACTCTCTCGATTTACTGCCATCAAGAAGCCCTATTTGTTTTGCGGAAGTCACAGCAGAACACGGCACAGTCCACTGTGTCCAAGATGGCCACCAAACTCTATTGAGCCTGCACAACTATTGGCACATGCGCAATATGGTTTGATGAAGATCTTGTACATGGTGGACTGTGCCATGTTCTGCCGTGACCTCCAGACTCTTGTTTTACAGATAACTATTCCCTCCCACCCACCTGACTTTCCCTCTCATTACCCACCACCCCACCCCAGCCCCAGAATCATAACAGTGATACTGGGTGCGCCCAATCCCCCAGTGTCACAATCCCAAATCTCCCCTTCCACTACTGTGCATGTGGGTTCTATTTTTTATATATATTTTTCTGCCCCCACCCAACCCTCCCTCTCAGCACCCACCACCCCACAACCCCCTAAAAACACAACAGTGACACTGGGGTGCCCAATCCCCAAGTGTCACAACCAGGAGTCTTCAATCCCTTGTTTCTCCTCCCACTCACCTGACCCACCCTCTTAGCACCCACCCCCCCAGAAACATAACAGTGATGCTGGGGGTACCCAATCCCCCAGTGTCCCATCAGAAATGCTCAGTCTGTTTATTTGTTTTGTTTTTTTCCCTGTAAAAAGAAAACCATCCATCAATGTCTTTTGTGCCATTATTGTCCCCCCCACTCAACCCTCCCACTCAGCAACCACCATTCCACACCCTCCCCCAAGCCCTTACTTACTTACCCATGGGGGGTCCAGTCACGCAATCATGTGGATGCGCGACATGGGCATGGCTGGGCAGGGCAGGGATATGCGTGCGGCTCAGTCAGGGTCAGAGGTCACTACAGGGGTCAGGACACACCATGTGCACAGTGTGCCGACTGCACAATAGCAACCATGGTGCACACACTGTGCCATGACTGCTATTGGGCAGTCGGTGCATTGTGCGCAATAGGCTGCAGTGCACCATATGGAGCATGTGCACAGTGCCACTGCGCATCACGCATGCATGCAAAATGTACCATGGTGTGCTCCGGCGCATCCAACTGACTTGCTCTGGAGCACTCTCAATGCGCATGGTGCAAATATGCGATATTCAGCCTCCACATGCTAATGAGCCCATCAGCCAATGCGTGGTGCAATGGGGGAATTAGCATATCATTACCGTTGCACAACAGCACATTTGCATACAATGTGCCATAAAAGCGCCACGGTATGGCACAGGCCATGGACCGGTACTGCATCCTTGTGAGGTAAGTTGTGCATGCTGCATAAGTGCACTGAGCACGGAGGGCACAGCATGGGGGAGGGCACTGGAAGCTGCAGACACTGACACACTGTGCTGTCCATTACCACAGGAAGCTACATGTCGGAACCTGAGGAGGTTTGTGAGCATGGGCCTGCCCGCAGGCACAGGCCCAACTTCATGAAAGCAGAGACAGATGCCCTGTTCAAGGCCTACCTCAACAGGGAGCCACTCCTGAGCAGTGCCACGGGCACACCACAGGCCAGAGCTGGGGCCTGGGTGGAGGTGGCCGACTGTGTCAACCAGCAGGGCAGCCACCAGCAGTCAGTGCAGGAGTGCCACAAGAAGGTGGGCACTGACAGGAGGCAAATAAAAGAGAAGGTGGTGGCCATCCATGCAGCCTGGACTGCCACTGAAGGGGAGCCTGATGATGCACCACAGCTCACGGCGCAGGAAGAGCTGGTGGCAGCCACCTTGCACCACAGCATCATAGAGGGTGTGCCTGATGGTGGATTCCAGACAGGTGGCAGCCCATCTCTGCATGGTACATATGGCGGCATCGTACAGCATGCTGTGACATGATGGGGGGGAACATGTGGCCACTGCTTCACTGACTCACCTTTTTTGTCTTCCAGCACTGGCACACCTGCATGCAGAGGATGGGGCACCAACAGCAGCTGTGGAGGCAGGTACATTCCCGGATGACCAACTGTCCACCTCCACCGGCATCTGGGGGCGTGGGAGGCCACAGCACACCACCACTGTCCAGCCAGATGTCCTGGGCATGATGACAGATGAGGCCCTGGATGCGATCCTACAGGATGCTAGACATGGCGTCTTGTGCATGGAGACACAGGTCGAGGCAGGGTCTGACACCAATGACGACCTCACCATGAGTCTGGGCAGTACAGCGGTGTTGTAGGAGAGACACCCATACCAGGCACGGGCAGTGTGCCCAGTGACCTGTCGGTGGGGGAACAGCTGCCTGCCACCACTGTGGGTTCCATCATGTGCACTGCAACAGCAATGCTGTGCAGTGGTGGTGGTGCGGCCTTACAGGCACTGGGTACGGGTCAGTGGATGGAGGGGCAGCAGCAGCAGGCTGCTGGTGCTATAGGGCAGCCAGACGCAGGATCCACCGCTGGGGTGCCAGGTAGGGACACACCCCAAGAGGACCCCACTGTGCAGCGTCCGCCTGAGAGGGAGACTGTGCAGCATGGCCTGCCACCACTTGAGGGTCGGCATCCCACTCAGATTCCCCAGGATGCCGACCCAACGGCTGAGCACACCCATTTGCTCTGGGCCTCCGTTGAGCAACAGGTGCAGGTCGCTGCTGAGCTGCGTGCACTGCATGTGGAGGTGTGCCAGCTAGCTGAGCAGCACAAGAGGGGCATTGCATAACTCCTGGCAGGGATGCAGCACACATGCAGGAGGCCTCAATGGCCTCCATGGATCGCAGTGCACACCACATGCAGGAGGCCATGACTGCATCCATTGATCGCATTGCACAGGTGGTCTCGGATGGCTTTGCGCTGCTGGCTGCCACAGTGCATGGCCGGCCACCACAGACCCCATGCACTGCATCATTCACCCGATATTCCCAGCATCGGGCGACACCAACACTGTCGACACCTGGTTCTGCTGTTGGTATCCCAGGCACGCCTGTTCGAGCATCTACACACCCCCGCTGGACCTGGTCACGGTCCCATGGGTCGACCCCTGGGAGGGGCCATTGCAAACAGCCCCTGTCACTGGAGAGCATCCCATGGCTGCTAATTGGCCCTGTCATGGCTTCCCTCATGACTGTGGTGGTCAGGGATCTGTGTGGAGGCCCTTATGTGTGATCCACCCTGTCCCCAGTCAGCTGCTGCTGCCCAGTGCATGCATGGGTGGTGTGTGCATGTGCATACCACAGGCATGGTGCCTGTGTGTTGCGCCATATGCCGCCTGTGTGCATGCTTGCCTAGTTGCTGGCCCATGTGGCGTGGGCATGATGAGGGCTGTTCTGCACCAGATGCACCTGTGCACTGATGCTATGCATCTGATCCTCACCACATGCCAATTCCTGGGAGTGTGGGAGTGTGTGTGTGTGTGTGTGTGTGTGCACACGCATATTTCTGTGTGCTGGTATGTGTAGTGGTGTGCTGCCATCCCCCATGGCTCTGCGCCACGCCTCTGTGTGTGCATGCCCATCGCCATGCTCGCCCCTGCCTGTGTGCTATACCTGTGTGTGTGGCTCTTGCATGTGTTTAGCGCCGCCTACCTTGGTGCACCATAGTGCTCCTGTGTGATGGTGTTGTGGTGTTGTCAGGCCTGTCTCATCAGCCTTGGATCCCTCCACCCAGGGGGGGCTGTCTACTTCCCTCTGGCACATTGCCTCCATCGTCCCCACTACTGTCACCCTCGTCAGCCTCAATAGCTATCCCACGGTCAGTGGCCATGTTGTGCAGTATGAAGCAGGCCAGGAATATGCCTCAGGCTTTTGAGGGGCTGTACTGTAGGACTCCACCAGACCTGTCTAGGCAATGGAAGTGTGCCTTCAGCATTCCAAATACACACTCTATGATGTTGCGCATGCTGGTGTGAGCCTCGCTGTAGCGTTCTTCGGCTGGGGACACCGGGCACCAGTAGGGGATGAGCAGCCAGTGCCTCAATGGGTAGGTGCTGTCACCTGCGTGGATAGGGACATGGTTAGCTCTCTGACTGCCCTTGCTGCGCCCCTTGCCTGCCAGGGCACCCCCACCTGCTTGCCCACCCTGCCTGCCCCTGTTCCATGACCTGCCCTGCCTGTCACCCCTTGCCCATCCAATACTCAACCACTAGGTGGCCTGTGGGGATGTCCCCATGTTCAAAACTGTGGCACAACATGGAGCTGTGCCAGATGAGTGCATCATGTGTGCTTCCAGGGTGTGTGACACAGACATTGGTGATGCACCCCATGGCATCACACACCACCTGGCAGTTGATGCTCAGGCTCCCCTTCCGGTTGATGTAAGCTAGGCCCTCTGGGCCAGGTGGCATGCGGATGCCCATGTGGGAGCAGTCAATGGCCCCAAGCATGCCAGGCATACGTGCTACCCTGTGGAATTCCTGTATGGCTGCTGTACGCTCCACCTGTGTGCTGGGGAAATGGATGTATTCTGAAGCACATGGCAGCAGGGCATTGAAGAACTGTGTGAGAAGGTGTGATGTGGCCAACTGGGTTATGCCTGTGGTGTCCCCTGTTGGTCTCTGGAAGGTGCCCGTGGCGAACAAGCACATGACTGCTGTGACTTTCATCTCTACTGACATTGCATGACTCCGTCTAGTGGGTGCCTGCATCTCCTCACTGCACAGCTTGCAGAGCTGCCTCAGAATTGCCCTATTCAGGTGGTACTGGCCCACTATCTCCATGTCAGTAAAGTTCTCGAATGTGGAGCGGGCTTGGTACCACCTGTGTCGGGCAGACTGCTGACGGGCCCTTCCTCAACCACGTCGCTGTTCTGCCTGTCCCCTTACACCCCTCATTATGGTCTCCTTCATGTATGGTGCACTGTCCATGGCCCCTGTTGTCTCATCACCCCCTGGGCAGTTGGCTGTGGATGGGTGTGTGGCACCCTGGTGCACCACCTGGCACTGTGGCTGCCGCTCCCTCTCACTCTCATTGCCTTTCTTCCTTTCCAGTGCCACCTGTGTTACACTCCCTCTGTGGCTGCCTGTGGCTGTCTCTCTCTGTCTTTCTTTCCTTCCTTCTTTCTTTCTTTGGTTCAGCAGAGTCTCTCTCTCTTTCTCTCACTCTCTCTCTCTCTCTCTCCCCCCTTCCCTCTCTCACCTGGCGCAAATGCTGTCCCTGTGTTTGCACCTGGTTTTTATAGGCTCAAGTCTGCTCGGCACATCTTGGATTTGCTCTCCACATGCGCCATGGTTCTACAGTTTAATATCACATTGCCCTGGATATGCATGGGCACGCCCCCTGTGGTTGTGCCTGCATTCATTATCATTGCGCATTGGCGCACTGGCTCCCGCTGAAGATGGCTCCATGGTGCAGTTCCGTAGTTGCGCTGGCACAACTCAGTTGCGCCATGCACAACTGCTTTGAAAATCCAGGCCTTGGTGTAAAACATATTTAAAAAACTACAAAGTTATGAACCTATGTTGAATTTTGTTAAAGTAGGCTCATAAGTTTGGTATAATTCAACATTTTTACCCCAAAATTTTCAGCACAGCCATTTCTGTACATATCTCATGAATGTGATAGCTGTCATTTATCAACTCCTGCCCAAAATGTGTTTTTGCATCCTGAAAGGTGATTTTTGATTTCACAGTCCCTGTGTAAAATCACCTTTCAGTCAGGAGACAAACATTTTCTGTACCCTCTTCATGAGGCAGGGTCATAACAGGGCTATTTTGAAAACTTGGTGTAAAAATATTAGAAAGCAATACACTTATGAGCCTACATTACATTTTGCGAATGCAGGCATGTAACTGATAATATTTACTATTTTTACCCTCCCCTTCCTAGACTGCAGCCCTATTGGCTCTGGCTAGAGTTTGTTCTTGTTTGCAGCTACCCTATATCTGGGTAAATAAAAAATAAACACATAGACTCACACAGAACTAACGAAAATGTGAAATAAACAAAAGAAAGAAAGCATGTATTTATTTCTCTTTTGTTTTCTCACTCTCTTCACAGACTTGGTACCTAAAAGGAAGAGACGCCAACCTGCTACTGCAAAACAACACTGAACTCCAGTTACAGAAATCATCAGAATGACTACACAATCTTCTTGCAATTTTTGTTTTTTTAAAGTACAGGAAAATTAAACTGCATGACATTCATATATGAATCTATTCTCTCTGCCTGTTTTTCTAAGTTTAGTGACCTGATTCCTATATGGAACAGTATGCCGTTGATAGGGCGCAGTGATTAGGGCACCATCATGTGGGCACCACAACAAGGTTATGAGTGACAGGGGTGTTTTGGATTTTAGAATGTCCTGCACTTACACCGTGTTCAGTGTCTCCACAATTCGCACCCCATTCATGGCATGCCTGACCCAGAGTTTGTTATATATAGTTTAGGGGATGTTGCAGGCACAGCCCTCCATGACAGGGGGTGTACGGGGGACATAGCCCGCCGCAGAAAATAATGCAGACACTGCATGCGGTCTGGCTAAGGGGCGACCAGTTCCATGCCACTCACCTATTGTGTTGCTAGAGAACAGGTTGATCCCAAAACATACTGTTACCTGAAATTTAAAAAAAAGTCAGAAGCATTTGCAACTACTGTCATTGTATTTTAGAGCTGTAAAATAATTTGATAACTTCAGCTCATCTCTGTCTATGTCATTTCCCTAACATTATACCCAAAATTTGTTACATTTTTTGATGTTTTATCTGGCATTTTTGGTCCCCAAATCAATGCAGAGTACCCAAGAAAAACAAAGTGTTCACAATTAAATGTTAAAAAACAAGATTCACCTATCTTGTTGTAAGCCAGCAAGTAATCTTGAAAGAGGTCACTCTGTAATCCATATGTTTTTTCAAGCTGTATTCACTTATCATTGCTTACATTTCCATTGCCAGTGTCAGTGGCTCAGCAGGTTGCACATTTGCCTCTGAGGCTGGAAGACTGGAAGGTTGTGAGTTCTAGCCCCACACTGGGAACTTGGTATAAACCTCTCCAGGACATCACGTTGTTCACAATCCTGAAAAAAAAACAAATTCTGGTCAGAGCCGATACAGCTGTGGCAAGCTCTTACCTGCCTGGGCAGCACAGTGGCAGCAGCATGACTCTCAGAGCAACAGCAATATTGGGGTGGCAGCAGCACGGGTCATAGAGTGGTGGCAGCAACATTGGAGCACCAGTTTCGGAGTGGCAATGGTTTGCCATTCAAAAGATGGCAGCGGGGTGAAACTGCGCATGTGCAATACTCGCACATGCGCAGTTGTAGCGGAGGTGCTCTCACAAAGTAGTGCACCATGGGGAGGGGGCAACTGTGCTGCTGCTGTGCTGCTGCTGTGGAGGGGAGTGGAGGGGAGCTCTGTCATGGAGGACAGTGCCTATGAAATCAGCACTGTCATGATGTTGCCGCATCACTGTAGGAGAACACAGGGTTGAGTTCTGGAGGCGACCAGAACAGTGATAGCCAAACATCTGTGGAGCACCACCCACACAGCCATAAAAAGAAAGAAAGACACTATGAAAAATGAAGATCGAAGAACTCTCCATCCATGTGCAGTGTAGGCCCTGATCCTAGGATGTGATCAACCCACTCCTACTCCGCTGCCTGAGAAGGTCCACTGCCCTCTGGTGAGGAATCTGTGCCTTGTGCTATGGTCAACATCCTCCAGAGCAGTGAAGATTCTTTCCCTTCCAGACATGGATGTTGACTGAAGTTGCACATGCGCAGAACCTCCGCAAGTGACATGCCCATTAGCAAACCACTTAGCCAACAGCGCATACTGCAGGTACACCCACAACAGTGCCACTAGCCAATCAGAGTACCACAACCACTCCCATTCATGGAATGATACACCATGGCAACCTCAGAACTCGCCCTCAGCACACAGAACAAAAGATAAAGCACTTTCTCCTTTCAAAACTGGAGAGTCAGTAAGCACTAAAAACACATCAAACCCATGCCTGTTGTACAAATCGAATAGGACATGGGTGAAAGTGAGATAATAGAAATATCTCCACTCACTATACTTGACCTCTTCTGACTTCACCTGTGGCTTCACCAGTCAGGAGGTCAGGCATAACTCATATTTTCACTCTCACTCATGTCATATTATATATACATATATACATATACACACATATATATATATATATACATACATATATACACACATACATTATATACATAGATATAAGGTGTATATATATATATATATATATATATATATGTATGCATACACACACTACATGGTTGTGCCCTTGTTCTCCATAGAAAAAGCCATCAGATAGGTCCCAAAAAGTGATGGTACTCAGTTATTTTACTTACTGTATAGCAGATTGAATTCACACCCATTATATATAGCACAAGTCAACCATCTATACATATTTGCGTCTGATCGAATTAGCACAGATGGCTTACTTATCAATACTGGTAATCATGTCTTTTTTATTCTCTATCCATTTATTTTTGCTGCTTTTCAGCAATAGCGAATATAGTGAAAATAAATGGATAGCAAAAATAACCTGCTATACAGTATTTCATTGTTTTTTGGAGACCAGGTAGGCCCACTGGAAGAAAATTCACATTTTCTGGGGTGACTGAGAATTAGTTACTAATAACAGTACATACTAGATTCAAACAGCAAGGAACATTGTGCAACATCATTTATTCATTTATTATGTTTGCTTGCACGCATGTGCAAGAAACATAGTGCCATCATCTGAGTTTTCGGAGGTGTGGCAGCCGTTTTCCAGTTCAGTCAGTGTGTTTGCAGGCACGGCCACCGTTCGCCAATGAATGCTGCAGCTGTCTATGACAGCAGTTGAAAATGCAGTGCTGTACAGTTGAAATGGAGAGCTACGCTTCAGTGAGCAATGATAAGATATCGCATCCTCATGCACGCTCCCACACACACACGCACGCACATGCACACATATTGCGTGCTCATGCGCTCCCCCCAAGCACACACTGTATAAAGCTGATGGGGGTGCCCAATCCCCCATTGGCTGTGCTGCACTCTTCCCCCCCAACAGAGTTCCAGGTGCCATGCTGGGAGCCCACCCCAGCATGGCAGCAGTCTGTATGGCCAAGGGGGGGCCCAATCCCCCGTCGGCTCCACTGTATCTCCCCCCAAGAGACTATTGGGTGCCATGCTGGGAGCCCACCCCAGCATGGCAACAGTTCCTATGGCCAACAGGTGTGCCCAATCCCCCATCGGCTCCATGCCGGCCCCAACAGCCTTTCAGCTGCCATGCTGGGAGCCCACCCCAGTGTGGCACAAGTCCCACGTTGCCTAAGTAAAAAAAAAAACCTTCCCTCGCTGACTGCCCTGACTCCTCTCCCCCCACCTGCACCCACTCTCTTTGCATCCACCTCCCCACACCCCCACCTCACCCCATACTTACCTCCGGAGTACAGCGCGACGATCTTCAGTGGACCGGGAACACGTCTGCACTCTTCAAAGCCGACCGCGAACCGAGGAATTGCCGGTAAGATGTATAATGTAATAAATAGGGTTTTTTCAACTTTAGTGCATATCTCTGGCATTTTGGGGAATTTTTTCACTAAATCTTCAACCTGGGGTTTTTGGGATCGCACCTTATGAATTCTGTCACTGTCATGGCGTTAATCGGCCCCGAAAGGTGATTTTGCGGTCACTGCACAGAACCACCTTTCGGGACTGATATACAAAATGGCAGTGTTACAGTTCATGAGATAGGCCCCCAAAAACCCTATGTTGAAAATTTGGTGAAAGAATTCCCAAAAATTACTGTTTTACGAGCATGCATTGTGCTATTCCTACGCACGCTTGTAAGTTCGAGAATTTTCAATATGTTCACTCCAGATTTTCAACATTGACATTTTACCACACCTCCTTATAAGCAGTACAGCTGTCATTTTTCACATCTCGCCCAAAATGTGTTTCTGCCCATGTAGCGCACAATGGCGCAGTCGGTGTGCAAAATCAATGTTCGGGACAGATTAAGAAAATCACAGTGACACTGTTCATGAGCAGAGGTGTTAAAATGTCTGTATTAAAAATTTGGTGAAAGAATTCCCAAAAATGACTGTTTTATGAGCATGCATTGCGCTGTTCCTACGCATGCTCATAAGTTCTCAAATTTTCAATATTTTCACTTCAGGTTTTCAACATTGCCATTTTACCACACCTCCTTATGAGCAGTACAGCTGTCATTTTTCACATCTTGCCCAAAACGTGTTTCCACCCATGTAGCGCACAATGGCACAGTTGGTGTGCGAAATCAATGTTCGGGACAGATTAAGAAAATCACAGTGACAAGATGAGGTCCTACAGCAAGGACAGCCTCTACCTTCATCCTCCCTCCTACCTTGACTGAGATGTCTGCAGGCTTATATAGTCTGTTAAGGCATTTGGCTGGGTTGATAGTTCTGCAGTTTCAAACTTTGTGCAAAGTTCCAGATAGTAGTCTTCTGTATTAGTAAGTAACTTTATGTATTAGAAGGCTATCAATAATTTAAAACATCAAATTAAGGGGATCTTTTGGTAAAATATATGGGGCTGCTTCTACCAGGTGTAATCATCATGGTACTGTATTTATTTTATTTATTTGTTGAAGTTTCAGAAATAGCCTTTGAGTCAGAGACTCATTTACAAAAGCTCCACATCAAAGATACAGAGACAGTCAAACAATTACACAAAGGAAGTATAAATACAGTGGCAAGTAGGCAACGGCAATTAATGAATATAAGATACAAGGTTACAGAGTGGTAAAAATATCACTTTAAAATTGAAACCTTGGGCAGTAAAATATAGTCCAAAGACCAGACAAATGGGTAACAGTGGGAGAATAACCAGGGGTCTGAGCAGTTGAGAGTACAGGGAACAGAGGATGGTTGCTGGACTGAGGTCCATTGTCAATGTCAGTGGAAGCAGGAGGGAAGGGGAGACTGGACGGGGTAAGGACAGGGGAAGGAAGGGGACCATGAATGGGGAGGAAGAGAGTACATGAGGACTTAAAAACACTCACAAGCACTGGCGGAGCAAAGGTGGTCCCTTAGGGAGGCCTTAAAGCTGTCAATCTTGTTTTCTGAAACAATGGTGCTGGGGAGAGAGTTCATCCATGATGGGGCTTGGTACATAAAGGAGCACTGGCAAAGGAAGGTGCAGCATCCGGGGATGTTAAGGAGAGCTCTGGTGGAGCTTCTAGTATTTCTAACAGCTGGGACAGGCTTAATGACTGTCCACAAAGCCGGGGGTGGGGGGCAATGCCTAGGGAGATTTTCTTGGCCAAGAAACAAGTCTGGAACCTTACTTTGTCATTGAAGTTCATCCAGTTTGTCAAGCTATACAGGGAGCAGGTGTGGGCAGTATGATCACAGCCAAAGGTGAGGTGGCAGGCTTTGTTAAGAGACAGTCTCAGTCTACTGAGGGAGGAGGTGTCAGCTGCACCATATATGAGGATCCCGTGGTTGAGTAGTGACAGTATAGAGGAGGAGACCGCTACACAGAGGGCATCAGGGGTAAGGCAGTGCTTGTACCTGTGAAGGAGGCCATTTCCAGTGTTAAAAGCTGTGGAGAGGTGGTGGATGTGCTGGTGGAAAGTAAGGGAGGAGTCCAGAGTGACGCCCAGGTATTTGAAGGAGTCGACCAATTCCAGGGAAGTCTGGTGGGTGTTAAGAATGAGGGAATGAGTATTTTTGAGAGGATTCTGGTGATGTGCAAAGCTCATGTTTTTTGTCTTTTTGTAGTTAAGAACTAGCCTCTGGTAAGTGAACCATTGTTCAGCCTCTGTGAAGGAAGTTTGAAGGGATTATTGAAGAATGGTAGGGTCAGAGTGGGAGGAGTAGAGGTCAGTGTCGTCGATATATAACAGAAGGTTACCAGAGCAGGCAGTGGGGAGGCTATTGAGGTAAAGGCTAAAGAGGAGAGGGCCCAAGATGGAGCCCTGAGAAATGCTGGATCTGACTGGTAGGCTGGAGGAGAGGATGTCCTCAGTCTTAACCTGCTGGGTTCTGCCAGTAAGGTCATCCACAAACCAGTGAGTGGTGTCCTAAGAGAGACCTAGCTTAGGGAGGATGGTTAAGAGTAGGTCATGATTAACAGTGTCAAAGGCCTTCAACAGATCCTCAAAAACTGCTCCAGTGAGGTGGCCTTTGTCCAAGGCTGAGTGTATGGATGAGGAGAATTCAAGTAGGGCTGTGGTAGTGCTGTGTCCTTTTTGGAAGCCATGTTGTTCTTTACAGAGGAGATCATATTTGGAGAGGTGCTCGGTGAGTTGGTCTGACACTATGCACTCCAGGGCTTTGGAGAGGGGGGGGGAGGATGGATGTGGGCTGATAGTTACATGTGGCTGTGGGGTCACCACATTTGTGTATTGGGGTGATGGTGGCCACTTTCCAGTGAGTGGCAAATTTACCGAGACATAGGGAGCAATTGAGTATATAGGTTAGTGGGATGAGTACTTCCTGGAGGGTTAGAAGAAGAAATTTTAGGTCCAGGGAGTCACCGCTGAACCATGAGCCTCCAAGGGCTTTTAGTATGTAAGGTTTGGCTTCCAGCGGGGACAGGGTCTTTAGGCAAAAGGGGGGGAGGAGGAAGGGAGGATGAGGGGATCAGCAGGGGGGTCAAAAACGTTAGGAGGAAGGACAATGCTAAGATCAGAGGAGGAGTGGTTGAGGGCATCAGCAATCAGTTTGGGGTCAAAGGAGAAGTTACCATTGACTTTGGTTAGAGAAGGGGGTCTTGGTCTTACCACTGAGTTCTCTGATATTGTTCCAAAATGTACAGTGTGAGCCCCAAGAGGATGTAAGAGACATTTTGTAACAGGATGCTTTTGCTTTCCATATTGCCCAGGTGCATTTGTTCCTTGCCTTGAGGTACCGTTGTTTGTCAGCAGCCCTACCCATGTCAAGGGCAGTCTGCCAGAGGGCATCGCGTTAGCTCATCATGTCAAGCTGATGATGAGAGATCCACGGGGCTGGGTTGCCTTTGATAAGGCATTTGGTGAGAGGCGTAAACTTGTCATAGGCAGTGTTGAAATGTGGATAAAGAGGTCTAGGGAACTGTCAACATCAGGGGTATTAAAAATGGGAGACCAGTCCCAATGCCTAAGATGGCACTTTAGTTGCTCAAGATTGCCAGATTTTAGCTTGTGCTGGTGAATACATTTTGGCGGGGGCTTTAGGGTTTTACAGGACCAAGTGCAGAGAATGGGAGAATGGTCACTTAGGGTGTTGGGGAGGACTGTGACACTGGAGATCCTATGTGGGTAGTTTGTGAATACAAGGTTGAGGAGAGTCATGGAACCGATGGTTGGGTTTTTGCGGGTGGGGGCGTTGATGACCTGTGTTAGGTCCAGGTTAGCAATGGCATCCTGAAAAGGAGCTGCTTCCTTGGAGAGCAAATTAATGTTGAAATCTCCCATTACAGTGCTCTCATGTTTTGAGAGAGGTAATTCAGGATGGAATGGGAGGCTGGTTTCTGGTTCCTAGAGGGGATATAACTAGTGGTGAGATAGAAGGGAGCAGTGGAGTTCCCAGCAGATGCTTTAATGGTGAGGGCCTGGGCTCTGTGCTCTAACTGGGGGTGGGGGTGGGAAGATTAAGCTTTCAGAGTCCTAATAGAGGGCACAACCATCACCACACTTGCCCTGTCTGTGTAGAAGAGGGAGAAGCCAGAGATGGCAACAGCGGAGTCAGGAGTAGAGCTGGAGAGCCATGTCTCAGCTAGGGCTAAGACATCAGGGTGTTGTTGGACCATCCAATCCTGCAGGCTGTCAAACTTTTTCGGTAAGCTACAGATGTTCATGAAAGAGATGTGGAGGCTGTGTACAGGAGGGGAGCAGTAAGGTGTGCGTGTGTGATGGGGCCTGGGTTGGGGTGGATATTACCTGATAAGAGGAGGAGGAGGAGGAGAGCCCTGTGGAGAGCGAGCTGGGATGATCTCCGGAGATGACGCACCTGTGAAGGTGTAGGAGTGAGTTTGCGAGAAGTGGTGGGGATAGGAAGGGTTAAGATGAGGGGTGCTGCTAGAGTGAGAGGGCACAGACCAGAGTGGACAGGTGAAGACAGGGCACTGACAGGGTGAGGTAGACAAGGGATGTGGGTGACAGTAGTGTGTGTGTTATGAGGGGAGGAGGGATGGTGAGGGATGGGGCAGGGGAACCCAGCCAAGAGCAGGGGCGTCAGCAGGTGAGGGTAGGAGGCAGGAAGAGAACAGGGGAAAGGAGGGGTGGGCATAAAGAGCGATGAGTAACAGTAGCTGGCCATGATGAGTGAGGAGCAGTCGATGCAAAGTATAGACAGGCTAACACCCCCTGCAAAGGTTTGCTCAGAGAGGGAGCTAATTACCTTTAGCAGGCTCCCGTGGACTGCTCTGTCCTCTCTGATGCTGGGCTTGGATTGCGCTGTGGACTGTACATGGTACATCATGGTGGTCTGGTATAACTGGGGAATATATACAAAAATAGTTTTACTTTTGCAGACAGTACCTAACATCTAGAATAGTAGGTTATTTTGTCATAGTAAGGCAAAGATTGTGGTCGCCCACAAAAATATCTAGCTGCCTTGTGGTTAAGCCTTTTACCAGAAAGATATTTAAAAATATTCAACTTGTGAAAAGCATCTAGGATAGCTTAGCATGCAATCTTCTACTGTAAGAGTTTAAGACATTTAATATTTGTCAAGTAAGAAAGTTCATACTTAGTAGTCATGTTAAGCATCAAATGCAAATACAAATCAATAATCCTGTCAGTAAGAATTAGATTATAATTAAGTATGATTGTAAGTGGTTAGCTATTAAAAACATATACCTAAGTTTTAAACATAACTGTAATTATATGTTTAAGCAGGAAAGGCTGAGATCCAAAATGCAAGGTATTAATGCTTAAATCTGCTTATTAGTTTATTGCAGTGAAAAGTGCTATTTCAAAACACAGCAACAAAAAATTATTTTATTTCACATTGCTGAGAATTCATTTATGATGTCTGACAGAGGTTCCATGGGTTGGATTTTTGGAGCAGCCCATCTGGTTATTATTTCTTCAAGCTGCTGGTTAATTTCTTCATCAGCTAGGATTGGTGGGGTGAGCAGATGCATTGGGGGCTGAACTGGATCGCAGACTGAGCAGCAGTTGTGCCAAAAAAATGGCTGCAAGTTGTCATAACTCATGCAATCAGTCACAAACTGGCTCCTGCTTCAAAAACATGGTGACTGTGTAAAAAAAAACCTGTGGCCCCACAAATGAAACCCCACTTGTGCAGTTTTTCCCCACACCTGCACAAGTTTCAGGGGTCTGAAAATCCAGCCCCAGGCTGGGCATGCTGCAGATGTAGATGTAGATATAGATATAGATGCAGATGTAGATGTATACATACATATATATATATATATATATATATATATAGTATATATAATGGTAGCACTGTAGTGCTATCATAATTAGGGTTGAGGATCCATTTACATGTTAAACCTAAAATTTTGCACCTTAATAACTTTGCAACCTTTCAATGGATTTGCCTGAAATTTGGAATACACAATCAAGAACCATACATCTTGGGATCTGCCAACTTTTGTACTGTTCGAATATACGGCTGTGGAGTTATTAAGCGTGATCTGTGCGCGCATTTACGCTTTTTGGAATTCTTTTCTCATCTCTACAGGTCTCACGGTTTGCGCGACCAGTCTGAAATCTTCAGGGAACATGTAGCCAGGGTCCCCGATGTGCCTTTTGAAGATTTTGTGAAAAAATATTAAACAGTTCAAAAGTTATTCAAAAAACAATTTCCCATTATAAGTCAATGGGAAAAGTTAACAAAAAGTTTGACAGTGTCGCAAATGAAGTTTTTACTTTTGCAAATGGCCCTTTCACTGTCAGCAAATCTGCCATTTTGTTTTCAGTTGGTCATCAGAAAAATGCTTGGCATTTAAATTTGGGACCCTCTAGCAACCTAATTCTTTTTGTATTCACCTAGTCGGACCCTGAGGATGCTAGGCATGTTTTTATTTTGGGGTAAAACACCCCAGAAATATGATTTTCAAATTTCTGGAAAAAGTACTTTTGCAAAGCGCTTTCACATTTGCGACACTGTCGCATGAATTTGCGAAAGCTTTCACAAAGTTCAACAGTACTTTTCCAGGCTGTGGGAAAATGACAGCAATTTTTTGCCACCCCGCTGCAAAAGAACGATTTGGTCTTTTGGGCTGAAATTTGGTTGGAACGCAGCCAATATATCACAGATGTGCCTTTCAGTGTTTCTTTGAAAAAATATTACAGAGCGGCAAAGTTACGGCACTCCAAAGTTGACACTTTTCCTATAGGATAACATTATGGCGTCTGCCGCATTACAGGAATCCTTTGCCACCCTGCTGCAGAATAACGGTTTGGTCTTTTGGGCTGAAATTTGGAAGGAAGAAAGTCAACATCCCACAGATATGCTATTTAGTAGTTTGTTGAAAAAAAAATTACAGGGAGCCAAAGTTATGACACTCCGAACTTCTCTTTTTTTCCTATAGGATAACATTAAGGCATTCGCCACGCCTTTCAGGGCCCGTATCTCGGAAATGGTGCGAGATACGGACTTTGTTGGGAAAATGCTTGTCCCTTGCAGGGGCTAAGTACGAAACTAGCAAGGAAAGTCATAAATCATACGACTTTTAAGTTTTTTTGCTACGTCGTATGGCTCCAGAGATATAAGCAATTTAGTATTTCAACTCCTCATTTTCTGCCCTGAAACCCATTATTATGCATACATTCTTTGTACTCACTATCTTTCTCTATGCAGCTTTTGGGGAAAACCAGCCTGTGTGCTTACATTACTGTTACCCTTCCGCTTCTGTTTGCGGTTCCGTACCCGTTTCACTTACTGTTCCCGTCTATGGCACCGTGTGCGTTACCCTTTGCATTTTCATTTGCGCTTGCCTTTGCATTATTTTAACCATTTGTGTCTACAGTACTATTTATCTTTGTGTTTTGCTTTGCATCACCATGCGCATTACCATTTGCATTTGCGGGCGTCATGTTACTGTGTGACAAGACACCACGTGGTGGGTGTGCTCCCATCGACACATTACATTCACTATTTCTCATTATCATTCTCAAAAGAAGGGAAATTAGAGGCAAAAAACTCTGTTTAATGCTTCAGTTAGGGTTGTTCCACAGCAGCAAAAGTGAGGAAATTCAGTGTTAGGGTTGAAAGCGCCCCCCTTGGACCGCTCCACCCACACCCTCAACCGGCATCGGGTGCGTGTTGGGGTTGTCAGTCCTCTCGCCCCATTCTCCTATACCTCTGCTTCTTCACACATTTGATGGGGTGAGAGTTAGGGCCGGCAACCCCAATGCACACCCCAATGCTGGTTGGGGGTGTGGGCAAGGGTCCAAGGGGCTTTCAACCCTAACACCGAATTCTCACTTTTGTCACTGTGGGACAACCCTAACTAATGCATTAAACTGAGTTTTTTGCTCTAATATATATATATATATATATATATATATATACATATATATATATATATATATATATATATATATATATATATATACACACACACACACATATAGATATATATATATATATGTATGGGATACATGATGGGCACGAGTGGAATATGGAAAATATTTTCACTCCTGCAGAGTGAGCCTGGATATTTCACGAGTGCCGAAGGCATGAGTGGAATATACAGTGCTCACGAGGCAGGAGTGAAAATATTTTTCATATTACACGATGTGCACATCATGTGTCCAATTTATACAATGGGGTACTGTTGCAAAATGTACAATTTGCATGGGATTAGAGCTGGTTTAGCAACGGCTTTGCACAATTGTGCATGGCTTTGCAGCTTGTGAGTATTGAAGCGAGGTTTCGGGGTGTAATAAACGGTATTTATTTTAACTGTGCTGACGCTATCGAGATTTATTTCACTGCAGTGAAAATAACATGGTTATTTCACTGAAATATGTCTCACTCCATTGTATAAATATATATATAAATATATATATATATATATATATATATATACTTTCTTTACTGATAGTCACTAGTAAACATACAGATGTGAGTTCATCTATACTAAAATGTATATGAGACTGACCCAAGTGCCTAGAAAAGATTGCTTGGTACAATAGTTGTCATCCAGGGTGCAGGAATACACTATTTTTAAGTGAAAAAGATGTACCAGGACTAAAGGGCATGGGATGAAGTTGGAGGGAGAACGATTCAGAGGAAACATGAGGAAGAATTTCTTCACAGAACGGATGGTGGAAAAGTGGAACACCCTGCCAGAGGAAGTGGTGGGGGCTGAAACAATCACAGGATTTAAGAATGCATGGGATAGACATAAAGGAATTCTGGAGGTCAGGGGTAAGGGGCAACAGACTTCTAGGAAAACATAAACTGAACTTACAAGCTCAGATGGGCAGACTGGGTGGGCCATAGGCCCTTATCTGCCGACACTGTCTATGTATCTATGTAAGTAACACTGAAACAAAAACACAGAGACCTTGTAACTTTGGAGGTTACCAGTGGTATCACAACCTTATTACTGCAGTCACTTACAAGAGGGAGGTCCCCAGCAGTACCAGCAGAGGTAAGAGGCATCCCCTAACAATATTGGGGTAGTCAGCCTCTCCAATTCTCCTTCCTCTAAATGTGTCACTGTTTAAAACCAGTATATATCTCTGTACTGGACTGTTGGCCTTTCATTCTTCCATGGAGTTAGTCCCTTTCTTGTGTGGGATCCACTTCTGCTGTGTCAGTTTCTTCTCCCCCTTGTACCAGTTCCCACCTTGTCAATCTGTTACTATATGCTTCTATCCTATTCTGGAATGTTAATCTTTCCATTCCATAAATCTCTCCTACTATCTCTACCCATTCCTGTATCCTAGATGGCTCACCGTGCAACCATCTCCTGATGACAGCCTTTGTAGCTGCTGCAGCACAAATATACCAAAGGTATATTTCCTCCTTCCCCTTCACTTAAGGCAGGTTTAGACCTAGAATAAGACTGGCAAATTTTGGCAACTGGTAATGTAAATATATCCCTTAGCCTGTTCGCCACCTCCAACCTATATGGTCTAAGTGTCGCACAGAACCAAAATATATGGCTGTAGGCCCCATATGTCTCCCCCTAATTTCTCCAGCATAGCTCATTCGATCCCTAATGCGTTTTGATTTAATTACTGGGGTAATAGAGTATCTATTTTTTTTTTTTACCTTCCTTGTAAATTTGTGCCACCTTGGAGAGCAGGCAGTATGAAAGGACCACCTCCAAGGCTGTTCCCATTCTTCATAAGTTAGCTGGAGGTTAGCCTCTGTCTCCCATTTAGTTGTAAGTGTCTAACCAACTTGGCTGTGTCATGTATTGACAGCTGGTATATTATTGCTATGGTGCACTTCTGCTGAAGGTTAGCTACCAGAGCGCCAATTGTCAGAGCCTTGTTTTAGACAGCTTCCACTGTTAGGATCTCATACCTTAGTTGTTGGGTTATAAAATTCCTAATCTCTAAATATCTGAATCTATCTGTATTTTTCCAGTCAAATTCTGTCTTTAACTTTTCAAAGGTCTTGACTATTTTCCCCTGAAGTAACTGGTCCGGGAAACTGAACCCAATCCTTGCCTGTCTTATAAACCAGTGATCTATTCTGCTGGGTGCAAATGTCCCAGGCATGCCACCTGAACCCCCACTATTGAGTATTTACTCTAGGGTGTTTGGAGATACTATCCCAAGCCTTCCAGGTGACCTCCAGTGCCCCAAAATGTGTCTTCCCATTGTTTTTTTTGTAATCTATTATTAAATAATAGGGCATACAAGAAGACCTCCTTATGGGAAGCCTGCTCTGTAGATTTCCAATGTATGATGTAATTCAGGCTGACCCATAGCAATGCCAGTTTTATCCGTGAAGCTAGCTAATAATTCTCTAAAGAACGGAAGGCACGCGCTCACCACTGCTACCTAGCATGGAGTAGATTGCACTGCATCCTGGGTCTACTGCCAGCCCAAATTAATTTATAAAGTTGCCTCTGAGTCTCTGTAAACCATTTCCATGATAAGTGGACAAGGGCACACTAGATGGGTAAAGATATCTGTGCAAGACATTCATTTGACTGCCTATATCTGAGATTACAGAGGAAGAAGTAGGAGAGACCATCTCCCGTTGTCTTCCTTCAGGGTTTGTGTTATGCATTAGTTCTCAGACTTTGGTATAGTGAGCCTCCCCCAAGCCATGGAAAGGATCTTGAGCCTCCCCAAAGTACTGTACTTAAATAATCTTGGGCTTCTCCGTAGACAAATAGCATACGTTGCACAGTACGTCGTGAATAAAGTGAAACTTCTTTGAGTAGTTGGCTGTCATTTTAGATAGATATTTTATTTATAAAGTGTCCAATTCTGTTGATTCTGGGAGCTGTACAGTACAAATCCACAACAATAATACATATAACCAGCAATTCATCATACACTTAAAATTTTTTTATTCAGCTTATTGTAACCTTCCCACCACACACACTTGCAACCCCTTTTCCCAGGCCAGCCTACTTTCCTATTTTGACTCTTGAACCATTATTACCCCTTGTTGCAACACCTTTCATCGGTCAGACTACTTTCTCAGTTTTTCTATCTGGAATAACCTCCATGCACTCATCTCTCTCCCTTTCTTACTCTGCTCTTAAGCAACTTCTCAGGTATCCTTTTGCCCCCTCCTGCTTATGCCCCAGTACGTCTCTGCTAAACCCTTGTTTTTGAGCTGTTCTCCCACCAGTCTAATTGGTCAATTGTTACCTCTCATTATGAGTCTATTGTTCCTATTTATTTACACTATTGTTCATTTTGTACTGCATGACTGTTTTGCAGTTACCATTTGAATTGTATTAACTACTACCCTTCTCAGGGTACACCTGAAATGGGCCTTGACTCAGTGTGCCTTTCCTGTTCACTGATTTGTAAATATAGGCATAAAATCACCCACTAGTATCCTCTTTCATTTTGCCTCACCCCTTCTTATAAAATGTCTAAAACCCAAAAGTTAAATACAGTACTTTTTCAGCCATGCTTGAGCCTCCCCTGGAAAAGGTTGGGGCCTCCCCAGGGAGGCTGGTCTCACCATTTGAGAAAACCTGTGTTAGCGGGATATAATTATCTTTATACAACATGGTATTAGTTGCTCAGAGGTAGCTTCCAAATATTCTAATTTAGGGAGACCCCACTTCATTGAGTGTCTACTCTGCATTTCCCCTAATAGAATACAATTTAGGGCAAGCACTTCTGTTTTGACTTCATTTAGGGTGTACCCAGACTATGATGAGAATTCTCTTAACTTCATTACCTTATCTAGTGAAGCCTGGAGGTCTGTCAGGTATATGAGCATGTCATCAGCATAAAGTGTTATCTTATGCTCTGTGGGTACTTTCTCCACTCCCAGAATTCCTAGCTCTGTTTGGATCCTCTATGCTAGGGGCATGTATATCTATATATAGATATATGTGTGTGTGTGTATTATAGTGGCATGGTAGCACCATTATAGGTAGGCTAGAGCAGAGGTTTCTATGTTAAACCTCAACTTTTGCACTTTAATATCTCTACAGTCATTCAACAGATTTGCACAAAAGTTTGCATGTGCAGTCTCAAACTACAAACCTCTTCATACGTCAAGTTTAATTCTGGTTGGATGTGTGAATTCTGAGATGCAGATAGTAAACAAAGTTAAAAAAAGAATTGCTGGGTTTTTTTGTCATCGCATAGTGCCTAGATGGTTTGGAATTTTGGTCTTAAATTTTCAGTGTAGAAAGGGCTTGTCATCCTGCACACACACACACCACAACATGTATCTTGCTCATTGGGACCCAGTTAGGTGGATTCTGCACTTAGTGTCTGGAAAAAATACCCAGAAATGTATTTTCAACATATAAAATTCCTTTCTTTTGAGTCAATTTTTTTGTATGCTTTTTTCATTCATACAAAAAAATAATGCCCTCATACGAAAAAGAATTTGGACTTTGTTTTTTCCAGTTCTTTTTTTGTATGAAGGAATCCTTTTTCATATGCTTTTTTCATTCATATGAAAAAAGAATGCTTTTATATGAAAAAATTATTTAGACTTGGATTTTTTCCCATTCTTTTTTTCATATGACAGCATCCTTATTCATATGCCTTATTTTGTTCATACTAAAAAAGAATGCCCACATACAAAAAAAGATTTTGGACTTAGTTTTTTTCCCCACATCTGAATTTCAACCAGCAATAACTCCCTCAATATTTGGACTTAAGGGACAATCTACATATCAAAACAAAGGTCTTAATGAGTACTACAAAATAATACATAATTCCCCTAGAAAATGTAGGGCTCACATAAAAAAACATGAAAATTAAAAAATGAAAATTCTCATAGGATAACACTGAAACTTTAATAAGCCATGCCTCCCTTAATAGTTCGCCCTAAGAGACAATCTATATATCAAAACAAAGGTCTTAATGAATACTGCAAGAATAACACATATTCCAACACTAAACATTTATGGGTAGTATAAAACAAATTAAAAATGAAAATTCCCATAAGATAACATTGGAACTTCAACAAGCCATAACTCCATCAGTATGTAAAGAATAAGACACAACAATGTGTGGTTTGTGGGCTGATAAGAACATGCCCCAGTGCATAATGAGGCATGAGGTGCTTGCGTCAATTGCCTTTAGCACCTGGGAAGTGCTCTTATCAGCCCATAAACCACAACTCAGAGTGTCTTATTCCACTTCTGAAATGGATCCCCCAAGTAACTATTTAAGAAACAAAAAGAATAAAAAACATACCAAAAAATTGTAACAACCTCAGGTTTTCATATCTGAAGTAGTAAAAATAGTTCCCCTATTACGGTAATTTCTGAACTGTGATGGCCAGTACATGGCACTCCCTCCCCCCCTCGCCACACATACAGACAGATACTGCCCAGGTTGTCCTTCTCCTCCTCCTCATACACTGTATGAAATTAGATCCCCCACTGGCACACATCCATTTTCATAAAGGGTGTCTCTGCTAGTGAGGGATGTCCAGAGTGGCCATTTCTTTGTGAGCAAGTGGCAGGTTTCATTAAGAGTGAGCGTGCCCCCTGCCAGCCACCGTAGTCACTGCTTGTACAATTGTGGTTTGAATATCAGGCTGCTTACTCTCCTGCAGTATGAAAAACCTGAAGATTTTAAATAAATGTTTTTCTTTTAAAAAATGCCATATAAAACAGCCAGTGGAGGAGTGGGTCTGTGGTTTTATTTGGAAGATGCATCCTGGCTGCACGTGCATCACTCAGCTTTGTTGTGGTCAGTTTTGTTTTCCACAGCAGTACTGGTTAGAGTTTTATTTTGGAATGTATGGCCTTGAATTTTTTTTTTTTATCACCTAATTCTGTGCAGCTGCTTGTGTGTGAGTGTGTGTTGGGAGTCAGAGAGGGTGACTGTTCTCCAGCTCAGCAACGGAGGTCTGCATATTTTTAAAATGCAGATGTTGGCACTGTGATTTCTGTTGTAAAGCATCCTGACTGGCTGATAAGGACATGGCCACAGGTACCTCTCAGTCAATCAGGACACAAAAAACTCACAACCCATTTTATAACTGGACTCAAGGGGCAATGTATATATCAAAACATGAGAACTACAAGAAAAACAGATATTCACCCTAAACATTTATGGCAATATAAAAAATAAACAATAAAAAATAAAAATTCCCATAGGATAACACTGGAAATTCAACAAGCCACAAGTTCTTCAGTATTTGTACTTAATGAACAATCTATATATCACAACAAAGGTCTTAATAAGTACTACTAGAATAACACATATCACCCTTAAACATTTAGGGTCAGTATAAAAAAAAACAATAAAAAATTTAAATTTCCACAGGATGACACTGGAAATTCAAAAGTCATAATTCCCTCAATATGTGAACTTAAGGGACAATGTACACATTAAAAAAGGTCTTAATGGGTACTACAATAATAACACATATTCCCCCTTAAACATTTAGGAGCAATATAAAAAAAACACAATTAAAAAAACACAGATTCCCTCAGGATAACATTGGATGTGCAACAGACCATAACTTCCTCAATATTTGGACTTAAGGGAGAATCTATATTTCAAAACAAAGATCTTAATGAATACTACAAGATTAACACATACCCCTGACCCTACAAATTCAGGGGCAATATAAAAAAACAACCAATAAAAAATACATATTCCCATAGGATAACATTGGAACTTCAACAAGCCATAACCCCCTCAATATTTGAACTTAAAAGACAATCTATATATCACAACACAGGTCTTAATGAGTACTATACATTTAGGGGCAATATCAAAAAGTATAAAAAACAAAAAAAAGGCAAATTTCCATAGGATAATATTGGAATTTTAACAAGCCATACAATGAAGGAAAGAAATTGCTGTTTCAGCAGAAATGGAAGCACAGGGCACTCTGGACCCTACACTTTCACAGCAACATACATGCATGCATCAATGAAGGGATGGGAGCATACAAGGCCCTCCAAATGATAATCCAATTATACTACAGGTATCTCAAAAAAGTAAGAAAATTAAAATTAATTGCAAAAGACTTTGTTAATGCACTAGTAATGGTTAAACTGACAAAAGCAGGGAAATGTGGTGTTAGAGTTTCCAACCCTAACATCCCACCCCGACTCTACAGGCAGCAACAGGAAAAAAACATTATAGTTTGACCTCTCCTGTGTCTTCATAAATCAGGCATGGCATGTGTCTTGAGGTTGTCAACCCTAACAGTCACCCCAGTGAATGTACTGTGGCCAAAATGGCTCCACTAAACATGGGCTGCTTTCTTCTGGGCTGAGAAGGCCCCTAATGAAGTTAGGCAGCATTTCTCTGGGGCCAAATCAGGCTCCGCAAAAGGCAATAGGCAAAACTAAAGTCTCTCACTATTTTTCTCATCCCTTGCTCATTTCTCCACTGCTCCAACTTGGGATCTTGGCAGCAAGTCTTCTAGACATGGGGCTACTACTCCTTCCCCACTCTTCCATTCCAATCCCAAACATTAGGACGGGACAGGCAACTCCTCCTGTTTATTATAGGGTGGATGTTCCCACATGAGGCTGCCACAAACCGGGTTGGCATTTCTTAACCTTGATGCCATCTCTCCCCCTTCAAATACTTTTCATTCACTGGACCTGGGCCCTGGCAAGTGACCTTTCCCTTTCAGTTTTATGAGCAAACATCCCCACCAAACCACCAGAGCTGCCACAACCAGGCTGTCATTTCTGTTCTGGGGCTAAGGCTCTCTCTCTCTGTCTCTCTCTTTCCTTGCAAGCTGCACATTGTCCAGGGCTTCAAAACCTTCTTAGCGAAACCTTCTTCATTCTGGCCACAGATCTCATGGTTCACCACCAGAGGGAGCATTACAGGGAAACCATGGTGCAGGCCACCCTGCAGACCCAGCTACAGCTACCAATATGTCACTTGCCCTACTCTTGATACCCCAACCCTCTGAAACTTCTGGTCACAGAAGCAGTCAGGACCCACTCTTCCACAGACTGCCTCTTACACCCATGCTCTTTGTCCTTTCTCTCCTTCCTCTCACCAAAACCCAACAATTTATAACCATATGCACTAATGATGACCTTTGACCTGCAGAGCTCCTGCCGGTGTGGCAGAGGGAAATTTCACCATTTCATTAAAGGCCCAAAACAAGGACCTAACAGGTAAAAAAAACATGTACACACCCTGTGGGGGGGGTTTATATTCCTCTCCTGCTTTAAACACTCACTGTCCTCAGTAAGTATGTACGCTAGCTACCTTGCCGGTGAACCACATAGAGGTACGTGCACTCCCTTGCTCATTCAATGATACAGCTACATTGGCTGCACCGCCTTGACAGTGGATACACCACATCCCCACTAAACTATCGGATGTAAATACTGACACCCCAACCATTTTTTCTGGCAACCCACCACCTGTAGCACTCAGGATGGATTGCCTGGCAAAACAGGGGTGGTGTCCCAGCCCTAAACTCACACTAACCCAAACAGCTACTGTAAACACTGCTCTCCTACCTAACAGCTGCCATGTTGCCAAGTCATGCCCAAACTGTATACTGGAACAATATAGTATAGCATAGCATAACAATGTACACTATTACAACATGTTGAAAACAGCAGATAAATATGTACAAACTAGAAACATAGAACAATAAATTATGCTGCCCAAAACAGCATCACAGTACCCTGCTCCCCCTCTCAGCACCAAGGTGCACAGTCCAGTTCAAATTGAAAATGTCCTAGTGCCCAGAAGTCTCTGTAATTACTCTAAACAAAATAGATAATAAATAAAAAGGGTTGATCTCACCCATATATGGCTGACAGTTTGTTCAGTCCCATTCTTTAAGTCCATAAGCAGGGCATCACCTCCAGAGGAGGAACAGAAGCATAGCAGGAGCATGCAGATAGCGATGAGGAATGCCAAGGGGAGTCCCACAAACTACCACAGTCACTTCATTACCTGGAGAAATAATATTGGGGATTTGGCTTGATAGTTGCTTGTCCAGACTAGTGTTGCTTAGATAGTATCCTAGAAACTAGGATACCAACAGATACCTTCCATTTGGCCAGACAGTTGTTGTTGTAGGATAGCAGTGCTATCTGACCATGGATCCTACCCCCTAGGATCCGGTGCATGGATACTACAAACATTGTGGATTCTGTGGATCCTAGCAACAGATCCAGCTTGGATCCTAACTATCTGACCTAGATTCATTGCTATCTGACCCCAGATCCTAACTATCTGACCTAGGGTCCCTGGATCTGACCTACAATCCCTGGATCCTAACTAGGATCCATCACTATCTGACCCTGGATCCTACCTCTGTCTTTGGTAAGATTTATGGTAGGATCCTAGGTAGGATACCAGCACTATCCGACAGATAGTGGTAGGATCCACAAAAGCACTATCTAAGCAACACTAGTCCAAACAAATTCAGTCCCCACAAAACGTACTTGGTTCTCTTCCCACCCAGGTTCTGCACCATGCAAAAGGCTTAAAGATGGTAAGTCCCTCATAGACCTGGCAGGAACATATCCCCTTAGCAATATGCTGTATCTCCTGTAGGGCCATATTGGAACTTGTTGGACCTAGCCTATGCTTCTTATACAGCTTGTTAGGAGTGCTGCAAGACACTCAGTCCTGGCAGTTCTCCTTGATAATGTCCCGTATCCATTCAGGCAGGTATAGGTACATGAATTGGGCATAGTCCTGCCATATCTTCCAACAGATGATCCTTTTGGCCTGTGCCATTCAGGCAGGCTTCTCACCGTGGTGCTTGGGGCCTGACCGTCTGGCAGCCACACTCCTTCTCAACATCTAGATACCTGAGGATCTCCATCCTGAATCCCTTCATACTGCTCACTCCTCTTACGACTTTTAGCAGACAGACTGAGTCGATCCTTCCAAGGGGTCAGGTACACAAAGATTCATAATGGGATAGAATGTCCCTCTGAAAGTCATCATTACTAAGTTAAGCAGCTCCCTCCACAGGGTGGTCTACAGGCTTCGGGTCACTTGGCTTCTCTGCTGCAGTAGGAGGGCCAATGGCTTCCATTGGCTTCTCAGACTGCCACTTTAGTTCAGGTGCAACTGTGCACAATAGTTACTTGGGCACACTCAGGGCTGGCTTTTCCAGCACCAAAAAGTCTTTAGGGGGTCAGTAACTTCATCTATGCCCCATGACCCCAACCACTTCATCGGGCCACTGATATTGGCACATTGGGTGGAGCTGCATTTTTTTTTGCTGAGCTACTCTACTGGGTTCAGGAGATTTTGGGGGGCTAAAAGGCTGATGACTGTCTTCTTCAATTTTCTGCACTGTTGACACATTCAGCTCCAAGCGTTCAAGGGCTGACTCCACTAACATAACAGATCCATTAGCCTTTGGGTAAAATGGCCATTTCAAATTCAGTGGGGCATTCCGCTGGCACCCAGTGCACACTGGCAAGAGAGTCACTCCAGGACCCTCAAACTGGCATAGAACACACTTAGAAATGGTGGACTTTTTGACATAAAAAAAAATTTGAAAATGTTTTTATTTGAACGAGCATTCCAGAAAACTTAATGTCTGTGATATTTAAATGTGTTTTAATTATTATGGATTTTAAATTTATTGTTATGTTGCAAATTTTGTAAAGGCACCCTGAGCTCAGGAAGGGTGCCTTATATAAATAAATTTTACTTTACCTTTACCTTACCTATCATTGTGATTACTGAAACCTAGTGAGATGCAAATTCCAACTGGGGAAAGTCATTACCAGAATATAATTTATACAACCAAGACAGACCCAACAAATGTGGTGAGGGAGTTGCTTTCTTAATTCTCGAAAGGTTAAACACTTTTGAAGTTTCTCACAAAATAAAAAAATAACTCTTACACAGAAACAATCTGGGTTAGACTAACCACCATGTTCACTCCCCCCATTATAACTGGAGTCTATTACAGGCCTTTTGATACCTGCATAGAAACAACATGTGATATAATGACTGAACTAAAGAAAGCAACTGAGATGGGAGATATATTGTTGGGTGACTTAAACCTAGTCAATATTAACTAGATGGAAAAAATGCCTCAACCATTGCTATAAATAACTTTCTTTAGTTAACTGAACAGTATAGATTAATACAACATGTACTGTACTTAATCCTACCAGAGGTGACAAAAATGTTGGATCTGGTTATAAGTTGTGATGCAATTAATATAAACTCATGCAATATTGCCCCCACCACCACCAACAACAGTGATCATAATTTTATTCTATTTAAACCTGAGATATATAAGCAAAAGATGACAGGTGTCACAGAAATATTTTTATATTCAAAGTCAGATGTTAGAAGTATAAATGCTGAACTGAATAGAATAGATTGGAATAAGAAACTACTATATAAAGAAATAAATGAAATGTGGATAGAGTTTAAAAACACACTGCTCAACATTTGTAACACATATAGTCCTAGAATAAGGAAATATGCCACAAGTGGGAGAAGGCCAATGTAGTTATCTAATAAAATTAAAACCCTATAAATAAAAAAAAACATAGCTTATAAAAAATACTTGCAACATAGCTCTGCAGAGTTATGGGACAAGTATAAGTCTCTATTAAAAAAATTAAAAAGCAAAACGTATGACAGAAGTTAAGCTGGCAAAAAATGCAAGTAAATCAAATAGTAAGGCCTTTTAAGGTTATATAACCTTCTTAAAAAAGCAGACAATCAGTCAGTCCCATATCAGTAAACGACAATGTTATTTCTGACCCTCAAGAGATGGCTAATACATTTAATTCATATTTTTGTAAATTCTTTGCAACTAACCTTAAGCAAGTACCTTCAATTAATATTTTAGACTCTCCTGAAATTCCCATCACCACAGAAAAAATTAGAAATTGCGTTGATAAACTAAAACATGATTCTGCACCTGGTCCCAATAACATAACCGCCAAAATTATTAAAATGACCTGTGAAAGTATCACCATTCACTCAGGATTATACCTCACATCTCTTAAATAAAGGACAAGTGCCAGCAGATTGGAAAAAGGCCAAAGTTTCTCCAATCTACAAAAAGGATAACAAGTCTGATGTTAACAGTTATATGCCTCTAAGCCTTACTTCCATCCCAGGGAAACATCTAGAAGGTATTATAACAAAACCCATCCTTTCTTCCACCAATATTGATATGGAACAACATTGATTTACTCCTGGCAAATCATGTATTATGAATATGCTATGTTTCTATGACAACATAAGTAGCTCTTTACATCAAGGCATACCACGCAACATTATATATTTTGACTTCTCTAAAGCCTTTAATCTCGTGCCCACACTTGTCTATAATTAGGGTTGGCAGTTTTGGATTTTTATGTTTTTATAATTTCGATGGAAAATATTGATTTTTATTTTTAACCCCCCCCCCGAGTTTTATCAATTTAAATTTTCACAGCTGCATGAAATTAACGGTTTTTAAGCATTTTTTTCAATTTTTATCAATTTAATTTTCACAGTTGCAGTTAATGACAGTAAACAATTGCTGAGGATTTTCAAACTGATAAAAAACACAAATTGTTATCTTCACATGTCAAAATAGCAATAGAACATACATTGCCTATCTGTAAATTTAGAGTATTATTGATGAAAATATTTTTTCATCTGTTTGTGTGTATGCTGTAAAATCAACAGTTATCAACATTTACTGATTTAAATCTAATATCGCCAAGCCTAGCTATAATCCATAAACTGATTGAAGAAAAACTTATAAAATAGATAGCTGATTGGCTCATTGGTAGAGAACAGTGTGTAATAATTAGGGGACATATCTCAAATAGTGGATATGTGACTAACGGGGTACCACAGGGACTGTTACTGGGGCCAATACTCTTCAATATATTCATTTCTGTTCTAACAAAGAAATTAATATCTTGGGCAAGCAAATATGCTAATGACACAAAACTGGGGCGGTACCTGCCTGACTATGAAAGATCATATGTTAATTTAGGATGACTTTGATAAATTAACAACTTGGATTTCCAGATGGGAAATGAGATTTAATACAGATGAATGTAAAGTAATGCATTTAGGTAGTAAAAACAGGAGGTATCCCTATATACTTAGTAAACAGCTGTCTCAAACAAGAAATGAGAAGGACTTGGTAATAGTCATTGATGATAAATTTTACTTCACATCCCAGTCACCCCTTGCTGTCACTCGTGCATATAGAACACTGAGTGCTATAAAGAGGAACATAAGATCAAGAGACAATGCTGTTTATCCTCCCCCTTTATAGAGCATATGTGCGACCACATCTTGATAATGTCACCCCAGTCTGGTGCCCTTACAAATGTAAAGAAATTGAGCAGATCAAAAGGGTTCAGAGAAAAGTCACAAAAAACATTTATAGCATATGTAATTTATCATATGAATCCAGACTCAGTTACCTAAATTTAATGTCCTTGGAGCAGCGCCGATTAAGAGGTGATTAATTTACCATGTACAAAATTATGCAAAATTCTCATCTCTTGACAGAACTGAATTTCCATTTTAAACAAACAACAAAAAAATACCAGAGGACATCCACTTCAACTTAAAGGTCAAACCCTTCAGAACAACAAAAAGGAAGTACTTTTTTTACACAGCATGTGATTAACCCATTGAACTCCTTGCCCATCAAAATAATTTCAAGTAAAACGAAACTGGAATTCAAACACAAAGTAGAAAACTTTTTATTGAATAATTATTCATTGAGTTACTATTAGTACTTGGAGCAACATGGGCACACCAGATTTATCGCTCCTAACCCTCCTAAGTATGAAACTTTAGTACCCTAATAACACATGTAGCAGCCACCATATAACCACACGTAACAACCACCTTATTAATACATGTACCAACCACCCTAAAGACCTCCTAACCTCTCACACCTACAGCCTGTAAAAAGCAATAAACTTAAAAAACTGCCCTAACCCGGAATCCTACCAAAATCCAACACATCCCTTCAGCCTCACTTACCAAACAACCCATGTTCCTCAGTGCTCCAGCCCTCTCACTCTCGTTGTCTTCAAAAGGCCCTCCATGCTGCTGCTGCTGCTCTGTCCGTACTCCCTGCTGCTACCAGCTGCAAACTGAGAATGATAATCCCAATCACAAATGTCATGGATCTGCTCACCACCACTCAGGACCACCACTCCCAACCAAAACCTGCAGCCCACTCCAAATCATCACTCCTGACCGCACTCGACCTGCCCCTTCTTAACCCTATCCTGAAAACACTAAAGGATGGACTGCTGCTACCAGTACCTTTTTATAGGAGGATCATACACTATATAAAAACTATAGGGGCAAAACACCAACAGCAACAAAAATGCTACTACACAATGAAAAAAAATCCACTGTACCACAGAAAATTACTACACATGCATAACACAACACTAGGGAAAAACACTTAACCGAAGAAACAAACTTGGCAAAACCCAGAAATGATTACAAATGTTTACAAAATGACCAGCATAATGTAATATATAAAATATTTGATGACAAACTCCCATATACTTGTAAAGAACAGTATTACCATCTTAGGGCCTAATGAGCTTATAAAGGCTACTCGCCCTTTGAGCTCATGGCTTTTGTGATTGCATTAGCCCCTGATAATATTTCTTTGTATCTGACTCTTCGCCATTGGATAGTCTCTAAAGAATCAATAAAATTAAAAGACAATATATTGATAATAAACTTACAGACGATATATAGTAGTGGAACAATGACTTTACTGAAGATATACACATTTTTTCCATGAGTGAGTTGTGGCACCACAGTTCGTAAGTGGTAAAGTTGCAGGTGAGTTATGGTAGCCCCACCCCACTTCACTGGTGGGGAATTATTGTTTTCTGTCAGACCTGTTTGTAATCAATTTGTCCAACACACATGTGCAATTTAAACTTTTCAATTAGCCCTTTTTATGAATAAAAACAGCTTCTGTTTGAGTTCAACAGTTGGTCTAGTGCTGTGCAGGGGCACTGGAATGCCATCAGCCATTGATCAAGCTGCTCTCCCACTGGTTAATATATATAGTGTGACAGGTACATTGTGGGAATATAAAGTAATGGAGGATCTAAAGTGAAGATATCAGTTTCACTCTAGCTACATCATCAGTGAAAATATCTCATTTATTTGTGTACATTTACTTCCACAGGTGCTGTATAATAAGGGGATACATGATAGCCTGGCGTGTGATACCATATCACAACGAGTGGACAGTGGCCTTGGCTCATGAGTGATGTTGTGTAGCCACGAGTGAGGCTTCCGAGGTCACTGACCACAAGTTGTGTTACATAGGTATCACACAATGGGACATCGCATGTCCATTTTATACAGTAGGGCTCCGTTTTTTGTTACTTTTCTTTCTTTTTTGGTTTAGTGGCATGGGGGGGGGAGTGATGTGTACACTATGTTGATAACCAGTGATGATGTGTACACTGTGCTTGATATCTTCACGGTGTACATGTCATGATGTGGTTATCACACTGTGCCCATGATATGGCTTTTTATGTGATACTATATCACTTCACCCCATTGTATAAATTGAAATATCAACAAATCCGAAAGATGCTACAGTATATCAGTAATGTTAAAAAAACGAGGTTGTTTTACCAAGTTGTGGAGAGGCAGGATTTCAATACTCACTTGTGGCATTACCACATGTGATTTATTGCCCTGCCCCCTTCATTTAAGGAAATAAATTGTATATTTTCAGTCATGCCATGGCATATCCCTTATGCTGTACAGTACAGCAACAAAGTTAAAAAGATCAAGCCAGCTCCATTGCACAAGAGATGGGGGACCACTCTGGTACCCTGGTGACTTGGGTTCCTCCCTGTCAGGACCAGATGCCAGTGTGGAGGGCATAAAGCATCGGTACAGTGATTTCCCTCCTGGGGGGTGTAGCATATCATATTCCAGTGGTGACTCCTGGTAGTGGTGAAGTGGTGGCATGCTTGGTAGCCTGGCTTATTACATGCTTCATTTCAATGCTTCCATAGTATGCCACAGCACATATGTGCCCCTGAGGATTGTGGGTGGTGCTACAAAGGAAGTAGGATTGCTGTGTCAGTGTATCGTGCCAGGCACAGGGCACCAACACCAATGGGCCTGATGCATCATTTGTCCCCAGCCCTTTCCTTGTTGCAGTCCCTCAAGCATTTGAATTTAATAGCCCTGGCAAGGCTGCGCTCCAACACTTGCAAGCAGGATAACGGGGTAGCAGCCAATGGTCAGGATTGAGGGCCTGAGGATGGCAAATAATCTTGGCGTGCCATGGCACTGTAGACAGGCTAAAGCAGGAGAGGAGGAGGATTGCTGTCAGGAGGGGGATAAACAAAATAAGAAGCAGCAATGATATTTAGACAAATCAACAAATTCCTAAGAGATATTATGAAATAACATTGATATATGTTACACCAGTAATCTTCTGAGTCCCTTTCATCTGCTGTTGTATGTAGTACAAATTTGGTATGTGATTATTTCCATAAGTAGAAACCCCACAACAGTTTCTAGGCCAACCGTATGCCCCCCACCCAGTTGATCTGGTTATTTGTTTCATTTTCACAATGTTTTTTTTTCCAATTACCATCATCTCACCCTTTCATGTTCACTCCTTTAAGCCCATGCTAAAATATTATCTATAATAATGAACTCCAGGACTGCTACTTTGCCTGCCCATGCCATATGCCAATATAAATGTTCCCTCTAAGTCACCTGCTTCCCCAGTAGTGTCGCATGCCAAAATATGCCAGCAAAAAAGTAGCTATAGCCAATGTCAAAGTCACACAGAAGATGACAGCAACTGTGGAGTGTGTAATCAACACTGATCAATGTGTTTTGGGGGTTTTCTTCCCCTGTCCCATGCACATTTCCAGGTGAAATTGTAGGCATAGCTGTGGAATACAACTGAGGCATTGGGACCAAGAGATGGCATTGAACACTAGAAGAAAAAGGGTGATCAGGTCTGACAAGTCATATAAAGCAGAGTAGGAGATAAGGACAGGAGCAATCCCATTTCAGTTGGGTAGCAGGGCAAGACAGAGAAAGAAAAAAGAGAACTGCCCCCTTATTAATCTTTTGTCTTTCAGCCAAGTGGACTTGGTGGGGAGGGGCATGCAGGACACTCGGTACAGTACGTGGAATCAGAAATAAGCAAAGAAAACCAGAGGCATGATGACAGCTTCCTGACTGGGACAACTGCTGAGAGTGCTGATTCAAAGCAATTGGAAGATACAGGGGAATTTTTTTCCACTAAGGAACAAACACACCCTTTTCAAACTTATTTATACATTTTGGCCAGTGCTATATTATTTCCAGGTGTGATGAGAGGAGGGACATGGAAAGGGCAGTAGGTAAAATTCCATAAGAAACTTACATAGCATTATGCTAGGCATTAAAATACAAGGCACAATTCTGAGCAAGACATGCAGTTAAGTAAGTATAAGTAGTGCGCAAAGAGGACACGATTACAAAGTAAATCAGGTGAGATATTAACAGGGGTGGTAGTTAGGCAAGGAAGTAAGGAGCAACACGACTAGCAAGGCCTATAGTGAGGTGTAAGGGCAAGGGGGTGGTGAGAGAGGGAGGGAACCATGCTGGGTCAGTTGAAATTAGGTGCTGTGGTAAGAGGGGTTGGTGTACATATGAAAATATCCTACTTGTGAGGGGAAGAACAATTAACTCACACGTGGTAAAGCCTTTAAAAAGCTATGACCCATGACACCAGGTCTCTTCTCCTTGGTGTGATTTCATGTTCCACAGTATCAAACAAACATCAGAAATCCACCCTCCTCACATTTGGGGCCGTGTGAATATCACATGGCATTCACTTGGATCCCGCAGGCCCTGCTGGATTATTAAACTAGGGGGTCAATATCCACCTGGGTTAAATGAAAAAATTGGAGTAATGCCTCTCACCAAAAAGAAATAATGAATGTTTTTTATCTGACCCTTTTCCCTTCTTTTCTTCCTTTTCAGGTTCCAGTCTTTGGTGCTTACACCCTGAATGTATGAATGGAAATAGAATTGTCTACCATGGGGGGGGGGGTTGGCAAGTAAATACTTCATATGGTGTTTAGCTCAAAAATGGAATAGTATAGATGACATAACACTTAAAATAAGCACAATATCTTACTGATGCCTGAAATGCAGAAAAAGGGTTTTTAGCCTCAGAGATATAATGAGATGTAATTTGGATAAGCATTAGAGTAATGACATAAACACGTGCCTACTCTTTTCAGTGTGTTGTTTTTAACCTAGGAATTGAGAGTTAATATGTTACACCTGTCAACAGTTATTTGCACTTTTACGTCACAGCACTTTAAAATCAGTTGTCCCAGATACTTAAGTTATCCCTTGAGAAAGCCTGAGGGTGAAACCGGTCAGAGTAACAGCGAGCAAACCTCTTTTCACTACTTTGTAAGAAGTTTCTATGTGCACTTTTGTATTAAATTAAAAGTTGTAAGTGATTCCTGTTGCTGGCTTTTCTTGCTGTGATCATCTGAACCTTTGGCCAAGCACAGGCAGTTGAAGTGGAGCAGCATTTCTTGTTGGATTAAAATACAAGACACTATTCTGAGCAAGGCATGCAGATAAGTAAGTATAACTACTGCTGAAAGAGGACAAGATTACAAAGTAAATCAGGTAAGGTATTTACAGGGGTGGTAGTTAGGCAAGGAAGTAAGAAGCAACAAGACTAGCAAGGCCTGCAGTGAGGTATAAGGGCAAGGGGGTGGTGAGAGAGGGAAGGAACCAGGCCGGGTCAGTTGGAATTAGGTGCTGTGGTAAGAAGGGTTGGTGTACATATGAAAATATCCTACTTGTGAGGGGAAGAACAATTAACTCACATGTGGTAAACCTTTAAAAAGCTATGATCCATGACACCAGGTCTCCTCTCATTGGTGTGATTTTATATACCACAGTATCAAACAAACATCAGAAATCCACCCTCCTCACATCTGGGACCGTGTGAATATCACATGGCATTTACATGGATCCCGCAGGCCCTGCTGTAATGTGAAGCTGGAAGTGCACAAGGAAGCTTTGGGTGATTTTATTTTAATTACTGTTAATTTAAAAAATATTTTAAAACCCCATATGGCATTTCATTATTAAGGGTTTTGTTTGAAAGGCTGGTTGGGTAAGTATATAATCAAAAGTCAGGTACAGCGCACATAAAGTTGAAAGGGAAGACTTTTACTAACACTCTTTTGCATATAAATATATATATATATATAGCATCTGAAAGCAAGTTTCTTTTTATACTGTACATGTCAGTCTACTACCGAGAGACACATAGAAAAGCAAACAGAAATATGCTGGAGCAAAACTATAAGTTTATTTTGCTGCCAAGAAATTGAGCAACAGTGTCTTTAAAGTCAAAGCTTTTTCTTAGACAGCTTGCCTAGGAAAGTGCTGTTGCAATTGTGTCTGTGATTATGACACAATATTGCTATTACTGTAATTTAGGAGATTAATATGCCTCTGGGAGGTGGGAGTAGTGTCTTAATATAGAGCCAATGAGACAGCAGTGCTGGGCCAGGTCCCTCATTTAAAATCTACTGTATATTTGTATTTGGTTGATTCCCCTGTTGGCTACCTCTTGTCGTAAAAAAAGGCAAATTTAAGCAATTATATAAATATCCTAGAAAGATTTGTCAGAACCCAAGCAGAGCTGATGGTCTTCGTAAATGACAGAACAAGAAGCTCCTGACAGTCTGACTCAATCTGAAGATTTAAAATCAGCTCAGGTAAGCTGAACTGTATTTCAAGTTGATATAGTAATGGGTGGGGGGGCTACTTTAAGCTGTCTCTTCGTGATAGAATAAATATTTGATAAACTATGAATGCAGTAACTAAACTTTAGACATTCAGCTTTTTGAACATGTTGATTGTGCATTTATCTTAGAACTGTTTTATAAACAGCAATTAAAAAAAAATCAAACTGCACAATAGAATGGTGTTTTGATAGAACAACGCTGGAGCTATGAGCCAAAACAAAGTACTACAGTATATTTAACTGGGCTATAGAATAAATTCTTTGCAAAAAACGTTGTTAATGAGCCAGTTAGGGTTTCAGTTAATGTCACAAAAGTAGGGAAATGAGGCATTAGGGTTTCCAACCCTAACTCCCCACTCTCAAGCAGCAAAAGGAAAAAAAGAAAAAAATTAGGGTTTTGGGTCTCCAGAGTATTGGTGAATCAGTGGTTGGATCTTTCTTGGGGTTGTCAGCCCTAATGTTTACCCCTTCCCCAGCCCATAACCTCCTGTCCGAAGCAGAAGATACAGCTCCAAGCCAGTGCCTTATGTTGATACACACTTCAAAATCTAGAGAACTATGTCTCGCCGCACATTACCAACACGAGAGATTATGTCTGATGTTGTTTGTTCAGGGAATGGGGTGGGCATTAGGGTTGACAACCCCAAGGAAGACCCCTCCACTGATCTGCCAAGACTCCAGAGACCCAAAAACCCTAAAGTTTTTTCCTTTTGCTGATGGGGTAGGGGAGAGTGGAGGTGGGAAGTCAGAGTTAGAAATCCTAATGCCACATTTCCCTAGTTTTGCAGCATTAACTTGAACCTGAATTGGTGCATTAACAAGGTTTTTTGCAAAGAATTTCCTCTCCTTTTGAGATAGTGGATCGTATCCTCATTTGATGCATTAGCTGGTGGCCCTCTGATCCCTGTGCTTCCATGTGGATGCAAATACAGACACACAGGGCAAAGAGTCAATCTGTCAGGCAATACACAGGGCCCTCTTCCACCCACAGGGGCAAAGGTGCAGGGCCCTATGCCAAGAGAAGAGCCATCTTCACTATATGGCACCTGGGCCCATGCTGGCAACCCTACAGCTTTCATTGCCTGGCTGAGGGGGGAGTCGCATAACAGCATCATCTCAGCACCCTCATCCTATTAACTGAGTCACTGAGCTCACCCCTGAACTCAGCTCACTGGTACAGGATCACAAAGCATACCCGCTGGGGTAAAGACATACGAAATCACTTAATAATTATAATTGTTTTTATTTTGAACCTAAATTTTCAAGATAGTAATTTTAATGACTTCCCTTACAAACATGACATATGGCATTTATACTACATTATGCGAAACATCATTTTGCACCACAAGTGTGAAAACACATCTCGACCAGGATTTTAAAAAATGATACCTGTCATGTTTATGAGGTGGTGTGGAAAAATGGCCATGTTGCAAGCTTGGAGTTTAAAAACTGAAAATTAGCAAAGTTATGAGTGAACATTAAAATACTGCAACATTCACTCATAACCTGGGCATTTTACCATGTTTGTCCACCAAATTTTCAGCACAGCCTTCTTATTATCCCACCTCATGAATCCAGTAGATGAACATGTTCAAATCCCCACTGAAATATTGTTCCATGCAGTACCAGGTCATAATGGTGCACGCTTAATAGCGTACGACATTATGGCTAACCTGGTACAGCACTGCACCAGTGAGTGAATGGTGCAGTATCGCATATACTGCTGAATGCAGTATTGCTCTCCCAGGCAGAGGATAAGACCTCTGCTAGGAGTGGTTTCTGCCGACCAGCTGCTGTGGCTCAGCGGACTGAGCCACAACAGCAGGGAACCCAGGCAGTGCTTCTGGGACCTTTTATTTATTTTTTAACTTTGTGCACTCCCTGACTTGAACCCCGGAGTTGAGAATCTATAGTGGAGGGTTCAGGGGTGCAGCACCCCATAACAGGTGGTGTGGGGGTGGAGCCCCCACAGAAAAAAGAGGTATGCTACATGGCATGAACTGCACTGTATTGGCAGCGTGATTTTGCCATGCGGCATACTATCATGTGACATCATGACCACGTGCCGTTCCACGCCACAGATGCAAAAGCACATTTTTGGCAGGATCTTAAAAACAACAGCTGTCACATTCATGAGGTGGTGTGAAAAAATGGCTACATTAAAAATGTGGGGTCAAAATATTAAAAAATTACCAAAGTTATGGGCTAGCATAGAAACATTTCTATGCATGCTCATATTTTTGTCACTTTTACATATTTTTACCTCAAATTTTCAACATAGCCTTCTTATAATTCCAGCTCATGAACAAGGGTAGTAAAATGTTTCAAACCCTGCCAGAAAGTGACCACAAAATTATCTTTCTGGCCAGATTTGCATAATTACACAGTCACTGGTCATGAGGTGGGGTCCCAAAAAGGGCATGTTGAAAATTTGGTGTACAGATATACAAAAATAACAAAGTTATGAATAAAAGTTGAAACAGCACTGAAATACATTAAACCACACTTACCTTATTTTCTCATATCACAGTAGCTGGTTCCAGTAGCAAGACATGTCTTAAGTCACAGAGTGGGTCTACACCATGGGACATGTCCAGGTGAGTGAAGCTGTGTGGGTGGTATGGGGAATCGGTGACTGTGTGGGGGTGGGTGCTAAGTGGGAGGTCATGGGAGGGTATGGTGGGTCAGATCGACGAGGGACTGTTTTGTTTACAGGTTTTGCAAAAAAAAAAATCACTGAGGGATGGTTTTGTTTATTACAGCTGACATTCCAACACTGGGGACTGGACACCCCAGTGTCAGGCTACTCTTTGGGGAATGGGGTGCATGACCTGGAGGGGAGGTTAGGGGTCCAGAGAAGTGATACAGGAAGAATGCACCCCAATCTACTTGTATAGAAAAAAAGTAAACAATGGGAAGGGTGTGAGGTGACCTGGAGGGGAGGGGGGAGATAGAAGTGGTTCAAGGGGTGAGCAACCCCCCAAGTCAGCTTATTTATAAAATAAAAATAAATATTGTGATGGGCAGGCAAGCAACCTGGAGGGGAGGGGGAAAAAAAAGTGGTACTGGGGGTGGGCACCCTGGTCTACTTAACAAATATTGCAGATAGATAGACAGACAGACAGACAGAGGGAGCAGGGGATCATCGGCTCACAGCTTCATCTGTATTGTAGGCAAGCTTATAATAACCAAGCTACTTACATGGTGCTGACCACCACTTTCCTGTGTAAATGACTTCATTTCCCACTTTACTTGGTGTAGATGTGAACTTCTTTCCTTGGTTCACTGACATAAGAACAGTGGCCCTGGCTGCATAATTTTATCGACTGTAATTCGGTGAACCTGTTCACTTTTTCACTTGGTGCATGCACAGAGTGAACATATTGGGCAGGATTCACAAAACTCTTGAAATTCCCACAGCTGTGGGGAAAAACCCGGCACAAGTGGGTTGTCCTTGCAGATCGGCAGGTTCCCACACAGCTGCAATTGACTCCACAAAAGGTGGAGTCAGATTACGACTGACTCCATCGATTTAAGGCAGCTTGGGGGTGGTGTTGCCAGCGAAATCCCCATAGCTGTAGAAAACTGTTATGGCCGGTGTGACCAGCCATAACATCTTCTACAACTGCCATGACTGTGAATAGCAGTCTCTGCAGCTGCAGAGTTTTCGGTCCACAACTGGAGCTGCAGTGTGGGACTTAGTTCCAAAAACATTTGTAAATCCAGCCCATTGTTGGTACTTGGTAGAGTTGGGGCTGGGAAGATGTGGCATTGTAGCAACAAATGCAGGTGAGGCTGTAGAAGGTGTGCTGCTGATAGGCCAGTGAAGAGCAGGCTGATTATGATGGTGTTGAGCCTGGCTGAAGGGCAGAAACTTTGTGTAGTTGAAAGGAGGCAGCTGCACCAATCAGAGACAGCTGCCTCCATTCATCTACAAGACGCCACCCAGCAGCCAGCTGACCGGCATCATTATCAGCCTGATCCTCATCCCCCAGTACCTGAGTTTTTCTATGGTTTGTGCCATGCCTCTTGTTTTGTCCCTTTTGGAAGTTTGAAGTTTGAACTACATTTCACACGGACCCACTGTTTTGTCAGCTCACCTGGCCAGGTGCCCCACATCACATAGTTGCCATAAAGAAAAACCAGAAACTCTGGAACTAATACCAGTATACTGGTGTCGGTAACATGAAAGTTATTGACTCTGGCGCCCACTGTTGGAATTTCCCTGTATTCAGGGTAGGCTAAGGAAATCCTGGCTCACCACACATGCTGCAGCCAACCTGTGCTCTAGCACATCCTATATTCACTAACTCATGCATGCACAAGTCCATTTTCTAATACATGTTAAGCCAATCAGAGCATTCTAACAGGGCAAAAAAATATTCTGAAAACTAAAGTTGTAAGTCCAGGTATGCACATTAGCATGATGCTAATGCGGCTTCAGTTTTCAAAACATCTTTTTACCCCATTAGTAGAATGCTTGGTTTGGCATTATATTTAATTTATTCTGCTGAGATTGGCCTCTTTACATAAACGGAGACCACACGTAGTGCTTAGCAAATTAACTGGTGCATGCACAAGTTTACCACCCCTCCCACTGATACCCACCTGTTTCATTTAGTAGCCCCCACTCATGTTGTGCAGACCCCCTTGCTTGATATGTGCAAACACTGGTGTGCCAACCCCCCACTGGCTGGGCAGCAGGAGGATGGGGCCAGTGCTTTTGTGCCCACCACTCCTTGCCTGGGAAGGTACCGTGCAGTGTCAGGATGCACTGGCATCACTTTGTGATGGGCCATGGAGCCTTTCCTCACAATGGGTTGACATGTCTGTCAAGGTCTGATGGGGTCACTACTGCATTGAGCCAGTTTTTCACATTCTGCAGGATTCCATGGGTGCCACAGAATGTAACCTTTCTCTGCTCCAGAACTGTAACCTCTACCACAGAAGTTAGCTCAAAAGTGCTGCAAAGAACTGAGGGTCTTGCATATTTTTTTATGTAGAAGTTTCATCTAGTGTAAATTAATCTCTGTGGAGGAGGAATAGCTGTTTTATGCTTGCTCAATGTGCTGTACATGGTTGCACAGATTGCTGTGGCAAGCTACTAAAGGAATCATGCACGACAGGGTGTGTGTTGTGCTGGGATAACACCACGCCTGGGGGAGGTTGGGCGCGAGGCTGCAGGCCAAGTGCGTCCAATGCCCCAGGCGTGGTGTTATCCCAAATGACACACACCCTGGAGTGCATTATTCCTACTATACAATGGTTCGCTGTTATATATAAAATAAAAAATAATTTTAAAGAATGTTTTTATGAGAGTGGAAAAATATTTTTGTTTCTTAAGAGGAGATTCAAAAAAAGGGATGAAGAGTGGCCATAATGATGACAGTAGACATGTGGCATCGTGCTGGGATAACGATATGGGTTCAGCCCCAAACTGACCAATCACAGTCCAAGATTCTTTCTTGCCATTGTATAATATAGGTTATAGAGCTTGACTTTGGTAGAGCAAATATGAAGGAGCTAAGTTGTCATCGATGCTTCTACTGGCATGCATGTAAAATAAATAGTGTAGTATTGCAGGTGGCGCTGGTAAGGAAGCAGATACCCTGGCATATGACTTTAAGCATACATGAGGAAAGTGTAAAAGGTGTTTGCTTTTCTTACGTTGGCAAGATGTTGCTATTTTGTATCAAATAGTCCCTATCTCTCCATACCGCCACTTTCATGGGCCTTAAGGAGCAGCACCAACTGTCCAAAAGGAGCACTGGAAAACCCCAAAAGGAATACTTCTATTGTTATTTACATGTTCTCTGTCTGTAGGACTTTTCTGGCCACCATCCTGTATGTCTGATCTTCCACCTCATCACCAGCTGGTGCCCATAAACCTTCATAAGACTTGTTGTTCTAGCATGTTACAGATTGGCAGCAGCAGTTACAGTAGTTAGGATACAAACCTGTAGCAGCAGTGGGATGCTGTGCTAGTTTGTTACAGACTGGTGGCAGCACTGAGTCAGGCTATAGACTTGTAGCAGCAGTGGAAGGCTGTGCTAGCATGTTACAGACAGATGACAGCACTGAGTTATGTTACATAAATTGGTGGCAGAAGTTACAGTAGATGATAGACCAGTAGCAGAAAAACACCCTGTCCTGGAACGGAAACTATATGATGGGAGAACTAGATAATGTCCCGGAATGGAAACAATATGATGTGAGGAATAGGATATTTATCTATCTTCTACTGGCTCAATGGCAAATTGCTGTAGGCAAAGTCTACAAGATACTGTATATGTTACATCAAGCATGAGATATACTCTTTGCCGCGGTGTGTAAGGAAAAAATCTTCACTTGCTCTTTATCTTTTAAAAAAGTGACTAATTCTTCACCTTTTTACTTACTGATTTAGTTATTAGGCCAGCTGATTAGATGTTAACAACATGTCAATAATGTACAGAAAACATTAGCAATAGTTGATTTAAACTGCATAATGCTTATGTTCCCTTTAAAGCGCTATTACACTGCAAGCGAACATCTGGCATTGACAAATGTTTGTCTTTACAGGGAAAGTCTGTGCTCTCCCAGCTCTATAATCTCAATGTCAAAACCACAGAATCCTTATGGAAAGGGCCATTTACACAAACTGTCACAATTTCTTTTTCTGGTTGGGAAGGGTGGTTAAAGCAAGACCACAGATGGTGAGAGAGTTATTCATATGCAGTACTGATAATACATCACATAAATGTATAGCATATCCTTTTTATACCACAAGTTGCTGCACTTAAATATTCATATATGGATCAGCTGGTTACATGCTCTTGTCTGGGGCCGTAAGATCAGAGTCATGGGTTCTGGTCCCATGCCAGGAACTTGAGCTAATACCCAATTCTGACACTGCAGTGTAGCACTGGTGGGGAGGGGGGGGTTGTCCTGTTGAGGTATCATTCTTCAGATGAGACAATAAATCTGGATACTTCTGCCCAGCTCTGGTGGTTGTCCAGGTGGAAATTAAAGATTCTATGGAATTTATTATAATAAGTGTAACCTCTGTCCCACAGATGTGGTGCAATCTGGTATCTTTTGCAGTGGGCTGGAGCCTTTGGGCCTTGGAACAGATAGCCCCAGGATAGTGGGGTGCTAACTGGAGTCTGTACCAGTTGCGCCATGCCTCCATCTAGCAGGTGCTGCCTGGCTGGAAGGGGATTTTGTGTCGGAGGCTTCCTACTAGGAAACTAAAATTAGAGTATTGCTCACCCCCACTCAGTTCTTGGAAACCAACGCAGCAGGCAAACACCACCAACGTTAAAACAGTTTGCTAGACTTTATAACACAAAGGCTATGCCTCCAGTTGAATGGGTGGAAGCTACCAACCTCCCTGTTCCTAAGCTATTTAAGCCAGCTTCCGCCAGCCTCATTTGAAGGCACTGTCTCTTTGCTACAGTGCAGCAGAAACTCTTCTGAAGCTCTGTTCCCTCCCCCCCCCAGTTTGTCTGCTGCATTCCCTTTGTGCTTTTGGACTTTCTATTTTTATTTTGCCTTCATTGACCTTCTAGGTCAGTATTTTGATTTTTCTAACTTTCCTGGCTGTAACTTATGCTTCCTTCTTTCTCTGTCAGCTGCTCCTGCTGCATGCCTGTCCTCCTGTAACTCCTGTGTTTCTTTTTTTTTCTTCGTGTACTTAATACTTTCCACAGTATGCCCTGCCTATGTCATTCTTCTGCTTTGGCTTGTGCTATTTCAGGCTTTTCCATTTTGCTGTTCATATCAGGCCACTGCAAACCTTTCAGTTTAACTTCATTTCTCAGTTGCTTTCACCTGACTTTCTAGCAGTGCAGCCACTCCCATTTCTGTTGTTATTTTAATTAGTTTACTTAGTCTGCTCAGAATTCACCACTATAGTCTTAGAGTGTTTACAGCTTCCAGTCTTCTTCTTTGAGGCTGGGTTTTACTTCTCATTTTGACCATGATGTATGTTCAGAAGTTCAGTGCCTTTTAGTTCATTATATTTTCCGTCAATATCAGTCATTCCATTCAGCAGTCATTAATCAGTTAGACTCTTGCCGTCAAGATTTTCCCTGTGAGTAGACAGCTCTAACTCCCCTTGAAGTATGCATCTTGAGAGGGAGTTCCCTGTTTCGTGTGTGGATCCTTTCTATAGGTTGCTTGTCTGCTGCAGTGCCTCCTGGCAGTCCCACTGGGTAGTAAGGTCCAACATTCTGGGGAAGCTTTACCCATGCAGACGTTCAGTCAGCATCACCTCAAGGAGTTTATATATATATATATATATATATATATATATATAACTTTAGATGCCAGAGGGTGGGGCTCTAAGCCCATAGGGTTCCTTTAGCTGTGCAGACTACATCCACAGCACCTCTGAAAGCTATTCTCTTGGTGTCTGCCTAAGGCCTAGTCTCATTCCTTATCTGTTTCCTTTAGTTTCCATTCAAGGACAGGCCTCCTCATGGTCTCAAGGCTGGAGGATAGCCTTTCAGCAGTCGCTACTCTTCTCATTCCATGCTTTGATGGGTGGGCCTTCTTCATGGGGAACTTCCTTTAGTTATAGAGATGGTTTACAGTACCCCACAGCATTATTCTGTTAGAGAGGTAGAGAGAGAGAGAGAGAGAGTTATCCCTCCAAAAAACTTACCCAAATTTTTTTTTCCATAAGTATTTTTTATACTTTTTTGGTTCGTCTCCCCAGCCCCACTCCTGCATGTCCCGGATGTGATGCACACATGTGGAGGCATACATATGCACATCCTACAGGATGCCCTACCCTACCGGTCACTCTGGTACCATCTGCGCTTATCACTGGACCTCTATCTGGTGACAGCGGGACTATGGGCGGGTGACCCCCCCTTCCCGGGAGAGGAGAGCCACTGCTCAATCCTGCTCCCACCCTCCCCCCATGCCAGCACCCCAGCAACTTGAGGTCATTCCCAAACCCAGGTCTTCAGCGTGGCATGAGGTAAGGTGTCCAGTGCCTCAGCTGTTGGCACCGCCAGGCCGGCTAACTTCCTCCTAAATTTTGAACTCCAAATTAGTATTCTGAGTTAGCACAATAATGGGTTCCCATGCCAGGAAAAATGATGCCCAAGGCCAAGGATCTCCAGAGATTTCTTCCACTGTTTTTTTTTCCTCTTCTGAGTGCCGAATGCCCTAATGTCATATATGTATTTACACCAGCAGTAGGCTTCCATTGTCAGTTGGAGTTGGATGGCAGTTCTCTAATCCTTCACTCCTGCCATTCTCTCTTTCCTCTTACATAGATACATAGATACATGATACATAGACAGTGTCGGCAGATAAGGGCCTATGGCCCACCTAGTCTGCCCATTTGAGCTTGTAAGTTCAGTTTGTTTTCCTAGAAGTCTGTTTCCCCTTACCCCTGCCCTCTAGAATTCCTTTATGTCTATCCCATGCATTCTTAAATCCCGTGATTGTTTCAGCCCCCACCACTTCCTCTGGCAGGGTGTTCCACTTGTCCACCACCCGTTCTGTGAAGAAATTCTTTCTCATGTTTCCTCTGAATCGTCCTCCCTCTTATAGAAGTCATGCCTCTGCCTGCTATCAGTTGCCAGTTGCTGTCAGTCATTGCTCAAATCAGTCTCTGTCTGCTATCAGTCATCACCAGTTGCTGTCAGTCAGTACTCCAATTAGTCTCTGTGTTCACTACCTGCTGTGCAGTACTTTTGGGCTCCTTCCTAAGGTACCTTTAACCTAAAGGAATTATGTTCCCATGGCACCTCTAGGGGTGGAACTCTCCTGAAAAAGGTTCCTTTGCCTTCATGGTACCCTGACAGGGTAGTAGTCCACCATGGGACAGACAGTGTGAACAGCCAAACTACCTATATATAACAAACAACACATTCATTCAAATACCGTCAGACTATCAACAATGTTGCACAAGCATAACTCCTGGCTAAGTTGCATACACCCATTGAACTGTAAAACAAATGATGCAGAGGAAACAATTTATGCAATTTAACCAATAATACAGTATTTATTTAGGGTATAGGGACAAATAATAAGATGTTTTAGGGACAATGCAAAAAAGCTATTACAAATAATATGCTCATGGGGTCAGTAACAAAATTAATATGCATGCGTCCCACCACCCAGGAATCCCAGCTTTCCCCTCAGTCCCAAAATATCTCCCACCTACTGGTGCACCAGTATACCGTCCCCCAGGGAGTTCCCAACAGTTCTGGTATACATGCCTGTGAGTGGGAACATTGAAGGCCTGTAATACAAACAGACTGTAGCAAAGGTGTGATGATATGACTTTAAAGAAGCCAGAAAATAACTGAAAATTATTTCTAATTGGCGGCTGTTTACAATAATCTTATTTCAGAAATTATATTCAGTCCCCAAATGATCCATATTTAACTGAACATGAATAAAAAGTGATATGAAAAACTGCATCTGGCATTTTTTTTATGGCAGTATTATGTTACAGCTCACTTAATGGAACCAGTGATCTGGAATTTAACTTCTGTAAGTCATGATTTCTGTACAGAACTCTAAACATGGTTCTGACAGGTCAACAGCTCATGCTTAGCTTTCTGTACACAAACTGTTTAACATAGTAAAGACTCCAAATTACTGGTTCCATGAAGAGAACTGTTCATAATGTGGTCTGTAAAAAAAGAAAATAATTGAAAACACAGTTTTCTCATCAATGTTTGTCCACATACAGTTAAATATGGGCCATTTGGAAGTATGAATTTCATTTCTGTAAATAGGAACATTATTAACTGCCATCAATTGGCACAAATATCCTGCCCCCTTTAAATGAAAATATAGACTTCCAAATATGACACAAATTAAGACCCAGAGTCCTGAAGAAATTCCTGACTGTGGGGTTTGAAAATAAAGTTTACAAATGTCTTTTAACTTTAAGCTACCTTCTGGGCTTAGCCTAAAGTTGCGCAGAACAGCCCAGGGTAAATCTTTCAAAACAAATTTCATTTATTTACAGACTGATACAGGGCAAGGCCTTGTTTAATTCTCATGGCCTCCTGGTTAGGCAGCAGTCTCCACAGGAGTTAGTTGAGGGGCATTGGAAGTGGGGATTACTAGGGAGCGTGCAGGTTGGTGGCAGTGCACGGTGGGCTCAGCGGAGGTGAGTGGCATTGGACTGGTTAGCAGAAGACACCCTGGGGCCAAATGGAACCAAGAGAGAGGCCAGACATGTTTGGTGTCCATTCCCAGGGTTCCCACTGGACTGTGTGGACAAGTAGCCAGTGGACCAGCAGCGTCCTCCAGTCCCCTTCAGGCTGTGCTATGCAATGCCAGATTGATGAGGAAACAAGACCACCATTTTTTATCAGTTGATCTGGCTTGCATCATGGAGACCTGGCTGGGTGATGATGCCGGGCCAGTTTTAGAGGTGGCTGTTCCCACTGGGTACTCTGTAGTGCACTGCCCAAGGAGGGAATGCAGGTGCAGGGTGTGGCCATCTGCTTTAGATCCTACTTGAACTTCACTGTGCACCCAGTGGGTTCTACCATGTCCTTTGAGTATGTGTTGGTGCATGGGGGTCCAGGTGTGGGTTGCAGGACTTTCCTCGTTTACTGCCCTCCAGGGTGGGGAGGAGATTTCCTGCAGAAGGTAGCAGACTTTGTCATTGACAGGGTGTTTGGAGTCTCTCCAGTGGTTGATTCTGGGGGACTTCAATGCCTGGATCGATGATGAATCCTTGCAATTTGGTAATGACCTCCTCTAGTCAGTGATGAAAGTGAACAGGAACACACAGGAACTCAGTTCCTGTACCTTTTTTGCAGCAGGAACAGAGTTCCTGTACTTCTTCCCACTGACATTGGAACTGAAATTCTTAAACCAGCAATATAATGACAGTTTCTGGGCCTATAACCTGAAATCAGGGTTTCCATAACAACATTTGACTTGTACAACAATGCTATTTTCCTAGAAATACTTCAATATCACTAACTGAATCTACTAGTGACTAAACAGATGGATGTATCTTGACACAGCTATCCTTTAGATTGTGGATTGTCATTCTGCATTTCATATTTTCCAGTGCCTGAGTTTCTGTACTTCTTATCTGCCTCTTGCACCAGTGCCTCTAGTTGATGACATCACTGGGTCTTACACAAGCAGTTGCTTCTGCGACCCACCATCACGGACACACATTGAACTTGGTGTTCTCACTGGGGCTTGAGGTCATAAACCTCAAGGCTGATCAGGTCACTTGGTCCAATCATTGCACAGTGGAGTTTTCATTTAGGCCCCCCGATAGTCCCCACTGTTGGGATGATCAGCTATCGTCCTTTAAGCGGACTGTCCCCAGAGGGACTGCTGGCAGTAGTAGACTTATCTGGTGTGACTGCTGCATGTGTGATTGGCATGGGCAAGGTGGTGGCCACCTATAATTAGGTGGTATCTGAGGTACTTGATGCCATTGCACAGTCTGTATATGACCCCGATTTTCTCGCTTGAGACGCCTCGGTTTGGTGGGGCTCGCGAGGTGATGAAGATTAAGGGTGGGAAGTTGGAGTGCTGTTGGGGAAGACCCATTCTGAGGAGGACAAACTGACCTTGTGTGCTCACTGTCCTGAGCACTAAAGGGCAATTGACCATAAGAAGGCAGAGTTCCTGTCCAGGAAAACTGCTGCAGGGAAGAACAGACGATCTCAGCTTTTTCAGACTATGGACAGACTGCTTCATCCAGTCTGTCTTCAGCTGAAAAAAGCTTTTTCAACCACATTGTGTGATGAATTTGCTCAGTTCTTCTCTGACAGGGTGTCCTCCATCCAGTTGGGGATCTCGTTATTGAGGCAAGTTTTGCCTCGCAGTGGTTAGCCAGTTGGGAGAGAGGGCACGCCTATTGTTTGGGAGGAGTTTAGACCAGTGGAGGTGGCTGAGATCATTGGGGTGATTCTGAAGCTGAGGCATGCTTATTGTGAAATGGACTTGGCCCCAATACGTTTCTTACTGGGATGCGTCAGGACCGTCGGTTCAGTGTTCACCAGGATTTCCGGTGCTCGTTGTTAGAGGGAGTCTTTCCTGATGCCTTGAAAGAGGCATTGGTGAGACCTCTCTTGATGAAGCCATCACTCAATCTGGATGTCCTAGCAAATTATTGACCAATCTCCAACCTTCCATTTTTAGGAAAGGTTGTTGAGAAAATAGTAGCGCAGCAGCCCAAGGGGCACCTCATGGCCTTTGACATCTATGAGCCATTCCAGTCTGGTTTCAGGGCTAGGCATAGCACTAAAATGGCAATGGTTAGGGTGCAAAATGACCTCCTCAGGTCATGAGATAGAAGAGACAGGTCAATTCTTGTTCTCCTGGATCTCTCTTCTGCATTTGACACCGTGGATCACTTTGTGCCTCTGGATTGCCTTAGAGAATATTGTGGACTTGAATTTCTGCTCCTCTCTAGTATTTCCTCCTATAATTAATTATCTTTTACTACTCGTACCCTTTTGTAGAGTGATATTGTATTGCACAATTCATTTCATGTATTGCTGCTGACTCTTGCCTCTTGTGACTGAGGTTCCACCACATTTGCCATCTATTGCATCTACAATGGTCTTGAATATAGTAAGTAGGGGAAATGGGGGGGGGGGCTAAAAATGTAAAAACTGGAGACCAGAAGGAAGAGGGGAGATATGATACAGACTTTCATCTTCCTGAAAGGAATGAGCAGGGTAGATTGTAGGGAAATATTTAGCAGGACTAGCAAATCATGAACATGGGGACATGAGTGGAAGCTGGCAAGGGGAAGATTCAGAAGGGATGTAAGAAAGTTTTATTTTACAGAGAGAGTGGATGAGACATGAACAGCCTACCAGCAGAGGTGGTGGGTGCAGGAACCATTAATGGATTAAATCACATCTGAGACCAAGTAAAAGTCTTAATAGTTACACGGGGGTTAAGCAGTAAGGCAAGGGATAAGGGGGAGATTGAGGACAATGACCTCGACTAGACATTAGGTCATGGGGTGATTAAGCAATAAGACATGAATGTGCATTGGTTGTACTAGATTTAACCATTGGTCAGGGGAGTAGTAAGGCATGAGGTGAAGCCGAGTGCATTCAGACCCTGGCTGTGGGGTAAACTCACAACCACGTCCCTGGAGTGCCTTTTTGCTTATATAAAAAATGTTTTAATTCCAATCATATTTTCTAAAAGACTGTTAAAATCAGTCAACTGTATTAATTTGAGGTAAAATAGTTCCTACACCACCAGGGGACACTGTTTGATCCTCTGATGCTTTGTGACTACATGTGGAAGTTGGTGTTTTAGAGTAATTTAAAAAGCACTTCAAAAAAATCAGTGTTCTTTTTTTATTTAATTGAAGGGCAATTTTATATGAAGGCATAATCTGCTGGGGAGCCAAGGAGCAGGTGGAGTTATGCTGTGCCAGGAGATAAACATCATAATGTTTTCATAGATGATGCTTTCAGGAGAAACGAATATGAATGTGACTGTGGCATGTAGCAGAGTGCCTTGGATTTAGATCTTGAATGAGTGATGGTGTTTGGGCGTGAGCAAGCAGCACGGTAAGAGGAGAACAGCAGCATTTACTTGACACCCAATACCACAGATGGAGACACACTGCTGGCCAAACTCCTCTTCCAGACTGGTTGCACTATAGGCTCTGACCTATTACAGTGATGCAGCAGTCAGAGAGGTGTCTTCTAAAAGAAACATCAAATCAGACTACAGCTACTTCAATAACTGAATAAAGTATTATACGGGGGCGGGTGGAGGGATGAGAGGTTGAGAGGTTGAGCATTATGGCTGGGAATGGGAAACAGTGACCAGTCAGGGAAATTTAGTCAGTGAGTGGGTGGGCCAGCAGGATAACTGAGTTTTGGGGGGAAAAAAGCAAGCAGACAGTATAGTTGGCGGACAGGCAAAGAAAGGAGTGATTAGGTTTTGGAGTCATGTCAACTAATGAACGAGTAATGGAAATAACCACAGTAGCAAAGTTTTTCATTTGATTACTGTATTTTGTGATACTGAGACAATTACAGGCAGCTGGCACACTGATTTGGAATGTGCTGCACCCTGGTTGACACAGACTTGTATTTAGCTGTTTGTAGTGCCCTTTTAAGGCCAGGGCTAGAACCAAGTCTCAGCCAGTCAGGATGCAGGGATTTCCTAACTCATTTTATATGACAGGCAGACCGGATGGACCAATAGTCTTTTTTCAGCTGACATTTTCTATATTTCTATGTATCTATGTTTCTAGTTCCCAGAATGAAAATAAAAGTTGGACTCAATTCCAGAAGCAAAACAAGAAAAGACTGTTTCTGTATAAAACTCAACAGCCTAAATGCATAAAACTGACTAAATAAAGTGCACAAATGCATCATTTAGTGAGGAAAGATGTCCCTGTACCCCTGTCAGATATGTTCAACCCTATACAGAAGGTAGCAAGTTCCCCCAGTGAATTGTTTCCATTTCCAATGCTGATTATACTACAGTTGCTCCTATGCTCATTTTGCTTTGCTTTTTGTTTTATTAGTTTTATCAAATGTGATCATGTTACCCTGTCATGCACTGTCATATTACCTTTGTTTTGTATTATTATATTGCTGTTTTTTTATTGAATTGTACTCTTTCAGATCATGCCTAAAAACAGGCATCTTTATGCTATGTGCACAGCCAGGTATACAAAAAACAAATACAAACATTCTGACATCAGCTGACAACTGCAATCAAAACAATAGGTGTCACTGGATAGTTTGATACATTTTATTGGGCCAACATATGTCTTGCATAAAGATAGTATAAGACAAAGGTTTTGGGAGCAACACAGGTCCCTTCATTGGCTACAATATCATTTTAAGCAGGAGAATCTGAATTTATACTTACAGTTACATGGTATCAACATAATTTATGACAAGGTAGTTTAGTTAAGGCAGAGCTGTTTGTAGGGAGGGTGGGTAGACAATAGAGAGAAAACAGATTTTCATCAGTGAGGGATTGCCTTTGAAGGAAATGTTAAAAATATTTGTATTTGAGAGGCAGGACAGCTGCATTAAAGTAGTAATGAAAGAGAATGTGAAAGGTATTGTGACAGGAATACAGGAACTGGTAATGGCAGTAAACTGAAATACACATAGTACAGGGAAGGTGGAACAGAAAGAAAACAAGCATTTGTCAATGCCGAACGTTCACTTGCAGGTGTTTGCAGTGGTGTTTGGCATGTATGGTGCTTTACCCTAATGCCCTCTGTGATTGCTGGTATTTGCACAATAAATTGTCAGCATGACCTTTTTGTTACCCCCATTGTGCGCTACATAGGCGGAAACACGTTTTGGGCAGGATGTGAAAAATGACAGCTGTACTACTCATAAGGAAGTGTGGTAAAATGGCAATGTTGAAAATCAGGAGTGCAACTATTGAAAATTCGTAAACCTAGGAGCGTGCCTGGGAACTGTGCAATGCACGCTGATAAAACAGTGATTGTTAGGAATTTTTTCACCAAATTGTCAACATTGGCAGTTTAAAACCTCTGCTAATGAACAGTGACACTGTGATTTTCTTAATGTGTCCCATACATTGAGTTCGCACACCGACTGTGCCATTGTGCACTACATGGGCGGAAACACGTTTTGGGCAAGATGTGAAAAATGACAGCTGCAGTGCTCATAAGGAGGTGTGGTAACTGGCAATGTTGAAAATCTGGAGTGAAAATATTGAAAATTCGCAAACCTACGAGCCGCATGAGAACCGCGCAACGCAGACTCATAAAACAGCCGTATTTGTAGGAATTTTTCACCAAATTTTCAGCACAGCCATTTTAAGACCCTGCTCATGATCAGTGTCACTGTGATTTTCTTAATGTGTCCCTTTTGAGTTGAGTCACACCGACTGCGCCCATTGTGCGCTACATGGGCAGAAACACATTTTGGGCAGGATGTGACAAATGACAGCTGTACTTCTCATAAGGAGGTGTGGTAAAATGGCAATGTTGAAAATCTAGAGTGCAAATATTGAAAATTCGCAAACCTACGAGCGTGCATAGGAAATGCGAAACGCATGCTCGTAAAACAGTCATTTTTAGGAATGTTTTCACCAAATTTTCAACATAGCCATTTTAAGACCTCTGCTCATGAACAGTGTCACTGTGATTTTCTTAATGTGTTCCATACATTGATTTTGCACACCAACTGCGCCATTGTGCGCTACATGGGCGGAAACACATTTTGGGTGAGATGTGAAAAATGACAGCTGTACAACTCATAAGAAGGTGTGATAAAATGGCAATGTTGAAAATCTGGAGTGAAAATATTGAAAATTCGTGAACTTACGAGCCTGCATAGGAACTGCGCAATGCACGCTAGTAAAACAGTCATTTTTTGGAATTTTTGCACCAGATTTTCAACATGGGGTTTTTGGGACCCCTTCTCATGAATGATGTCACTGTCATGGCATTGTCGAAGCTGAAGGTGATTTTGCACAGTGACTGCGCGGTGCCTGCCGAAATCACCCGTCGGCCCGAATAACACCATGACAGTGACATCATTCATGAAGGGTCCCAAACCCCATGTTGAAAATTTGCAAAAATTCCAAAAAATGACTGAGATATGCAATAAAGTTGACCCCCACCATCTAGCCCATTATATAGCTTACCGCATTTCCTCAGTTAGTGGTCGCCTTTGAAGAGTGCAGGCGTTCTCCGGTCCACGAAGATCGTCGCGCCAGAGTCGGAGAGTAAGTATGGGGTGAGGAGGGGTGTGGGGAGGCTGAGTGCGCAGTGGGTGGGTGGGTGCAGGTTGTGGGAGGGTTGGGAGGCAGCGCCCGGAACAGTTTTGTTTACAGGTTGAAAAAAAAAAGCGTTGTGGGGCGTTTGCCACGCTGGGGTGAGCTCCCAGCATGGCAGAAGATGGCTGGGGGCCGAGGAGATGACGGGGTTGGGCACCCCATCGGCAAACTCACTGGGGGACACCGAGGCCGGACGAGGTTAGGCACCTCGTCGGCAAAATAAAACAAGCGTTGCCACGCTGGGTGGGCTCCCAGTGTGGCAGCAGGATGGCTTTGGGGGCTATGGAGCCAGCGAGGATTGGGCACCCCGTCGGCAAACAACGTTTGCCACGCTGGGGTCGGCCCAGCGTGGCAACAAAGCTTTGGGGGCGTATGACAGACGTGGTGCAGGATGGGGGAGGTGAAAAGCGTGACGCGAGGGCGCTCAGTATGGCAGCAGTGTTTTTCCTTTGAAGCAGAGGAACACCGCTGTCACATTGAGCTGCTGCACCCATTGGTGCGGATCGCCACACCTGCTCAAGGGAGCAGTGCATTGCGGGAGAGGCACACCTCTGCGTGTTATTTTCCCAAAACGCTCTTTGCATGCGCCGCGTTTAACGTAAATGGGAATGAGATGGGTGCATAAGCAATCAGTATAACTGCAGAAGTACTATTTAGTAATAAAGGTGTTAAGAGTTCTCCATAGTGTGTCATGAATCTAATGATCTGATTGAGCCTAACATGCTTAGAGTTAAATTGTTTGTACTATTTCTGTTCTCTTGTCCTTCTCTCTTGTGTGTTTCTGAAGTTATCACTTAGTATTAAGACAGACATGTCCAATAGAGAGTTGCCTGGTTGGAAAATGTCCTGCCTACTGTTGTGCTGATATCCTGGTTTAATATTGCATACTGGTGAAAGTTTATCCTGGTTGCAGTGATTGCTTTGTTTCTCCTACATAGCATACATTTGTGTCATTTCTGCACTGAATTAAGTAAACCACATTTCTTGATTAATATGTCTAAGAGACAGTTATGCAATTATCCATTTACTGTTTATCAGAATAATAGTAAGCTTATATGTATGTTCCTATGAGGAGGGGAAGGGGTACTCTTCTTGATAGTAGGTTCCCAGTAAAGGGAGATGGACAGTAGAGAAGGACTTTCATGAGACCTTCCATGATTAAACCAAAACACATACTACAGAAGCCCATTTAGGCACTCATTAGACTCTCCCTCTATTCACTGGGTCATAGTGGAGGCTACTCTTCCTGCCACTACTAGTAGGCATCACCATTTACTCACAAAAAGAAAAGAAACTGCATAGTAAAATACTTGTAAGATGAAAAATATTGATTTCAACAGAATCCTGTGAAGAAAGCAAAAGATAGAGGAAGCAATATACACATGTATTACAAAAGCAAAAAGTATAAATATATATTACACTAGAACAGCCAAAAGGAGCCACAGCATTCATGCTCAGCTGGACTCTGTGAGTTCCCTAAGGAACTAAAAAGGTGCTCAATAGCAGGGGATAATACAATTAATTCCAGTGTATACTACACGTGGTGTATAGTATAACAGTCTGTAAGCACTAGAGCTGTGTGGCATGTAAAATTCTGCCCACAGAATGCCCACAGAGTGACCATTCTGATTCCATGGAATTTCGCAGAATGTTTGTGAAAATTCCATGGAATTCTGCCAAATTTTTAATTTCAGTTATTTCACTATAATCTTAAATGTTCATGTCCAATTAACACCATATTTGGAACATACACAGAACACAATGATATACATGTGTGTGCCAAATTGAAGATTTGTAGGTTGAAAGGGGTGGATGAATGGGTGGCCATACATTTAATCAAAATTAAATTGACAATTATTTTGAGATAATTTTAAAATTTCTTATCCAAATTTCTCCACAATGTCTGGATTTAGAGAAGCACCCAACATAGGTATATACAACCAGTCTCAAGTTTCAATGGGAGCTGAGTTATAGGTAGGCAAATGTTTTGCCAAAATTTAGATTTATGTAATTTTAGTATAATGTTGATACAGTAGTATTCACTGAAATGTTATCAAAATTGACAGGTATACAGGTTATTACTACATATGTATATGTACATATTTTTCAGATTTCTAGCTTCAAATGGGAATGAGTTATAGCCTGTCAAACAAGTTGGCAAAATTTAAATTTCCCTCTAATTTTAAAACAACATATCCAAATTTAACCAGAGTTGAAGCATTTAAACTACTTTGTAACATGGCACAAATGTGAGAATGGCAAGGAGCAATGGGGATAGGACAGAAGACATCACATGGTACAGGAGCAACACGGCATTACGAGACGATAATGCCATGTTGCTTCTGAACTACAGGAAGCAGCCACCAGAATGAAATTAGCACTGTTTGCAGTTCTCACCGCTAAAAAATAAGAGCAACACAATGTGGGAAGAGCAAGACAATAGGATAGATAGGCAGGGGGAGAAATAGAAGCGAAGGACATAGCTAGTGGTAGAAAGATGGACGTAGTGAGTGGGACATTCGGCAACACATGTGACTTTAACAGTTTCACCATCCACAGTACGGTAAACTTCAACTATGGAGGAGGAATAACTACACTCAGATGATACCACAGACATGGGATAACTGAGAAAAGGTAAAGAAACCAGTAGTGGGGAAGAGAGAGCGAGCAAGATAGAAATAGAAATTTGAGTGAGGAAATGACGCTGCCCGGATGCAAATTGGACACGCACACACTGTGCAAAGAGCGAAACCGTCAGAATCACAGTCATCCTAAGTCAGATATTAATTAAACACCCGTACAGAAATTGTTCAAATGTGCAGCAATTGTAAAGAAACAAACAATAGTTCAGTGGATAGAAAAACAAGAATAACCACATATGTATGTAACAGAGTACTGTTGAAAAATGTGAAAGTAACATTAAAAATCACAGCAGACCATATCACTCTCCTAGTCTTTTCTGTTGTATGAGTAGCAAGATGTGTAGTCCATAGTAAGCATAGTGATGTCCATGTCACTTGCGCATTAATCCCCTCTGAAGGTGGCATCTAATGGGGAGTTAATGCATGGTTGGACCATTGTACACACTCAGCCTCCGGCCTCGTGCCACAGCAGTCCCAACCATGCATTAACTCCCCATTGGATGCCACCTTCATCGGTAATTAATGCTTACATACCACATGGTAATTTCTGAAAAGTTCATATCTGCAGCTTTAAATGGGATTGAATTAAAAGTAGTCAAACTTTCACAACATTTAAAAATTAAATTTTGCAAGAATGTAAACTACAAATTTAAGCCGCTGAAACTTTAAAACTAAAGAATGCAATACCATGAAATTTGGCAGATTCTTAGACCTTACAAGAAGAATGTGCATGCCAATTTTATTAATTGCTTGCTGCCAGAAATTGCAAAATAATAGGGCTGTGCATGAACCAAATAGTATTTCCTGAATACCACAAATAGTAGACTTGCCAAATATTCAGATGGACTTTCTGAATAGTCCACTATTCAGTCACTATTCAGGACATACTATTCAGTGGGTTAGATTTCAAAATCTCACAGAGCTTTGTTGGCCTATCGGAGGCTATTTTTGGAGCTCACAACCAGGAACACCATGTGATCTCCTCACATTGTGTGTGTAACATAGCATTCAGTATATAGAGAGACTGAAGTGTGGACTCCAATGGCTCAGTTGAAGTTGCGCACCTGCCATATTAGAGGAGGATTGAGATGCCAGCAGAATAGCAGGAACCCTTCTTGAAACTTAACGAGTGGTACCAGCTCACTGTTCTGACAGCAATCTGCTGATCCAGTTGGGTAAGAAGCACCACTGACAGCAGGGAAATGATGAAGTGGATGCACATTGTGGTGACAAAAAAACAAGGTATGCTTGTTTGTCCTTTGCTTGTATAAGCAGTCCGTTACTTGATTGCTGTCAAAACAGCACAGGACCCCCATCCCACCCAACTCCCCCCCGTTATCGGTGGGCGGCTGCAACCCACCTGCATACCACCCAGCCGCCCACTGAATGACAGCTTACAGTATGGCTGTAAGCCTATTGTCCACAGTGTAGACCAATGGGCTTTCAGGGCATACTGTGTAGGATTCAGTCACAAATATGTGAATCATTCACATATTTGTGACTGTCCGATACAATATGCCCTGAGCCCATTGATCCACTGTGGACAATAGCTTACAGCAAGACACCGTAAGCTGTCGCTTGGTGGCTGCCAGGCAGTATGTGGGCAGGTCACACGCCTGCCAATGAACGGAGGAGCTGGGAGGGCTGGGGGTCCTGTGTGGTGGGGAGATGGGGGTTACCACTGGACCACCAGGGATTTGTGGTGCTACCACTTCACTGTCGTTTGGGGTTTCGGTGGGGAGGGGGATCCACTGGTCCACCAGGGATAATTCTTAGCTCATTAAGACAGTGATCAGAGGGTTGGGATAAGGAGGGTACCACTAGGCTAACAGGGCAGATGTTGCTTTTACATTATTGGGATCGGTGCTATGGGAGGGGTTGGGGGCCATTAGACTGCCAGGGATTCTATATACATCACTCTACCCACGATCACAGCTACGGGCGGGAGGGGGGTACCACTGGACTACCAGGGGTTACATTCATGTCAGTTTACCTGCAATCAGGCTAATAAGAGGGTGGGAGGTTCCACTGGACCACCAGGGCTTCTATTATCATACTATTTCCCACAATCGCGGTAAAGGCGGGGGGGGGGAACCACTAGATCACCAGGGCTTGCCTTTATTAATTGTTACCGCAATCACGGTTATAGGGTGGGGGTGCCCCAGGACCCCCTCAGTCCACACACCATTCTGTGCAGGGCACCAGGCACATTTCACAGGGCTGCCCTGCTCATCTCATGCAAATGGGGCCATAATGACATGCAAATGGCCCCATTTGCATGCCCAAGTCTGAATATCTTGGAGCATGCACCCAGCATTCCCAGTCCTCCCTGTCTGGGGACTGTGCCAGTGCATTGTATATGCGCCACGGCACATCACCTTTGAATATCCCCGTCTGGCCCCCAGCGCATCTCAGTTGTGCTGCGCCACCACTTGCGCCATTGCTTGGCACAGTCTGAGTATCCAGTCCTATCTGTTTTTTGAGCATCAGAAGCCATGCATTACAACTGTTTTTTATTGCACACTTTCTGCACTGTCTTTTTAAGAGACAGCTTCTATAGCTGTGCTTGCTTGACTTTGGATTACTAAAGGCATAATTATCACAATGTGTGTCATGACTGATGAAGTGCACAGGGTCAGCCTGCAAAACGTCAGGTGTGGGTGCAATAGGCATCAGGACTCACTATCCACATTAATTACACTGAGCGTTTTTTGCACTTCGGAAACCTCAGAACTGTTTAGATTAAAAATGAATCTTTTGAATAAACTGTGATATCCTGTCCATCTCTTCAGCACAGAAAGGAAGTGATTGATGTTTCTGATGCTGGTGGGGCATATGAATGTTGTGCTTATTTTGCTTTCTGCCATTTTATAAGCTGTTTAAGCCCAGCGCCTCTCATCACCCTACAGCAGCTCCATTTTTTTATGTTTTTTATTGTTGCCATTCCTTAACTATTTGGGGGAATGTTATGGCACACTGCATCTGTATATTACAAAATGCTGATTACTGTATACCGAGGGAGGTTTTAATTAATTTATTTGACAAATGGGTGAATACACTGGACTAGAGGTCCGATTTCAGGCATGACTCAAGCCAGATAGGCATAACAACAAAGTACATACTTTAGAGGTGGGCACAACTACATATTAATATACAGGTATAAGTGACAGTTTTGTATCAAAGTAACAAGTGCAGGCTGGATAGCAAATCAGCATATCCAAAGTTTTTAATACGGTGACCCACCTCCTCCTCCTCCTAGACAAGCAATGGGGCAGAACTAACTGAACCTATCGTCAACAGGTTCTCCTCCTAGCTTACTGGTTAACACCAATTGGTTCATGGAGGCGATGTCTTATTTATCTCCTCCTGATGAACTCTGGGGTCCCCCAAGGTTCCATCCTGGGCCCTGTCCTCTTCTCCATCTTCCTTAATGACCTTCCCTCGGTCTGTGTAGTGTTGAACATACATATGTCTGCTGATCACAGTTCTTTACGGCACAGGTGCCTTAGTTTCTGAGTTTGAAACAGAAACACAGAATTTGTCAGCAGAAAAGGACCGCTTAACCCACCCAGTCTGCCCAGATGGTCCTTGCCTAGCCTGCCTCTACAAACCCTAACTGGTCTGCAGCGACCCTCCCTCCTCCCAACCTAATCACTAATATTCCTCTATGTCTGTCCCAGCCATGCTTGAAGCCCACCTACTGTTTTGCCTCCACCATTCCCTCTGGCAGTCTATTCCAGGCATCTACCACTCTTTCTGTAAAGTAGTACTTCCTCACATCCCTCTCTATCTTCCAACCAGCTTCATCACATGCCCTCTGGTCCTGGTGCACTTTCTCCTTAGAAAGAGACTTCCCTCCTACACCCTGTTCACCCCTGTAAGGTACTTATAGGTTTCTATCATGTCCCCTCTTTCTCTCCTCTCTTTCAGGTTGTACTTCTTCAGATCCCTCTGTCTTGCCTCAGAGGGCTTCTGGTGCAACTGCAACCCTTGCACAATTTTTGTTGCTCTCCTCTGGACTGCCTCCACATTGTCTATGTCCCTTCTGAGGTGCAGCCTCCAGAACTGGACTCAACACTCCAGGTGGGGTCTTATCAGTGAGCGATACAGTGGCAAACCACCTCCCTCATCCTTCTGGCGATACCCTTCCCAATGCATCCCAGCATCACACTGGTCCTACTCCCTGCTTTGTCACACTGCCCTGCCATTTTGAGGTCATCAGATATAACAAACCCAAGATCAAGTTCCTGCTTAGTGGCTGACAGTACCTCCCCCATTCTATATTCAGTTCTTGGGTTACTATGCCCTAGGTGTGTAATTTTGCACTTCTTGGCATTGAGGCACTGAACCCCAACTGCCATGTTTTTAACTACTCCTCAAGTTTTCCAAGATCACCATACATTCTTTCCACCCTGTTCTGATTGTTCACCCTATTACAGATTTTGATATCATCTGTAAAAAGGCATACCTTCCTTTCCAGTTCATCGGCAAGTTACTTATGAAGATATTGAAGTGGACTGGATCCAGTACTGAGCCCTGCGGCACCCCGTTGGTCACTCTTCCATCATTTAGAAACATAGAAATTGTTGGCAGATAAGGATCACTAGGCCCATCCAGTCTGCCCATAGACCCTATACTTGTTTGCGGCCTCTGACCCTATCAGGTCAGTCGCTTTCCATCACTTCTTCCTGTCTCAAGGTACCCTTGTGCCTGTCCCAGGCATGTTTAAGCTCCCACCACCTCTTGCAGTTGACTATTCCATGTGCCCACCACCCTCTGTGAAGAAAAACTTCCTCATATTTCCTCTTAACCTGCCGCCTTCCAATCTCATATCATGCCCCCTTGTTCTTGTACTCCTTGTAAATTAGAAGATGTCTCCACCTGCACCTTGTTTATGCCCTTGAGGTACTTGAATGTTTCTATCATGTCCCCTGCTCCCTCCTTTTCTCCAGTGAGTAAATATTGAGAGTTCCATGTCAAAATCATGACTGTGGAATGGCGACCAGTGAATAGGGTGCAAGTCCCTCAACGCAATCTTTCAAAACACTTCTTTCTTGTGGGGGGCTTTGCTCCCCACACACACACCCACACCCCCTTTATTTATTCTACTAACTCCGGGGGCATACCTCAGAGATAAGGGGAACTGCCAGTCACCCAAAAATGTCAGAGCTGTGGTTCGGTCGCCCGATTCATAGGTCGCCGTTTGGACAGGCTACCCATATTGAGGTCCTTTAATCTTTCCTCATATGTTTTGTGGTGCAAGCCCTGTACCATCTTGGTTGCCTTTCCCCAGACTGCCTCCACCCTGTTGATGTCCTTCTGATGGTGTGGCCTCCAGAATTGCACATAGTACTCTAGGTGAGGCCTCACTAGTGTTTTATACAATGGCATCACCACCTCCCACCTTCTGCTAGTGATAACTCTGCCTATGCTTCCCAGCATTCCACTGGCCCTCCCAGCAGCCTTTGTGCTCTGCTTAGACACCTTTAGGTCATCTGAAATGATAACCCCCAGGTCCCTTTCCTCCTTGGTGATTGCTAGCACCCCTTCCCATCCTGTATCTTTTTATGAGGTTCTCTCTTCCTAGGTGCATTATCTTGCACTTCGTTACATTGAACCTCAGCTGCCACACCTCAGACCATTTTTCAAGCTTCCCCAGGTCCCTCCTCATTTTCTCCACCCCTTCTGGAGTATCCACCCTATTGCATATCTTAGTGTCATCTGCAAACAGGCAGACCTTTCCCTCCAGCCCTTCTGCAATGTCACTAATGAAGACATGTAGTAGTAGTAGTAGTAAAATTTTTATTCTGATATTCAGAAAAAGATAACCTAGTTGAACCTAGAATCATTTACAATGGGGTCCTATGGGCATAAAAAGACAAACATGTTACACATATAGGCCTAGATATTCAAAGGGGTTGCACTTGGGGCAACTGAGTTGTGCCAGTGCAACCCCAAGGGAGGGACTTGGGCAGTGCAAGTCCTGATGTGCTGGGGTGCAAGATTATGTATGCGGTGCATCTCCAGGGGGCATGCCCATGCATATGCAGCACATCCCGATATTCAACACAGGATATGCAGCACATATGCTGGCACAACTCTGAGATGCGCCGCATACTGGGGCACAAAGTTGAGCCCGAAAAAGAAGGCTCAAATGTTAGCCACCAACAAGCGGTCCACTGTAGCGCAATGTGCAACACAGCAGCCACCAGCCATGGGTGGCTCCCACACCCCAGAACACTGTCCACAAGCACCCACAAATCTCCCTGGTAGTCTAATAGTCATTCACAAATATTCACATTCTAATAGCCATTCACAAACATGTGAATGAATGGACTTCATTCATATATTTGTGAATGACTATTACAGTATGCACTGCAAGCCCATTGGTCCACAGTGTGGACCAATGGGCTTAACAGATACTATAAGCTGTCATTGGTGTGCAGCCAGGTGGTATCTTGGGTGGGCTAGCTGCTGCCCACCAATGAGGGGAGCTGGGTGGGCAGGGGTATGGGGGTGGGGGTGCCACTGGATCACCAGAGGGTTATTCCCATATGGTTCACCGGTGATCAGGGTTACAGGTGGGGTGGGGGTTACCGCTAGACTACCAGGGATATATGTCCTGTTATATTTGGCAATCGTGGCTACAGGGAGGGAGGTGGTGCCACTAGACTACCAGGGAATAAATGAAAAGTTATTTTATGGCGATTGGGTGACAGAAAGGGAGGGGGTACCACTAGACTACCAGGGAAGATTTGACAGGGACTTCTACGGTGATAGGAGCTATCCCAGACCCCATCTGACAGCACCACATGTTGTGCAGGGCGCCATGTGCATTTCACTGGCCTGCCCTACACATCTCATGAAAATGGAACCATAATGACATGCGAATGGTTCCATTTATGCCTTGCATACATTATGGCCCCATTTGCACACAGCTGGCTGAATATCAGGAATTTGCGCACAGCATAACTCTGTTGCGCAGGCGCAGTTCCCATTCCTGATATTCAGTCTTGTCTGGGGGGGTGCACCAGTGCATCATATTTGCACAGTGTACATTACCTGATATATTCAGAGGTGATGTGCCATTGCTCATCTTCTTTGAATACATCTCTGAGATTAGCCAGTACAACACTGTTGTGCTGCGCCACCACATGTGCCATTGGTGGGCGCAACTCTGAATATCAGGGCCATAGTATATAAAATATTCAAATGTACAATCAGTGCATAATTGACACCAGAACATATTTTGAGCAGATTTACACAGTTTGATCACTACAAGCCTTAGGTAAGACAGCAAAGTTCATTAGTCAAGTTTTCATAGTGTTCCATTGTGGAACCAATTTCTGTAAACGTAAATGAGGTGGTAAATTATTCCATAACTTGGGAGCAATATAAACAAAATTTGAATCTCCTTTTACTGTTTTCATAACTGGTACTTCATATTCAATCAAACTGGCCAAACGCAAACCACTTTTAACATTTCTAAGTTTCACTATATCTATAAATCTATAGGTACTTTATTAAGATAGCACCTAAAAACCAAATGAATTGTATGGATATTTCTACATACAGATAAACTTGTCCAGTTTAGAGCTCCATGAAGGAAACAATGATGGATGTTCCATGGAGCATCCAAAATGTACTGGGCAAATCTATTGTAAATCACATCCAGTCTGTGCAGCAATATCCCAGATGCCCCCCTGAGCAAAATGTCTCCATAGTCAAACAGAGGAGTACCTGTTGAGTTAATTATTTTTAATCTTGTTTCTTGTGGAATATGCTTTCTATATTTGTACAGGCACCCCAACTTTCTATTTAGTTTGCCAATTAGGGACTCTATGTGAGTATTCCATGTACCCTGTGAATCCCACGCAGACCCCCATATATTTACAGGAATCGACTAATTCAAGGGTACAATTATCCAAAGTTTTTATTTTCAGAGGCTGTTGAATAGCTTCTGGCTTCCTGCAAAACAACATTAACTGAGATTGTGTGGCATTTAACACCAAACCACAATCACAAAAATAGCAACGTAGCCTGTCAAAAGCACTCTGGAGTTTCTCCTGTATTTGAACCACAGAGCAACCCTCAACATAAAGAAAAGTGTCCTCTGCATACAAATGATGCCGGACACCAGCTAATAGGTGTCCGACATCATTTGTTTAAAGATTAAACAGTAGAGGCCCCATAACCGATCCCTGAGGGGACCCCTGTTTTGATACTTAGGTATTCAGATCTGAAAGTGTTATTCAGAGTTACTCTTTGCTGTCTTTCAAACAGGTAGCCATGGAACCATCTCAGGTTCCCATGGCTGAGGCCAACAGATTGTAGTTTGTTAATCAAGACATCATGTTCCAGAGTGTCAAAAACTTTTGACAAATCTATAAATATGGACCCAACCATGAGACCCCTGTCCATGGTAACCTTTACTAATGTAGTAGAAGTACTATGAAAAGCTCTGAAGCCTGATTGATAAATGTTGTAAACTTTATGATCCTCTAAATACTGATTTAGTTGATGGACTAGTAGTTTTTCAAAAAATTTTGAAACGACTGAGAGTAGTGATATTGGCCTACAGTTACTCATAATGTTTTTCTGGCCACTTTTGTAAATGGGAACTACATTTGCTTGTTTCCAGGCTTGGGCTAAATCCCCAGTTTGCAGAGAGAGAGAGAGAGAGAGAGAGAAGAGAGAGACAGAGATTATAGATATCTGCAAGATAAGGAGCAATGACTGGGGCAGCCCACTTTAAAAAGTAGGATGGAATACCATCCTCCCCTTGAGCCTTTCTGATATCTATTTTCAATAGTTCTTTTAGAACTTGGCTTACAGAAATAGGTGCAAAAGAAAAGCTAGAGAGGCAGGGGCCCGTTTGATTACCTCCTATCAACAAAGAAAATGGCAACCCATCAACTATTTGTTTACTTAAGGGAATTAACAAAGTACAAGAGGGTAGCATATTTTAGAAGAAGAGATGTGCAAGAACAAGGGGGCACAATTTGAAGATAGAGGGGGGGATAACTCAGAGGTAATGTTAGAAAGTATTTTTTCACAGAGAGGGTTGTGGATGCATGGAACAGCCTTCCTGAGGAGGTTGTGGAGTCAAGAACAGTGGGAGAATTCAAGAATGCATGGGACAATCATAAGGTAATTCTAGTGGGGGGTAGGAGGAAGTAAGCTGTTGATTAACTAGAATCTGCAGCTTATCCATCTGGTAGGGAAATGGGCAGACTAGGTGGGCCAAACGGTCCTTATCTGTCATCAAATTATATGTTTCTATGTTACTTCCTGTCAACAAAGAGGATGGCAAGCCATTGGTCAAAGATTTTCCTATATTAACATACATTTCATTGAGCATATCTGCTACTTTATTCGAAGTAACTTGTGGGATTCCATTCACAGAAAAGGTGCTAGGCAGCTCTGTTGGCTTATTACCCTGCAGTTTTTTAACCATTTTCCAAAAGTCTCTTGGATGTTTATTCTTATCCGACTTAAAATTTGACAGAAAATAATCTGCTTTTGCTTGTTTTATTTTTTTTAATATAAGTATTTCTAGCCTCACAATATTTATCCCATAATGATCTTACATCGGGATGTTGTATCACGAGTTTCCAAGTCTTATCCCTGATTTTATGAAATTTTCTTAAGTCTGTAGTGTACCAAAGGAAATTCTGTTTAAATTTTTTGAAATGAGTTGGGGCATGAACATCACACACTGCCAGGAATTCACTTCGAAAATAGTGCCAGGCAATATCAATATTAGGGATGAGTGCTAATCTGTCCCAGTTTCTTATTTCTAAGTCTACCATAAAGGCAGTATAGTCAAAGGAATTCAGGGGGCTCGGTAAGATTTTACTTGCACTACACTAGCTTTATCAATTTTCTGTTTTATATAAAAGGTGACCTGATGGTCGCTAAAAGCGTCCGGCAGCACACCATGTAAGGGATATTTATCTGGAGCAGAAGTAAATATTAAGTCCAAAATAGAAGAACGATTTTGATTCTCTGTATTGATTCTAGATGGAGAATTAATTAGTTGAGAAACTCCCAAGGTGAATGACAGAACAAACAATTTACTTGTACTACAAAGGGATACCCAGTTTGTATTTAAATCACCTAATAGCATAAGTTTGTGGCTATCCCTATATGGAAGTAATAGTTCACAAATATCCAAATAAATGTGAGCATTACTTTTCGGAGGGGTAACAACTCATTAACAAAATGGGCTTCTGTTGTGGGATTTTTATTTCTAATACTAATTTTTCCATACCCTGGGTCTTGATGTCACAATCAATACAATTTATATCCAGGGCAAGAGATCCATAAGCCAGAACCCCTCCTCCCCTTTTAGTATGATCTTTCCTCCATATCTGGTAACCAGGAAGTGAGATGTCGGTGTCCAATACTTTCTATTCAGCCATGATTCAGAAATTATTAACACAGCTGGTCTAAATTCCAGGGCCCATTCCTTAATAACATCAAATTTTTGAAAAATGTTCCTAGCATTGAAATGAACAAAACTAATTCCTTTACTATTCAAAATACCTGATGAGTAGATTTTAATGTGGTCTGGCCCGGGATTCAGATGAATATCCCCTGACAACAGAAGACTAAGCATGATTACAATTTTCAATTTGATCATAGGCCCACTTTTTTCAACAATGATTTCTTTATCATACAGTGAAACAATTGTTTATATGTTGCTGGCCTCATAGATGTGTATGGATGGTTAAAGGATAATAAGGCAGATATTTTACACAAAACAGAAGTTTGGAACTGACCAAGTAACTGTATAGTTATATTAATAAAGATGGGTTGGTACTCAAGAAAAAGGGGCATAATGTCACCATCCGTTTTGCATTGTGTTTGATTCAAAATTGTCCCAGTTAAATTATTACTTACACATACAGCCATAATGAGGCTAATAATCCAAAGAATAACTATGCTTTTTGTTAACCACATGATAAAAGATGGGCAATAAATCAATACAGTCTCAGACAGTGATGAAGAGCTTGGTTTCTGTACCCTTAAAAACAATTGACCACAGGTAACATAAATTTAGTGATATTAAGCAGCAAGGAAGGGCTTCCTTACTGATACCACTAGCCCTTACTGTCTGAGGTCACCAGTCCACAAGAATTACCCCCAAACCATGCTGTGTTTCTAATTTCTTAAAAATACTCACATTTTACCATGTCTGTAGCCTACATACTACTTCTGCATCTATCTCTTGTAAATATTTTTACCGAGTGGCACTTGCGCCACTTACGCTCATGCTGTGGTGCAGCGCTGCTCTTTATAGCCCTGTAACCCCTCCTCCACACACCAGAACCCAATTACTGGCTCACCGATGAGCCCCCTCGCATATGATCAGGTGGTCACAAAATAATGGGCCAGGGGTACAGGACCAGAAGATACTTGCATTTTAAAATATGACAGCAGCAACAGTGAAATTAACGAATGATAATAGTCAGTTTGCACAGTCAGGACATTACATGTGGCAGCAGAGGTTAATAAAGTGCTAGTTCATATATACAGCAGACAGAAGCAGCAGCAATACTTTAGTACTTAACTAAAGTGCTCAGTTTGTAAGGCAGCAGATGTAATTACCAGCTCAGGAACAGTTTGCACAAACAGATAGCTGGAAGAATTACCGGCATAGAAAACACAGTTTGATGTTTTCTCTGATGCAGTCAGTGAAACTGAAAAATCAGGAAACAGTGTGCCATTTTCCTCTGCTTGTCAATGAACACATTTGCAGCTTGTGTGATGGATTTATTAGCAAGCAGTGCAGCACTGCTCTTTATAACCCTGTAACCCCTCCTCCACACACCTGTACCTGGTTACTGGCTCGCCGCTGAGCCCCCTCACATATGATCAGGTGGTCACAAAACAACAGACCAGGGGTACAGGACCAGAAGATACTTGCATATTAAAATATGACAGCAGCTGCAGTGAAATTAATGAATAATAATAGTCAGTTTGACCAGTCAGTACATTAGATGTGGCAGCAGCAGAGGATAATAAAGTGCTAGTTCGTATATACAGCAGAGTAGAAGCAGCAGCAGTACTTTAGTACTTGACTGTAAAGTGCTCCATTTGTAAGGCAGCAGATGTAATTACCAGCTCAGGAACAGTTCACACAAACAGATAGCTGGAAGAATTACTGGCATAGAAAACACAGTCTGATGTTTTCTCTGATGCAGTCCATGAAACAGAAAAATCGGGAGACAGTGTGCCGTTTCCCTCTGCCTGTTGATGAACAAGTTTGCAGCTTGTGTGATGGATTGTGTGATTGGGCCAGTCTTGTTCAATGATACATTGAACAAGACTGGCCCAAGGACTGATCCCTGAGGTACCCCACTGGTCACCCCCCTCTCTAGAATGGATCCCATTTACCACCACCCTCTGCCTCCTGTCCATTACCCAGTTTTTAACCCAGTTTACCACCTTGTGCCCCATGCCCAGTCTATCCATCTTGTTTAGCAGCCTTTTATGTGGGACAGTGTTGAAGTCCCACATAAGTGAGTGCAATTCATTAACCACCGCCCTCTGTAACCTGTCCATTAACCAGTTTAAATGCTGTTAGAATGTCACTTTAACAAAGTCCATTGCTGGCTGCACTCAAACCAGTTGGTGTTGAATGCCACAAGACAATGTTCATTTCCTTTGCTAGTAGGCAAAAGCCTGCTAGGCTCTGCAACTTGCATATATTTTAAACCCTGAATGGTGTCTCCTTTGAAGAGGTCTCAAACTTCAACAACCTCAGTGTGTGGGTGACTAGAAACCTTGATTTCTCCTCACACATTGAGGCCATTTACAATACAATTCCACCCCTAACTTGTGCCCTCTTTTGGAAGAAATATTGCCTTTCACTTCCAGTTCGCTGCGAGATCCTTCTCAAAATTATCTAGCTGGTATTTGACTATGTGGATGTGGTTTTTACCATGCTGAGATGACTCCAAGTCCTCCCTAACGAGACTGGGTTTTTTTCCACTCTTTTGTCATTTTGCTTTTAACTTCCATGCTTTTTCCACCATTATTGCCTCTTCTAGAACCTGTCTCTCTCCTCTCTGGGGTTCAGATGCCACACTAACCGCTTCTCTTTTTATCTCCAAGTATTGATTTTCCTCCCTCTTGTCCCCCTCATCCTACTCTCTCTGCTCTTCTGATTTTCATACAATTGTTGTCCCTGGTTATTGCAATACCTTTATGGATTCTGCCATCCTTCTAATTTTCTCAGTTAACTCTCATTAATTGCACATTGTTCCTTTTTGTTTGCACTATTGTTCATTTTGTATTGCTTGATTGTGTTACGCAGTTAACTTGAATTATCCAATGGGGTTCGAAAATGAGGCAATATCTGATAAACCATAGTAAATCCTAGCATGACCACTGCAAAACATACCAGTTAGCCACTTTACCTAAACAAAAGTTAAAATAAATCAGTACTTCCACTCTGGCATCCGAAATCAAAACAAAAAGCTGCCATATTTGCTTCCTGCTAAACACTGACAAAAAAATGGCAATGGCTATGTTCTTTTTGTGCTCGTAAACACCCTGATACCTGGACTTCCTATATCCCACTAATGAATGCCCCCAGAAGATCCCTATTTCTTGTCCCATCTATGTATACTACCACACTCTATCTCTTTCCCTCTCTGGGCAGTGGCCCTCACTCCTGCACTCAGCAACACTGACCCAGGACCCTCTATCACACTCAGTAAACCAGCCCCTGAACCAAGCTCTCACTACAGCCTCCATTTCTAACATTAAAAGCTCAATCACACATTGAGAATACCGTTGTTGGGGGGGATGCCATCACCTGCAATACTATTCTACCCAGTAACAGGGTACTACTTACCACACAGAGGAAGGATATTACACAAAAATAATAATTTTTTAAAACAACATCTTTTTCAAAAAATGTTTAATAGCTACCAATTGTGTAATCGCAATAAAAGGGCTCAAGGCTGCCTCTAAACATACTCAAGTAAGAGTCTGTGCACCCTAAATCTGTCAAGCATGTGTTGAAGTCAAGGCGTGGTCTGCCAGGCAGCAGACAGCTGAACAGCAAACTGTGCAAAAAATGTCCCTTGCATATCATTTTTATAGGTCTGGGGGCAGCCCTAACAGGGCTCCCAGATCTACAGGGATTTCTGTATTTTACAGGGAAATGAAGTAATCTACAGGGAAACGTCTCATAGACTTGCATTAGTTATGCAGGAAAACAGCAATTTGGCTTCCATATGAAGCAATGTGATCTACAAGAAAACCCAGGGAAATTGCCTTGGAGTTACAGTTAAAAAACCATATCAATCTGAGAGCACTGCAATAATCAACTCCAGAGTGTGAGTTGTGGTGGGATGGGATTTACCCACTTCTGGTGTTTAGTCACTCAGCCTGTGGCCTCACCAGGCATGAATAAATCCCACCACAACCCCCATCCAGTGTGTGGTGGATTATTTAAGCACTATATCATGACAGGGTGTGGGTATATGGGTGGATTTACCATGCCTGATGTGGTTCAGTCATGAGGCTGCAGATTGAGTGACTTAACCACACCAGAAGTGGTAAATCCACCCATATACCCACACCCTGAAATGGTATATTGCTGTTATACAGTGTTCTTTTTGTTTTGTTTTAAATGAAAACAATAGTGCTTTCATACATCTTGAATTATTTTTATTGAATTTATTGCTGCACAACAAAAAAAAAATTCCTGATTTACGATACTTGTTCAGCAGTGTGAGCGCCGAGGTTGCAAAATGTGCTTCCAGGTTTCGTGCCCTATCAGTGATTGTGGCTTTAGTGTGCATTTTGCGGTTGGGAGCAACTGATGTTTATTTTTTTTTGGTTTTTTTGTTTCCGTTTCCGACACCAACATCATCTTTTTTTTACAGGTGGCCTTGTTTTATGAACTGGTGGAAGATTTGGACTGTGTGTGGAGAGTGCCTGGAGGTTGTTGTTGACTTCCAGGGCTGTTTGAAGTTTCGGCACTGACGTTGTCTACAGCAGTATTCTGATTGGAAGTCTGACTATTTGGTGATGTTGGAAGATATTTTACTGTATTGACAGGTGTGCCTTCAAGGTTGGAAGGTTCATTTTGCTCATTAAATATGATTTCAAGGTCCTCCATGTCCAATAATTTGAATGAGATACTCATGTTTTTTTAAATTTACCGCAGCTCCGGTTCATAAGCAGGGATGAAAATAGTGGTGGTTTCCTTTGATCTCTGAGGATGGTTGTGATACCTGTAGGCTGGCAGGAGCCATGGTTGGCTGGCACCTTTTCCAGTTGGTACACTGGTGGCTTTACAATGCTGGAAAAGTGCCAGCCAACCAATCAGAGTGCAGGATTTCTCATTTTTTATTTATGCCACTGTATAATGCTTAATTGTAAAACCTCTTCCAGGTGGCACTACACATGGAAATCAACCTTGGTGCAGTGTGCCTTCCCCCAATGTACTGTATGTATGTAAAGACATACATAAATAATTTAAAATATATAAATTACCTGTTGTGCATGACTTACAAATCATTGCTGGCTTAATGTGTCCTCTGAATGCCTTAGGTTTGAACGTTTTGCACTATGTCACTTCATTTTGTATTATAATACTTATGTGCTTGCACCTGTTCCACTGTTTTGTTGTGTACTCTTCTGTACCTGGGTCATGTCTGAAAACAGATGCTTGGGCGCCACTGCACTTACCAGTCATCAAAATAAATAAATATCATGGTGCAGAATAAGTAAACAAATAACTTCCTTATCCGGCACATGAAAAACACTAGATGCAATCTTAAAATGTATATTCGAGACTTAATTAGAAAAACACTAGCTACCATCTTAAAAAGTCAAAGACAAAGTCAGGTCTGCACAACTGCTCTTGTACTTCTTTTTAGCTGGGGCACGCACTAATGCTCGGAAGACATTCATCACTAGTGGACATCCCAGTGAGTCGTGGACATAGGGCTCATTACTGACCTTCCACTTTCCACACACTACTGCTCCTTGTACTCATCGTTAGGCTGGACTTCCCTTCATTACAGAAGGAATAAAAATTCCGCCCTATGGGCCTTCAGAGCAGTGACCAACAAGCTCCCCTCATATGTCTCAGATTGTATTCCCCGGAGTGTGTTAGGCACCTATGCTCTAAGAAGCTATTCCCTAATTGCCTTCCAAGTTCCAAGGGTCAAAACTTGTTTCGGCAAAGCTGCTCTAAGCTTCTGTTTACCCACATTGTGGAATGGTTTACAAATGAACTTGAAGCTGAGCTGCCCTGTTAGCTTGAATATCTTCAAGGCGTTCTACGATCGCTACATGAAAGCACCTTGCAAATGTTTTCCTCACTGCTAGCCCACTAATTCTGCAACTCCCCCTTTCCATCCTGACGCTCGCCATGTTTCTACCCCTGTCTCTCACTCTTTCCCTATTAACTCTTCCTGCTGCACCCACCCTTCCCTGTCCACTCCAGCCTGGCTAAAGTCTCACCCCATCCATAGTAGTGTCCCAGTTATCTACCCCTCCTCCATCATTATCATAATAAACAAGTACACGACAGGCATCATCACTTTCTGTGGTTTTAGCTCAATTTTTCCCCCTAGTCATCGGTAATATATCCCTCCTCTTTACCTCTCTAACCTGCCACCCCATACACGGCCTCTTTCCCCTATATGTGTAGTTGCCAGCTGCCTCACTCAGAAGATCTCTCCTTATAACCCCTGTATGCCTATGGTTGATTGTACATCTGCTGACTTCTTCAATTGTAAAATAATGCTTTTTTTTTATTTCAACATTGTATTGTACTGTATACACTTTTTCTTCCTTGTATAATATTGCTTTTTGTATACCAGCTTCTGTACTTTGATGTATTCATGACCAGGTCCACCTTGCAAATGAGCCTTGCCCAATGGTGCCCGCCTGGATAAATAAAGATTTTGATTGATTGATTGAAGCACCTACAGTAACTGAATTTCTGCTGGTATCAACCCATTTGTTCTGGATTAGCTGTTGCACTGCTGATGTCTTCCCGCTCCCTGCGTCACACCCCCAGTTCCCATATCGGCAGAAATCCCCGGCCTGTCTAAAGTTGCGGGGGCGGGGCGCCGCACCACCCTTTGGGAGGAGGGGAATCGACCCCATTGGCCGGCAGCAGGAGGTGTGTGCCGCTCAGTACCTGTCACCCTCCGCGCGTCACTTCCGGGAACTGTCACTGTCCTGAAAGGCACAAACAAGGACGTGCGGCTACAGCTGGCGGAGTTGGGGATTTTTCTCACATTTGTTTCCATCACAGACCCGAAGCGCTTCAAATGTAATGGAAGCATTCCGAAGGAGGCGCAGCGAACAGTTGAGCATCGTGAATAGGTAGCCTCATGTACTTTACTGTTAGACTAAGGACTGTTAAGAAAGATGAAAAATTATAAAGTTATGCGCAACTGTTCCCCGATCCGGAGCGTTTTTTTTTTTGTGGTATGCTGAAAGTACACGACGTCTCCAAGCGTTCATTCGTGTTTATCTCCTACTTTTAATTATTTAAGTTTGTAAAACCCAATGTCCCGCTGGTTACTTTGTTCTGACTATAGTGAATCTATCAAACTCTGACAGTCTCTGCTTAAATACTGATGCATAGGTACTTTGTACGTTGGTCGATATTCCGCGCATGTGCCCTAGTTCCCAGTTTACCTGCTGGTTTAGCACTACTGAGAGTGGAGGATCAGGAAAATAAGAAAAACTAGTACATATAGCCTCCCTTGTTTATATCTTTGGAGAGTAGAACATACTTCCACTTACTGCCCAAGGGAGGCCTCACTTGGTGTGTACTGTGTCCAGTTCTGAGAAGTTTCCTACTACAAACACGGAATTATATGGTGAAATTAGAAAAGGGTAGGAGAGCGATGACAGATTGTGGCTACAGCAACTGATTGGGGAGGGTATGATTCGGTATATCTTTCAAGTTTCTCATTTAGTGAATCTCCTAATTTTGTCCATTTTCGACATCCCCCTGTACCATTGAATTATCAGAATTAAAGAATAAGCTGTTCCTCTAGTCTGTAAATGGTTTTGAAACATTACATTTATGTTTTACCGTTTTATACTCTGGTTAAGTACACATGTCTCAACCCTCTTTCAATGACTTGTTTGACACTGACTCTCACAATGTGGGACACATCTTCAAACATGGAAATACAAGATCAAAACTCTAAGGAAACTAGTCTTTATTGTTTAAAGTTTAATTTTGATTTAGCAATAGCATGATAGAATATTATGAATTTCTGCTTTACACTCTGAGTTCACAATGTGAGACAGAATCACTGTGTGGAATAGTACATTTTCTTTGTGGTGTAGAATAGGAACTGATGGGTAGAATGAGGGACATCCCTTGTAATGTTGGAAAGTTGAAAGGTATGGCTCAATACATAAATGAGGTCCCTGTCAAAATCTCCATGATTTTAGTGATCAAAATCAGACCTCCCTTATTTAAGGGATGTTGCCCTAGAAGCATGTTTAAAATAATGAAGGGTCTTTAGAAGGTAGACTGAAGTAGGCTGTTTTATCAGCCATGAAAAGAGAATAGGACGCAGACTAATTGTGTGTGTGTGTGGGGGGGGGCAGTTAAAACAGAAACATTACTTAGAGAGTGGTAAGACTGTGGGGTAGATTTATTCTGTAGGTAATCGAATGAGACACAGTTGGGCGCTTTAAAGGTGATGGTAAAGGCCAGTTGGATAGTGCAGGTATGGCACTGTCACTCTCTACAGTGGCAAACCCTTGTTCAGGAATGGGCTGGGGGGGGATGTCAACCATTACCTGAACAGCTTTTCTCTTTCAGGGAAGGGGCCATGCCTTGCTACTTGTCTGTCTCCTACTGGCGGCCACTTGTATATGCATCATTGTGTCCCAGCTACCCTTGGGGCAGAAAATAGGTGGAAAAAACCCTGTCTGGCAGGATGAACTGCACCCACACAGGCCCAGCACCACTAACCATGGTACCCACCCACCAGATACTCATCCCAGAAAAATGGTGGAGGTGTCCAGGAAAAGGTGGGTGGCATAGACGGGGTGGCGCTGGAAGATGAGGTCAGGATGGGTAGTAACCAGTAAGGAGATAAATACAGGGAAAAAAGGTGACAGGAAACACAATAAGCCTTCTAGCAGAAGGCATTCTACTAAACTGCTAAGATTTTGTAATTTCAGATGTTATTTTCCTCAGTTTAAATGAAATAATTTTGATCAAACCAGGAAAAGTGCAACGAGCTCGATGAGTGATAGTATGCATGCACTAGCATGAACTAGGTTCGGAGTGATAATGACATATTGCTACTAATGTCACTGAGATAGCAAAAACTGGGCATTCAGTTGCCATTTGTATGCTGGACAGAGCTAAAAAATGCTTACAATGACACTTTTACAACTTTTAGGAATATTGGGTCTAAAGGTCATAATAAGTCTTAGTGGAAACATTGCTGATCACTGCCAAGCCCATTCAAATTGCAATGAAATGCCTGATTATCACTGTCTTAGTGACAGGCAACGCCAATAGTGGTATCTATGGAACAGTGTGTCATCATCTCAGACTGCCCCTAATTCACCCCAGTGTTGCTAGTGCTTACTTGTGTCCATAGTCTATCAAGAATGTCTCTGTTAAATTGAAGGAAAACAATAGCATTTAAAACTGTAAAAATGTGACAGTTCGGGTGCCCCCTCCCACTATAAGGTACTGCATCAATTGTCCAGTAATCTTTCTTTAGAAGTCTTCGCTGGTCACCTTTAAGCATGGACTAGATGAATCCTTGCTGTGGAATACCGTTACAGGATATTTATTTATTTAAAATTGTCATTTAAGAGATGCATATTGAGTTGGAGCTCATTTTCTGGAGCAACCTGCATATAACTGTTAGTATTAGGGGAAATAAACCATTGGTTTATTTCCATCCCAAAAGAATATCTATGTATCTTTGCATATGTTTAGTAGATGATGTTTTTTTTCTTCTTCTTTGTGTTTTGCTCATTGGATATTTGTGTCTACAGTTCTTATGCATGGAAAATGCAAAAATCAAGTTATTTTCCCCTACAGTTTTTTCACTTTCTGTTGTGTGGGTAAAGAAGTACAGGATAGGCATTTTGGATTCGATTAAACTACAAATGTTAAAGCACTGCCCAGTCATTACTTATTATTGCACCTATGCAGATGAGGTATTTCTCATGCTTAATGGGCACACTGGTATATTCAGAGATTTCAGCAGCACTAAACTGCTTCCCTCAGAGCACTGTTAATGCTGCAGAAATCCTGTCCATAAGATGGTGCAGTGGCTGCACCCACCCACCCTGAGTCACCGTTTTGTTTAATGGCATAATATTCCCTGGTGTCTAGTTGAGCCCCACCACCACCACCACCGATCGCCCACTAACCATATTCCTAAATGTCTGGTGGACACCCCCCGATCACCCAATCTGAATAGTTCAGTCATATTCTCTAGTGTCCAGAGGATCTGCCAATTGCCCAGTCTGTGTAATGCCACCATATTTCCTGGTGTCTGGTGGACCCCCGCATTGCCCAGTCTGAGTAGTTCGACCATATTCTGTGGTGTCTAGTGGATCACCCACCCCCGAATGATTGCCCAACACCCTCCCGACCCACCCATTCTTGACCCTTCACCCTGCCCCCTCACCCCAGACACTGATTACAACAGGGCAGGTAAGACAGCCACTGGGCAGCACAGCCCTCTGCTTAATCACCACCTGTGCTGATCATCATCCAATGTTCATTGCGCAGTCATGAATACTGCAAGAAACAGATTGCAGTCACTCAGTTAATGTCAGATGCCAGCTGACTGACATGGTGAGAGGAGAGCTGTGCCATCCTCTGTTTTACCTGCCTTGTCCTGATCAGTGTCCAGGGTGGGAGGGTGCTGAATGGAGGGCTCAGAGCGGCCATGTTGTGAGGGGGTGGGGGATGCACTAGACACCAGGGAATATGGTTGAACTATTCAGATTGCACAATCTATGGATGGGGATTGCCCAAACACTAGGGAATGTGTAGGAATTGTACAGAATGGGTGCTGTGGGGGTTGCACAAGCATGCTAATGAGCCCATAAGTAGCATGCTAAGTGGTCCCTTAGCACCTTGCATACCCAGTAGGCCCATTAGCTTGCTAGGGCTAAATATGACACACAGAAGCCCTGGCACTATCCTGTTTAGGTAGCACTATCTTCAGTGGGCTCCCCTAGTGGCCCTATTCAGCTGTGGTCTGTGTCTGCACAGCGCATGGCCAGTATGCACTGCACTGGCTGGCCACATATTTAGACAGCATGTTCTGGTTGAAGCACAGTAACTGAATATTGCCTCTAGCACACTGTAGGCTAACTGTCATGCAGCACTCCTGTCTGCATAGCGCACATGGATGGCATTCAGTATAGGGCCCATAATCTATTAGCTTCCCTGTTTAGGAAGCACATGCAGTTTTCATTTATACAGTACTTAACCTTTTAGAGTAATCTAATGTTGCTTTCTGAGTCATTGTTTTACAAAGTCATGAAAGGATCTGATTTGTATTTAAACCTCTCAGCAGAGAAACACTTTTAATTTATGATGAGTCAATACAAAATGCATGATTTATGCTAAATACTGTTCTCAACTATTGTTCAACTTGGTGAGAACAATATAAATGCATTCAGCTTGTGTTCATCTTTCAAAATACTTAAATTAGTTGTGTGATTAGCTTTCTGAATGATGTACTAGTCAATCTTACCAAAAGTGCCATTCTAGTTGAGTGCTAATTGTTAGTTAAGTCACTGCTAGCTTATTATCACTTACTTTTTTATAAAGGTAGAGTTATTAATATTTATCATTCTTAAAGATTCAGGGCATTAGTATGTTCTTATATTCTTACAATTCCACTTATAATAGTTTCTTTGCCTGGCTTGAATTAAAGGGGGCAGGAATTGATTACTTATGTGCAGCTGTTTGAAATGTCTGTATTTTCATAAATTATATTCATATCTCTAAAGTATTCCTATTTAGCTATGCCTGAAGAAAAGCTGAAGCTGTCAGTTGTGTTTTGTATTGTTTTCTTTGTATGGACAACATTCCATGCAGTTCCTTTCATGGAACCAAGAATTTTGGAGTTTTGACTATGCCACTTCATGGTTTCAGAACCTTGGCCACTGTACTGATAAGTTTATGCTCACATTTCTGAACCATGAAGTGACATAGTCAAAACTCAAAATTCTTGGTTCCGTGAAAGGAACTGCACGTATGGTGGGGATTACTGAGTTGCTGATAGCTAGCCGGAGCGCATCAGAGGTCATGCTTCATCTGTGCCTGTATAAGAGACCAATCTTTGTGTTTACTGCCTTAGCAACTAGGTCAACATGGGCGGCATAGGATAGCAAGCAGTCCAGCGTTATTCCAAGATACTTAAAGTTCTGGACTTGCTCTAGGGTGTTGCCCATGGTATTATGAATACTAAGCTTATGTGATTTGTGCTTGTTTCAGAGGTTTGTGAAGAGCATGACTTCGAATTTTTTGTAATTCATAAGCAGTTTATACTTAGTGAACCAGGCTTCGACAGACGAGAATTAAATTGGAGTTGGACCTCAAGAGGGGATGGGTCCTGGTGACTTGAGAAAATGACAGCATTCATTAGCATTAAGCAGAATGTTGGTGATGCTAGCTAAGGTGAGGTTGTTCAAGAAGAGATTGAAAAGTAGTGGGCCCAGAATTGAACCTTGTGGGATACTGGAGCAGACAAATTGACTGTCAGAGAGAACCCTGTTTATCTTTACTTGCTGTGCCCTGCCCCTGAGATAGCTATCAAACCATTCGACAGCTTCAGTCGGAAGTCCAGTGGTGGAGAGCGAGTTAAGCAGGATAGCGTGATCTACAGTATCGAAGGCTTGTGAGGTCAATGTATATTACCTCCACTAAGTTCCCCTGGTCTGTTGAGCTGTGAATATAGCTGGTGAATTCTAATAGGGCTGTGGTAGTGCTGTGTGCCTTACAGAGACCATGCTGTTGTTTGCATTGGATGTGGTACTTCAAGAGGTACTCAGTCAGCTGGTCAGAGACAATACCAAGAACCAGGGGAGGGGTTACCACTTGAATAGGGTACAGTTGGGGAGCTCCACAGAGGAGAAGGACCTAGGAGTGATCATTACTGAGAGCATGAACAACTCTGCTCAGTGCAGAAAGGCGGCAGCTAAAGCCAACAAAATGCTGGGTTGTATTGTGAGAGGGATCTCCTTCAGAAGGAAGGAGGTTATCCTGCCCCTAAATAGGTCATTGGTCAGGCCCCAACTGGAGTACTGCGTGCAGTACTGGCACCCATTCCTGAAGAAGGACATCAAATTGTTGGAGGGGGTGCAGCGAAGAGCCACAATGATGATGATCCAAGGATTGGAGAGCAAGCCCTATGAGGACAGGATGGGAGAGCTGAATTTGTATTCACTGGAGGAGAGGAGGGATGGGGGGGATATGATCAAGACATTTAAGTATCTGAAGGGGATAAACAAGACCAACACAGAAAGGATTTTTCAGAGGAGAGGGGGAAAGGACACGAGAGGGCATGGACTGAGATTGGAGGCTGGAAGATTCAAGAGGGAGATGAGGAGACATTTTTTTCACAGAAAGAGTGGTGGACAAATGGAACACCTTACCAGATGAGATAGTGTCCTGTAAGATGGTGGGCAGTTTCAAGAGGGGTTGGGACAGGGTAAGGGTGAGGGATACTGGGAAGAAGGGGTGGGAGGGGCAGCTGCGAGATGAGGGGCTAGCTGCACACTCAAGCAGACTCGATAGACCATGAGGCCTGTTTCTGCTGGCAATTTTGTATGTTCGTAATATGTTCTAATGTCTTTGGGGGGGGTTGGATTGAGATAGGGCAGTAGTTTGTGTGAAGTGCTCGATCTCCACTTTTGAGGACGGGGTGACTACAGAAGTCTTCCATATCTGGGGGAACTGGTCAAGACATAGGGAGCAATTTAAGAGTTTAGTGAGAGGAGCAAGATCTTCTTCACAGGTGAGATTGAGGATTTTTAGATTAAGGGCATCACTGCTATATCTGGACTTTCCTAGTATTTGCTTTAGATACCTTCTGGGCTCAAGCTTAGTGACTTTTGGTTAATGGAAAGGGGGTGGCGCGGGGTGCCAAGCCTGTTTCCCATATCATTAGGTACAGTGGCGTTAAAGAAGTCTGGTGGGAGGTCACCGCTAAGGTCTGAGAAAGCCAAGTTAAAAGTGTCTGTGATCTGTTTGGGGTCTTGGATGATTTTTTCCATTAACGGAGAGCATAGATGGGGATGATTTATTGGTTTTGCCCATGAGGTCATGCATGTTACTCCAGAAATTCCTGCCATCTCCCCATGAGTTTGAGAGCTTCATCTTAAAATGGTGAGTCTTTGCAGTGTGAATCTCCCAAGTACAGGCATTTCTGGTAGCTTTGTAGCATAGCCAGTCATCCTGCTTCCCAGTAGCTCATGCACAGTGCCACAGGTTGTGCCTGGAGGCCGTGTTGCTGAGCAAGGATGTGGTAATCCAGTCATTTTTTTAATATTTGGTTGTAAAAAGGTTGCCTTTACAGGGGACCATACATAAGGAAAATGGGGATATTTAAAAACAAACACACAAAACAATACACTGGGAGTAATGAACAGACTTCATACATGGCAGGATATAAAATTCTACTAAAAAAATGTAAACAGGTTTTATGTTTCCTTTAAAGATGTTTATGTGTTCTGTGCTTCAGGAAGACTGCAGGTGTTGGAGCCAAGGATCCAGTAATCTGTAATTGCTGTTGTAAAACAACTATTTTAGCATGTCACTTTATACCTACTGTACAGGATTTAAACAGCTCTATTTTAAAGAGGAACAGTCAGCACTAAGAGCCTTCTCCACCCAAGTGTGGGACTTGTCCCAGTTTACACTGTGTGTGCATAAACCTTTTTTGCTTACTGTTTACTGCAGTAGATTTTTTCAGACTGATTCTGCTGACTTCCAAGCTGACACTTCCTGTAATCAGAAATCCCAGGATCTTGCATCAAAGTAGGGCTGCAGCAGTAGGAGATTCAATAACCTGCAGTGTTTGTTAGTTTTCATAAGCTGATCCTGCTGTCCTCCCAGGGCTAAATACAGCCACAGAGGACTGCATGTAGCCCTGGGAGAACAATGGGACCAGCAAAAAGCTGATCTGAGCTTAAAAAATCTCTAAAATGCACTGCAAATATTGAATCTCCCACTGTTGCAGCCTGCTCTGATGTCAGCTGCAGGGGATTCTGGGATTTGTTGTTATAAATGTTAGCTTGGAAGTCAGCAGAATCAGTCTGATACAGTTTACTATAATGCAGTAAACAGTAAGTAAAAAAAAAAAGTGTTTGCACATGAAGTGCAAACTGGGAGCAGCCCCACACTTGTGTGTGAGGCTGTTAGTGCTGACTGTTCTGCTTTAACAGTGAGATATTCCATGCTACTTCATTGGGTTAGATTATTACCCAGTTTGTTATGGGGATCAAACATTTACAGGGTCAATAAGCCTATATTCCAGTCAGAATTAGTATAAATTGTCATCTTGCTAAGTTTACTATTGAGTCATAAAGGGATACTGTCCCTCCTTTGAATCCCCAGGAAATATGCAATGTTTTCTCGAGTTGGTTTTGAAACGCATGTCTGAAGGAAAAACACAAGAGTACTTGGGATCCCAGAAGCATGGTACCAAGATACACCATTAACTAAAACACTTAATATCACTTTTACCACATTTTTAGATGTTGATCCTGGACCACTGTCTTGAGCTGAATCAAGCCCACAGCTGGAAAGCCACTGAGGGCTGTAGTGGTAAACTTTCTATGGACCAAGAAGACTTAATTCATTCATTGTATCAGAAAAAATCTAATTGAGTTGATGGGTATGCTGTAATTTCCCTTTATGATGATCTTTCACCAGAAGTGTTACAAGCAAGGAACATTTTGATAATCTCAGCAATAAACTGTTCCAGAACATTAGAACAATTATGGTGCTACCTGCAGAACTGAAAGTTACAGCATATTTAATGGCCAGTCATTGTTCTACGAGTCTCATGAAGAGGCAGAAATAAACTTGAAGATTTGAAAACCACAAATAGTTCATACTTAAAGATTTAGGAATGTATTTGATATTGGGTCACTAGAAGCTGAATCCTTTAAATGAAATACATAATCATACATGTCCTTTGAGAGAATGGGCGGCAGTAGTCACATTATCAATATTAATTATCCTTTCATTGATATCCCAAATAATGGATATATGAATAGATAAAGTGAACATAACAATGGAGGTTTATCTACAGTGTATGTGGCATACAATGGGGAAAAGAGAGAGGGATGTGGAAGGAGGAAATTGTAATTGTATTTGCAAGATACAGAAGATCCAAGTCCTTATTGTAGTTTCTCAGAGACATACCTATTATGGTACATGAGAAAGGTAGAGATGTTTCTTTAAATATTGCCACCTAGAATATTAATGGGATAAATTCCCTGATCAAAAGGAAAAAAATACTGATTCACGCTAAATAGAAAGACCTTGATGTTTTGATGTTAGTGGAAATACACCTAGAAGTAGCAGAAGTAATGAGAAAAAGATCATTAGTAAATCAAATTTACTTCTCAGTTTGTACAAACAGAAGCAGAGGGTATGTATTTTGTTACAGAATAGAAAACAAACAGCCTGTGTTAGAGGGTACTCCTCTGATTGGGCATTCGTGACTAGTGGTATCCCTCAGGGATTGGTGCTGGGACCAACACTTTTTAGCATTTTTATATCAGCAATGCAAATTTCATCTAAGTCATGGATCTTCAAGTTCACAGATGATACTAAACTAGGTGCAATTGTCAATAGTGAGTCAGCCATTTCCCAGTTCCAGAATGCGTATGTAACCTAGATCCAAGTGGATATGCATATGTGCATGCCCAGTATCATGACTCAGCATTTAGACAGTGATTTTTCTAGCTTTATGCCCTTGGTTCACCTTAACTAACACTTTCCCTGAGTTCAGCTTTCTTTATATTGTTAAAATATGTGTTTAGTCGAACTCAGGTACAAGGAGGCATGTACAGGCCTTGTGGCACCTCAGTACCATTTAGAAATGGGACTACACTTTGGCAGCTGGCAAGGTAAATTCGAGCGGACTCAGAGAGTTTCACTTTGGAGTTAAATTATTACAACTAACTACTTCTTGGTGCTAAAATACTGCTTCTATGGATGCTGTATGGCTAAAAGTACTACTGCAGGCACATTTGGGGATACCTGCAGTCAATGTAAGTAAATGGCTGACAGTGTCCCTTTAACAGGGAACTTAAAAAGAAAATGATAGATAACAGGTGTCTATATAAGAGGGCTAAAGAAACAGGGGCCAGCTCTTATGTGATAATTTTAAGGCTGAAGCAAGGGAGTGTCAAAAAAAGATCCAAAAAGCTAAGTGGACAATGGAACTAATTATAGCTAATAATTCAAGGCATAATGCAAAGTTGTTTTGGGCATATCTGCAAGCTAAAGGGGGGGCAGAGGAGTTGGGACCACTGACAGTGGGCAGTACTAAAATCAGAAATGGAAGGGATGTGGCAAACAGACTAAATCATTTCTCTGAATCAGTTTCTCAAAACTCAGAACTTAAAAATATTACCATAGAGGGCTAATATACAGCACCAGAGGTTGAAAAAAATGAGGTTCAGAAACTGCTAGATAAACTGGATGTTAACAAATCCCAGGCACCAGATGGACTGCTTCTGAGAACCTTGAAGGAACTGGCATCAGTGCTAGCTGGAGCGGTGACAAAAATTTTCAGTAGTCTGTCATTGGAACAGGGGGATATTCCTAATACTTGGAGGGTTGCCATACTGGTACCAATCCACAAAAAGGGCAGCAGGGCTGATGAAGTCAATTATAGACCAGTTAGTTTAACATCAGTACAGGGTAAACTCCTAGAAAGGTGCATCAAGGATATAATTCATACAAAAATAACCAACAATAACATGAAAGATAAATCACAACATTAATTCACAAGCAGTAGGTCTTGCCTCGCTAACTCATTAGACTTTTGAGAAGATGAGCCATGCCTTAGACGAGAGGAGTGTGGCTGACATAATTAATCTCAATTTCAGTAAGGCGTTTGATAGGTCCAATATTGGTCCTCATGCTGAACTGGTAGATGTATTGATTAAATACAAAATTAATATCAAGATAGTGAAATAGATTAAATCAAAGCTAAGTAATTGGATGCAAATAGAATTAAAGGCTTAAAAGTGACTGGTGGAGTGCCTCAGGGGTCAGTACTGAGACCAACACTTTTAATATTTCTACTTCTGAACTTCCGATGAGAGAGGGTGGCTGGATATCTGCTTTCACAGATGATGCAAAAATTGGTTACATAGTAGCCAGCAGTGAGGGAGTGGCAAAACTTCAAGTAGAACTTGGTGGTTTATATGCATGGTCTTTAAGGGACAGGATGAAGTTCAACTAAGAAAAGTGTATGGTCATGCATTTTGTTAAAGATAATAGAGCGTTAGAGTACAGTTTGGGCAGAGTTGAGCTAAGGGAATCTAGCAGTGAGAGAGACCTCAGAGTGAGGGTTACTAATAACCTCAAACAAGCAGGACAGTGTGATGAGTCTGTCTCAAAATGCAGTAAAATCATATCGTGCATCAGGAGGAATATTATCAGCAGGTATAGGGAGATAATTGTTCCTATATCTAGAGCTTTGGTAAAACACATGCTGAATATTGTGTCCAGTTTTGGTTACCACAAAATAAGTGTGACATTCTGATGGTGGAGGGAATTAGAGATGTTACAAAGTTTTACTTCGCCAGCGAAGTTCCGGCTAAGTTACGAAATTCATATTCGCGAATTTCTCACTTTGCCACTTCGAGTTGTCCTGAAAACATGGTACTTTTTCAGGCAAAGTCAGGTGAAAATATGGTGAATTTGCAACTGTGCTAGCCAATTTACCTAACTTCTAAAACAGTGCAACTTTGCCTACCAAAAAAAATGTTGCAAAGTTGACACTTTTCACTTCGCGAATTCAGCAAATTTCGCTAATTATTTCACGCAGTGAAGTTTACCAACTTCACACGTCTCTAGAGGGAGATGCAGAGGAGAGCAACTAAGATGATTAATAGGCTCAAAGGAATGTCGTATGAGAACATATTAAAACAGTTAGGGTTGTACAGCCTGGAAATAAGAAGGAAAAGAGGTGACTTGATAACAGTGTGTAAAGTTATATCCGGTACCGACACAATGCAGTGTTTGCATTCAGAACTTAAAACCCAGGAAAAATTGGGAGAGGGCACAATGAACAACTCAAGGGCACTCCTTTTAAAACTGAAAGGAGGAGAGGATGGTTTATGGAGAGGGTGGTAGGAGCGTGGAACTGCTTATCAAAAGAAGTGGTGGATAGTGAATCATTAAATAGTTTCAAGTACCTGCCTGATAAATAGCTACTGGGAGAGGCTTCAATAGTAATTTCCATTAACAAGGCTGACAGGCTTGGCAGGCTCATGTCTTCTTTTTTCTGTAGAACCTATGGACCTATATCTCTGGACTGCTGCCAGCTACAGGCATGTCCAATACCTCATTTAATCAAACTTTTCATGGGCTTTCAAACCGTAATGGACACAGCTCATGAATGTTTTCCTTTAAATTGCATTTGGGTTTAGGATTTCTGTTTCACAAAGCACTGCCTTCTGTTTTAAGTGCACCCCCTCCAGTCAACAACATGAAACGTCATCAGACCTACATCATTTCCCTGTCTGGGTAGCCAGTGAAGCACTGAAAGCACCCTTGTTTTAGCTGAGGGCTTAATGCTGGTACCAGTGGGAGAAAGTAGTGTCCCCAGTACAGGAGGGATGATTCAAAGGTACTGTATTGCGTACCGTGGTGTGGGGAAGGGCACAGTTTGAGGGCTGTTCCTATATTTACATCCTGGGTGAAAGCATAAGTTTGGTTGCTCCTTGGAGGGCACTGTAGGAGGCAGGATTGAGTGGACTGGGTCTAGAATGGTACAGAAGACCAACCACTGGTAACTATATGTACTAAATTGATCCCCCCCTTCCCTTTAAGGCCCTTGTCCCTAAATAATTGTTTTTGTTTTGCTTGAAATTGTTTAAGTTCTATTTAATGTTATATTATTAAGCAAATGCTTTGTGGGGACTGTTGCTACAGTGTGTCAGTTCAGGGGTGGGGTGAACTAGTGGGGAAATGGGTGGGTGCTGCATCCCAGGGGGTTGTACCAAACTTACATCAGGTCCATTTTACTGGGTGGAGGCACCATGCTATTTTTCTAACTTAACCTTGGATACCCCCCCCAAAACAACAGAGAAGATAAAAGGACCCAGGCCTCTCAACCTTCTAAAGCCCACAAGGAAGGGGAGCCACTGATCATGTACGGCAACCTGCTGGCATTTTAAGGCCTGCCATTTGTTTCTAGATACATTTCTACTTCTCAATGGCATACTACGTATAGTTACCATCTTTTGGATGTGACGTTAAACCGAGGTCCCATCTGCTTGTTCTGGCGGTAGTTCAGGTGGATGTTAAAGATCCCATGGCACTTTTCAAAAAGAGTAGGGGAATTTTTATTGAGAGGACTTACAGGCAAATATAGTACAGATCATACATATTTACAGAGTTTATACATATCTAACATGTGCAGCTAAATCAATCACATTTTAAGGAGGCTTAGCCCAGTGTTTGCAATTTATCCATAGCAATTTCATTATTTTCTCTGTACATTTTTTCATATCTGAAGCAGAACATTTCTATATTGAAATATTGATATCTCTGCATATTTCTACATACAATATTAATTTTTTCTGTTTTATTCACAAACATCGTGATTGCCACATATAATATCTTACTATTGCTAAAATTACATATTTAGTTTCAAGATAATATTTTCTCATACCCCTGTCTAATTTACAAACTACACATCTTGAGTGGGTGTGCTTGTGTAAACTGTTATATTGTGGGACACATTGAATATTTTAAATTGAACATACTGTGACTGCTTTAATTTGGGAGCCCTGGTAATCAGGTGACTGAACCAGGAAGAGAGACTAAGTTTGTAGTCAGAGGGTCAGGAAACTACAGACAGTCTAAATGAGGTTATTTTAACTAAATCCCTGTTCAGTTCAGTTCCCCATCTGAGTCTCAAAGAGGGGCTCGTTTGGGGAAAAGAAGAACAGAATTTAAGAGTTTTAGTGAGAATATCACTTCGGGGGTGACCTCTTGCAAGAAGCACTTCTGGGAGAGGCGCTATACTTAAGCAGCACCGCTGCGAGCACACAGTGTAATTTACAAACTACACATTTTGAGCGTGTGTGCTTGTGTAAACTCTTATACTGTGGGGCGCATTGAATGTTTTAAATTGAACATACTGTGACTTTTAATTTGGGAGCCCTGTTAATCAGGTGACTGAACCAGGAAGAGAGACTGAGTTTGTAGTCAGAGGGTCACAAAACCACAGACAGTCTAAACGAGGTTATTTTAACTAAATCCCTGTTCAGTTCAGTTCCCCCTCTGAGTCTCATGTGAGGGGCTCATTTGAGGAAAAGAAGAACAGAATTTAAGAGTTTTAGTGAGAATATCACTTCGGGGGTGACCTCTTGCAAGAAGCACTTCTGGGAGAGGCACTATACTTAAGCAGCACCGCTGTGAGTGGGGCAAGCAGAGCAAGGTACGCGTCGCATGCATGGAGATGCACGCAGAGATATGAGCATCTGCATGTGTCAGCTGTGTCTGCTGGTGACACTGGCGAGCTGGGTAGAAGAGATTACAGATTGCGGGTGAGTGTATAGTAGTAAGCACAGTACTCTGCAAGTGTGTCAGCATGTGTAGTTAGAACAAGAAATGTCTCAGGGAAAAATCAAAAGGGGCAAGGGTAAAGAGGCTTATACAAAATGTAAAACATTCACAGAGGAACCTACTGTTAAGGATTTTATTTGTGATAACTGTTTGCTGGTCAGCACGTTACAGGAGGAAATTGAACTATCACTAAAAAGACTTGAGACTCAAAAAGAAATTGAGCTCCTTGAAAATTATATATATGTAGTGGCCCAGAGTTTGGTACTCAATGAGGTATTAGTTCCTGACTTGGGGAATACAGAGGAACACCTGATAGAGAATGGGGAGGTTAAGGAAGTCGAGCATTGGACACAAGTTAAGCACACAGACAGGAAACCTTGCCCAAAACAGTTGGATGTACCCCCTCTTACAGTTACCTAACAAATTTGATAAACTTAGCCAGCACCCTAACAGTACTGCAAGTAACCTTAACACACAAGGTCATGTGAATAATTTTAAACAGGACAAAACACCTCAGGGACTTGACAAACATAGTCAGGACATTGTTAAGGAGATTCAAACAAGGGACATAGTGGTGATTGGTGATTCCATCACAAGGGGCATTGATACTGCAGTCTGCAATGGACGAAAGGCACATACTACTGTTAGCACCCTCCCAGGGGCAAAAATAGGTGATGTTTCCAATTTACTGGAGGGGCTCCTAGAAAGCACGGCAAATCCATTAGTGGTTCTACACATGGGTACAAAAGATGTCAATATAACAGATGTCAAGGATTTTCAGAATAATTTCATTGAGATAACTAATAGGATTAGAAATGAAAAAAAAGAGGGAAATCATAATATCAGGCTTATTACCGACTTTTGGTCACCAAACACATAAAAATGGGGCAATTTCAAACATTAATAAATGGTTGAGACATTTTTGTAAAACAGAAAATATTGGTTTCATGGACAATTCTGTTACTTTCAATAATAAATCCTTCTTTAAACCTGATGGGCTCCATTTAAACCAAGCTGGTACAAGGATATTAAGTAAAAAAAATTAACAAAGTGCTACAGTTTCATTTAAACTGGCAAAGGGAGGGACCTGGTGATTGGAGGGAATAACAACACTAGCAGTTTTGAGAGGACTAAGAATGTATTGGAATGGAAGGGAGTTCTGATTAATGCCAGAAGCCTGGTGAATAAGTTCGAAGAGTTCAAAATCTTAACATCACAAAGCATTCAACTGGCATTAATTACAGAAACCTAGTGGGATGAAAAGGACACCTGGGCTAAATCTGTACAGGGTTATAATTGATATTCTAAATCCAGGGTACATAGGAAGGGGGGTGGCATTGCCATGTACATTCAATCAATCAATCACTTTATTTAACCAGGTATAAACACCATTGAGCAAGCTCATTTTCAAGGTGGTCCTAGGCATAAATACAATACAGTACACTTCATAAGATTACAATTACGGTGGACAACGGTGCAAAAAAAAAAAAAAGAAGAAAAAACATTGTAAAGGTGCCGGTCAATATGGGCCTATACATACCGGTCAACATAATTAACATGCAAAGGTACATAATGATAAGCTTTACTGAAATGAGAAGAGACAACAATCCCATATAGTCTCCTCTGAGTAAGAGCTCATACCTAAATGATAAAAAATAAGGAGGTATTAAGGAATAGGGTAGAAATTGGGGTGAAAGAGTAGGCAGCCAAAAGGGAGGCCAGAATAGGTAAAATGTAGAGAATAGGCAGGGTCATCTTGAATTAAGGGAACTAGGCCTGTAGGTCCTAGGTTTCTGTTGTTAGGAATGTGGGGTGGATGAGATACTTAGGCGTAGGATTTGAGAGTGGCACCCGAGGCTTAGGGGTCATTGGCATCTGAAACAGTTGCATGATTCCTCCAGATAATCCGTTAATAGAGCTTTGAATGTGAAAATGCTTGGAAGTGAGGATAATTTTAATGAGTCTTGCATAGTGTTCCAAAGTGATGGAAGTGAGAAGTTGATTGCTGCTGAGCCAAGGGTAGTTTTCACTCTAGGAATCTGGAAGCAGATTAAGGAGAAGCGTCTCAGGCCATAGGAACCTTTAGCCCATTTGAAGATGTTCGAGATGTATGCAGGGAGGTTATCAGATAATTCATGAATCAATAAACAGCATGCAACTGGACAATGATGTGGCAGATATAGAGACTCTTTGGGTTAAACTACTTCCCCCCAGGATGGTTTTAAAATCATAACGGGATTAATCTATAGACCTCCCTCAATATCAGCAGTTAACGACAAGGCCTTGATAAATCAAATAGGTAATCTAGATCCAGCAGACAGAATATTAATTCTGGGAGACCTTAATTTACCCATATAGACTGGCAGTTATCAAAGGGGAGCTAACAAAACCGATGTGATGTTTCTGGATGCTTTGGATCAAATTGGTTTAGAACAAAAGGTACTAGACAGTACAAGAGGAGGTAACATGCTAGATATTGTATTAACAAATATGGAAGATACAATTGATGATGTTAGGATAGATACCCCACTAGGCAACAGTGATCATTGTACAGTTCAGTTTAGTATTAAGGAGTCTCATGCTCTGATAGAACAAGGATATACAACAAAACTGAATTTCAGCAGGGCAGATTTTGAGCAGATTAGAAGGGAAATTTCCCTTTGGGACTGGGTTAAGGACTTCAATAATTGTTCAGTAAATAAAATGTGGAATTTGTTTCTTGCAATATTAAGGGATCAGATTAAAAAACATATACCTAGTTTTAATAAGTATAATTCCAAAAGGAAAAATAATCTGTGTTGGCTTAATTCATCTATTAAAAGTATGATAAATAAAAAGTACAGAATGTTCAAAAAATATAAAAAGGACAAAACAGATTCTAATTATCGGGTCTTTAGGGATCTTACAAAAAAGTCAAATCTGTAATTAAAAAGGCAAAAGCACAACAAGAGGTCCCATTGGCAAACAAGGTAAAGGATAATAAGAAATCCTTCTTTTGTTACATTAATAATTTAAAAAGGAGTTTTAGTACCATGGGTCCATTCAAAAATGATAAGGGGTTGTCGGCTTCAGACAAAGAAATGGCTGACATTCAAAATGAATATTTCTGTTCAGTCTTTAACAACAAAGCTTCAACACCATATGCAAATTTAATGATCACCCATCTCCTGGACAAATAATAATCAACCCAGATGAGGTTCTAGATAGACTATACAAATTATATACCAGTAAATCATCAGAGCCAGATACTATCCACCCTAGAGTATTACATGAGTTAGCTGACCTTATAGTACCACCCCATACCCATATTTTCCAATCCTCCCTTGATAGAGGTGAGGTCCCACAAGATTGGAAAGTAGTGACCGTAGTTCCACTCTTAAAAAAAGAGCCTAAGACAGTTCCATCTAACTTCAGGCCAGTAAGCTTGACATCAATTATGGGGAAAATATTGGAGGTCATTTTAAGAGAAGAAATTAAAGTTTTTCTTGAAGAGCACAGTTTGACCGATCCTTTATAATGTGGGTTTACAAAATCAAGAACTTGCCAGACCAATCTCCTAACCTTTTATGAGAACGTTAACAAAGAACTAGATAGGGGGAATTCAGTGGATGTTGCCTTTATGGACCTTGCTAAGGCATTTGATAAACTACCCCATTTAGAATTATTAACCACATTGAGGGAGCTTAAGTTGGGTACAGATATTATACATTGGATCTCTGAATGGTTGCAGGATAGAAAACAAAGGGTTATTATAAAAGGGGTAATATCTGACTGGGCACCAATCACTAGTGGGGTTCCACAGGGTTCAGTCCTGGGGCCATGCTTCTTTAATATTTATATTTCCACCCTAAAATTAAATAACCCAAATATTTGACTCTCTAAGTTCACAGATGACTGCAGAGTGGGGACAGTTGTCAATAATTTGGATGATGCGGCATCCCTACAAGGGGCTATTAATGAAATCCTAGAGTGGACTGAGTCAAAAAAATTGGTGCTGAACACAGCTAAATGCAAGATTATGCACTTGGGGAAACACAATAACAAATTAGAATATAAACTTGGAAATGATGCACCAACAGTTACCCATGAGGAGAAAGATCTGGGAATTAAGATTACCAGTGATCTCAAATTTAGCTCTCTCTGTAATGATCAGATAAAAAAGGCAAACTATAACTTTAAATGCATCTTAAGACATATATCCAGTAGGGAGGAGAGGGTTCTGATTCCTCTGTATAGTGCATTGGTCAGGCCCCACTTGGAGTATTGTGTCCAAGTGTGGTCACCGTACAAAAGGGAAGATATTCTTAGAGTGGAGGGTGTACAAAGAAGGGCTACCAAATTTATAGCTGGGCTTAAAACCAGACCATACAAAGAAAGACTGGAAACACTGAACCTCTATTCACTCCATTATAAGAGGTTTAGAGGTGATATGTGTATGCTGTATAAAGCAATGAGTGGCATTAAATAAAGAGACAAATTAGGGTTTACACTCAAAACCAGTTGGTGTAGTGGTAGGAGACATAATAAACAACTCTTTTTGTCCAAATGGAATCTGATCGCTAGGAAAATTTGGTTTACTCAGAGGGTAATATCTTCATGGAATGAACTCCCAGCTACAGTAGTAGATAGCCCTAATATGAATACTTTCAAATCAAGATTGGATCTTTTTTGTAGGGACAGAACTATCGAGTTCTAGAGTTCTAAAACTGAAGGACTGGCAAGCTATAGGGATGAAAGTTCACAGTGCTTGATAAATCCTGTTATTCCTATAACATTCCATATATCAGTGTGCAATACGTTAGAGAACTAAATAGTGGTTCATTCCGTTCCTTAGCTAAATAAGCGCCAAAACCCTTTGCATAATCACACTCAGTGAAGAGGTGCTCTTGAGTTTCTAGTTCCTGGACGCATGTCTGTCTTAGGCAAAATCTTTCTTGCACTTGCTTGTGCTTATTATTGTTCCTTACCCCTAGCTTCCCATGTAGTCTGAGCCATACCGTATCCCACACAAATTCTGGCATGCATTTAGAAGTTAGCATATCCAAGTTAGGTCGTAAATATCTTTCTGGACATTCTCCTAACAAGATTTCTTCCCTATCTTCCTCGCTTAGAATACCAGTATACAATTATTTTCTAGTCTTAAACTGTATCTGCTCCCTAGTAATATTCCATTTTATGAGGTTCTTTACCTGTTCTATTCCATATTTAGGGAATACAGTAATCCTATGCAAAGAGTTTAATTTTTGGTGTGCCCAAGCTGGAAGGCATGGTTCAAATCAACTTAAACCCTATGCTTTCCAAATTTTAAACCCCGGCCACACAACTCCCCCCCCAAAAAATTATATGCTATAAAAATGCTACCAAAAAAAGCAACTGGGTTTATCATTCTAAGCCCTCCTTCTTCAATCTTTCTATAAGTTATTATCCATTTTCTTGGGTTTAGTCTACTTCCCCACAGTCCCTGAAAAAATACACTATTTAGTGCAGTTAATAGAGACTGGGGTGGGGATACATAACCTACATACAAAAAAATAGGGATCAGTAATGTTTTAACTAACATAATTCTCTTTTTCTTCCCAATTTGTTGGCCTTTCCAGGAGTTCACTGGTTTCTGACCTCTTTGTAGGCCTACCTCCCAATTCTGCTTAGCCATATCTGTCTCACCATAAGTTATCCCTAATATTGAAATTGTGCCTTTATGAACCAGGATACCTGAGAAGGTGTCACGGCACAAAGGTGTCCCCTAGTACTACTCCCATGCTTTTCGTAAAGTTAATTTTGGAGCCTGACCAATTTGAAAAGTCTTGATACATCTCGATCAATGCCTCTTCTCTTGGTCTATGCATAGAACTAAATCATCTGCATAAGATAGACTTTTTATAACTGGCTCATTAGGGTATAATTCCAATCCTTTTTTCCTTCTATTTAGTTCCATCTACCTTAAGAATACATTGATACAGAATACATACAGCAAAGGGCTGAGCGGGCACCCTTGTCTACCTCCTCTTTTTTCTTTAATGTCTTTCCCTATCCACCCATTTATATTAGGTGTTAAGGTAGCTTTGTTATATAACACCTTAATCCATCTAATGAATTCACTCGGTATGCCATAGTCATTAAGTACTTTGAACATATATTGATGGGAAATTTTGTCGAATGCTTTTTCTTGGTCTATTCCTAATATATAACTGTGCTACTCCTTTTTACCTGCTTTATGAAAAATGCTTCTAAGCATTATTAAGTTATCTGCTTGCTTTCTACCTGGGATTGCACATGCTTGATTGGGGCTGATTAGTTTGTCTGAGATAGTAGTTAATCTATTTAGTAAGATTTTACTTGATATTTTAAAATCAGTATTTAGTAGACTAAGAAGTCTCCAGTTCTTTAAATCTTCCCTTTCTTCTTTCTTAAATATCAGTATTAAGGATGCCTGATACATTGATTTTGCTAACATCCGTTCTTGTAGCATATGGCTGTATACTACCTCTAAGACTGGTAATAAATCCTCACAAAAAGTTTTATAAAATTTGGCCCCTATACCATCTGGTTCTGGAGCAGAGTCATTTTTAAGACCTTTGATGGCCATCCTTATTTCAGCAGAGTTTATGGGATAGGTCAGGAAAGCACCATCCCCCTTATCCAGTTTTGGCAAGTCCTGCACCACTTCCTCACAATCTAGTGTCAGGGAAGTATTCTCCAAGGTTTCAGCAAAATGAATATTTACTAGATTTAGTATCTCTTCTGGTGATGAGACAATTTGTCCTGTCTCTGATCTTAATCTATTTATGACTCCATGCTCTACCCTATTGTTACATTCCTTAAAAGGGTCAAAAGTTCCCAAATCTTGACTCTTGTGCTAAAGTCTTTGCCCTATCATATTGTAATATGAACATTTGCTTTTTAATATCTGTAATTTGGGTGTCTAAATTCAACCTTGACTGTTCTGCTTGTGAAATTAGTTTCTGTAAGGTGGCCCTTAATTGTAGGTAGTTCAGATATTTATCATTCATAGAATTCCTTGTTAGTTTTTGGAAAAACTGTTTACATGATAATTTTTGAGTCTTCCCACCAAAGGGCAGCACTATCATATAAAATAGCCACAGATACCATAGCCTGACATTCTTGTCTCCAAACTTTTTGAATATGTTCATTAGTTAACACAGAATTATTCAGCCTCCATATGTTTTTCTTACATCTTGGAGTCCTTTCCCAAGTCACTTTTATTGTTATAGATTTATGGTCTGAGAATTCCCTGGCCTGTAAAATTACTTTAGAGATGACTAATACTGCAGAGATAAACACAAAATCAATTCTTGTGGACAGATGTCCTTTAAAAAATGTATTACGTCCTGTAGGAAATTTAATTCTATATGAATCCACTAGTTTAGCTCCTGAAACTATTTTGTTTAGGGCTGTGGTATCACAAAATATTTTGTCTGTTTTTGACCCACTATCAGCCTTTCCCATTCCACAATTGAAATCCTCCGACCAAAGTAACAATCTGGATGTGCATAAATAGGGCTATATTTTTTGGAATAATGCCACTGTTAGTGCCTTTGTTTGGGGAGCATAAATATTAATTACCCTGAATCTTTCTTTATGAATGGAAATGTCAAGGATTAGGGCCCTCCCAGGTTCAATATCTATCAATTTAGATCCCCGGATGTTGGGATTATTCACTAATATCCCTACCCCATCACATCTTTCTTGACCTATAGACCAAACAGATCCATTGGTCCAGTACCTAGTGGCCAGTTGCAGCTCTGAGTTTGTTTATAACCTAGTGTCTTGAATACATATCAAATCACAATTTTCTTGTGCCAAAGTACTTAAAATGGTGAGCATCTTAATGTTCCCCTTAATACTGTTCACATTAACCATGATTAAATGAGGGAATCCATTTTTTATCTGTTATTTAAGGGAGAAACTCAAGTTAATATCTCTAGTCAGGAAGTTTTACCACATCTTCTTCTCCTGGTTCTCTGGGATATTTATTTATTTATTTAGTTAGTTTTTGTTAACCGGGTAGATGCGCTAGCCAAGATTGACTATTTTCAGGCATGACCTGGGAGAGTACATACACAAATTGGGAAACACATACGTTGCATTAATACAGGTAAGTTACAGTAGATACAGATCAAGTCAAACAGTACTTGAGATAATACATATAACTAGGCAGTGAAACAAAAGGTAAACTTAGTACATGAAAACAGTAACAGAGCTGGGCTAAGGAACAACTAAAGTGACATTTATAAAGCATAGCTTTTGCAAGTGCTGTGATGCTGTAAGTCGAGGGAGAGAAATGAGTTTGGGGGAGAATAGGAGCACTGGAGGTGGACAGCTGTCTAGCCCAGATGTATAGCATGGAAGGCAAGGAGATTGCTAGTAGGGATGGGAGAGAGACAGCATGGGAGATAAGGAGAAGTAGAGTGGTGAACTGTGTTATATGAGGAGGTAGAGAGTAGCATTAAGTGGGATCAAAGCATGTGCAGGGGTTCCGGGATAGATGGCGATGTAATTATTTTTTGAAGATTGGATCAGAGTTAGCCAGCCTCAGAGCAAGAGGGAGGGAGTTCCAGGTGGCAGGGGTAGTGCAATGAAATGCTCCAGAGCCTTTTGAAGTGAGACACCTAGGTACAGTAAGTAGAAATTTGTTTGCCAAGTGTAGTCCATAGGCAGGTGTCAGTGGTACAAGTAGTGCTGCAAGGGGGGAAGGGATTTGCTTTTGGATTATAGATCTGTGAGGGAGCCTGGGAAGTATAGTCGGTATGCAGATGGGGAGAGCCAGTGTAGGTCACTATATAGTCTGCAGTGGTGCTTGAGGTGATGGGAAGAGGAGGCATACTGACATGTATTATTGTATGCAATGTCCCATTTATGGAAAGCAGTTTTATGGGCATTTGCAAAGGCAGAGACACCATATGTCAGTGCAGGAAGCAGGATACCTGTGGCCATGGCCAATTTAGCAGGTGATGTTAACATGTGACTAGTCTTGTAGGCAATTAGAAGTTTGGCATTCGCTGCTTTGCAGGTGGGCTGGATGTACATACTAAAATCAAGGGATTGATCAAGAAGGACTCCCAGGTATTTGAAGGATGTGACACAGTCAGTGTGAGACCCCCCAGAGTCATGCACCAGGAGGGGCTCCTTGCAAGCCCTGAGTTTGGGAGCAGTGCCAAATAGCATGGCTTGGGTCTTCTTTGTGTTAAGGATGAGCTTATCATCATTCAGCCATGTCTGCATACTCTTGAAATCCAAGGAGAGGGTTGTGTTTATGATGCTGACATTGTCTGCGCAGGAGTAGAGGACAAGATCATCAGCGTAGAGGATGGCTGAGCAGGACAGTATGGCATTATCTATGTTATTGATGTACAGTGAGAAGAGAAGGGTCCCAGGATGGAGCCCTGGGGTACTCCGATGTTAATGTTGGTCTCATCCAAGAGAGTGGAGTTGAATTTAACAACTAGTGATCTGTTAGATAGGTAGCTTTTAAACCAGGCAGCTACAGTAGGTGAGAAGCTAAGTCTAGGCAGGATTGAGAGAAGCAGGGGATGATCAACAAGATTGAAAGCCTTGGTAAGATCTATGAATACTGCTGCTGTGAGCAAACCTTTGTCCATATTGCAGAGCGTATCAGTAGTGAATTTAAGAAGAGCAGTTGAGGTGCTCTGTCCTTTTCTGAAGCTATGCCGAGTGTCCAAGAGAAGGTTGTTCTTTGTGAGAAAGTTGGTGGTTTGGGTTGCAACAAGCTTCTCCAATAGTTTGCTTAACACAGAGAGGATGGCTATAGGCCTGTAGTTGTTGATATCCTTCAGGTCTCCTTTTTTAAAGATAGGCGTAACTTGAGCAACCTTCCATAGGTCTGGGACAGCACCAAGAGAGAGAGAGAGAGACAGAGTGAAAATTTTAGCCAATGGCGAGGCGATCAAAGGTGCCGCTAGCTTTAGGAGTCGTGGCTGTAGTGAATCTGAGCCAGGGCTAGTGTTGTCGGATATAGTTTGAAATAGTCTTAGGACCTCGGACCTAGATATAGATTTAAAGTAGAAAGAAGGGGTAGTAGTTTGTTGGCAGTAGGCAGTGCCGGATGCAGGTGTCTGGGGTGTGCAGGAAGGTTGAGAGGCTATGGGAGGTGAAGCGAAGGATGAAGTCTATTGAGACAGGTCAGTGAACATTCAGTTAAAGGCGTTGGCTATGGTGTTCGAGTCACTACAATGCACACCATTTAGGATCATATCCCCTGGGGTCGATGACTGGGCAGCACCAAGAAAAGTCTTGATGTGTGTCCAGAATTTTCTAGGGTCACCAGCAGAGTTTGTGAGCAGTTCCCTACAGTAGATGCTCTTTGCTGTTCTGATTTATTTTTTACAGGAGCTCCGGAAGGCCCTATAGGTATTGTGGTCCTTGACAGTACAGTTTGTGCCTCTTCCAGTGTTTGTCTCGTGTGTGCAGGTTAGACAGCAGGTCCTTGTGTAGCCATCTGGTTTGTTTACCCCTGACCCTTCTGGTGACCTCAGGGGCATGTTTATTCTGGATTGCTGTGAATTCATCAATGAAGATATCTAAGGCTATTCCAACATCATAGGAGTGATAGATGCCTGACCACTTGATATAGGATACATCATGGAGGAACGCTTCTACATCTAGTTTGGCAAAGTTGGTAATTGTAATGTAGTGCGGTGGGGGGGGAGGAAGCAGTCTCTGGGTTCCATACACAGAAGGTAGGGGAATGATCTGTAACAACATCTGCCAAAGTACCTGCTGTTTGCACATGATCAAGGCCATTTACCAGAACCCAGTCTATGAAGATGGAGGTAGTTAGAGAAGGGGTGGTTCTAGTGGGTTCAGTTAAGATCTGGTGCAGGTTATGGCTTTGTGTTAGTGTCAGCAGTGTGCTGTGAGTTGTTACCAACCAGTTTAGGTTTAGATCACCTAATATTATGACCTCATTTTGCTTGGCATTCGTGGCAGTTTGATTGAGTAAATCCTGAAGTCCTGTGGCACCCCCAGTAGGCGGATTGTAGGCGAAGATAATGCGGAGGTTTTTTGCACTAAGGGCAATGGTTGTGTGTAGGTACTCACAGACAGAGGAGGAGCTGGAGGGTGGGCAGACCGTAACATCAAGATGATCTTTGTAGAAAAGAGCAACCCCACCTCCATGTTTGGGGGAGGGCCCCTCTCTGCATATCATGGAGTAATTGGACAAGGAGCATATGGAGTCTGGGATGTTAGGCTTGAGCCATGTTTCAGATAGGCAGAGTAGGTCTGGATTCTATACTTTTATCCACGCTTTGAGATCAGCAAAGTTCCTGGTAATGCTCCTGATATTCATGTGGGCAATAAGGAGTCCTTTTCCTGAGATAGCCGATATGTCAGTGAGTGAGTAGTGGACAGAGGGGACTGGGTTCAGTTCCACATCCTCTGACAGTAGGATGAGGAGGAGAAACCATAATTTGATAGCGTGGAAGGGAAAATGAACTAATTGCATCATTTTGCATTTTCTGAGCATGCAAAATGAACAGTATGTGCAACCCTTCAGAACGATAAGGGTCTTGTGGGCTCGCACAAATTATGTATCAGCAATTAGGTTAGAGGAACCAAAGTCGTTAGGTTGTGAGGTATAGTCTCTATGGTGGTTATTGACTGGAATGGAGATAGAGACCCCATTTAAGCACAGTAATAGTATGAGTAACAGGATTCATCCTGTCAGTCTGTGTGTGGCAGGGGTCAGCCAGATCAGGGGCAGGTTAGTTCAATTAAGATTTAGTCGGTGGTCCATGGTGTCCAGGAGACAGCTAGGAGTGCACTTGTCTACTGTCATTTAAACTGTAAGCCAGGTCTCAAATGCTGCGTCAAAGGTTGAGTGCATGCAGCCATTTACAATGGGATTGCTCTAGCAATGTGGGTGACACCTACTGGCTGCTCAGTATAATAAACCTATGGAACTGTAGACACTTAGTCATACGACAAGCCAGGTATTATAAATGAAAAGGTCCACCCAGGGAAAGGGCTACGGCTTTCCTAACAGCTCCAGGCAAGTCACCGGAGTGCGGCTGTCCTCTGGGTGAGTTTGGCGGTGCTACAAGCAGCTGCTTGTGCGGAAATTCCTGCCCCTGCCACAGACCGAGGTTTGGAGGGTCTGAGCGGCGCTTTTTCTGTGGGGGGGGCATGCAGCCCTGGTACCCATGTGTCTCCAAAGGTTGTACGAGACTGCCACGGTGTAGGTGATGCAGAGGCTGCTAGATGAAGGAGCAGGATATCTGCTGAAATAAACATAGCTGACAGTACTAGGTTTAGAACTCAAGTGGCCACTAATGGTGAAAGCAGATAAGCTGCAGATGGGAAAGTTGTCCGATATGGAGCTTACACGTCATCACTGCTTACATGTCATTGCTGCTATAAAACTCTGTGTTGACCAAGGGTGGTGGTGGGGGCAGTGGGGCAGCTAACGTGCATAATCGGCGGGCTCGTATACATCCATTTCAGCCAAGTGAGCGAGCTACTCCTGTAGTCGTACCTTTGCTTGTTGCTGTGTGAAAGCTGTGGGGGGAGGGCTGTGTGCTCCTGCCCTTGTGACCCATGGGCTACACTCAGGGGAGCCGAAAAGACCTGTGGATACAGAGGAAAAGGAGCTGAATTAAAAGCAAGCAAGATGGAGGTGTGGCTGAGCAGGGGGAAGGACTTGTGACAGCGCTGTGCAGATGGATTCCAACCCAAGTAAATGGCCAAGATTAGTCCTGACTGAACTCAGGTCAGAAATTGTTTCTCAATTTGGGAAAAAGTTTTTTTCTTTTTCTCTATTTGGGAAAAGTTTTTATTTCTTTTTTTGTTGTTTTCCGTCTTTATTGCAAACTGAAATTCTAAGGGGCTTCAGCACTGATAGGCTGCATGCAGCAATTACTTTAGACTGGGGACTGGCTGCAACATATGGCTATGGGCTGATAGAAGCAGCCTCGGTGCTCAGTAGATTAGCCTACACAGTTCAAATTTAAGCAGCAGTAAAGGTAGGCTAAGGTATCCCAAGATGCCCAACGACATCAGCGTTTCACGCATTAAAGTAGCGACTATATGAGTGTAGAGATTAATGAAAATGCACAAAAATAAATTTCATTAATTAGCCCTGTCTCTTAAGGTTCACTGCTATAACAGACTAGAAACGTAGCATAATGGCTGCAGAAGTTGGTAGTACAGAGACTATCAGGGCAGTGTTTAAACAGTTGAGACGTTCAGTTAAAAATGCACTAAATGAGTTGCTTAGCCTGGTCTCTAAGGTGCATTGCTGAAATAGCCTAGAAACATAACATTTAGCTGCAGAAATAAGTAGTACAGAAACTATCAGGGCACTGATTAAACAGTTAAGGCGTTCAGTTAGAAATGAACAAAATGAATTAAATTAGTCCAGTCTCTTAAGGTGCACTGCAAAACAGATGAAAAGCATTGCATTCAGCCGCAAAGATTAATAGTACAGAAACTATCAGCATTCGTCTGGCGACAAAAAAATGGAAGCTATTTCAAAAATGGTGCCAACACATACAGCCGTTTCAGCTAAGCGAGCAGCCTGCTCCTATAGTCAGACCTTTGCTTTTTGCTGCGAGGAAGCTGTGGGGGAGGGCTGTGTGCTCCTGCCCTCATGACCCATGGGCTACCCTCAGGGGAGCCAAAAAGACCTTTGCTTGTTGCTGCAAGGAAGCTGTGGGGGAGGGTTGTGTGCTCCTGCCCTTGTGACCCATGGGCTACCCTCAGGGGAGCCAAAAAGACCTTTGCTTTTTGCTGCATGGATGCTGTGGGGGAGGGCTGTGTGCTCCTGCCCTCATGACCCATGGGCTACCCTCAGGGGAGCCAAAAAGACCTTTGCTTGTTGCTGCAAGGAAGCTGTGGGGGAGGGTTGTGTGCTCCTGCCCTTGTGACCCATGGGCTACCACATGAGGGGAGCCAAAGACCTTTGCTTGTTGCTGTGGGGAGTGTGTGTCCTGCCCTCGTAACCCGCGGGCTACCCTAGGGGGAGCCGAAAAAATCTTTTCTTGTTGCTGCATGGAAGCTGTGGGGGAGGGTTGTGTGCTCCTGCTCTCATGACCCACAGGCTACCCTCTGGAGAGCCAAACAGACCTTTGCTTGTTGCTGTGGGGTAGAGCTGTGTGCTCCTGCCCTCACAACCTGTGGGCTACCCTAGGGGGATCTGAAAAGACCTTTTCTTGTTGCTGCATGGAAGCTGTGGGGGAAGGCTGTGTGTTCCTGCCCTCACGACCCATGGGCTACCCTCCCCTTCCGCATAGTCTGATGTTGCTTCTGTAGTTGCCAAGGTTATAGATGAAGCGTCAGACATTTCCCCCCTGTATCTTCATCTGATTTTTCAGGCATCAGGGCAGAGAACTTATTCCCTTTCCTCCATGTATTTTTTTATGGGCTCCTTCCATTTTTTTACATTCTTTGTCCTTACTTGAAAGAGCTTTCCCTGACCTGTTTCTTTTTTGCAATCATTTTCTTAAAACTTGCTTCCTGACTGGGTGGGGGAGGCATTCCTCCATCACCTACCTGTTCTACAATTACAGAATTAGATTCCTCTGAGTCAGGCCTGACCTCTACCTGCCTATGTGGAATGGGAACAGTGTCTCTTATTGCACTATCAGAGGGGCCGTCTACAGATACTGTGTCTGAAGGCCTGGGTTCTGGGGCCGAAGGATGACTATTTGCTTCAGTTGCTACCTTCTGGGGCTGCATTTGTTGAGCTCTGTTTATTAGGCCTTCTTGTGAAGGACAGTCTTCTCAGTTGTGGGAAGCCCAGGGGCATTTACCATAACCATGGCCTGTGTTTTCGCATAAGTTACATTTAAAAAGATTTACACATGCTGTAGAAGAGTGCCCATAATCTAAACAATGGTTACACTGAGGTGTATCTCATGGTGAACTTAAATGCATGCGAGAGTCGCACTTGAAACAATATTTGGGTTGCCCCATGTAAAACAGAATCCCCCTGTCTCTGCCTAGGAAGAAAGTGCATGGTAGACGAACCAGGCCATTGTTAGTTGAATACAGTTTTACCTTTATCTTCCAGCCCCCATTCCAGATTTGCTCACTATCTAGAATGGGAGCTGGTCTGTCCAAAACTTCACATCACTGCCTCAGCCAAAAAAAAGATGTCCTCTACATGAACTCCCATATTACGAAACAGGATGATAATATATTTAATGGCAGGTTTCATAAGAGGGACAGCCATGTAGGAATCCACAGAGGATTATTTTTCAGAGACTGATGCTGTGCCCCTAACCTGTCTAAACTTGAAACTGTCTTGAAGCTTACATCATAGTTCCCATTACCAAGGTATATTGATGCAAATATCTCGGAGAAAAATCTCATTGTACCATTTAGCAGTTGTTTTGCTACATATAGCCTGTCAGGGGAATTTTCCATACCCCCTTTTTTAAATTAACCTGACAGCATTCTTTCTTGGGGCTAGTTCCCCCTTGTCTTGAAATAAATCCGACAGTTTAAACATAGGGTCTAACCAAGCATTTTTAATTGGGTCCTGTAATATGTGTTCAGTTGGACCCAGCCTCTGCGTTTGTTCATTTTGCTGAATTGTGTGAACTGAAATTTGTGCTGCAGCAGTCTTCTGCGTGTCCTCATTGGGGCCCATATTGTTAGATGCTGTGCTTGCTTCTACGTCTTGGACTTTGCTTTTTAAAGTGAGGGATTTAGTGTTATCAGGTAAGGCAGCTGCAGTGTTAAAGCAATATTGCTGCACAGTCTCATCTTCTGAGTCAGGAGACCAATGACCCTTTCATCTTTCAACCAGCCCGCTCCTTCTAAAGCACAAGCAGGAGACCAGTTCTGCTGTAAATGCACTAAGTCTGTGTCAATTGAGCTCGTAGTCGTCTGTTGCCTTTCTTTTTGAGCACTTAATTTATTTGCTCTACTATCACTAGGACTTCTCCTGCTGGTGCTGCTTTCGCATTCTGCACTCCCAAATTCTTGACTAGTCCCAGTCGGCGTTTTGCAGGGCAAGGAGGCTTTATGTTCATGGTTTGCTTTGCCAACTCTAGGCACTCAGCCGACTGCTGCTTACTACTGCCAGCCAGGGAAGCATTTTGTGCATTTTTGTCAATTTCAGGCCCTGCGGCCTTCACTGTCTGCCATATCACCACTCAGCTACTTTACAGGTGAGTCACCAGGGGACTTCTTTCACATAATCATCCTGCACCTTTGACAGTTCCATTTGCAAGGCTTTCCTTTGCATTTTACATTTCTCCTCTGCCAATATTAATTCTCTGAGTTTTTCTTTTTTTTGCAACATATCTGAACCGGGTATTAAAGGGGACTGTACCTTAGCTGCGTTTGTAGCTTCTGCCACAATTTGTGACCAATCCATGTCAGACTCTAGAAAGCAAACAGGAACATAATTTTAATTTTCCTCATCTGTAGCAAATTGCAGCCACATCGTCCTCAGGAGATATTGGAGCAGAAAGAGGCTTCTTGTCTTCTGTCTCTCCTGCATGCAGTCCTCCTCCTCCAGGATCAACAGGGGCAGCCATCTTGGCCAAAGACCAGGATGTCAAAGGTTCCCCTAGAGGCGAGTAGGGGAATTTCCCCAGTGCCTGGCCAAATTTGCCCACATTCACTAAAAATACCACCAACAGCTTAATCTGGTTCAAGGTCAGTTGGCATTCATCTGTACCCCCCTCCCACAGGTCGTGCCTGAAAATAGGCAGAATTTGTCTAGTGCACTTACCCGGTCAACGAAAACTAAAATAAATAAAATTCTAGGTGTAAAAGGATACAGAAGAGAACAGAACAACTGAATACATCATGACAGAACTGAACAGAAACATATACGTTGAGGTTAAAATGCAATTCTGTGAAGAAAACAAGTGTGCAGAAACTGTTTCAAAAGTTATATGTCGCATCAAAGTGTAAGCATGGATTACGTGCACAATTACAAAACAGGACAGTATTCCATAATTGAGAAGTAGAAATGGAAAGCCTTTGATAGCGATGAAGCATCAGAAACAGCAGCATGCACAGTATCATTTTTTGGGTTTAGAAGAAGTGCACATACAGTGGTGTGAGAGGGAGAATGTCGCACTGAATCTGAGAGATTGTTTTAGAAAATAGGACATATGAAAGAAAATACAGTTTGATCTATAGCCTTAGAACACCTAGGAGTTTCAAAGGAGTAGAATCCATTCCTGAATAAAGCCCCACATTATTACTGTTTTGTCACATGCTTCTGCCTTTCTAACCTCACTCCCAGCTCCCTCCTCATGATCTCTTGGCCTATAGCATAGTCCCAGCGATACTTTATCCTTGTTATGTTAATCTACTGTACTTCCACACAAAAAAAACTCCTTACTTCCCTCCCCAGCTCTTCTTATATTTCCCTTTTCCTATCCTCTGTTCCCTGCGTTATGTATATCTCCTCACCCCCCCAAAATCGGGCCCTGTGAAACACTCTGTATCCTTCTAAATTAGTTTCCCACAGGTTAGAGTCATTCAGTCATGTTTCAGTAAATCCCATTGATGATGGTGATGGGTATTATAAATAATAACTTAACTATATGTATCATGAAAACCAGGCATGCCTTCTAACTGTGGATATTGTAGTATGTGAAATTCTAAGTAACAAAATAAATTAATATGTATAGCTAGCTACAGTACCTATGCTTTCTACCTTGCTTATTTGTTTAGTAATGTTCCTTCCATTCAAAAAAGCACAGTTTCACCTCCTTAATCTATTTTATCTTTCCCATACAACTTTAATAATAAGTGCAATGATCTGTTAACCAGAGGCATGTTAAGGTAGCAAAAGATCCCAGGCCCAAGCCCTCAAAGGCTGGGGGTAGGCCATATATATTTTTATAAAAGGATTAATTTCAGCAGCTCTTTTTGGGGAGAGGTTCTGAGCTCAAATAAAAAAATCCAGGACTTAAGCCCCTGAGGCCCGCATCTAGGAACACCCATGCTTTTTTCACTTTATGTTTACTTCTGGATACAATTCCTGTGCAGCTTCCATATTGTTTCCAGGCTGTAATTTTTGTTTTCCAGTCTTGACCTTCCTATTTTTCCCCCCTCCCCCTTTTCCCCTTCACACCATGGTGTTGTTCTTCTACTCATGACCTAGTCAGCCTATACAGTATCTATCAATGTTCCTACAGTGGTCACATACCCAAGGGTACAGCCTACCCTTGTCCAAAAACTTTCAGGAGTATAAAATGAGTTGTGAGGGTACATCATACCCTTTGAAAAAAAAATCTGGAGGTATGTACAGTTTTGAAAGGGTACAAACAACGTGAGAAGTACATTTGTTTAAAACTGTTACTTCCAGAACTTTCTTACTTTATTATACTGATTGTGCCTGTTCACAGATATTTTACTTATACTGTACCACTGTTGTAGTCAATTATAATAAAAACACTTTCATACTGACTTTGTTGCCTTCTTACATTTATTATATGCTCTGATGCTGTTCTGTACTTAAAATTTGGTTTAGTTACATAGATGAGATAGGGAAGGGAAGAGATTCAGGAGGATGTATATGACAGTATTTCATTGTATATGTCAGTATTTGAGAGTTTATGTATTACTATTTGATTTTTCTCAATGAGTGTGTCAGTAACTGAGCAGCATTAATAATTTTACCATTGCCTAATGTCTAGTTCATTTACCAAACAGCAAGAGAGGAGTTAAACTTTAAGAATGATAATTTAATTCCATGCAACAGAAGTTACACAACACAACTTTTTTTTGTATATAAAAACACACTATATAAAGCCAGGGTATCTGTTTAGCAGGAACTTAAGTAAGACATTATTTTAAACAAGTAGATAATCACATTTGATGCAACCCAAGACAATTTTGTTTGTTTAGATTATGTTAAATAACAGTAGATTATTGCATTTCATGCAAGTGTCAAACAAGAAACATTTTTTTGTGTGTAACCGACACATTTAATACAACATAGTGAAGGACCTCAGGGTCTTATCTCAACAAAATGTTCTGCAGCTTGGAAGAGATGAGGATCTTTACAGTACGTAAAGTGATCTGTTTAAATGACCGTAGATAATTGCACTTCATGCCACAAACAATTTTTTGTGTAGTTTGTGCAACATGAAAATAAATAATGTTCTCTTAAGTATTAAACTGCAGCAAGACTAGATAGGGATTGTGATGGTGATGGCAGAAGAGATCCATCAGGGAACATCTGAACAGACTACTGGGTGGGCCTGCAGCATTCTTTACTGAATGAGTGGATAACTGCATCTCATGGTGAAATCCCAAAATAATGTTGTATGTGTTAAACAAACAAAAAATTTGCCAGTGACAGTGTAGTAAGGGTCCTCATCTCGTTTCTTACCAAACAGCAAGAAGATATTAGTTTAAAATGATTGCATTTCATGCAACAATGCCAAAACAGTTTTGTGTTCACTACTGCATAGTCAGTGGGTACAGACTACAACCCAAAGCAAACACAATAGGTTGTCAGTAATTTCTCTATCTACCAACAGCAAGAAGAGATTAGTGCAGAGGACTAATTATTAACCGTAAGAACTCTTGAGTCCACACCCAAGTGTGGATCTAGTCCTAATTAGCCGTTTGTGTGCAATTTAACTTTTTAAACTACTTTTTGTTTACTGTGCAGTATAGTATCCTCTCAGAGACTGTTATTGTTGATTTGTCTTGCAAGCTGACATTTCATGTAACTACAAATCCAAGAATTCACTGCAGCTGACATCAGAAAAGGGCTGCAACAGTGGGAGATTCAATAGCCTGCAGTGCATGTCACAGCTTTTATAAGATCTGATCTGATCAAAAGTTTTCTGGTACCTGTTAGCCAGGAACTGAGTCTTATTTGGACTGTTGTGATTAGCACAAGGAGGACAGTGTGAGTCCGCTGGTTGGAACCACTAGCAAACAAAAGATAAAGAGATCTTACAAAATAACCAAGTTTTTAACATGCACTGCAGACTATTGACTCTTCCACTGCTGCAACCCTCCTCTTATGTCAACTGCAGGGAATTCTTGGATTTGTAGTTACAGAAAATGTTAGCTTACAAGTCAGTTCAACAGAAACAGTCTCTATGTCTGATATCAACTTAGTTATGCTGATTAACTGCACAAAACTGAGTTAAGAAAAAGTATATTTTTCACACAGAGTGCTAACATGACGAGACAAGCCCCACACTTGGATGTGGGATGTTTAGAGTAAGTGCTGATGTTCCCTTCAAACAAATGCACGTAATTTTATTTAATGCAACCCTCAAACATTTTTGAGTCTATATTTGTACCTACTAAGCTCATTGGGTCCTCATCTCTATAAATATAATTTACTTTCCAATTTAATGGTAACAACCGCAATATATATATTTTTTTAACAACTGGTCTTAAACTAATAAGAATGTGACATTATTTCACATTCCATGTATTTGAATCCAGGTTCAGTATTGCAGTCACATATGGAAAAAATTACATCACGTGAAACTGGGTACCAATAGATTTAATCAATTGTTGTGCAAAAATATGACAAACCAAGTTCATCATGGGCTGCAAAAAATGTTAAAGAACTTAGTGAATGTTTTCAAAATTGGGCACCTATAGGCTTCATCAATTGTTGCTCCAAAATATGACAAACCAAGTTTATCATGGGCTGCCAAGAACATTAAAGACCTCAGTGACATTTTTGAAAAATCAGGCACCAGTTGGCTTTATTAATTGTTGCTTCAAAATATGATGAGCCAAGTTCATCATAGGCTATGCATGCAAAGGACATTAAAGAGAAACTTTATTGCCATTTGCGGTGAACAAATTGAAGAAACATTAGACTCAATTTCTGAATGGGAGTTCCTAAATTGCAATTTTAAAATGTTATATTCAGCACCCTGAGTAAGGGAAGAGAAGGGGACCCCAAGTGGATAGCTGCTCAATCTTTTCCACTGCCTGCTGTCTCACTCTGCCCCCACCCTACATGCTCCTACATGATGTGATCTAAGTATAGAGAGAGTGCAGACTGCGGGGGAGTGCAATCCATGCAATTCTACAAAGCATCATTTTAAAAGCTGATTTCCAGATTTTAATCCAACTTTTGGTGCATATCAAAGCCAGGATTCAACTAACAAGAGCCTTGTTTGTTAAATACTGACTTCAGTTTGTACCAAACATCTGATTAAAATTGGGAAATTGGCTTCTGAAATGACACTTCATAGACCTGCATGGATCATGCCTATGCATTCTTCCTATACTTGCATCACATGACTTCTGAGTGTGGGGGCAGAATTAGAGATCAGAAAGTGGAAGAGGTCAATCAGTTAGACCCTTGAGGACAAAATACAATCCCTTGCCTTCCTTATGGGGTTCAATATAAAATTTAAAAACTGCAGTGGAGCAACTCCTATTCAGGTAAGGAAGCCTACTGGACACTGTCATGGGGCATAGGTCAGGAAGCATAGGCAGACCAGGGGAAGTTATAAAATTCGCAAATAGCACTTTATAATTAACAATAACAATAACACAGAAAAATAAAATTGTATAGGATAGCTTTTCCTAAAGGCAGTACAAATGAAAGAATCTTTCATCTGTGCCTGTTTCTTTCAATTTAAATCTCAGTTTCTCTGTCTCACTCTCAACAAAACATTGCTCTCTCTTTATAGGATGCCTTTTTCTGGCAGTTTATACTCTGCTTCCTGATGTTGTAAGGTGCATCTCCTGTTTCTCACAAAATATACCAAAATTTTGTTAGTTTCTGTCCTGAAGCCAATCTGAAGAGTACATCTAGTCTTAACGGGTGCAACATAATAGAACATTCTGTCCTAGAGCTGGTGGTCTCCTGTCAACAGTTCTGTAAACAAGCTTGTTGAGGTCAAAATACATCTCAAGGTCAACCCCCATATTACAGATTTTTATTTATTTTAAGAAACCCAAGTAGCTTTCTGCAGTCATTTTAAAAATATAATTACATACATGTGCAAACCAAGGGATCCCAGTTTTCACATAAAGATTCACATATATTTTTTAACCACAGAGAAGCCGGGGAGAAAAGAAGACTAGAAATGGCAAGTGAAGGGAGGGAGATAACAGGGGAAAACTGGGACAATTAGAGTGGCCAATCCTTAGGTGCCACAAGAAAAATTTGATTACACAATCGGACAGGCAAGAAATAGACAAGCAGCATAATAGGAGAGGGCAAAATAGATCCTTGCATGTTACTCTGCTGCATCCTGCTCAGTAATGCATATATATATATGTGTATGTGTGTGTATATATATATAATATATAGTATATATCAATGCATATTACTTCTCTATTGCTGTACATATTTCTTGTATTCATTGTACATATGTGCTCACATTGTTTCTCCCTATGCTTGCATACCAGGTACACTCTTGTTACCTTGTATCAACTTATATTCTGTTGTAAGAATTTGCCTTAAATCCTTGTGTATTTGATGCTTTTACTCTGTATCATCTTATGCGGTTGTATTTGCCTTAAAGTCGCGTAATTTTATGCTTTTTTGTTCTGTGTCATGACCCAGGTCCATTTTGTAAATGAGTTTTTTCTCAATGATGTTTTGCCTGGTAAAATAAAGATCTGATTGATTGATTGATTAATTAATTAACTAATTAATTAATTAATTGACTCTCTGTGTATAACAAATGGGACAGTGTCTTACCCAACCTGTCACACACCTGTAGGATTTATCAGTTGTTGCTCCAAAATATGATGAGCCAAATTCATCGCAGGCTGTAAAGAACATTACAGAGAACCATTCTCACCATTTGCGCAAAGAAATTGATGAAACATGAGGCTCCCTTACCTGAATGGTAGTTCCTAAATTGCAGTTTTTAAAATTTTATATTCAGCCTCCTATGGAAGGGAAGAGAAGGGATCATATTTTGCCCCCAAATGGCTAGCAGCTTAGTCTCTTTCACTTCCTGGTTGCATTCCTTGCCAGTCTTTGAAGCATAATTATAAAAGCTGATTTCCAGATTTTAATCGAATGTTTGGTGCATATCAAAGCCAAGATTCAACTAACAACAGCCTTGTTTGTTGAATCCTGGCTTCAATTTGCACCAAACATTGGGTTAATATCTGGAAGTCAGTTTTCGAAGTGATGCTTCATAGACCTGCATGGATCATGCCCCTGTGCTCTCCCTGTACTTACATCACGTGTGTTGGGGGTGGAGTCTGAGATCAGGAAATGGAAGGGATCAAATGTGTAGACACTCATGGGCAAAATACAATCCCTTGCCTTCCTTATGGATGAATATAACATTTTAAAACTGTAATGTAGAAATTTCCATTCAGGTTCTTGTTTGTTCCTTAGTACACCAAGAAATGTGTTCTTAAAGATCTCAGAGATGTTTTTGAAGAAGTGGACACCTATAGGTTTCATAAATTGTTGCCCAAATATGTGATGAACCAACATGTACTAACTAATTAGTATTAGCAAATTATTCTTCCAAACAGTTTTCTTTCTAACATTGTTAGGGGAAGTGGGGGGCAGCTGCAAACTAGGGGTGTTGGCTGCACACTCGAGCAGACTTAGAGCAGGAGGACTGTTTCTGCTGCCACATTCATATGTTCATATGTTCACTAAATAAATAAATAAATAAATAAAGTCTGAGCTCTGTCATTGATTCTTTGTCAAAATCCTTTTTTTGACACGTGGCGAATAAGGAGTTTGTTTTGCACAGCCTTGTCTTTTAGTTTGTTTGTCCACAAATTGTATACTAAATTCTGGGAAGAAAACCCACTTTCACATGGAACACTTGTAAGTGGCATAGAGAGCACAATGTTTTAAAATATTGCAAACCAAGAAAATGTCCCCCGTGGTTAGAAATTAGATTTTCATAGAAAGTATTCAAGTTACTTTCTTTACAGTTACTAACCAATAATTTGAACTGAGTAAAAGATTCCCTTGTGTCCTGTGCATCTATTAACAAAGGAAAAGTTGTGTTACTTTCTCCATAAAACTCAATTAGCCTGTTTAAGGCTTCAATGCCATTAGCGTGTAAGCCTTGTACAGATGCTGGCAGCAATTTTGGATTCAGAATTGTGTTTAAGTCAACCAACACTTGTTTACTGTATGTCACTTTCAGCAAATCACTTATCCAGTTCAGTTATCAGTTTGTCAATTAATTTGTTTCTAACAGGACAAGTTGTGCTTAGATACTGTTCATTTACTTTGCATTACATTCCCTGGTACTGGCCATTGTAGTGTAACTGATCACTCATTTCTTTACATAATGGCAAAACTTCTTGGTCTCACATGAAATTAAGCTGTTGTTTTGTTGCATTCAGCATGGCCATTGTTTGTCCAAAGTCAATGTTATCTTTCTGGAAAATGAGGGATAATCTTGTCAACACTGAAAGAATTTCTTTAAGCAGCAGACTATGTCCAAAGAATTTCACATTTCTCACCTTAGCCAGCAAACCTTTTGCATTGGGTTGTGTTTCTTTATTGCCACTACCAGCTTCATGCTCAAAGTCTGGCTGTGGATGACCATGCTGAACAAACCGAAGCAACAGCATCACTTAAACTTATCTATCTCACACTAGTTGGTCTTTTGAAATGCTTCACGTGGCAATTTATCACCTGCTGCAATTCTCATATTTTTATGTATTGGACAGGACTGCCATGGCAGAAGTTGTAGATTGCATCCAGTGTGTCATGATATTTATTAAGTTCTTTAATGTTCTTTGCAACCCATGATGAAACCAGTGTCAACCTATGTGTGGCACACCACATGTGCACCAATTTTGGATTATCTCTCTTTAGCAGTGCACCAACACCATTTAGCCTACTCACCATGACAGTTCCACTATCAGTCCCAAATCCTGTCACCTTAATAACTGAACATCCATTTGAGATGAGATATTCTAAAATTGCACAATGAATAATTTTTGCACTACCATCTCTTACAGTCACTTTTGCACAAACCTTCACATTAATGTTTTTTGTCAAAAATTTTACAGAAAATGACAAGTTTTTTGTTTATGATCATGTCTGTATTTTCATCTGCCATTATGCCTACAAATTCACTACCATTAATTTTTGCCTTTATATCAACTTTACAAACCACAGCAGTTGCTTTTTGAAAATCGGCAGCAGCCTAACGATGCCTGTAGGTGCCCATTTTTTCCAAAACAGTTACTTTATTAGCAATCTGTAGGTCAATCAAGTTGCAGAACTTCCTATCAGTAATTGTGTGTTTTGCCATAAATAAGGCTGTGTGAAGCTGTGCATCTAACACATCTGTTATTTTTATCATTTACATGTACTGCTACTGTTAAATGCCTCCTGCCAGTCACTGTCTGCTTCGAAGTTTTGTGGTCATCCAATTCCATATGATGTACCAATGCAGACCATTGATGTGTTTTGGAAACTTTTACAAATGCATTACATCTATGCATATCTGGCAGTGTAAAACACTTTGTTGCTATCATTAATTTTTTTCCATTTTTCTTGAAAATGCTTTACTTGGACTAATATTAGAAAGTATACTTGTTGGCCTTGGAACCACAGAGTTTGTCACTGACACGATTCCTTATGCATCATGTTGTTCGCTGTTGCTGGTGCTGTTATGCTCTTCTGATTCATAGATGCTGGGTGTGGGACTGGGTGTAGTTCTTACATCCTCTGGATCATATTTAGTGGTCTCCTCTACAGGTATAAATTCACCTATAGGAAAAAAAAGGTTAAGTCAATCAGTATACCGTGTGTAATGTCAGAATACCCAAGTACCTGAAATCTTTAAAAATAAACAATCCTGGTTGGCTAAGAATGAGGTCACGATTTATAATACTTATAAGAGTGTCTCCTTGAGTTCTTTGGATTTGAGAACAGTGAAGTGAAGCTGAGTTCTTGCACACAAATGACTTAAGGCACTTTTATGTGTGTTAATACTTCCCGAGACCACTCATATGGTTGTAAGGACGGTCTCATGCACATTCTTAGGGTGTGAGAACTGCAGATGGATGTGAGTGGTTCTGATACTCTAAGAATGTAAGTGAGACCACTCTTACAACTGTAAGAGTGGTCTCAGCAATGGTATTATTATATTATTGATCAAGTTCAATCAATAATATATTCTTTTTTTTTTTTTAAAACTTAACCCAAATTTTCCCATTTCCAGGACTGCTGCGTGTGAGGCACTCGTCACAGACTAAGAGTGTCTCATGTGCAGGGAAAGGAGCACTCCAAAGGTCAGTAGTCCTCCCTTGATCTACAATAACTATAAGAGATGCTGGAACTTTATGGATAAATATATATAAATCATATTAAAGACTTATGTTTTAAAAAATGGAATTTGAATTTAAGATTAAAATGTTCTGGCCAGTCTGTTGGTGCAGTGTTAATGCTACAGCTCACGATGCTGGTAACCTGGGTTCGAGAATGAGTCTGAGTCATTGAGGGTCAGCTGGGGGGGGAGATTAAGCTTCCCAGGGGACACTCTTCTTCCTCAGGGAGGGAGGGTCCTATCTACTGCTATCACACTGCAGTCTGGGGGCAGGGGATAATGTTGCGTGGTCAGACCAGGGGTGAAAGGAGCTGCATTGACTTCAGATGACACTATGCTATACGTGAGTTCTTTCTAGAGAATGTCCGAGCACTGCCCCCTATGATGAAGGAACCCCTCCCCTCAGGGTTCTGTTGAGTTCCTCCTGTTATGCTGTCAGTACCTCCTGATGAGATTAGAAGTTTGGGAGTATATCACCTCCCCCCATCCCTGCCTGGGGGGCAAACTGAGGTTCAGTGGCACAGAGTAGGAAAGGGACCAGCATAGTGTCATGGGGGGTCATCTGGAGGGAGTCTGAGGGCAGACAGCAAGGGAGGGAAAAAGAAATGTAAAAAAAAAATAAAATATTTTAGTTTGTTGGACATAAAAGAAACCTCTGTGTGGGAAACTGACTATGATAAAACCCAGAACTTTACAGTTCTACAACTGTTTGCATGAGCAACCCTGTTATGGTTAGTAAGAGTGTCTGGAATGTTTAGAAAGAAATAATTCTGATTGACTAAAACAGCATCATGATTTAAAATGTCATAAGTATATCTGCATGGAAACTGGACCTTTATCCCTGTGTTCGTGACATACTTTCCATAGCAACTGATTGTGATGTCATACGTAGATACTGTACTTGTAATTATGACAGCAGGATGGCAATCTTCCTATTGATATTTAAACACCATCCGTCAGGGAAACTAAAAATAATTACTTTAAAATTAAGACCTTGGAATCTGTAGGGAACCCAACAAAATTTTGAAGCTTAGTTAATGATCTAAATGGCCAAGTTAAATCTAAAACTCAGATTCAATTGTCTGATGAGGAAATGTTTGAAACTGAGTCAGCCCTTTCTGATAGATTTAATAAATATTTTGTGGACTCGGATAAACTTTTTTTGATACCCCCTCTACACCTTTGTATAACCCCCAAGACTTCAGTTGTACTGGGTTGCCTCAGTTTGTATTTAAAACAATAGGTTATCATGAAGTACAGGAAATCCTCTTACAACTGAAGACTAAAGGAAGTTGTGGACCAGATGGTTTGTCAGCAACCATGTTAAATGTTGCAGCAACCCATATAGCCAGGCTGTTAACTTACTTATTTAATCTATCTATTGAGATGGGCTATTTGCTTAGAGGTTGGAAGTCGGCCAGGGTGGTCCCCATCTTTAAGGGGTTGGGTGACCCTGGCTGCCTATCCAACTACAGGCCTATTTCTCTGTTGCCTATAGTGAGTAAAGTACTTGAAAAGCTGTTGGTTAGACAACTAATGGAACATTTGGAAGGGAATACAGCAAGTTGTTGGATTGGTATCAGTCCAGTTTCCTGAAGCAGCATGGGACTATGATGGCCATGTTGGGAGTCTTGGACGAGATCGGCACAGCTAGTGATGCCAAGTGTTTTACTGCTACTATTCTGGTCAGTCTCTCCAAGGCCTTCGACAAGGTGGATCATCAATTTTTATTGCAAAGTTTGTGTAAGGTGGGGATGAGCCGTTTGACTTTGAAATGGTTCCAATCCTACATAACTGACAGGTGTCAGGTAACAGCAGTAAATGGCACTGAATCTGATTCACTCTTGGTTTTGAGAGGAGTACCTCAGGGCTCAGTTTTGGGCCTTTTATTGTTTTTGGTTTATCTAAAAGAGCTCGGAAAATATGTAGGAGCTTCTCATTATCACCTTTATGCTGATGACACAATTTTATATCAATCTGGTCCAACAGTTTTTGAAGTCCAAAGTAAGCTCCAAGACAGGTTTGACCTTCCTCAGTCTTTTTTTTTGTTGAGTCTAATCTGAAGCTAAACTCCTCCAAAACCAAGTGTATACTGTTTGGATCAGACTTTAAGTTAAAAGGGGCACCTGATTTAGTAATTGCGGATTGTCAGGGCACGATTCTGGAGTCTGTTGAATACTACAAATATCTGGGTTTTTGGTTGGGCAAATTAGATTTGGGGAATACGCATGTGGATAATGTAATTTTGCAGGTTAGTAAGTGGGTGGGTTTCTTATATAGAAACAACAATTGTTTTGTACTAGAAACCTTGAATCTTATTATCAAGGTCCAGATCTTGCCACTCATAGACTATGGTGATATTTTATATGATGGTGCAACACATGAACGGCTGTCTAGACTTGATACTCTTTTTCATAGGTTAGCTAGACTAGTTTTAAAATGTCCTAAACTCATGCACCATTGTGACATGTATAAATGGTTAAGGTGGCTGTCTCTACATAATAGAAGAAATGTCCATAAGTGATTATTTGCATATAAATGTGGTCTGGGATTTATCCCAACATATTTTTTTGTGTGTGTGTTATTTCTTTTTGCCCCATGTGCTCCACGGCAGCCACTCCTTCAGGCTTACCAAGGCTGACCTCCAACCCATCCGTCCTCTGAGCCTCCACCTCAAATCACAGCCAGCCCCCAGGGTGACCCGGTGTAACCCTTCACTGAAGGGGTCCCTCTCCTCCGAGGGAGAAAGCACCAGCCAAGGGGGGGCAAACCAGTGCAACACTTGGCCCCAAGGGTCTGCTGAGACAGAGAGCTCAGTAGGACCTGGATGGCCTCAGAGAGTGGGGCAGCCATCATCCAGCTGCCATGTAGCAGTATTTCCACTTTTCTATTTAATCCCTCCTACATGCATCGGCAGTGCTCCTGGTCTCCACTAGAGGCAGCACAAGCCTCAGCAGCCACTACCCACCCCAGGAGAGGAGAGCAGTTCTCACGGACACTCGATCATCCCCCACCCCTGCCAGCCCCAACATCCTGAATCATTTCCCGAACCCAGGTCGCCGGCATGGGCCAAGGTAAGGCGCCAGCGCCTTAACCCTCTGTGCCACTGGGCCGGCCTATCCCAACATATTTAATGGAAATAATATCTTTACAGAAACCTAGAACCCTCTTTGAGAAAATCAGGAGTTAAAGAAATGGATGTCCCTTTACTAAAAACCAGGCGCTCTCGATCCCTTCTTAGTTATTATGTACCACGTTGTTGGAATAGTTTGCCCTTAGAATTCTAAAACAGACAAGTAAGCCTCCTTCCATTTTTAAATTGAGAAAATATTTGTATTCTTCCCAAAAGACTTGTAACTGTTTTCTGTAACTGAGCAAATTGTGTATAATAATGCTGCATTTGTCACTATTGTGAATGAAGTTTATACTCAATGGTTTCAACCTTGAATAAACAAACAAACAAACAAGATTAATACAAACCTGTACGAGATATACTGTACAGTACAAATTTATGAAACATTATTGTTTCATGTTTTTCTTAAGGCATCTCTAGCTCTTTATGTTTGGCTATAGGATAATTAATGTAAATATATCTGGAAATCATTTTGTTTCCACTTGCTTAGATAAACTTGGTCTAGTATCCTAGAGAAACAAGACCTGGAAAGAAACTAATGCATTTGATATGTGCTGCCTCCCAGGCAAGGCTCCAATACACCAGATTTATATCTAGAATACTACAAGTACTAAACTGGAAGGGTCGTGTAACGGTGATGTGACTGAGTTCATATTGCTATTTGTAGGCACATTCTGCTAATTGACGAAGGAACATGGATCAGAGCATGGGCTTCAACGTGACTCCTGTAAACACAAAACAAATGCCTTCTGCAGCTGCCAACCCAATATTTTGCTTGTACTTCAAGGGCTGATATTTGCACTGGTACACTAGGCAGTGCTAAGTTTCCTGTGAAAAGCAGCTTTAACTACTGTGCTGTCTTCAGATGGGTGGTTATTCTCCAACTGAGACTGTCTGATTTTTGCCCTTGACACTTGTCTTATACCCATACCTTTTCACTTTTTCTTGAGGGGGTGGCACCTTAGGGAACCTTAAAGCATCATTCCACCAGATCTCAGAAGCTAAACAGCATTGAGTCTGTTCAGCAGTAGGAATGGAGACTTCCACTGAATACCAGATGCTGTACAAAGTGGATTTGGTAGCTCTGCAGGGGGCACGCTCCCCTTGGGTAATAGTGACCAAACTGATGCCCCAGCATGGTATTGGGGGGGGTGTTGTGCTGTTGGAAGTGCTGTCTTTTTGGATGAGGCTTTAAATGAGGGCTCATCTGTTTGTTGAGGTAGTTGTTCAGGTGGACGATGAAGATCCCATGGTACTTCTTTTTGTTCCATTCTGTCCCCCATGTTGTTTGCAGTGTATATGCTGCCATTGGGAGACATTATAAGGTGGTATGGGCTGAATTCTCACTGCTATGCAGATCATACTCAGCTCTACATATCCTTTCTACCCAAGCAGGGTGGGGTGGTCTCTGTTTTTAACAGCTGCCTGTCTGAGATCCAGGGTTGGATGTATGCCAATTGGCTGAAGTTGAACTCAGATAAGACTGAAGTGTTGGAGTTTGATCCAGGTTGTCCTGGCATGGGGCTGTTGGCTGGTCAACTGTCCAGGCTTTGGCTAGGGGCAGATCAGCTGCCTACCTCTGACCGAGCGTGAAATCTAGGCATTGTGATCGATAGTAGCCTGACATTAAAATCTCAGGTGTCTGGTGTCATTAAGACCTCTTTTTACCACCTGAGGAACATAGCCCAGATTAAGCGCTTGGTTCCACCTGGCGACCTCTCTACGTTGGTCCTCACCTTTGTAACCTCATGCCTTGATTACTGCAATGCCTATACCTAGGGCTACCAGGATTTGATATCCACCGATTGCAGCTAGTGCAGAATGCAGCAGCCAGGTTGTTGACTGGCTTATCAAGATCTTGCCATGTCACTCCTGTGCTCCGTGATCTGCCCTGGCTGCCTGTTTATTGGCTGATCACCTTCAAGGTTGGGCTACTGACCTATAAAGCCCTACATTGTCAGGGACCGCGCTACTTGCAAGATCTTCTGTGCCCCTACCATTCCCTCCACTCACTGCATTCCACTGACGAGGGATTGCTAGAGGTTCCCAGGTTTTGATTAAAGACCTCTGGGGCCCACTGTTTTGCATTTGTGGCCCCTACCCTGTGGAATTCTCTACCTCATCGGATTAGAGAGTGCCTGACTGTTGACAGCTTTAAAGCTGCTCTAAAAACCCACTTGTTTTGTTTGGCATTTCTCTACTTAAGTAATGCGTAGGTTCTATTATCAGTTATTTTATGATTATGTTTTAATGCCTGATTTTAACATTTTTGATGGTTTTATGGATTCTGTAAAGTGCTTTGATCACTGTGGAACAGCGCTTAAAAATAAAATTGACTTGGCTTAACTTCTTGAAAAGAAGTGGAGAATTTCCCTGCATCCTGGCCAAATTTCAATTAACTAAAACTGCCAGCACCTTAACCTGGTTCAGTATCAATCAATTTGGACCTGTATCCCCCTGCCCCTGGAACAAGGCTTAAAACAGGAATTATTTCCCTGGTGCAGAGTGCAACTGTCACTTCGTAGGAGTAGGTAGATGATCCCTTGTTGCAGGCAGGCAGGAAACTGTCTAAGTCAAAGATACCCCACATGGTGTCCTCCTGAGGCACCATAGCTTCTTCCCTGTTCAGCTCCTGCCTTGAAGCCTTTAGGTCAGGGACTGTTATCAGCCTTTTAGTTTAGATTTTTCATTCCTGCCTTCACTTTGCTCTGGCCTTTTTCTCCTCTGTTACCCCTCAGCCAGGTATTACCTCTAGACAGAGCTGCCCATGGACCTGCATTTTCAACATAGTTTGAAACTATCTGCGCCAAGCCAAAGGCACAAAAAACAGAGTGATCTGCCATCAAGGGAACAGTGGACATCAGGCTGCATTTGTGAGCTGCCACAACCTGGTATCTCCTCGTACGTTCTCCAGATAGCTATTTGGTAGTAAAGGATTGTTTTATCACAAGCTGTGGGTCCCTCCATTTTGCTGCAGTTTTACTTTTTTTCACTGAAGAGGCATGACACTGGGCCAAATTGCCATAAGCACCTTTCTGTGCAAGCCATGTAAAAGGCGGTCTATTTTTCAAGTAAGCTATGTGAAAACCAGCAGCCCTTTGCACAAGGCATTTTTGTCTGCAAACTGCATGATATTTGGACATTTCTGCAGCAAAGTGACAGTTTTCACACAAATTGTATGAAAAAGGCACATCCACCTCCAGCACCAGCCTTTTCAGCATGAGATGTTTCAGATAAATTGGATTTTTAATTTTTCCAAAAATGGCATTGGTGAACCTCAGTAAGGGGCATGGTCAGCCCTGTGCCCTGTATGCCAATAGCAGTTGGTCCCCTTATACAGGAGCTGTGCAAGAGAGACATCACATGACTGCACTTCAAGCATAGACAGCAGGAATTCAGGCGAGGCTGTAGATAACCACCCTTCAGAATTGCTCTCACTTCAGTGCCCCAAGGTCACAGTGAGTACTGTAGGCATTGCACCCACCATTTCTTTGGGGCAAAAGGATAGCCCCCCCCAAATCAAGGGCAGGAAGATGAATCCGAAGGGGGAGGTGGTGGGTCTGGCAAGGAGCCTGATCAGCTGGCTGCTGTAATCCTTGTGCTGGCCACCCTACTGAATGGAGTCTATGATGCCAGGAGGAACTGCATAGCTCCTTAGAGCCCAGAGACCCAAGACCTCTAATCCCAGGTCCTTATCAGCAGAACACCAGTGACCAGACCAAGGAACAGCAGCACAGGGGGCTGCCCAAAATTAGTTCTCACTCACAACATCCCAAACCACATAAGAAACCCAAGCATGGCAGACAAAGGGAAAGCAAGTCTTCTCCCTCTTTGGCCAGAACAGATCCATTGGGCAAATCTTGTCCTCCAATGATTCTGATGCCTCCGACACAGAATCCTGCTGTGGAATATTTTTTTCACAGTGAGGACATGTCATACTTGGCCGGGAAAATCAACTCCTGCCTCAAACTAGCTGACAAGGTGACACCTCCTGAACATAACCCCATGTTTGCCGCATCCACAGAAAAGTCTTTAATATATCCTCTACACCAGACCACAGAGGCTGCAATTGACAGGGAGTGGTCAACTCATGAGATGAAGAAAGTCTTAACTCCAGGCTTTTTTCAAAATTATAGACTGTCTTCATCAAGAGGGACAGGCAAACAAGTCGCCCCCAGTGGATACCCTATTCACCTCATTGTGTAAGGACACCATTCTTCCTTCTGGGGAGCAACAGTACTTAAGGTCTAAAACAGTAAGAACGTGGAATGAACTTTTTTGTTGAACTTCTTATTTATGGGGTTTCTGTAAAGACAGAAAAAGCACATAATAATATGTACTGCATGCTGACCATAGAGTACTACCGTTAAGGACTAAATTTAAGACAATTCTCAGAAATATTACATTACAGTAGAAACTCGGTATTCACCTAAAAGCCCCAGACCAATAGTTCAGGAGATATCCAGCGAGATGAAGTTATAGGATACATCACTGTCACCACAAAGTGTAAGGATAAACTCTGGTCAGAGCCAGTACAGCTGCAAAATGATGTTATCGATGATGGAAATTGTTATTATTATGGAAATATTTTCTTTTACAGTATCACTGCAGTCTTTGTAAGGTGATAACCAAACAAGGGCATTGTTTTATAGATACCGTACACCTCAAACTAAAGAAGTCTTGCATATGGGCTTCTAAACTAGAATGTGAGCTAATAGGCACAGCAGAAAGGGGTGAAGCACAATCGAAGCAACATCTCACAGAATGCCATACCGATGAGCACCGCAGAAATGTTGGATTTCCAGGAAGTAAATTTTCCTGTACAATACATCAGTCTCTGTAGATAGATCTGACAGCATGAGATGCCATTTCTCCCATGCTTATCAGTTTGGCATTCTGTGAGATGTTGCTTCAATCATGCTTCCCCCACTTTGTACAGTGTCTTTCAGCTTGGCATTCTGTGGGATTTTGGAAGTACACATGCAAGTCTTCTTTAGTCTGAGCTGTACAGTATCCAATGCCATTGTTCAGTTATTAGTTATCACCCAACAAAGATTGTAGTGATACTGTAAAAGTCAGTATTTCCATAATATTAATAATAACCATCATCAATAACCTCTCTTGACTTTAACCTCCACATTGCAGCTACATGTAAGACAGTTTACTCAGAACTTGGTCTTGCCTTTAAAATTAGGTCCTCCCTCAATGATGCTGCCCAGCTTGCTGTTGCACAAGGATTTTTCCTCCCTGCTCTGACATACTGCTCTCAGGTTTACCTTAAAGCTAGCAAAGGAGCGCTACAGAAATGGAGCACCTGCTATAACAGTATATGCAGATTTGCTCTCTCCACTCACAGACTTACCCATCATTGCCTGCTCTACTCGAAACTAAATTGGTTCTCCCCAGACTCGCTCAGGCACTATTATGCGGGCTGTACAGTTGGTAATATGATCAGAACAGGATCCCCTAAATACCTTGCCGAACTATTAACTCAGCCCTCCCAAGCATACCTCCTCAGGGCATCTGCTCAAACCCAACTTGAAATTCCCAGATATCTCACAAAAAAAGGAGAATGATCCTTCGCCGTATCTGCCCCCAGCTCCTGGAACTCCATTCCCTCCACATCAAACTCTCCAAATCCCACAAGGCTGTTAAACTGGGTCTTCGGGCACACCTATTAGAATCCGACTGCTGCTCTTGTGCTGTAACTTGAGCCTCTCTCCTAGCATTTTCTCCTCCCTATGGCACTTACTGATTTCCTGCTGGTCTCCAAAATCTGAAAGTTTCACACATCCAGCAGAAATCCTGTTGTTATAATGCTGCTTCATTTAAGTTTTGTTTGCTGTTTGTCATTTCAATTTAGTCATTGATGTATCAACAGATGAAAATAATTAATGTAATGTTATCTGTTTCTCTTTGTCATCACTGATAATGACTGTACCTGGCTGTATACTGTTCAAATGTTTGTTCTCACCTCATGCTGTGTCATGAAATACTCTTTAATGTTGACTCTGGTCTCCCCTGTCTGTACTGTCCCGGGTTGTGCCTGAATATAGGCAATATTGTTGTCTAGTGTACTTACCCGGTAAACAAAAACCAAATAAATAAATAACATCACTGTGCCGCTGTATTGGCTCTGACCAGAGTTTATTTCCATGTGACATGGCTTTGGCAAGTGCCAGGCAGTCATATCATAGGTATCATAGATAATTCAAGCTAATGTGGACAGATGTCCGAGATGCTTGCCAAGGAAAATTAATTTAGACAAAATTTGATTTTGTCCTCATTTGCTAGAAGCAAATTTAGCTTGAAAGAGTCCATATTTGGGCTATATATAAATTTACTTCGCACTCCCCGCCCAAAAACACAAAGAAAAAAAAGTTGCACAAACCAGCAAGAGGATTGAATGAATCAAACTTCCAGAGCCAAAAAAGATGTGAACAAATTAGTATCCCAGCTGATACCCTCAACCAGTACAAATATTAAATAGTTGAATATTCATCCTCAGAGATGGCAACCGTCAGAAAGACTAAGAGACAAAATATGAAACCAGTGCTGCACACTGTACATCAGTTTTGGTGGGCAGAGCAATGGTTTGGGTACAGTGAGACTGCTGAACTGTGACGCTCAATCCAGCATCCCCCCCCCATCCTATGGCTTACACAAGCTTCTGTGTATGGGGCAGCAAGGGGAGGGGGGGTGAATGAGCTTGTCTTGCTGCCATTGCTCATAGTGCCCCAAAAGCAGGCCAGAGCTCCATCAGCATCCTGCAATCAGTCCTGTCATCCAACATGTAGAAATTTAATCCAATAAACAACTTTTTTCATCATCTGTAGACTGTATAATCAAAAATGTGCATATTTTTAAAACATGAAAAATATGAACAAAATAATCACTCGTTTTTACATACTGTGGCCCGATATTCAGAAGGGTTGCACATGGTACAGCACTGTTTATCTACATCTGCCAACCACTGATGCTCTTTATGCCAATAGTCAAATGGGATTGAGCCTGGCACAGATCCTGATGCACCGGAGCACATCAGTAATGTATGCGGCGCAGGTGGGGGGGGCATGCCCATGCATACTGTGCACATCCCAATATTCAGCCTGGGATGTGCTGAGCCCATGCATGTGCAACCCCTACTTTCGCTGCACACAGGTGAGCCAAGAAAAAAAGGAACAACAGTTGGCCACCCACAGGTGAGCTTCCGTATTGCAAGGCGCAACACGGCAGCTACCTCCTGTGGGAGGCCACCCAAGCTCTGGCTGCACCTTCGTGGCAGCGCCCCCCCATGCCCAATCAAGGGCATATGTAGGAGAAATAAATGTCCAATATCCCTGGTGGTCCAGTGGACCACTTGCAGCCCAATCACGGACATATGTGTTAAAAATACCGTCCTACATCCCTGGTGGTCCAGTGGACCACGCATGTCAGCAGGCATATGTGTTAAATGACAAGTCCTATATCCTGGTGGTCCAGTGGACCGCTCGCACTTAATCATGGACATATGTAATAAAATGAGAGGTCCAATATCCTGGTGGTCCAGCAGTAACCCCTCCCCACCCGCCCACTGAGCCCCACCACCCGCTCCCCTGGTCACGGTGGGCGTCAGCACCCCACCCGCCTGCCGCTGCCCGCCAACTGACACCATTGATCCACAGCTTGAGCCAATGGGCATGCAGCTCATACAATACTACACACAGTCCAGATTTGTGAATGGATCCATTTACATATCTGGACTATGTAGTACAGTACAGGCTACACACTCATTGGCTCACGCTGTGGACCAATGGGAGTACAGCCCTACCGTACGGTGTCAGTCGGCGGGCGGCGGGGCTGCAGGCGGGTGGGGTGCTGCCATCCGCCGCTGACCGGGGGAGCGGGGTAGTGGGGCTCAGTGGGCCGGTCGGGAGGGGGGTACCGCTGGACCACCAGGGATATTGAACCACTCCATTTTATTACATATGCCCACGATCTGACTGCAAGCGGTCCACTGAACCACCAGGGATATAGCACTTGTCATTTAACACATATGCCCATGATCGGGCGGTGATCAGTCCACTGGGCCAATAGGGATATAGGACTTTTCATTTATCACATATGCCCGCGATCAGGCTGCAAGTGGTCCACTGGAACACCAGGGATAATGGACGGTATTTGTAATACTTAAGCCCGCGATCAGGCGTGAAGCAGTCCACTGGACCACCAGGGGATACTGGACGGTATTTGTAATACTTAAGCCCGCGATCAGGCGTGAAGCGGTCCACTGGACCACCAGGGATACTGGACGGTATTTGTAATACTAAAGCCCGCGATCAGGCGTGAAGCGGTCCACTGGACCACCAGGGATATTGGATGGTTAATAAATTCTATATATGTCCACGATCAGGCAGTGGGGCACTATTCTGCGATGTGCAGGGGGCGTCGGTCCCCGATGGCTGAAGCCTGGCAGGGCGCCAGGCGCAAGTCGCCGGGGATCAGCGCACCTGCATGCAAATGGGGCCATAATGACATGCAGATGTCCCCATTTGCACCTTGCATGCATTATGGCCCCATTTGCATGTGCACCTTTGAATATTGCGGTTGTTGCACCTAGCACAATGGAACTTGCGCTAGTGCACCCCCCCGCTCTACTCTGGCCACTTGCGCTGGCACAGTGCCACTGCGCCATGCACACTGCGGGTGGCCAGGGTGTGATATTCAGTGATGCTGTGCCATGGCGCAGCTTTGTTGAATATCACCCTGTCAACGCCCCTGCACAGCCAAGTTGCGCTGCGCCCAGGCTTGCACCACAGCCTGGCGCAGTCTGAATATCCGGGTTTGTGTGTTCCAATATTTACTGAATGATTGCGTCAAACAGTGGCAATGTATATATTATCTTGATTAAAGTATTTCACAGCAGCTTTCACACACCTTCAGCTCATTAATGTAACTATCAAGTCTGAGATACAGTGCACTTAAAAGGCAGTGCATTGTTTGAAAATATATATGATGTTAATCGTCTCTGACTGTACAACTGTTTTTTTTAAACTATGGGGAAGTCTTGCACAGTGGGTGTATCTGAAATAGGAAATGATCACAAATATACAAACACAATACTAATTTAATTTTACAAAAGAAAATAAGTAAGTTGTAATCAAAATAGTTAATATTTAACAATAAACCCAAAACTGACTCCACTGCCTTGTGTGTGCATATGTGGGCCACTGTACGGCAGTTTCATTTCAGGCTTTTTGGTGAAGAGGCAGCAGCAGCTGTGAGAGTGCATGCTGAGAAGACAGCAGGCAAGCAGGAGAGTGAATGACACAGCTGATGCTGCTGTTTCAAGGGGGGGACTGACAGCAGGGCTTAATGTTTCTGCCACTGTGCACTAAAAACACTTTGTGGCAGGAAGGAACCATCCCACAGACAGGTGCTTCATTCATTCATTCACTCACTCACTCACTCGTGTTTTGATTTTTATTAGCTTGGCAAGCAAGACACAGTTTGAGTGACAGCTTCAGCCAAAATAGTAATATTTCTTAGGCACGCAACTGTGTAAAGTTTTGGGCACTTGGGTATTGCTACATAGACATGATTTTAATTCCAATTTTCAGACACTGTTATGATAATACAATGAAGCACAGCAGGGGCTTAACAAAATTCTGATGCCTGCTGCAAGCAGATAGCAGCCTTGGATGGGACTTGTATTTTTTAATTACCCGCTTTTAGCAGATGTCTGCACCGAATTGGGGGGGCATGTGGGTGGGAATGCTAAATCAAGACAGGGGCAGGGAGGTCATTAGCAGCTGGGAGAGGGGATGTTACTGTAAATAAAGCAAGTAAAGAGATTTGGTTTCATGTAGCAATTTTCATATGCACTGTATCCCAGCTTGCATTATAACAAGCCAGGAACATATGTATCAGCCCTTAGGAGGACAGCACAGGTCAAAGCAGGTCCCCCTCCCAGAAGGGGCATTTGAAAATATTCTATGCCCCTTCCAAGCAGAGAGTAGCACAGGAGAGGCTTGTCTTTATTTTACATTACTTACTTGGAGTGGGTCTAATCACAGGAACTACATTAATTTGTAAGTCAGTTCTAAGTGGGTTCAAGCCCAGGATGGGCTTTACTAATTTTAAATTACCCACTCTGAGTGGGTCTTGGCATGGAGTGGAGGGATTTGTTAAGCCTTCTCAGAATAAGTCCCAGCCCAGTAGAGGCTTAAAAAAAAGTCCTATGCCAGTTCTGAGCAGGTAGCAGCCCTGAAGGGTTTTACAAAAAAACTATATGTTTGCTGTGAGCTGAAAGTATCCCTGGAGGAGCTTGCATTTCTTTTAAATTACCTGTTCAGAATGGGTGTGAGCACAGGGGGAGGGGGTTTAAGACCATCTTCATGTGGATCCAAGCCCAGGAAAGGCTTCACAGAAACCTTATACCAAGTCCATGATCCAGCAGGTAGCAGCCTTGAAGAAACTTGAACGTTTTTTAAATGCCCTGCTTGGTGCAGGTCTCAGCACCAGTGGTGGGATGCTAAATTAGGACAGGGAGGTCATTAGTAGCTGGGAGAGGGGAGGTTACTATAAAAAGAAAAAGGAAAGAGATTTGTTTTCATGTAGCACTTTTCATATGCATTGTATCCCAGATCGCATTACAGCAACAAGCCAGTAACACATGCGTCAGTCCTTAGGAGAACAGCACAGGCCAGAGCGGGTCTCAGCCCAGGAAGGGCATTTGAAAATATTCTGTGCCCACTCCAAGCAGAGAGTAGCCCAGGAGAGGCTTGTCTTTATTTTAAATTACCCACTTGGAGTTGGTCTAAGTGGGGAGGGGGGGTCTTAAGCATGCTGAGAACAGGTGCTAGCTCAGTAGAGACTTTAAAAACAAGCATTTGTCAATGCCGAACGTTCGCTTGCAGGTATTTGCAGTGGTATTTGGCACTTGGACATGGCTTAAAAAAATGAGTGACAAAGAAGTACAAGCATTTGTCAATGCCGAATGTTGCTTGCTTCTATGTGCTGTTTAGGTATTTGGAAGTCATTGGAGTGCAAATATTGAAAATTCGCAAACTTACGAGCGTGCGTAGGAACTGCGCATCGCATGCTAATAAAACAGTCATTTTAGGAATTTTTCACCAAATTTCAACATAGCCATTTTAAGACCTCTGCTCATGAACAGTGTCACTGTGATTTTCTTAAGGTGTCCCATACATTGAGTTTCTCACCGACTGTACATTGTGCGCTACATGGGCGGAAACACATTTTGGGCAGGATGTGAAAATGACAGCTGTACTGCTCATAAGGAGGTGTGGTAAAATGGCAGTGTTGAAAATCTGGAGGAAATATTGAAAAAGAAGTCCACGAAGGCAAGGAACCGCGCATAATCCACGCCGTAAAACTGTCATTTTTAGAATTTTCACCAAATTTTCAACATAGCCACTTTAGGACCTCTGCTAATGAACAGTGTCACTGTGATTTTCTTAATGTGTCCCATACATTGAGTTCGCACACCGACTGTGCCATTGTGCGCTACATGGGCGGAAACTCGTTTTAGGCAGGATGTGAAAAATGACAGCTGTACTGCTCATGAGGAGGTGTGGTAAAATGGCAATGTTGAAAATCTGGAGTGAAAATATTGAAAATTCGCAAACTTATGAGCGTCCGTAGGAACTGCGCAATGCACGTCAGTAAAACAGTCATTTTTAGGAATGTTTTCACCAATTTTTCAACACAGCCATTTTAAGACCTCTGCTCATGAACAGTGTCACTGTGATTTTCTTAATGTGTCCCATACATTGATTTCGAACACCGACTGTGCCATTTGTGCTACATGGGCGGAAACACGCTTTGGGTGAGATGTGAAAAATGACAGCTGTACTGCTCATAAGAAGGTGTGGTAAAATGGCAATGTTGAAAATCTGGAGTGAAAATATTGAAAATTCGTGAACTTACGAGCCTGCATAGGAACTGTGCAACACACGCTCGTAAAATGGCATTTTTAGGAATTTTTCCACCAAATTTTCAAAATAGGCTTTTTGAGAGCCCACCTTATGAACGCTGGCAGTGTCATTTCGTTAATCGGGCCTGAAAGATGATTTCACGCAGTGACTGCGAAATCACCCTTCGGGCCCGAATAACGCCATAACAGTGACATCATTCATGAGAAGGGGTCCCAAAAACCCATGTTGAAAATTTGGTGCAAAAATTCCAAAAAATGCCTGAGATATGCAATAAGTTGAAAACCCTATCTAGCCCATTATACAGCTTACTGGCATTTCCTCAGTATGGCGTCGCTTTGAAGAGTGCAGACGACCCGGTCCACCAAGATCGTCGCGCCGAGGTCGGAGGTAAGTATGGGGTGAGGGGTGGGAGGCTGGTGCGCAGTGGGTGGGTGCGGGTTGTGGGAGGGGCCAGGGAGAAGTGCCGTGGGACCGTTTTTAATTACAGGTTGTAAAAAAAAAGCGACATGGGACATTTGCACGCTGGGGTGGGCTCCAGCGTGGCAGAAGGCGGCTGGGGGCGTGGAGCTGACGAGTTGGGCACCCCGTCGGCTGGATAGGGTTGCCACGCTGGAGTGGGCTCAGCGTGGCACCAAAGCTTTGGGGCGTGAGGCAGTGCGGCGCGGTATGTTTGCCACGCTGGGGTGAGCTCCCAGCGTGGCAGCAGGGAAAGCAGTTTGGGGGGACGTGGAACTGACATGGGATTGGGCACCCCCATCGGCCAAAACAAGATTTGCCACGCTGAGGTGCTGCAAGCAGACAGCGGTGGTTTTCTTTGAAGTGAAGACCACCGCTGTCATACACAGCACCTGCATTCATTGGTGCAGGACCGCCACGCCTGCTCAATGGAGCAGTGCATTGCACAGGAGAGTCACACCTCCAAATTGTGCTACTCTCTCAAGACGTTCCTTGCGCATGCGAGCAAGCGAACGTAAAAATGATATGCCAGATCCAAGAAGGTAGCAGCCCTGAAGGGATTTACAAAAATTATATGCTTGCTTCAAGTAGGTAATAGCCTTGGAGGAGCTTGTATTTCTTTTAAATTAATCACTTGGAGTGGGTGCTGGTGCAGGAGGGGGTTTAAGACCACTTTGATGTGTGTCCCAGCCCAGGACAGGCTTTGCATAAAATGTTTTGTCAAGTTCACAGTCCAGCAGGTGGCAGTCCTGAAAGGTCTAGAATTTCTTTAACATTAACTGATTGGTGTGGGTCTCAGTGCCAAAGAATGGGGAGGGGGGGGGGAATGTGATTTTCAAGCGCACTCTACCAGGTTCTCAACATTGAAGGGGTGGGCTGAATTTGGTAAGCCCACTTTGAGCGGATCACAGCCCAGGAGGGGCTTTAAGAAACTTTGATTTCTGCTGTGAGCAGATAGTAGCCCTGGATAGAACCTGTATTTCATTTTTATTACCTGCTTGGAGCAGGTCTTGGAGGAGGAGTGCCGGGTTGTTAAATTGAGGCGAGACAAGGAGGTCATTAGCAGTTGGGAGAGGGGAAGTTACCATAAATAAGACAAGGAAAGGGAGTATTTGCAGAGTCAGTGTGGAAGAAACTGTGGCACATTCAGCTCTGCTCCAGCATATTCAGTATACTTTTACTTTCACCAACGCTTTTAAGCTCACAGACCTTCAAGCTATAAGCGCTAAAGTTGTTTAAAACAGTGGGAACTACATACAGGGTTCTTTCATAACTATGTAACCCCTAGGCAGCACTATTCTAAGAGCTACTACCCCTGCCTGTATGACTATACACAGGTTGAGGGGCCTGAGTTCTCTAATAAGGTGCCTCCACCCTGAGAAGTGGTATTGTGGTTGCTTATCTGCTCTGGTATAGCCCTCTGGGAAGCTATAACCATCCACCAACCCTCCTAGTGGCCTAAGATATAACACAGTGGTAAATTCACAATCAATAGGCAGCAGTAACAATATGCTCACAACCGTCAAACTTACCACCAGGGTTGGACTTGTGGCAACTGCCCTGGAGACCCCCTGAAAAATAAGGTTAGCAATGCTGCAGTACAACCTTAATACTGTAACCCAACTAATAATATGCACACTAGCCAGGTTAAATGTGAAAAAGACAGTCAGATTTATTAAGGGGGCGTGAACAAGGAAGGGGCATGAATCTGGTCAAATGATTTGTATTTTGACTTAAATCAGTTTTTTCTGGCATGCACTTTAAGTCCCAATTATACAGTTCAACAACGCTGGGTACCCAGAATATTATGCAGGTTAGCGTGAAGCATTGCCCGTGGGTGGACGGCATTGCAGCTGATGTTGGGTCCCTTGATGGAAGAAAAGGCAGTTAAACATGCAAACAACCCAACTATTTATAATCCAAGCCGGTTGGCTCAGTCCTTCGTAAACCCCAAGAGCAAGCGAAACAATTAGATGGCACCACAGATGATTTAAGCCCTGGTTGCAGGGTGCTACCCTGATTGTACTCATGCTACCAGACGTTCGCTGCAAGGCTGGTGATATATAGACCTCGTGGTGATAATCAATGGGCAGAGGGGAAGCTGGGCCGACACAACACACCTCCAGATGCTTGCAACTTGCATGATGGTGTTGTGCAGGGGGGCCGAATCCCCGAGGCGGTCTCTCGCTGAAACAGTCTCTGGTGCAGGAGTAGTGGCCTAGGCCAAAATGGTAGGACCCAGGCAGGGTGAACAGTTCTGGCAAAGTTTGTGATCTTCTGCTGGTGAAGCCTCCGGCTGGCGTAACAGATTTGATCATGGACAACCAAATCATGCCCTGCGAAATGCATTCAGCACATTTAACTCAATCACTATTTCTGTAAACAATTTGGATTCGGTCAGATTGCAAATTAACAGCTTTACTGTGCAAACCTTTCGATCCGAGTATGAGAAACACACAATCTGGGACGATCACTTCAGGAGCAAGTCTTCGGGTCCAAATTGCAAGTGGCACTGGCAAACTTCTTCTCTTCTGCTGCAGTTCCAGGCTGGAATCGGACAGATCCAACTTCTGCAATTAGGTAGTTCAATGTAGGAGAAGGTGGCAGGAGGCAAGTCTAGCCTCTTCCTGATGATTCCCCTATGCTCCTTCTGGGAGTTGCTGCATGAAAGCTTGAGCTGTTCACACTTCAACCGCCAACTCTAACTGATCCATTGTCTCTTGGCACACAGGGCATTTCCCTTGTAAGTCCAAAGGTTCGGTTGGCTAAAGGAGCTGTCAATCACAATAAGGGCTCCCCCTCCAGGTCCATTTGGGTGGCAACTTGATAAAACCGCAAGACTACAGAATTTCCATCCCACAAGACCCCTGTGGACAGGATCCATTTAAGTTCCCCAGTGGTTCAATTTGTCCAATTACTGGAAGTCCAGGACCTAACATGATGGCTTCCATCCAAATGTTTGAGTTGCAATCAAAGCAAGTTAGACAAACTTCTCTATCTTTACTATAATGGCAGATAAACAGTAAATAATCACAGTGGTGCCTGCCTGCCTCATGGATACCATTCCATGTAATAAAGTAAGTGACTCTGTGCATTGAATTACCTGGCCACAAAAGACTGATGTTTAGATTTCAATTTATACCATTTTCTTGAACACTGGATACCAATTTCTTCCAGAATTGGTGTAATTCTATACCATGATAAACCAAGTGCCTATAATATTTTGCAATGTAACATACTGTCTGCAACTTGGTGGACCCCATACCGTATGTGATTCCTCATCCAGCATTATAAAGCCAAGTGATGGTGGGCACGATTCTGAGTCACAAAGAGTGACAGTGCAAAGTGGGGACATTCTGATGCCCCATTGCACTGCTAGCCTTTTGTACTAAACATGAAGCTCATCTCAGTTTGTATGGGGGGGTGAAGGTGTGCCCCTCATCACTCTGTCACAATACAAGTCAGTGTTCTCAATTTTACCTGACATAAACTGGGTTTATACCTGCTGACATATACAGTAGGTTAACGGCACCTCCTACTTGACTCACGGTGTAGTGCCCATCTATGACCTTGTGCTGTGCTACTGATCTGTAGAAAATGGGTATGTTACCAGGGTGTAACCCCTCAAACCCCCATCCCATCCTTGTTAGCCCTAATGTGCCTGTGGTTCTACAGTTCTGTGGCCCGAGGGGCAGACTGTCCTGATGGTCCAGCGGCCCCCTCCTTTTCATCCAAGTAAAATACTCCATTCAGATCCCACCATAACCACTTACACACTGTGTGACCTTGAGCAAGTTGCTTAAAGTGTTTTTCCAGGTTTAAATTTTTCCAGGCTAAACTTAGAGTCTGGAAGAGTGTATTTGCAAAAGTCTGTCCACCGATTACAAATTGTTTTATAAAACCTGCATGGAATGGGAAGGGATCATAGTTGGGCCCTGATGAGGTGGCCAGCCAATCCCTTCCACTTCCCTATTGCTCTGCTTTGCCCCATGTTTAGGGCAGGCACGTAATGACATGTGCCCAGGAAGAATGCAGGGGCATGCCTTATTAAAGTCAATGGGGTAATATTCCAGTGCTTTTCTATGCATGTTAATGGCTACAGTGATATTAATCAAGGCCACTACTTGCCTAAGAAGGGCCATCTTAGTCAAGAGGTGGCCTTGATTAATCTCACTGTAGCCATTAATATGCATACAAAAACACTGAAATACTGTCCCCCCTTAGGGTTGTCAGAACCCTCTGAAGTTCTGGGTTCTAGTTCTAGTCTAGAACTTTTGAAAAGGTTCTAGGGTTCTAATCTTTTTTAGAACTTTTTAGAACTCGAACCCTATTTTTTTATTGTGCTGCCAGTAATGAAGATAGTAATAAAATATATGTAAAGGAAAAACTGTTCAATATAAGGGGGGGAGAAATTATCATGTGTGACATTGATAGGACTACAACTAGGTTTATCTATAGTTTCTTCTGTTTGCTAAAGCCAGCATCTTAATATGCACAGGCCCACCCCCACCCATATGTCAAAAGTTTTCCTGCTGCTCCTTAGTGAAAGAAAGAGGCACATTAGCCATTTATGTACTCAGTTATATATACTCATTGTCATGAATTATGAGAAAAAATAACTGATATTACCTAATCTCAGCTATTTGCTGCTTTCTGTTTTAAATGAGTAAATCAAAAGTTGCTATGTTTAAAAGAAAGCTTTTATAACAAAGTCAAGCCAAGGTACTGCAGCATACCTCTCAAGTGTCCCTGATTTTCAGGGATGTCCCTGATTTTGCCTCTGAAATTTCTTCTGTCCCTCCTAAATTTGGCATTTCTGTCACTGAAGAATGTGGATCTGAATCACAGAATAATGCTAGCCATTGGTGTTACAATCTAGTTCTCATTAAGAAAATGCTAGTCATACTAAGAAGCATGTTGTACACAGCTTCTGGAACTAATATTACTATTTTTTCAGATGTGTCCCTGATTTTGGTCATTTGTCCCTGATCATTTTAAGCTTTGTCCCTGATTTGTGATGAGGGAGGTTGAGAGGTATGTACTGCAGCAGCAGCAGCATGTGGAACTGTTGCCAAACATATGTCATAACGTAGTCAGTCAAGACATTTGAATAAAAAAAATATGCCAGTCATTGTTGCTGGCAAGAAATGCATGCAAATTTCTAAGATAATGCATACATATACCAACATTCTTGTTGGCAAATTGAAGTAATACATACAACTTTCTAAGATGATGCATTTTTGCAGCTGATACTTCAATAAAATCTGTATTTCAGTCACATAAATAAAAAAAAATTGGTTTCCTCACCACATACTAACTTAAGGAACATTTAATGTAGCTGCAGCAGTTGGCATGTGATGTTTAAGGGACAGTGTCTGTCAACCCCATTATGTATCAAATTATCACTACTTGTAAAGCAAAAACACTTTATGATAGGTCACATTCTGTGAAAACTGCTGATGCAGATTTTCTTTTATTTCTGATTCCTTTATTCTTTTTTAAAGGGGCAGGACAATTGTTAGGTGGCAGCAGTTTGCAATGTATTTAATAATAATAAAAAAAAATATATATATATATATATATATATATATATATATATATATATATATATATATATATATATATATATATAGGAGTTTCGGTCTGTCATCATCTTTTCCTCACCATCCCAAGATCACGAATCTGTAAATGAAAGGACTAAAACAACACCCACCTTTCACCCCATCACCCATTCCACTTTTCTTCCACCACCTCATCTGTGCAGTAGCACCCATACCACCCTTACACCCATGTTAAAACCAACCCACAACCCTCGCCTCCCCCTCAAGCATGTATTCCACCCTCACCCAAATGTTTAAACTACCCCCACACTTAGTCATGAACTACCATTCATGTCACCCTTCTCCGTCCCTCACCCATGTTAAAACTCAGTCCCCCAACCATCACCCATGTACTAGCATCCATTTTAGTTTATGGCTAACATTTCTGTAATTGAAAAAATAATAAACAGCTACCAATTAGAACTCATTGTTTTGTCCTCTTTAAAATTGAAAAATAGACCGCCCCCGGTCCCAGCCCATACTGATGCACCACAAAGTCACAGAAGGTAAATCCAAAAATATATGTTTGCACTTTAACTATAAATAATATGATATAGAAAGGATTGACATGACAGTGTCCTTTTATGCCAAATTTGGGCCCTGTTCCCACTGATGTTAAAATTGCCCTGTATATAAAACGTGTTGACTTTAGTTTAGACCCTAGCTACAAAGCAGTTTGCCATGAAATGGTGAAAGTTTTTTTGGGGGTATATAGTCCAAGGTAGTAGATCAAGAAAGGAGAGAGACAACCAAAGTCATCATAGTCTGTAAAAGTTTCCTTTTTGGTGCAGAGAGGCTCTGTCCCACACAGTATTTACCAGCCACCACCATCTGAGTTGTCATCACCATCAACATCCACAACATCAATCACTTCAGGATTAGTTTGTATACTCTTGTAGGGATATGAAAATCTTGACTTATTAACTTTAATAAAAGTTAACGTGTGTACATTTTCTGGCAGCAACCTATTTCTGGTATCTGTCACAATAGTGCCAGCTGTACTAAAAATGCGTTCTGAAGAGACACTTGTTGCAGGACAACCAAGATATTTACAGGCTTCATCATACAGCTCTGTCCAAATCGACTTTTTTGATCTCCAGTATTCAAAAGGGCATGCATCAATAGGAATAGGCAGTTCTTGCAGGTAACTGTCTACCATGATGGACAGAGACTGCTCAGAAGAGGAATCAGCAGAAGCTGGTATGGCAGCAATTTGGGAAAGGTTTGCCACAGATTTAGCTTGCTACTAAGGGTTGAAGAAGTGGCAGTTGTGAACAACTACTGTTAATGTTTGGTGACTTTTCCAGTTCTGTATCCCTTTGTGAAGATGAACCTGCATGTTGTGGTGATGATAACCTGAGGGTACTGTGCGTGTCTGTGTTTGACTCCTGTGAGTGCTGCAGCTCATCTAGCAATAGACATTTGTACTGCTTTATATCATCTGTTTTTGGAAGATGTATAGCCTTGAACCTGGGATCTAAGAGAGTTGCAAGGATGTAGTGTTTTGATTTCATCATTGCAACTAATTTGTCATTGGTTTTGAAGCGCTCGCTCATTCTGTTTATGAGATTCCCACGATACAGGCAACATGTTGTCTGCGCTTCAGATCTGTCTTTTTCTATTTGTAGATTTAGAACACTAAGATGATGTGAAATTAGCATTATGAGTGTGATAACCTGACTCACAGATGGGCCTTCAGAAGACGTCCCTTGTAGCTGTCTCAAAAGGAGCTAGGATGCAGCACACTGTCTCCATTAATTTCCACTGCAGCACAGACAGCATAATGCCATCTCCAATAATGTAACTGGAGCAACACTCATGTACAGCTTGCTTTTGCTCCAAGAGGTGCTGCAGCATATAAAGTGTTGAGTTCCAACGAGTGGAAACATTTTGAATCAGCTTTTACTGGGGCAGCTTGTGTTTTTTTTGCAGTTTGGACAATGTCCGTATAGCCTTGGTTGAATGTGAAAAGTGAGTCACAATTTTTTTGCAAACAGCAATCATACCATCCACTTGTGTTTCATAGCTGAGAAATCCCGTGACAATTAAATGTAAGCAATGTGCAAAGCAAGAAGCATGCAGAAATCCTCCATCCTGTACTGCTTTCAAGATGTTGGCTCTATTGTCACTTACTATGAAGCCACATTTAGACCTTGAGAATAAACCCATTCGTCAAGGAGGTCATTTAGTTCCTGCAAGATGTTTGCAGCAGTATGACTTGCCCAAACTTCTTTATATGCAGCAGTGCCATCTTTTGGGGTGTCTTTGTTTTGAAGAAGCACAAGAAAACATGACCCAATGAGTGTAAGGACATGTAATCTATGTTTTGAGTGCTGGTCCACATATCTGTTGTGACATGAATAACCCCACCCTCTGCAGTTTTAAGTGCAAGCATCACTGTAAGCTTTTAAAGCCTGATAAATGTTTGGTATTTCAACACAGGAAAAGTACCTTCGATGAGGAACATTGTAACGAGGCTCTGCTAATGTCATGAGCTCCCTAAAATCCTCATGATCTACCAAAGAGTATGGGAGAACAGCTCCGGCTAACAGTTCACCAATTCTGTGATTAAGATGAAGGGTCTTTGGATGATTTCTAGTAAAGGTATTCTTCCTTTCAAATGCCTGAGACAGTGTTAGCTGTTTACAACATGTCCCTGCTGCTTTATTATACACCATGCTTCAATGGGCAGATGGACGAGGAGATGGTGGACTAGGACTTATACATTCAGTGCCATCACTGGATGTGCAACTGGTACTAATGGTGCTGGCATTGGTGGTAACAGTGATCCTAGGGCTGGCAGTGGTTTTGTCTGCATCAAGTTCAGACAATTCAGTATCCATTTCAGATTCCTGACCCTTCTCACACGTGGTCTGGAAGATGGAGGACTTGAGTTTTGGATGATCAAGCAAAATTGAATGCTTTTTCAGATGGAGTTTAAGAGCTGTAGTGCCAAGGCATGACACAACTTTACCAGAGCTTACACTCTGTTTACATAGGGAACAAATTGCTCTGCTTGGATCAGTTTTACTGACAGAGAAATAATTCCACACCTCAGATGTGACAGATTTTGTTTGAGTGCTAGGAAGATAGCTAAAGACTGTTTGTGTCTTTTCACCTGTCCTAACAGAACCCAGGACATGCTCCTTGGTGCTAGAAGAGTGGGCAGAAGACTCTGATGGATTTTCATTGCTGGCTGACACAGAAGTGATGGATTCAATGTATATGTCCTTTTCATTGCCAACAGTGCTGGATGTATTTTCAAGTGCACTACCTGATTCATTGGCAGCAGACTTGCTCATTTCACTTTGTTGAGGAAGTAATGCTACGTCACAAGACACAACAGTGTCAGACTGAGACAAAGAGCTACTGTCTGAGTCAGAGAGGGACTCACTGTCATTTGCATTATTACTGCTAGTCACAGGGATTTTAACAGCATGAATGGCATACCTTATGGTGTCTCTCCGTGTGACCCCAGCAGCTGCACAAGTTTCTAAAAGGTCCCTTTACCACACTCTTGCTGTTGCTCTTTTGCTGTTTGTTGAATTATTATCACGTGAAACATTTTGGTTATTTCTGCTAGCACCAGGATTACACTACTACCACCACCTGCTCCAACACCAGCACTAGATGCTTCATCTATGTTGGTGTCAGCCATAACAGAACCAGTATACTGCAGTGAATACACCCACACAATTCCTGTGTAAAAAAAGAATTTGATCTATGATCACTGGCTACAACTCTAAAATTTTATTTTGGCTGGCTATGTGACACTGTGATGCAGTGGACTGAAAAGTAATTGAAGAATATGACGGTTTGCAACTAAAGGATCCCAGGTTCAAGGCTTACAGAATGATTGGGCTGCTGGGCATAGGCATACACATAGCAGTGAAGGGGCGCACAGCAGCAGGGTGATGGGCTGACCACAACAGACAGAGTAAACCGAGGAAAGAGATTTTTCTGTCTCTCCTCCCAACAGGGAAGTATATTTCTGAGCTTCTGTCATGTATTTAAGGATAATGCCACCACACGACAACTGGCCACTGGGCCTCTCTTGGTAACACACACTGGGTAGGGTACAGTGCAGTCAAAAGGCACACAGCAGATGGGCTGACCACAGGAGATGGAGTCACACACACATATACAAGCCAAGGAAAGAGATTTTTCTCTCTCTCCTCCCAACAGGGAAATATATTTCTGGGCTTCTGTCATGTATTTAAGGATAATGCCACCACACGACAAGTGGCCACTGGGCCTCTCTCAGTAACACACACTGGGTAGGGTGGGTACAGTGCAGTCAAAAGCACACAGCAGGTGGGCTGACCACAGGAGATGGAGTCACACACACACATATACAACCCAAGGAAAGAGATTTTTCTGTCTCTTCTCCCAACAGGGAAATATATTTCTAGGCTTCTGTCATGTATTTAAGGATAATGCCACCACACGACTGCCCAACAATGGGCTTCTCGCAGTAACACACAATGGGTAGGGTACACAGTCAACAGCCGCAGCAGGGTGATGGGAACAGGAACACCACAGGAGAATAGAGAGATACAGTGCAGTGGTCAGTGGAGTCACACACACAACACACAAGTAGGGAGTACTTTGTAAAAAAAAAAAGCCTGGTGTTGTTCTATCAGGAATTTTATAGGGTGGAATAGAAGAACACTCAGCAGCACAGTACCATGACAGAATCCCCTCCCCTTCCTGTCCTCCTGATTATTTTACTTTGTTTTGTGGAGTAGGGTATAAAGTAGTAAGTAAAAATGCCATCAAATTCAAATGTTTCAACTTCTCAAAGATTCATACATTAAAGTTAAACTTAATTTTCCTCGAGTCACAATCTGTTTGTTTTAATATCTTCACCCCTCCCCCAGCCATCTGATGATCGCTCCTTCTTCCCAGTGTGAAACAACAATTAAGTTTTTGAACTGTTGCTTGAGACTACGATAAAATTCTCTCAGTTTCACTCAAATACTCAGCAACTTTAACTTCCCTCGCTCTGTCCGTCTCATCCTGAGGCTGAGCCTCTCACCAACTGTTCCCCTCCCAAGTTCGGGCCCCTTCCTTTCCTCAGTTCCCAGTGCCACTCCCAACCCCGAGTCCCCCCCCCCCGGCCCCTACCTTTAGTTTTCACCCCCACCCACCCCTTAGCTTTTGTATTTATTTTTTTAGTTTGTGCAATACACACACGCAGTTTAATTAGCAAGCAATTGCCAGAGAGCAGAGCTAGCCCAGACAGAGGGCGGCGGTAGCACCATGCTGCAGCCTGCAACTCGCATGTAGCACTGGGCTGGCTGGGAAATGAACAGAAGCTGCAACCGAGCACCGGTTTATGTCTACCATCCACCACCTGACCGCAGAGCAGATGGTCAGGTGGTAACAGGACTGTGGGGATGAAGTATGCAGGCATGCAGTCCGATTCCAGTGCAGTACTCACCATTCAGCCCCCACAAGTTTGTGTATGCCAGCCATCATGCACCCTTGACCCGTCCCTTCATTCCACCTCCTTTCTGCCTCCTGTGGCACTGTGCTGCCTCCCAATCCCATCCTGCTCCTTCAACCTCTCTCCCGAGTCCCGTCCCTTCGGAGCCGACACTATAGGAGCTAGGCAAGCTTAAATTATGAGGTTCTAGAAGCTTCTTAAGGCAAAAAAAAACGGATTGATTCGAACCCGTTTGCGAACCCACTAGTGTTCGAGTTCTGAATTAGAACTCGAACACCAGGGTTCGTGATGGGTTCGAATCTTTCCCGAACTAGTTCTGACAACCCTAGTCCCCCTTGACTTTAATGGGTCATGCCTCTGCGCTCTTTCTCGGCATGTGCCATTACATGCCTGAGTGCGGAGCGGAGCAATAGTGAAGTTGGAAGGAATCAACTGGCCACCTTGTTGGGACCAAATACAATCCCTCCCCACCCCATGCAGGCTTCAAAAAAATGTTTGAAATTGGTGGATGGAGACTTTCACTGACCACTCTTTCCCAGCTGTGTAGGGGTTGAAGCTGGGGGGGGGGGATGGGAGGTATGCTCCAATCAGACTTGATAAGGCTGATGTGGGCATATGGGGGCTAAATTACTTTTTTTTTTTAAGATGTGCCTATATGCCATCCCCCCCAGTTCAAGCCCTGTGATTATGTAAGTAATGCAGATCTTGTAAAGTTCCTTTAACCTTTCAGTGCTTCAATCCACCTAGCTATAAAAATGGGTGAAAAGAGAAAAGGAGATATTTCATCCCAGTCATTCTGTCCTGAGTGACTAATTTAAAACAAAATAAAGATTACATGAGCCTCAGACAAGGGCTGTACGTATACTGTATGCACTGTTTCTCAATATGAAGACATCATAAAAGAACCTGTAGAGCTTTTACAGGGTGTTGGACATGTGTCAACATTTTGTGATAGTGTCTGCAAAATAAGATCTACAGTACAATTAAACTTCCACTTACCTTTCCGTGTATGCACTGTAGTAAGAAAGACAATGGTGTCTTAAAAAAGGCTTGTACAACATCCAGAAATCCTTTTGATGATAGATTCTATTTCAACAGATGCTGGCATTAGAACTTGTAAGGTAACCTTGTAACTGGTTTGGGTCATTTTGTTATTCTAGCAGGAACAGAATCAAATTAGACAGAATCAGATTTCTTGGTGTCTCTTACACTTGGGATAGGAACACCATTTTCCCCATTACACAGGCATATTGAAAGTTTTGCTCAAAATGATAGCATCCTGAAATGCAGCATCTTGTTTTCATGATGGTCCTCTAGGGACAGCAGTTGTAGAAATGTATTTATTTGGTAACCGAGTACTCTCACTGGAAATTGACTATCTTCATACAGACGCCAAGCTGTGAGATGCAGGTAAAATGTGCAAGGTATTTTGCTAAGAAAACATACAGCACACAGTATAGCATACTTTGAGATAAGCAACAAATAAAATTTACTAGAGTATTAAGTGTTAAAACATTTGCAGACAGAGACACTAAGTAGGTTGTCTTTTAGTTTGTGTTTAAAGGCTGTAGCTGAATCAGTGGATTTAAAGGTAGCAGGAGGGGAATTGCAGCGTTCTGCAGCACGGTATGCAAAAGTGTGGTAAGCTGGGGTTTGGGATATGCAGTATGTTTTTATTTACTGATTTAAAGTTAACACTGGGTTCATAGAAATTCTGGTCATGAGCAAGGCAGTCCTGAATCCTGTGTAACAGTATCCTATGTGAAAAAGATCCTAAGAAGTAAGACACCTTTTTGGTGGCAGGTAGCTATAAATACATTTTGAAAAAAGTTATACATTCATACAGAGCATACAGTATATAAACAACAGCAGAGGAGGTAAAATGAAAAATAGCACCAACCCAGGTCTACTAACACTGATAAGGATGGAAGTTGCTTTTTGTTTTTGTTTTCATAACAACTGTTCATCTGGTAGATGTCATAACAACTGTTCCTCTAATTAAGGCCCTGTCCACACTACGCCTCTGTAACATTACAGAGTGCCCAAACCGTTACCGCAATGGTTTGCGTTTATACCTGTAACGTTACAGGAGGCATTTTCGTAACCGTTGTTGAAACCACATATAAGGTGGTTTCAACATGATAACAGTCCTGCCCTGGAACTCTACCGGCGTAGTGGATGGCGGTGAATGGTTCCCTGCAGGGCGGTGAAGCGCCCAGCTGCATTGTGGGATCGGGCGCTGCCGCCCGGCTCCTGATGTGTGGACCGGCAGTGCCAGTCCCATAATGGACACCGCCATGGTGTGGACGCACTGCACTGCTTCCCGGTAGTAATAGTCTATATCCGTTACCGGGCCCGCGCGGTGTAGTGTGGACAGGGCCAGAGACACTATGTACATTGATCAGTCTCTGCACCCAGGAGAATTCCGAACCAGCAGCACTGATGTTAAGTTTTTGGATATGCCTCCTGGCATCCAGGAAAAATACGAAACTTCTAGTATTCTCAGTTGTTTGAGACAGCATTAATTGGCTGGAATAGATTGCCTGTCACTTAAGTTCCCTGTGAGGTTTTGTGTTACCTTTGTCAGGGAATCCCAAAGGTGATTCAGAAAATTAGAGAAGAGGTCAGGGTGATTTAGAGCATACCAGATTGTTTAAGGGGAGAGTGCTGCTTGGATTTTGTAAATTTAGCATGGCACGGTTCAATTCCCCCTTCCTCCTAGACCACACTCTACTAGTAGCTTGGCTCCTGAACACATGAGATTCCAAAAACGAAGATACTAGGAAATAAAGTGTAGTCTTATAGGTTCCCAACCTCCATTTCAACCCATTTGAGAGGCTTCCAAGTTTCTTTACAAGCAAGACAATGTTACTAATTACCATGTGCAACAAGGAGAGTTGGAGAGATTCAAGCCTTATCACACAAGGAGCCTTTTTGTGTTTTGTTTTGTTTTTTTTTGCAAAAAGACACAAGGTAATGTAGCACTCCGACCAATTTCCTCCTTTCTTCCAAGCCTAGCCTCTGATTTTCACAGTGATCAAATGTTTTTCTCCTATTCCTTTGTTTTACCCTCTTAAATTAATAAAGAAAAGAAATTCAGGTTTTTACATGTTAGGTACTAAAGGCCTATTTAAATTGAACTAAAATTTACAGGCAATCAGAAGAACTTTTTTATTTTATTTGTACTAAGTCATCCATAGCCAGTTAGGATAAGGCATATATTTAAAAGGCTTATGTTGCAAAGAATCTTGGTTTCCTTCTTTTTAGAAGCTCAGTCTACATGAGCAGTGGTTGTCTCCTGGGCTTGAAAGTGCTAAAGCCTCCATTATGGAACCGTGCAAAGCAACCACTTGCGCTTTAGTACATACTTATACAAAATATAATTGGATGGATGTGTACTCACTTTGGCTAATTAAACTTTTTAGTAAAGTCCTAATGGCTAGTGTTCAACATTGAGTCTTGCACCTTTGTATCCTGCTTTACTTAATCTGAATATCTACTTTTAAAGCATTTAACTGACTATACCCCAGCTATAGTAACTCTGGGATCTTCTGATGCCCATCTTGTTACACTGGGAGTGTGTTCTCTGTTTTCCTCCATCCTGGCTTAAACCCACTGCATACCACACATTTGTGTTGGTTGCCCAGTTCTTTGGAATTCTTCACCGGCTTTGACCTGCCTTATCTCATCTTTAGCAGTTTTTCAAATAAAATAAAAGTGCTACTGTTTTGTCTAAGCCACCCCCTAGTTGGGAACTTGATTGAATTTTGTCCGATTTCATAGTAAGGAATTTTGGCATAGTTTGTACTGCTATGGTTGTTTGAGTTTTTTTATGTATTTCTTATGGATGTATGAATCCTACAGCATTCTGAGCCTTCAGAAGGGTGCTTTATAAATAAAAATTGATCTGATTCTAAGAGATGGAGCAGAATGGAGATTATATGTCTCACTATAAATCTTGTTCCCGTTTGTCTTGGTACACAATCCAGACAGTTCTGTCTTAGTTTTTACCAAATCAAACACGAGAAGCAATTAGCACAGCGGTCTGGCCCAGCTACAACTGCCTAACAAAGCTTCATTAAACAGAAAGGCAGGATTAAAACAAACACAGTGGGAAACAATATATATCAAAGGAAGTGGTACATTTGTTGTGCCAAAAACAGCAACACAGACACTCCAGCACTTCAGAGTGCACAACTCTTCATCTGGGGTCAGGAACTGCGTTGAACATATATCAGCTATTTAAAGAAACAGTACTATCTTAATTTAAAAGTCACACTTGTCTCAAACATTGATAGGAGACGATAAGAAAAGTTAAATGAAAATACCAGTTTCCCTAAGTATCCAAATACATTCCTGCAAGGAATACAAACAAACAATAAATAAATGTATAAAACTCCCCTAAGTGAAACAATGATAATATAGAAAGATCTAAATTACAATAGCATACTGTATTGTAATTAAGACAATTCAATTTTTTTTTTTTTTTTTTTTATATTGTTGGCAGGGATGTGTATAGATACAGCAGAAGTGCAATGAAATCGGACCCAGAATTGGACCCTAACTTTTTTTACACCATAAGATTGGTATCTTCCAGTTTTATTTGGTGGTAAAATGTTCTAGTTCCACCAAAATTTGATTATTTTATAAATGTTTTCATTTAGTTTTTTTTTTTCCTCATGAAAAAATATGGCTGTCATATTTGGCTTAGAAATAGCATTGTAGACCTGGCAAGGGTTAGAATCAGGAAAATAAAAACAAGCTCATGGTACGCAGCACAGGAGTCACCTAGAAAAGTAGCATAAAACAAAAATAAAGCACACACACACTGCTGTCTACAACAAATGATTTTATTAAATCCCACACTATCAACCACCCCTGTGTAATGCCTACTCACTAGGTTTCAATAGGGGGAGTAATACTATGATATGATGCATTTTGAGGCACACTCCCCGATGCCTCCTTATATTCTCAGTTCACTTTATAAATTGAGACAGAGGTAGGTGTCAGACAGCACTGTGAAATCAGTTCATTTTCATTTCATTTTTTATTTTATACTGGAAAGGCATGTGGCAATACCACCTGTTTTCACAAGCGTCCAGTTGCACAGTTGTAACAAGGGTGGCTAAAACTTTATAACAAACACATAGTTATATATATACAGTAAGGGGGTTCCATGTCACCACAGCAACAAGAATTTTGCCGCATGACATTACAGCAATGGCACTATGCTGACAATTGGCTTTGTGCAGTCACTGTGACAAAGTGTTTTTCAGAGGGGTATCTGCCCCCCACACCCCCTGACTTTTATATAATCAGCTCCAAGTCAGAGTTGCATTGGGGAAGGGGTGCAATCACCGGGGAAAAACTGTCAGTGCACCGCTGGGACCATTACAGCAACCTGCAGATTTTGTTGCTATAATGGTCTTCATGGTAATGCATTCGCTGAGCCAATGTTATGCCCAATAAGAGATATAAAGTACTGGGCAGGACCGACAAATTAGGCACAAGTACAGGGTGACTCAAATACAAAGAACAATCAAATTTTATACAGTGCAGGACAAAGAATAAGGAGAACAACGGCCTATGTACAGCAACCTTAATATGTACAGCAGGACTATGCAGTATGTACATATTTACACAGGTGAACCAAACAGGAGGGGTAGGAGAAATAATCCAGAGAATACTTAGAAAGGAGACATGGGAACTGTCAGGTGCATAGCATTCATGGAAATGTAGTTTAAAGGGAAAAAGGAGAAAAACTAGAAGAAGTTGTGGGAGTCATGTGTGACAGGTGCTCTTAAGGTTTACCCAGGACGTAGTGAAGAAACTGTGATAAACTATGTAAGACAGCTGCAGGTGGGTTTATTGAGCAGGCGTTCCTTCAGTTTAGCCTTAAAGGAGCAGAGTGAGGTGCTGCTTGCTAGGTTGGGGGAAAGGAGTTCAAAAGTTTGGGGCCTCTTTAAGTTAGTGACCACTGCCCCATAGAGGTGTTGCAGTAGGGGACCCAAAAAGGTAATGTGATGTGACAGCGCTCCTAGTGAGCCCAGAGGGGAAATCCTTTTTGAACAGAGAGGTGACACTAAGAGGTAGGTGATTGTGAAGGATTTTGTAGAGGAATGTGAATGTCTTCCAAGTGAACCTGTCCTCAAGGGAGAACAAATTTACTGTCTCAGAGAGGGCACAACTGTGGGTACAATGGCGGAGCCCAGTCACAAATCTGATAATATTGTCGTAAGCCATTTTGAGTTTATTGAACATGATGGATTGACTTTGTGGTGAGTAGATGATGGACCCGTAGTCCAGGAGAGGTAAGAGTAAACTGGAAGCTAGCCTTCTTCTAGGTTCATGTATGAGAAATTGCCTTATCCTATAGAGGAGCCCCAGTCTCTGGTGAATTTTGTTTACTAACTGTGTTATGTGTGGGCTGAAGGAGAGGTGCTTATCTAGAGTAAGGCCAGGGTATTTAAATTCCCAGACCCACTCAATGACTGTGCCATCATTATTTACAAGAGTGAAATTGAAATTAGATGGTTTCTGCACATCTGCGAATACCATACATTTAGTTTTTTTGGAGTTCAGAGCCATTCCATCAGGGTGAACTAGGAGTGGAGGCTGTGGAAACCAGCTTGAAGTCTGGAGAGAAGGATAGAAGGGTTTGAATCCTTACAGTATAAGGCATCATCATCAGCATATAGGATGATGTTAGTATGAGAACAGATGGATGGAAGGCATGTCATTAATAAACAGATAAAAAAGAAAGGGCCGTAGTATATATCATTGAGGAGCTCCATACTTAATAAGGCATTCCGAGGAAGGATGACACTCAATAACTGTTTTGTGGTATCTCGGTTGTAGATAGTTACCAAACCAGTTGATTGCATTTGGAGAGAAATTCATGAGGGCAAGGGTAGATTTTAGAAGGCTGTGGTCCACTAAATCAAAAGCCTTGGTGAGGTCCACAAAGACCACACCTGTGCACATACCATCATCCATGGCCTTGTATATATCCTGTGAGAACCTAACAAGAGCAGTTTCTGTGTTATGCTTAGCCCTAAAGCCATGTTGAGCCTCAGTCAGGATGTTGTATTTGATTAAGTGCTCAGAGATTTGTGAATGGACTATTTTTTTCCATGATTTTGGAAGGGGTGGGAGTGAGATGGGCTTGTAATTGCTTACATCTTGTTCAGAACCAGCTTTGTGCAGGGGCTTGATGGAGCAGTCTTCCAGGCCATGGGAAGGGTACCAGAAAAGAGGGAGAAATTCAGAATATTTGTGAGAGGGGTGGCAATGTCCTTTACAACGCATTTCAGGATGCGATAATCAAGACCATCTGGTCCAGTGTTGGGTCTGGGGTTGTTTTTCCTAACCAGTTTTATAGTATCAGCGAATGTGAGAGCCTTAAAATAGAAGGTGGGGTAGGACATTTTCAGGGAAAGAGTGGGTTCAAGAAGCTGTTTGGGGGCGGCTGCAGAACAGGGAGTCTTGTACTTGTCAAGGTCCCAAAAAAAGGAATTAAACAAGTATGCCATGCAAGTTGGGTTGTTAGTTAATGTCCCTTCTGTCAGATGTGTAATCTGTTTGTACTTTTTGTCTTTGCCTAAAAGAGAATTTAATGTCCCCCAGAGTTGTTTGGAATTTGCTCTGTTGTAAAGTTGTCTGTTCTTCAGGTGGTTAATTTTCACAGAGCGAGCTGCTGACTTACATCTGTTGTGGAGAGTTTTGTACTCTTGGAAGAGACCAGGGGAGGGAGATTTTTTTGTACCTAGCCCACGCCTTGTCTCTAGCACACATAAGTTTGAGGAGGTCTGGTGTGATCCACTTGCTAGATTGCCCATGGACTCTGAACTTAATAAGGGGGATGTGGGAGTCACAAATATTGATAAATGTTTTATTGAAACCATCAAGAGCAGTGTCTATGTTATTTATGTACGATGCGAAGGACCAGTCAACTGATTTAAATGCATGAGAGAGTTCTTCTATGTTTACTTTTTTTAATTGTCTAGTAATGATGTAGTTAGGGGCATATTTAGGGGCTCTGGCTGACCAGCGACAGAAAACAGTACAGTAGTCACTAATAGAGTTAGGGAGAACACCTGAGGCTGTCACTCTGGAGGCACTTGGCCCTTGGGTTAAATCCCAATACTGTCACTATAGTGTAGCATGAGGGGGGTGCTGCACTCCTGAGGTACCGTCTTTTGGATGAGACGTTAAACTGAGGTCCCATCTGCCTGTTCTGGTGGTAGTTCAGGTGGATGTTAAAGATCCCATGGCAGTTTTCGAAAAGAGTAGGGGAATTTCCCCAGTGCACTGGCCAAATTCCCCCCAACCCCAATTCACTAAAAAATACCACCAACGGCTTAATCTGGTTCAAGGTCAGTTGGCATTCATCTGTATCCCCCTTCCCTGGGTCGTGCCTGAAAATAGGCAGAATTTGTCTTGTGCACTTACCTGGTCAACAAAAACTAAATAAAAAAAATAATAATTTGAAGCAATGATCCAGTCAATGGTAGAGCTGTTTCCCATTTTATAATTAGTCCTGGTGGGGGTGGATATAATTTGGTGAAGCCCTGTGGTGGCAAGGAGTTCTTTGGTGCAGTCAGATTGGCTGCCATCCCAGTTCAGATTAAAATCCCCCAGTATGATCCATTCCCTATGACTAGGGAAGGAAGACTTGATGGAAAGGAGGGATTCAAACTCCACAAAAGGTGTTCCGGGGGGGTATGTAGACAGACGTGATAGTTAAGATTTTGTTTTTTCTTATGTTAAGATTTATGGAGAGAGATTCGAGCATGGAGGTTTCCGATTCAAGCTTCAGTTCTGTGTACGACAGCCTCTCTGATATAAAGAAGAGGCAGCCTCTGCCTCTTTTTTCTGCCTATCTTTTCTAATTAGGGAATAGCCTTTGAGTGAGATTTCATTAGAGTTAATTTTGGGGATTAGCCAGGTCTCTGATAGGGCGATGATGTCAAAATTATTGTATCCAACCCAGGCTTCGAAGGTAGTTTTCTTAGCTAGAAGACTGTACATTGAGGTGGACAATGCTGATACCTATCTTATCATGGCCAGCTTAGGGATTCAGGGTGAGTTCAGCAAGAGCTGGCTCTGAGTTGGGGTGAACAGAGCCAGAGAGGAGAACAGTAGCAATATTAGGCATGTTAGCCTCCAGTTTTTGCATAGTCACTTAATTGTATCAGTCTCTGCATGTCTGAAGTATTTGGTCAATAGGAGGTGGTAGAACAGTGTGATATGGCAATGTTGAATGCAAGGAGCTAAAGGAGAGTAGGCAGGGTTTCTGACTAAACTGGGGATACGCTGATGGATGAGTCATTGGTGTCCAAGAGCTTGACTGTTTCTGAACGTGCCGAGCATCCAAGGTTCAACCGGAACAGGACACTGTCAAACAGTGAAGTCCCAATCGGAGGTGTGTTGAGAGTTTGGGATGGGATGGAATAGCTAAGCAAAAAGGCTAAAAGGTAGAGGAGGAATAAAGGGAGAAAATGCGCATGAGCAGACATTTTTAAATGGAGAAAAATTGCTAGCTGGGCTAAGGAAAAGAAAATGAAGGCATTGTATCAATAGACCATTATATCCATACACCTGTGGCTCCACCCTATTCTAATTCAGTTAGCTTGGAATCTTAAGTCTTAAGGTTCAGAAGATTGCCACACTTGCATCTCAGCAACCCAAGCACTCAGGCTGCTGCACTACAAGTGTGGCAGTGTGGACACTTACTCCGTCGTAGTAAGTCATTCACTTTACTGCTGTATGAGCCGCAGCAGTGTAGAGGATGTGTTCTGGAATGAACGGTGTAAGCAGACACATAGGCAGGCTGCACTGCTCACTCCAACATGCGAGAGAAAGTCTGTGATAAATTTTGGATGCAGTGGACGAATGAGTGCATGAATGGAACACCTGCCCCTTAAACTCAAGGCCCCTCTCACCATGACTTGTATTGACCCTGAGAGGGGTCGTGTAGATGTGCTTGTGAAGTGGTTGGCAAATCAAAGCTGGACCAGACCAGGCTTCAGGTAAGAGCATAGCTACTGTGTAAACATGGCTTTAGTGTGTTGGCTGTAGGAGCATACAGCATAGCTAAAGTTCTCCTGCTTGAACACTTTCTTTGAAACCTTTGATTTTTTTTTTCCGCTGTGGAAACTCTCAGAGAATCTTGTTGTTTTTTCAGATAAACTTTGTAAAATTAAACTGTGTCTGTTTATTTGCTTAATTGGGTCCTGCTTTAACCCCAAATTCCTGGCAGTGTGTTTTGCCATTCTATCTGAATTCTGCACAGAACTCTTCAAGAGGTGTAAGATAAGTGTTTCAGATTTTGCAGCATTTAATCTGGTGCCTGCAATAGGTAAGTCCTTTTTGCTATTTATTTCCTTGCAGGATAGTTTTCCCTCCTTTCTGTGTTGTCTGCCCAGGTTTCTTCCTCAGCATGGGATTGCTCAGGTTCCTTTCCTATTCCTGAGAGTTACGGGTCCCCCTCTGGAGTCCTTTGATGTTTGGGAATTTAGTTTACTGACTGTTTTTTTCTTTTTGTGATTGTCGCTGTCATGTCCTTAGCACAATTATGGATTTTTTTTCTTTTACTGATTTTTGTCATTTTGGTGTGAATTGATGAAACTGCACAAACATTTTGATGCAAGTGCAAAGTTTGGAGAAATTTGATGCATATGAGCAAAAATAGACACAAGTGCACAGAAGTTGAAACAAGTATGCCCAATAGATGCACGTGCGCAAGTATTGATGCAAATGTCTAAAGCGCCTGATGCAGGTCTCACTTTCATAGTCTTTTGTGGTAGAAAAAGAACGAAGGCACCATGACATTCCTCAGTCACAGTTTTGTTAAGAAATGTAAAACATGTCATAAGATCATGAAACTGTCTCCATATGGGATGTTCTGTCCGTTCTGTACTAGCAAGACCAATGAGAATTTCTCACCACTGGTCTCCAAACTGCTGGTGACCTGGTGAAGGTACATTTGGTTTCATGTTTGGCCATGGAAAAAGAGAGTTATAAAAATTCCTCCTTTCGACAGTTTTTCTACAAGGAAGACCTAATGACTTGGGCACAGAAGAGCATTCCTTCTCTTACACCTGATTTGCAGCAGACCCCTAACTCTGGGGGATTAGGACAGGTACATCTGTATATGTTGGGGCATCCATCATAGAAGTTGAGCAGAGAGGATGTTTTTCCAGAGCTGAATATATTCTCAGACTTGTCTGTGCAAAGGAACACTCCTCAGCCAGTCAATTTGGAAGACTTCCAAGGCAACACTAGTTCAACTGACCCTCAGAATTCAGAGGACTTTCAGGATTCTAGAGGTCGAAATGGACAGTGAATGGGTAGAGGAGAATTAGTCGTCCTCAATCCAATCTCTGTTTTCCTTACTGGTCAAGGAGACCTATCGGATTTTACATCCACTGGAAACACAGGCTACCACCACGCTGAATGTTTTCCCATCTTGTCTTCCACAGGGAGCATACCCAAGTGATTTCCTGAGTATGAATATTTCGTGAAGATAATGATGAATAGGATCATGTGGACAAGAAGCAGCATCTTTTTACATCATAGAAAGAACACTACCCTTTCCTTGTTGTACTGGTCAAAAAGAATTAGGAGGCTTCTCTTTTTTGTTACAGCTACATACTGAGAACTGTGCAATGTATTGCTAATGAGGAGAGGGAGCAGGGCAGACAGGAAGAGAAACTGACACTTATTACCTTCTACTTCAGCAGTAGAATCTTCATCATACCATTGGTATGCATGAGCAGGACCCTGATTTTTCTGCGGCACATCGGAGCAAAGTTCTGCATCAGGGTTCTCATTTGCTACAGAACTGCGGCACTCAACACCAATTTCTGCGGCAATTCTGCAGCACATTTTTACCAGTAATTTTTTTCCTTTCTTTGTTTTTTTTGCCATATCTGACACAATGCACTCTCGTAACATAGCCATTTTATGAGCATTTGTCACCAAATTTTCAACATAGCCAGTTTAAGACCTCTGCTCATGAACAGTATCACTGTGATTTTATTAATCTGTCTGGAACATTGATTTCGCACACCAACCATGCCATTGTGCGTTACATGTGCGAAAACACATTTCAGGTGAGATGTGAAAAATGACAGTTGTACTGTTCATAAGGAGGTGTGGTAAAATGGCAATACTGAAAATCTGGAGTGAAAATATTAAAACTGGCTTGAAGTCTGGCGTGCATAGGAACTCTTGTAATGCACACTAAGTAAAACAGTCGTTTAGAATATTTTCACCAGATTTTCAACATAGGTTTTTGAGGCCTACCTCATTAACTGTGACACTGTCATTTTGTTAATCATTTGGAAAGGTGGTTCCGCGCAGTGACTGCGGAACCACCTTTTGGGACTGATTAACGAAATAACAGTGTCACAGTTCATGAGGTGGGGCCCCAAAAACCCTGTGTTGAAAATTTGGTGAAAGAATTCCCAGAAATGGCTGAGATATGCACCAAAGTTGAAAAAATCCATTTATGCCATTATACAGCTTACCAGCATTTCTTCAGTTTGTGGTCAGCTTTGAAGAGTGCAGACGTGTTCCCAGTCCACCAAGATTATTGCGCAGGGCTCCAGAGGTAAGTATGGGTTGAGGTTGGGGAGAGGTGGGGGTGTGGGGAGGTGGGTATGCAGAGGGTGGGCGTGGGTTGGGGAGGGGCAAAAGAATCAATGAGGAAGTTTTTTGTTTCAGGTCTTTTTTATTTATTTACAGACAAGGACTTTTTGCCATGCTGGGTGGGCTCCCAGCATGGCTTGAGACAGTGAAGCCAGTGGGGATTGGGCACCCCGTCAGCAAAGGAAGATTTCGCCACACTGGGGTGGGCTCCCAGCGTGGCACCACGAACATTTAGGCGGCAGTAAAACCCGGTGGGGTGGGCACCTCCGTCCGGCAATGAAGCTTTGCCCCAGCGTGGCTTGGGATGAGGAAGCCGACAGGGGATTGGGCACCCTGCCTAAAAGGAGCTTTCACCATGCTGGTGGGGCTCCCAGCTGCAGCACACGAACATTTTGGGGGCAGTGAAACCGATGGGGATTGGGCACCCCGCGGCAAAGGATGTTTGTTCATGGGCTCACGAATTCCACGGGTGACGGCAAATTCCACGGATATTTCCATGGTTTCGACTCAGGAATCGCGTAAAACTTGGGGCCCTGTGCATGAGATCCCTGCTCTTCTTTATCAGGCTGTGCTTCTGTCTCCCTCCCCTTTCCCTTCCCCCTAATAGGTCTACTTTATTTATGAATCTATAGTTGTGGCACTTTTTTCTGTTTTCTGTACCACTTCTGCAGCAGGAAGAATGGTGCTGACTACACACAATACTTAACATTGTAGAGGCTTGTGTCAGTGACTGAAGAACAATTCTGTCATCAACTAATGTAGCTCTGACATAGCAGAAACATTTGTTTTACCTCCATATGTACTGCAAGAACAGAGACTTGCTGAGAGAATAAGACAAACACCAGTGGCTCCAGTTTACATAGGTATGCACAGAGTGTCATTTACACTGAAAACTTTACAACTGAAGCTGGTCAGTTACAACTGTGATTGCAGCATGTCAGATCACAATCAAGGCACTGTACCAATTCAAGACCATAATACAAGTAATTTTACTCTGTTTTGCATCAGAACAGACAGAAAAAAACAATAGAAGCAGAGTAAACTCCAGTTTAACCTGTTGCAAAACACCATACTGATTCCCAGTATCTAATTAACCTGGCCCTGACACATATAGCTACTAGTGCTTATGCAAGGTAACATTTAGTGGCTCTGGTGGGATTTGAACCTGAACTTGCTGGTTTCCAAGCCTGTGATTTTATCACTAGACCATAATATCATCCCTCTATTACATTTATAAGGCTGCTTAGTGAAGTTTTTTTCCAATAATAATGTTTAAGTTTGTCTGTTTTACAATAATTGAAGCATATTTTCTTTCAGTAAAACATTTCATTGCAATACAATCCACAAACAAGAAAACGAACAGCAAAAGAAAAACAAGCTGAACAAAAAACTTAAAACAAAATTTAAAAAGAGAAAAAGAAAACAAATAAGTAAAATAAAGAAACCCCATTATAAATACATTACATTCATTTATATTCTGTAGTATGCATCTTCCATTCTGTCTAGAACATTTATTTTTCTATTAAATAGCCTTCTTATTTTTTATCATGCTTTTAAAATATTTAAGCATCTTAAGGACCCAAATATATCCTTCCAATTTACAATGTAACCCATTTCTTTTTTTTTTTTTGTTTTACTCAGTGTTTATTGATGCACAGAAAATACATCAGTTTGGCATTACATCACTTAATAAATATGTTACTACTACTACTACTACTACTATTACTATTTCTAATACTGTTAGGGGAGGCTTGATAATATCTCTTATCTATGCTGTAATTTGCAATTATAGGAACAGAATCTCATTTAAGTCCATAAATGTCTTTCTTTGTACAGTCATAATGTGTTCCTTTTTTTTCTGTTCTCATTCTTCAGGAGTCCAGCTGTTAAAAAAAAAAAAAAAAAAAAAAAAAAACCTTCACCAGAGAGAGGAACACTGACCTGGATAAACACCTCTCGGTATAAAGTTATAACTAGAAAATCTTTCCTCTCCACCTATGGCACACAGGGCCTATGGACCTCCACTCAGAGTTAACTGACATCAAAGATTAAATATTTTAAAATATTTTTTAAGACTCCCGCTCAGAACAAAGCTCCTCTATCTATACCAAGACATTAAGAATTGATAACTATGTACACTTTTAATAAAGTATAAAAAACAAAATAAATACTGTGTGTGTGATGAGTTCATTATTTTTTTTCCATTTTTAAATACCCAACACTCAGAGGGTAGTAGAAGAAATGCAATATGAAGATTGAAGGTTAATGGTTGAACCCCCAAATTCTCCTCTTCCACCTCAAAACCCACTCTGTTACTCCAAAAGGAAGGTGATGGTAATTGCAATTACAATTTCAATTCCCCAAAACCTGTGCTTCCCGACCAGGAGCCAAGCCAGGATTCCCGCTTTCAGGATCTCTAGGCTGAGAACCCTTCTCATACCAATCCTTCTAGACCTCCTGGAACTTCCGTATATTAAGTCTAATAGATGCAGTGATTTTTTTTTTCATCTCCTCCAACTCGCGTACCTTATCTTTCCAAATATGGATGGAAGGTGGGGTCACGGACAACCAACAAACAGTGATACTCTTCAGGGCTGCCAGTCTGAGGGTATGGTATAGTTTCCTCTGGGGTCTGGAGAGTTTTAACTGGTCTATGTTAGACAGGCATAAACAGAGGGAACAGAAGGATCTAGACAGAGATTCCCCCAAAATCCTCTGAATTTGGTCATGGACCTGCTGCCAAAAACAACTGAGCACCGGACACTCCCAAAAAATATGGAAGTGGGAGCCCAGCCCCCTACATTCCCTCCAACATGGTTTGGAATGTTCAGGGTTAAAATGTTTGGTGATTGTATGGGTTCTGAAAAAAATTATCAGGACCTTCCAATGATATTCACCCCATGCGGAGGAAGCTGTGATATGCCAGCTTTGATTAAGTATTCCTTACATGCTAAGCAGTCAATTTGTAAGTTGGTTTCTCTTTCCCATCTGGACTTGATTATATTAGCCTGCTCTGAGTGCTGGGCAGCAAGTAGCCTATAATCTGGGAGATAGGTTTCATCTTTACTCTCAGGGTTATCCAACTGTAAACAAGTTGTTCCAGATCTACCAGGGGTCTTAATAACTGTTGTAGATGTGGTGTCTTCTGGATGAAATGCCTTACTTGTAGAAACCAAAAATGGTCTTCCTTTCTAAGGCCATATTTTAACCTTAGCTGCTGGAAAGTGATAGAGGTGCCCCCATCTAAAAAGTGGGAGAATCTGGTAAGGCCCCTGCATTCCCAAAATCTGTAGCCTAGGTCCATTTTAGGGGGTTTAAATGTTTCTTGGTGGCGAATGAGAGACAGAGGACCCACTCCCACCAGGACTTCCAGTCATTTACGCAAAGTTAATACTGCCTTCAAGGTATGTCTAGTCCATGGATTTACAACCTTGTTCACTATACCTGGGGACAAAGAGGCCGTGGGTAGAGTCCAAAGAGCCACCTTCTGGGCTTGCTCTGACTCCATGGTATGCCATCTTGAATCTGTCCTCTGCTTCATCCAAGCATAGAGCCAAGGAGCCTGTGCTGCTAGATAGTAATTGGTAATATCCAGTAAGCCTAACCCTCCCAACTCCCGTGGTGTGCAAAGTAACATTCTTTTTAGCCTATGCCTTTTACCATCCCATATAAAGCGTGTTATCAGACGTTCTACATCTTTCAAGAAAGAAGTTGGGAGGGGGATCAGAAGTGTTTGAAACAGGAAAAGTAAACGAGTAAGCACATTCATTTTGATGGAATGCACCCTTCCTAACAGAGTCAAAGGCAGTAATTTCCATCTGCCCACGTCCTGTTTTAAAGAGTCAAAAAGTCTGAGATAATTAACAGAAAAGAGTTGAGTTGTATTTGCTGATATCCTAATTCCTAGGTACCTGACAGTATTCTGAGTTGCCCATGTAAATTGGAAGTGAGATTATATCTTAGGCTGGGGCAGCCACTGAGGAGAATTGCTTCTGATTTTGAAGGGTTGACTTTGTAACCTGCTATTGTTTGGAAATGCTCTAAAATTTCCATGAGGTGGGGAAGGGAACTAACCAGATTTCCCAGATATATTAGTGTATCGTTGGCATACAGCGAGATTTTGTGAACATGGATCCCACTGCAATTCCCTCTACCTGGGGGTGTTGCCTAATTTGTTCTGCTAAGGGCTCTAGGGAGAGGACAAACAAAAGAGGAGAAAGGGGGCATCCCTGAAAAGTCCCTCGAAACAAGGGAAATCTAGAAGAAGTGCAGCCATTTACGCTTATCACTGCTTCTGGTTGGGAGTATAATGTTGATACCACCCCAATAAAGTTGTCCCTAAGGTTGAATTCTTTAAGCATGGCTTGAAGAAAAACCCAGTCTACCCTGTCGAATGCCTTTTCAGCATTGATACTTACTGCTAGTTGAAATGTTGGGGATACCTTTTGGGAGAAAATTATGTTTAGGAAACGCCTGATATTGTCTTGTAAACGTCTACCTGAAATGAACCCAATTTGATCGGGATGCACAGGGTCCTTGATAATTAGTTGTAATCTTTGGGCCAGTATGCCAGTACATATCTTTAGATTTGTATTCAGGAGGGAGATGGGTCTGTAAGAGACACTTTCTGTGGGTGGTTTACCAGGTTTAAACAACACTGATATTTGGGCATGGTTCCATGATGGAGGGGCAGGGTGGGACAACTTTAGGACTGCATTAAGAGCCTCAAGGAGGGTAGGAAGATCTGCCTGGAAGGTTTTATAAAATTTGGCAGGGCAGCCATCCAGCCCTGGGGCCTTAGCATTTTTAAGGGAAGAAATCTGATTCTTAAGCTCCTGCATAGTAATAGGTAACCCTAGCTTCTCCCTACAGTTGGAATCCAGGACTGGCAGACTAATTCCAGCCAGATATTGTGCAATCTTATCCTCATGGCCTGAACTTCGCTCCACCGTGTATAGCTTTTGATAGAAGTCAGCAAAACATTTTGTGATGTCTGATTGGGACGTGACTATACCCCGTTTGTTTCCCTCCTAAGTTTCAATACTGCCCTAGAGGCTGCTGCTTTGCGTAACTGAGCAGCCAATAACTTGCCTGCCCTGTTACCCTTTTCATAGAATCTCTGTCTAGCGAACCGGCAACCAGACTTTATTTTTTTGTTCATTATCTGGGATACTTTTTCCCTAGCTAGGTCAAGTTCTTTCTTTGTTGCTGCTAGATTTCGATGTTTGTGTTGAGTTTCTAATTCAAAGATTGTTTTCTCCAGCTCCCTCTGAGTTTCTCTTCTCTATCTGTTCACTCTGGAGGCGTACGAAATAATTTTACCCCTTAAATAAGCTTTTAATGCATCCCAATAGATCGTGGAGGAGGTATCTGCCAGACTGTCTAAGGAATGAAACTGTAGAATCTCATCTTTAACTAATGTTTTAAATTCCTCCTTGTTAATTAGGCTTGTGTTTAACTTCCATGTGGAGTTGCGACATGGGGTACCCAGCACCAACCTCACTGAAACGGGTGTGGTCTGACAGGCTAAAGCTACCAATCTGGGCAGAGTCCAAAGCCCAGGCCCAATTTTTAGATACCAGTAAGAGGTCAATCCTGCTATATCTAGAACGTCTGGGGGAATAGTAAGAATAATCCCTCACAGTGGGGTGTAAAAATCTCCAGGCATCCATCATACCATATTTATAAATAAGTCTGTGAAGTGTTGTTGAGGCTTTAGATCGTCTGCCTGGCTGTGTTCCTGACTTGTCTAAATAAGTACAAAGTGTTGTGTTAAAATCCCCTCCCACAATCCATAAGCTAGAGTCAAAGCTTGGGAAGTCTGATAACATCTTTGTCAAAAAGGCCGGTCTAAGATTTTCCTCATTGGGAGCATATATATTTAAGATGCAGCATTTGTGTGCCTCTAGCTCTCCCTCCACGTAAATGTACCTGCCTTCGGGATCAGACCTCACCTCTAGTTTCTGAAATGGGAGATTTTTCCTTATAAGTATGGCAACTCCCTGTTTATGGGGTTGGTTTTGGTTTGAAGAAAAATAGATTTGCCCCACCCGAGATCTTTTCAGTTTTAAATGTTCATCATGTGTGAGGTGGGTTTCTTGAAGTAGGGCTACGTCTGTCTTAAAATCCCTCAATTCCCTCAACACCCTGGCCCTTTTTATTGGGTTGCCCAGACCTCTTACATTATATGTAGTTATCTGAATCTCAGCCATATTCAGTCACCCAAAACCCTGGTTTGGTCTGATCCCAGAGGACTTCCCCCCTTCTTTCAATATATTTGATGCTTATCACACACAGTACTTGTAAAATATTGAAAAAGAAAAAACAACATATGTTTATCTTTACAACCATAACTATATACAGTTTATTAAAAGCTCCAGCCATTCTGATACGCTGTGCAGTTTTTTGTGATACTAACATTCCTATGTACTTCAAGGTGAAACTAAAGATGGAAACAATAACCCTAAAATAGGTCCCACCCTTAATTAAAGAGGAAAAATAGGGAGACCCTGGGGAGTCTACGTGAAGGTACTCCCCCGCTGGCTGCTGCTCAACTTAGTGGTCGGTACACCCCCGAGTGAGAACAAAAGTTACTGGAGTGTACGCTCATCAATACCTTACTCACTCCACCCAACACTTACACAATTAAATAAATCTACGGGGGGTGGGGGAAGAGATTGTGATGGAATCCTGCCACAAAACAGTGGGCATAGACCTCTAAAAGAAACTTTCTGGCAGACGTGGCTAGTTGCATGCTGCAGAAGTGTGGTATGCAACTCTGCTAAATCCCTGCAACAGCAGGCCACCTCTCTCGCTGAGATGGGACCATTTAATTTCTATACGTCTTCCCAAGATTCCCCCAATTTAATCCCTGGCAATACTTGGGCACCACTATCGCCCACTGTAGCATAAAATGCTGAAAGCCAGAGAGTATTTTAATTATGCAGGAAAATGTTGTACTTTTACCCAGCCATTCGAACAGTTCATCAGTCTGCCCTTCAGCGTTTAGGGGTTGAGTATGAGTTCCTTCAGCCGCGGTTTCTTGTGCGCATGGAGCAGAAGGGGGCTTTGTTGCATTGCAAATGTCCTGCCATAAACTTGTGCTCTGAGATCCGGGTTTCCTCCTTGAGGTCGACTGCCAGGCCAAGGCTCCTAATTCCTGCATTGGAAAACACACCCGAAGCTCCTCCACCCGAATTCTGTGTTCAGCCAAAAATTCCTTTGCCTCTGTGATATCCCCAAATCATTCAGATGTTCCCTCACTGACCTTCACCCTGAGTCTGGCTGGATAATCAAGGTAGGCCTTTAAACCTTGCTGCTTCAATTGTTTCACTGCCATAAGAATCTGCCTTCTCTGTTGCATGGTTGCACCTGCAAAATCATGCTCAAAATACAGCCGCTGGTCCCCGAAAATTACTTCCTTGCAACTCCACGCCATCCTGAGGATCTTCTCCTTGACTCTGAAATCCAGGAAGGCAATGATGATTTAGGCTATAATTAATTCACGGGGGGTACGGATTTCACGATTACCGTGAAGGTTGCACCTTTTCTCTCTGTGCCGTGAAATCCGTTGCTCCCTCTGACATTAACTAAAAATAAGCAGAAATGTGCCAAACCCCGATCGGACAGCTGGGGACAGACAGAGGATGCATTAGGCGAAGAGGCTTAATGCAATAGAATGACAGCAAGTGTGGAGAGATAGAAGCTGCAGGAGAATATCCTTTGTCAAGGGGGGAACTGGACAAGAAGCTTACTGGCAGTCGCAGACATTGATGGTCTGAAGATGGCTCTTAAGGAAGCTTTTTTAAGCCATATCCTGCATTGGAATGCATCTTCTCCTGGCCCAGCTAGGTTGATCTAGAGTTGGAGATGCAAGATCTGTTACCAGATATTTAATTATTTGACGGTGACGGACTGCAAAGTCTCCCCGGAAGATTTCTTTCAGTTGACGCGGAGCCATTTACTGACTTGCGGTCCGTTTGCAACTTATCCAGGTTGCGACTTGCAGTACTTCAAGTGAGTTGCGACCAGGACCATGAAATACCGTGAAATCTGCCTATTTTACCGTGAGAAAACTTACAGCCTTAATGATGATGGATCACGTTCTGGCTTTAGGGTTTGATTGGGTATCAGCGCTCTGTGTGCCGGACTACACCCAGGGTGTGTCGTTAAAGCCAACTCAGTACTTCTCACAGAAAACTCTCCATGAAATCTAGCATGTCACCAGATTCGGTTTTCTCTGGGAGCCCATGTATACGTATATTATTCTGTCTATGATGGTTCTCCAGCTCCTCCATTCTTTTAGTGAGTTGCTTTTCTCTGTAATGCAGATCTAAAAGTGCAGTATTATGTAAATCATTATCTTTGCAGTACTCCATCAGGCAGGCCTCTACTGCTCCTACGCACTTCTCTACTACCCGGCGATCTCGCTTAGTATCCGCCACCACTGTTTCCATGTGTTGCAGTGTATCTCTGATTTTGTGTAACTGGGTGTAGAGTTGTTTTGAAGTGATTACAAACTCTGGTTCATCTCCAGAGTCTGTCATCTGCTCTGGGTCTGCCATCATACCGAGGTCGCGGCTTGGCTGGCTGGCCACAGTCCAAGGTCCATTGATGCCCTTCGCCACGCCGTGACTCAAATTTTTAGCTTTTGCCTTGTCGCCATATGTAGGCTGGCTGGGTTCATTTTTTAGCTCTCCGATATTTCTTAGGTGCCAGGATGGTTACTGATTGATGCTGGGTGGAGCAGAGTCTCAAACTCAAGTGGCCATATACGACACTTGCGTCACCGGAAGTCCTTTTGTTACCCATTTCTAATCTGTTCTAAACAATACTTCTTATTTTTCCAGTATTTTTGAATATTTTATTTGTTAAGCAAGGTCTATTCAGTCTACTTTCAAGTTGCTAATTTTAATGGTGGGGTAATATTTTAAGACCATCTCTTCAATTATCGAGGTTCACTTGGGGGGTTGAGTCATTCAAACTTAATTTTTCAACTATTAATGTGTCCAAAAATAAATATTCCATTTTTATGTCTCAAATTGGGTTAAATTTTCTGTGTTCCAATTTCTTGAAATTAATTGTTTGGAGGTCATGGTGGCTATGATGAAGATTTTAGCTTATATTTTATCTACATTTAATCAACTAATATAATTGAAAATTAGGCTTCTATGTTCTAGCGGTATTGGATTGCCCAGTGTTTTTCCAATTTCTGTGCAATTTTTTGTGACCAATTTTGAATTTGGGGATATTGTCAAATATTATGTTATAATGTTCCTTTTTGTTTGCAACGATGTCAGCAAAGAAATACTCTGGTGCGTAATATGCTCTCACAATTATTTTCAGATGGATCAACTTTGTTTTGCAGAAATGTAGTTTTGATTTGCTAATTTCAATAAGTATTCCAATCATTACCCTTGTTATAATCATTTAATTCTACTTGCCATTTAAACATTTTTTGTTGTCTTTTTTTTAAAGCTGTAGCTGCTTAGTGAAGCTTAAAGCAGAGAGTAGTGGAAATGGGAGGGAACCTAGGGGAACTCAGTGCCAGGAGTGAAAATAAAAATAATGTAACATACTGTATAATGAAGATACATATCCGCAGACACCTGTCAGATATGTCTGATACTAGATCAAAGGTGATGGGTATCTTAAGTGAATTCTTTCCATTTCCAACACAGAAAGTAGGCTTCATGGTACTGGTACACAGGGGGTGGCCAAAACTAGAAAAGGTGAACTTTGCTTTTTTAACCCCTGTAAGGGAAAAAGTAAGTAGGGTGCTGGCCACGGTACAGCTGTAATGCAGTGCTATAGACTGTGTAGGAATCTACACTGTTGCATACCAGTTACTTGACAATCAGAGTTTTAAGTAGTTCCCAGAGGACAGCTAAATCCATGCCCCATAAACATGTTCCCTATTGTCCAGTAAATTTGGGATTTTTACATCAAAATAACATAATGACTAAATTACAGCTAATCCACCCATCAGGACATATTGGCTCTGGACAGAGTTTGTTTTGGATGAAGCTATCTCTCCTGTAGTTAAAGAATTGGTTACTCCTGTCAGAGTGCAGTTACTCTGCAGACCCGAATGACAGACATCTAGAAATTATCTGTAAACACGTATACTCTGATCACATCAGCCTTGGCATTCATAGCACAGCACCATGTGAATGGTCAATGGAAGTGGTGGTTGAGGTTCTGAATGATTTTCTAGCCAGATATCTCCTCCCTTTGGTATGTAAGCAGCATCCTTGTTTGGGGATTCCATGGTGGATCTCCAACATGTCTCTGTTGAGACTGTGCCACAGCTGTGGTAGTGCTTAAGTCAGTTTGGTTGATACATTGATTGGTAGGCCATATATTCAAGTCTCCCTTACTCAGTGGACCTTTCACAGGTGGCATGTGGTTTAGCCTGCAGTTGAAAAAGATCCTGAAGGCCCAAAGAAAAAAAGTCTTTGCAAGTTCAAGACTCGTCAGCCCTTAAATAGTGGCTTCAGAGATCTGAGTTTTGGCCATTGTGTAACTCACAAGACAAGTTTTATGTCTTTCTGTCTTATGAAAACCAACGCGGCAGTGGCGCATTTTCAGGCTTAATGTTCCTGCAGTATAAAGGCAACTCTTCCATATATGTTTCAGGGGCCAACTGTAGAGGTAGTTACTCTGCATGAGGATTGTAGGTTCATCTTGGCTTATAAGCTCTGGATGGACAGCAACAGAGATTTATTGACAGATGGATCCGGACCATGTTTGATGCCTGAGTACTGGAGATAGTTGTGCAGTGTTATGTGATAGAGTTTTCTTCTTTTCCCTCAGAGACATTTTTTTTTCCAGTCCCTGGTTTGTACAAATCCTGGGAAACATCCAGCAGTAGACCAGACCTTCATTCATCTGCTCAGTGCACAGTGATCCTGATTCCTGATGAAGGAAATTAACATGGGTGCTACCTAGTTTCATAGTCTCCAAGAAATTGAGATGATTCATTCCAATCTTGGAGCTCTCCAGTCTGAACCCATTCATGAGACTGTCCTGTCCAAGATGAAGTCCCTAAGGTCGGTGTTTGTGGCAGTTCAGCTGGGCAGGTTTTCTAGCCTCAATATTGTCACACCAGAAAATTCTCAGATTTGCTATCCAAGATCTACACTTCTAGTATCTGGCTCTCCCATGGGGTGAGCCTCCACCTCCATGTATTCACAAAAGTCCAATGAGTCATGGTGGTTCCCATTCAGTGAGATTTTACAGAGCCTGGAAAAACATGGCTGGTTAGTGAACCACAAGAGAACTCATCAGCCTTCTCCAATCTCTGGAGCTCCTACAAGTATGCTCCAGATATGCCTCATTATGGAGTTTCCTTCACAAAGCAGAATGAATAACCTCAGAACAGTTTGGCCAAGTCAGAGTGCATAAGGCCATGTTAGCCCACAGGTGTCCCCAAATATTCTGTTTAGTGAAGGCTACCATAGAGATTGTTCCCTGGACCAGACTACACATGAGACCTCTTAAAGTCTTCCTGCTATCTAATTTATCATTAGCAACAAAAGAGTAGCTAACCCAATATGGCTCTCAAGATTAGTGTGCCAGTTGTTTCAGTCGTGGGAGAACACTTAAAAACCTGTTGCACTGGGTCTCCATTAGCTCTGCCAGAGCAGCTCATTCTGACCACTGACTCTGTCGTTAAGGGGATAGACCAGCTTCATGCTACTGCTGCCATCTTCATTGACCTTGCTAAGGTTTTTGGCAGGGGAGCACTCCTCCTTCTGGATAAACTTAAAGGTGTGGGTCTCTGCATCCACTATTATCTGGTTCAGATCCTGCCTTTCTGACAGCCTCCATTCGGTCCAGGTAGGTGATGCCTTGTCCACCCCATCCCAATTTCACTTGGGGTTCCATAAGGCTCCATATTGTGTTCCATCTTATTCTCTATCTTTCTTTGTGACCTCCCTCTGCATGTGTTAGCTTGCATATTTATATGTATGTAGATGATACAGTACTTTATGCCTCGAATGCCTCTGTCTCTGACCTAGAAACATTGTTTCAGTGTGACTTCATTAATGTCCAATGCTGGTTTCAGTCCTCCAACTTGATCATTACCAAGAGACATGCAGATCCAGAATTGTGTAAAATAACCTATGTGGAACTGTGGTGTCCTCCAAACAGAGTATTGTGCAAGTAGTGGTTTCTAAGAAAGGGCAAAAGGGCAAGGATGACAGTAGGAAAGGAAGTAGGAGCAAGAGAAAAACAGATGGAAGCAAAGGATGGTGACTAGTTGTATAACTTGTCTGTGTCTTTTTGATTATTTGTTTATTGAGTTCAAACTTTGTACGTGCAAATGCCACATGTTATGAACTTGCAGATTTCCTTTACAAGTCCTACTAAACATAGAGATGTCCCATGCAAAAAGCTCCAGTAACAGTTTTTACCACAATACCTCCATAATGGCTGAATTGGTTTAATTAAACAGTAAAAACCACAAGCATACTACTAAGTAGGCATATTCCTTTATTTTAATATATCAACACTGAATGCCAAAGAGATTTTTTCCCTGTATACTAAATGAGTGGGGTGCCAGATATATGAAAAAATGGGAGGCCCCCTAGTTGCAGAAGCAGTGATAATATTGTTCATATTTTACATATAGACTAATGTATGAGCAACCATACACAACAAGGCTGTGTTTCCATTGGGCATTGTGATGACATCTTAGGACCTCAAGAGTAAAGCTTGAGAGATTCTGGATGTCATCACAGTCCTGAGATGGAAAATTTACCAAGTTGGTATAGTTGACTATATATTATTTTATATAGTATATGGTCCTCCATGCTGTCCTTAATCACCCTGATGCCCAATAAGTAAATGAAGTGCTCAGACTCATGCTGTTTCCTGATGTTGTTTTTGGTTTTGCACAGCCAATTGACTGTGCCATGCATGCTTGGCTCTGTAATGCAGCAGCTGTGGTACAGCAATAAATCACTGTACCACAGTAGCTACATCACTGCTGTGTTACAACAGGGTTTTTGAGTGTATGGATTTCATACAAATAACCCTTGACCATATACTGTACTATATTATCCACGTGATGCATTGTGGAGTTGGACAAAGGCAACTAAAGGGATGGATAGGAGTAGAAAAAACTGTGGTTTCTAGATAGGGTAATGGCTTTATGGTCACCTTTTGGGGGTTGTAGTCAGCTTCCACTTTTACTACAAAAGGGCAAGCTGTGATACTAGAATAAAATGCTTGCACGAAATGATCTCAATGAAAAGCTGGACTTTGCACCATTTTTATATCATGCGTGTGTGATGGTAAACAAACAAGACATCAGTTTTAATTCTTTTGCTTTACAGGCTGTTTCTTTGTTCTCAATGTTTATGAAAGGAAACTGCAAACTCTACTCTATAGTTTCTCCTGAATGAAATCATCCTTGTGGTAAGGTATCTCTGTTTTCTTCCCATTTTGTTTTTGCTTAGTTCTAATGATACTGTTACATGAGATATATATGCCCTGCATGCTAGACAAGAGGAGAACCATACATGATAATCAGGAATTGTCACACCCATATTTACAAAAGCATTGGTAATAAGGTTCCTATATAGCATTCACAAAGTGATTTTCTGGTCTTTTGTAAAACAATGACAGCTGGCTTCAGCAGAACTCAAATCTCATGCCATTTTTCAAACCTTAATTTCAAAAGGTTCTTTCCTTTTTTACAAAAGGCGTCTCCAAGAAGACAGGCTGTTTGCCCTTAGGCTTCATCTATCCCTGCTACTTGTACTTGCCATGAAGTCATAATCCTCTGCATGTGAAATCAGAATGGTTTCCATTACTACAGATTGTGCTGTCTAAGCAGAGGATTAGGACCTCAGGACAGGACCAGGCCATGAGAACAGATGAAGTCTAAGAGGAAGACTGTGCTTTACTGCAAATGTCTTCAGTAATATAAAATGTGGCAGGCTCTGAAATTCAGCTTTTAGTGAATTCTGAGAAGCTGAGTTCTGCTAATGGCAACTTTGAAGTTTTTGCCGGAAATGGAAAAATCACATACAAGCTAGTAGAGCCAGAATAGCAGACAGAAAAATTAGCATTTTTTAAGTCAGTTGTTATTTTTTATTAGTGAATTATATTTCTTTTTCTTTTTGCTCATTAGAAGGTTTTCTGCCTGATACTATTAGGTTTCATGTGAAGAGCACATAACTTTACCTGGAGTCGGACATATCTAGTCCTGTTACCCTTTATACTTCATTAACATGATGAACTCAGTCATTGTCAAATCATAAGTGACCCATGCTGGCAGCATTTGAGTATTTTTTTTTTTTAGTCAGGTGTGATGTCACAGTCACTGAGGTCACAGTGTTGATGAGGTGTGAAAGGCAGTAGAATTGTCTACATCAGCCTCCAGGTTGAGTACTGTTACACAGATCACATCAAGTGCCATCAGGTAGAGAATCTGCTAATTGGAAAAAGGAAAAAACGGAAAAAAAAAGAAGGGGTATACTGATATAAAAAGTAAATGTTGACGGGCTGCTGGATGTCAGTACAGTGGCAGCATTGCCACTCATGACGCCAGTGATCCAAGTTTGGGAAAGAGCCTGGGCGGTTGAAGGACTGGCTGGGAGAATGAGAATAGAGTGTTCCAGATGACATTCTCTTCCTTTGGGGTGGGAGGGTCACTGCCTTCCCAACCACACTGAGTCCTAGAATGACTGTCATTGTTGGTTTAACCGCACAAGGTGTTCAAGCTGCTTCATTTTGCTGTTTGTGCCAGAGGCAATAACATTTTCTCACAGTCTAAACTTCGATCAATCAGTGTATTTTTTTATCATTCTTCTGAGTGTAGCCAGCCCAACTTTGGAACTTTGTTGGACCAAGTTTGGGGCTAGCCAGCCCCGGCCTGGTGGCACTAACTGCAGTTACACTGTGGTGCAGCTTCTCTTTTGAACTCTGACTTCTTCAATGGGAATGCCATTGAGAGTCTTGAAGAGAGGGATAGAGCTGAGCTTGGTTAGCTTCTGATTAAATTTTGATACTCTTCCCTCCCACCTTACCTCTTCACTCTCCTCTCCTCTTCAATCCCATCCTCCTACTATCTAGTTCAGCATGTCAGAGAACTCAGTAGAGATAGGGCCACCCTAGACTTGGTGCTCTGGAACCGTGACTACATGGAATGGTGTGGGTCAAGCCTGCCTGGTAACTAGCAATCCCAGCATTAGGGCCAAAATGATAGTGCTTGACTTCAGGAGGGTGGATTTTGGGAGGATGGAGTGTTTACTGGAAATTAAGCTTCAGGAGAGTAGTGATACTAAGACAGACTGAGGGTAATGGTAAAAGTGGTACAACAGGCCAAAACTGATTTAGAGCTCAGTATAATGGGGGAGGTGAAAGAGAATGACATGGCCTTCTTTAGGTATACAGGTAAGAAGAGGTACACTAAAGAAGGCATACAAATGCTACAGAAAGGATGGGTGTGGGTGGTCAAGGATGAGGGGATGTGAATCCAGTGAATGAATACTTCAGTTCAGTATTCACAGTGGAGGAAGCGGGCCGTCTACTGGAGTGCTTAACAAGTCAAAGCAAAAAATAGGCAAATGTTTGAAATTGAGCTAATTACAGGTGTCAGGGTTCTCAAAGGGCTGAGGGGTTATAGGTAAAGCAGTAGGGCCAGATGGGCCTCATCCCAGGTACTAAGAGAAGAGGGAGGAGTCAGAGCCATTGGCAGATTTGTTCAATTTTCTCTGGTGACAGAAGTGGTCCTAGAAGACTAGAGGTGTCAGATGTAGTCCCTCTTCACAAAGGTTAGGATAAGGGGAACCTGGGAAAATACAGGCCAGTTATTCTGACCTCTGTCATAAGGAAGTTGCATAGTCCGTAATTAGGAACAGATAGTGGAATTCCTTGAAATTAATGACCTACATGATAAAGGCAGCATGGCATTCAAAGGAGGAGGGCATGCCAGATGAACTCATTGACTTCTTCAGACTTAGTGTTGCAGGCAGTGGACATGGGCCAGGCTAGAATGTACTCTACTTGGTCTTCATAAAGTTCTTCAACTGTTGCTGGTCAGGAGGCTTGTAAAGGAGTTGAGGGATCTGAGAGCTGGGACAGCTTATCAACTAGATAAGTAATTGGCTGAAGGAGAGGACACAGAGGGTGATGGTAAATGGGTTATACTTGGGAATCAGGAAGGAGATAAACGGTGAGCCACAGGGAAATTCTGGGACTTGTTTTGTTCAGTATATTCATCTGTGACATAGCAGAAGCTATACAGAGAAGAATTAGATTATTCGCAGATGGCACAAAATTGTGTGACGGTACACATGTAGGAGGAGATTAGGGCAATGAGAAGAGGCCTGCATAGGCTGGAAAAATGTTTTTTATCTATTTATTTAAATATTGGTAACCAGGACGGGCACACTGAGCCAAGGTTCATTTCCAGGTGCGACCCGAGGGATGGAAGAGTGGAGTAAGTAAGTTTACATAACCATATGTTTACAGATATATAGAGTGTAATTTCAAGACTTGTTAAGTGTTAACAGAGCAATAAGATTTCATAGTCATACATTTACAGATATTTACATTGCAAGATTTGGGATTTAATGAAAGCAGTCAGGGTCATACCTCTCAAGTGTCTCTGATTTTCAGGGATGTCCCTGATTTCACCTCAAAATTTTACTCTGTCCCTCCTAAAATCTGTGTTCCCCTGACTAAACAGTGATGATTGTAAGAATACAATTATGTCAAACAATACAGTTGCAGACTTCTTATTCTTCAGAAAATGTATTATACACTGAGTCCCTTATTCTGCCAGCTTCCTAAGTGGATAGCACCAATTTTAAAAATGTGTCCCTGATTTTGGGCCTTTGTCCCTGATTTTTTTAAGCCTTGTCCCTGATTTATGAGGCAGGAGGTTGAGAGGTACGGTCAGGGTCAAAAAGAAATACAGAAGTCAAGTTTGAAACAGATGCAAAGATTTCAAGAGAAAGAGCAGGTACAAAGTAGCAGTATAGTAGGGACAGGTGTTAGTGGGAGAGGGAGGGGGGAGTGGGGCAGTATGGTGGAGGAAAGGGGGAGACAGAGGAGGAAGAAAAAGAGGGGCAGTAGGCAGTGGGTAGGGTAGTGTAAGGGGGTAGCGGTCTGTAAGTTGGAGGGGGACAGGAGCACCCTGCAGAGAATGATAGGGGTGAGGACGCATTTAAGTCAGTGTAGGGATAGTCCAGGGTCTAGAAGCTCAAATTCAATGTGAAAACATGTTAAGTTATGCATATTGGCAAAAAAGAACCCCAAAACAGAGTATTGAATGGAACACGTCAGCGTGTGCAAAAAACAAGGGATGGGACCTATGGGTAATAATTAGTGATAACCTCAACACATCAGCCCAATGCAGTAAGGAATATGCTAAGGCCAGCCCAATGCTGGTCTGCATTGGCAAGAGCATCACTAGTATAAGGAAGAAGGTGATTCTGCTCCTCTTCAAATCCCTGTTAAGGTTATATCTAGATTACTGTATGCAGTTTTGGAGCACTCATATTAAGACAGACAGAGATCCACTGGAAACAGTACAGAGGAGAGCCACCAAAACGATACATGGTATGTAGGGAAGGCTTTACGTGGAAAGGTTGAATATGGACATTCAGCAGATTTGTGTCAGAGGATGTAGAGACAGAGTTCTAGTGGAAGAACAAACTGGGAGGCCAAATGGACCATGGATAGAGTCGAGATTGCCTCATAAGTGAGTCAGAGTTCCTATTGGAGAGAGCAAACTGGGAGCAAAATGGGCCAAGGGACCAGTTAAGATTACCTCGTAAGTCAGGGGTCGATGTTGAGAATATTCTAATTCTTGAGAGAGACAGTCTTACCAGGAGTGCAGTGGACAGTGGTGGAAATTGGTGGGGGAGGCACAGTTCGGGACTGACTGAAATTAAACATCTGATTCAATTCCAGGAGCAAAATGGAGAAGGACTGCTACTTTGTAAAATATAGCCCCAAAAGTGTAAACCTGACTCAATAAAGTATGAAATGTAACTTAAATTGAGAAAACATGTCCTCCCAGACCCCTCCCATGTAAGTTTGATCCTACATAAAAGGTGGTTGTCTCCTAGCCAACCCCGTGGTGCTGAGGGCTGAGGTGCTGACAAGTATCTTACCTCGGGTCACGCCAGTGACCTGGGTTTGAATACGAGTTCAGGTTGCTAGGGTAGGCCGGGAGGGGAGGGCTGGGAATAGGACTGAGCTGCTGTCAGAAAACTCTCCTCTCCTCTCCCGAATCAGGATGACTTGGTCATCCCCTCTTAGGCTGACACCTAGTGGAAGCCTGATATCAGAGCAGTCGTGGGAGGCTGGCGTATACATCAGGAGGGTGAATGGGGAAGTGGGCTGGAGTGCATGAGGCACCTCAGTGCATGCACTTACTGCAGCATGACTCCCGGGTCTGGGGAGAAAATGCAGGGGAAGGCAGAGCATGAGTGGGGGTGTATGATGCCCGCACACCACACCTCCACCTGCCGCATTATCGGCACTTGTGGCAATGACTGAATTCAGGCATCAAGGGGAGGATGGCCCTCCCTTCACTGGCCCCACCATGGAGGGACCGTCTGTGGAGATACCGTACTACAAGGTAAGTGTGGGGAGCTTGTGGACGGTGGAGGGGATGGTGGAGTACAGTGGAAAGGAGCCTCCCCCTGCCATAGCACCAGGAGGTATATATAATGTGTGTGTGTGTGTGGTTTCCCTTGGTGAATTGTTTCCATTTCCAACACTGGTGGTGCATACACACATCAACCATGAAAGCAAACCTAGCAATACGGTTGCATAACACTGATTTCTTATAAAGCTATAAAGCTCAGAGGCTGGGGTCTGGTTGCAGACTAGTGACTTATATTGACCCATGTTCAATGAGAGGTGGGAGCATCTGTTGTACAATGCAGATTCTAACTTCAGGCAACAGACAGGCCCTAACTTGATGTAGAATGCCATGTTTGTGGTGGACCTTTTTTGTAGTGGTGTTGAAATGTTCTGCATAGGACAGGAAAGAAACAAGGTGTACACCAAAGTATTTAAAGCTGTCATCACATTCAGTACAGATATTATCAACAGTAGTAAGGAAGAGATCATTTATGTGCTTGAGATCTCTAAGCTTAGAGCCAAACAACATGGCTTTAGTTTTACTTTAAGAGCTAACAGTATGCGTCTGAAACCAGGTCTATAGAAGATGCAGGTCTGAACACAGGCCTGAGTTGATTGCATCAGTTTAGTTGGACTTTGAATATAACACCACTCATCAGCATACAGCAAGACACTAGAATGTTTACAAATAGTATGCAATGGATTGCTAAACATAGTAATAGTGCTCAGAGCCCTAGCAAAGACACTATATAAAGAAAGATCTATCAAGATTGCAAGGGATGAAACTGAATGGGGAGCATATTCCTTACTATTAAAGAGCCAGTAGCACCATTTAAAGCAAACAGAAAATGATATTAATTTTAAAAGTAGTCAGTTGTTACTTTTTGTTGCTGAAGTATTTTTCATTTTCCATTTGCACGGGATTTCTACCTAATGGTATTAGATATAATATAAGGAGCGGTGCTTTACCAGGAGTTGACATTTGGCAAGGCAAGGCATTTTATTTTATATAGCACCCTATCCACAGCGGCTCTGAGAGCTGTGCAGGTCATAAACAGAAACAAAAAGTAAATTTCACAAGTACAACATAACTTACATACATTACATGCTGTATGTTGGTCATTCTACAACAGATGTAACATTGCTAAGAAACACTAAATATTTGCTCTGATCTGAGCATTAGCTGTTTGGAGCCCTAGCCATTTATTAGCTAGGAGGAGATTGTAGTACAAGGTTCTCACTACACTCTCGTTTTTTATTTATTCTGTGTGTCTTTTTAAAAACTGCCCTGTCTTAAACAGTGTTTTAGCTAGTTCGCTATTAGTATATACCATTTAAAAGTTATTTGAAGTGTTTGGGTAAGTGACTTACAAGCATGACTTCCGGTACATCTGGCTATTTATAGCCTGCCCTGCTCTGAGCACTCAGTGCTGTATGTTGGTCATTTACAACAGATGTAACATTGCTAGAAACACTAAATATTTGCTCTGATCTGAGCATTAGCTGTTTGGAGCCTAGCCATCTATTAGCTAGGAGGAGGAGATTGTAGTACGAGGTTCCTCACTACACTCTCGTTTTTTATTTATTCTGTGTGTCTTTTAAAACTGCCCTGTCTTAAACAGTGTTTTAGCTAGTTCGCTATTAGTATATACCATTTAAAAGTTATTTGAAGTGTTTGGGTAGTCGACTTGCTGACTTCGGGTACATCTGGCTATTTATAGCCTGCCCTGCTGTGAGCACTCAGTGCTGTATGTTGGTCATTCTACAACAGATGTAACATTGCTAAGAAACACTAAATATTTGCTCTGATCTGAGCATTAGCTGTTTGGAGCCCTAGCCATCTATTAGCTAGGAGGAGGAGGAGATTGTAGTACGAGGTTCCCTCACTACACTCTCGTTTTTTTATTTATTCTGTGTGTCTTTTTTTAAAAACTGCCCTGTCTTAAACAGTGTTTTAGCTAGTTCGCTATTAGTATATACCATTTAAAAGTTATTTGAAGTGTTTGGGTAGCGCGACTTACAACGCGACTTCTGGGTACATCTGGCTATTTATAGCCTGCCCTGCTGTGAGCACTCAGTGCTGTATGTTGGTCATTCTACAACAGATGTAACATTGCTAAGAAACACTAAATATTTGCTCTGATCTGAGCATTAGCTGTTTGGAGCCCTAGCCATCTATTAGCTAGGAGGAGGAGATTGTAGTACGAGGTTCCCTCACTAAATTCTCGTTTTTTTATTTATTCTGTGTGTCTTTTTTTAAAAACTGCCCTGTCTTAAACAGTGTTTTAGCTAGTCCGCTATTAGTATATACCATTTAAAAGTTATTTGAAGTGTTTGGGTAGCGCGACTTACAACGCGACTTCCAGGTACATCTGGCTACTTATAGCCTGCCCTGCTGTGAGCAGGGAGGCATGAGCTCTGGCGTGTGCGCTGCCAAGACGCTGCAAGAAAGACACGCTGCTCATGCATGTTAGGCATGTTGGGCGTCGGTGTTAACGCAGGATTGCTACACAGCATAATTCCAGTTGCCCAAGAATTCCATTGGGTAAGTCTTAGAAAAAAATTAAAAAAAAAAAAAAAACTAAATATGGCCAACATTATAACTTCTGATGGAAGGAAGGGCATTAAATGTGTATCATGTAATATGTATGATTTTGATATGGGGACTATAAATATTGTTACTTTTTTATGCAATAAATGTATAAGAATTGTGGAATTAGAAAATGAAATAAGATTGTTTGATGATAGACTACAACATTTAGAAAATAGTCAAATTGAAACTGCTAAAAGATTGTTTAGCACCAATGATCAAATTAGTTCGGACTCACCTGGTTCAAGTGTCAATCATGATAGTAATTATACTGTCAGTATAGCAAGAAAGAGACCAAGATTAGATGATGCTACTCCTGATTTAGATAATGATTGGTATACAATCCAACATCAAAAAGCCAATAAAAGGGGAAGAAAAGCTGACACTTTCATACTCCCAATTCATAATAAATATGATCCCCTAAAGAATCTTAGTACTGATGTTACAGGGAATGATGAAACTCTTGTACCTAGTAAGTTAAATGAGTCAATTAAATCTATTGTGCAAACTGATGTCACTAGTAACTTTTCTGAAGGGGATCTTATTAATTTTATTGAAAATCAAGTTCATATGGTATCTAATTTGGAAAATATGGAAGTACAAACTTTAAGTCAAGTTGACACTGATGCTCCAAATATTTTTGTATTAGGAGATTCTATATTAACAAACCTGGATAGAATTATTTGTAACCCTAGTAAAGCTACAAGAACTTTATCATGCTTTAGAGGGCTAAGATTGGCGATCTTGCCAAAATGTGCCCAAAATACTACAAGGCTGTACCAGTCAGGATTTAGTTATTATTCATGTGGGAGTAAACAACATTTGTCATCAGTCAACTCAGTCAATTAAAGAAGCATTTGTTGGACTGGCAAACATCTTGATTGAGATTGGAGTACATTTTGTGATATCTGAGATTCTACCAGTACCTAGGGCTAACTATAGTTTTACTTCTAAAATAAAACATATTAATTCCTGGCTTAGAGCATGGTGTCTTAAACAAGAAATTAAATACCTCACTTACAGGAACAGTTTGATAATAATAATGGTTTTTATGCTAAAGATGGCCTACACTTAAACAGAGTGGGGAAGATGAATTTGGGTCTAAAATTTAACTCATGCATAGATTATTTTTTATGCAAAACTCCGGGGTTGAAAATGAAAGGTTAGCAGGTTACGAACAGAAGACTCATAAACCTACGTCAAGTATATATAGGAAAGAACTATATACCAATATGAATGTCCTTCTATTAAATGCTAGGAGTCTATGTAATAAAATGGATGAACTTCAGGTAGTTTTACACAATGAAAATATTGACATCTGTGGTGTCACTGAAACTTAGTTTAGTGGGGACAGTGGGGTCATAATATCAACGGATACACCTTATTTAATAAAACTGAATATATTCCAAGGGGTGGTGTGGCTCTTTATGTCAGGGATAATATGACTTGCTCTGAAGTTGTTTTAGATAACTTACCTCCTGTGGATTTGAAATAATTTGGATTCAATTTATTAATAAACAAATTTCACTTACGATAGGGTTATGTTATAGACCTCCATCAATGAACACCGCAAATAATGATAATATGTGTCACTACTTGGAGAATGTTGATTTTAAGACAGATGTTATTCTTATGGGTGACTTTAATTATCCTGGTATAAATTGGACATCAGTTAAAGGATCTAATAACCAGGAAAACAGATTTATTAGTACTATGTCACATCTAGGTTTGGATCAACATGTAGGTTTACCAACTAGAAATGATAATATTCTGGATTTAATATTCTCAAATATTAAAGGTGACAAAGATTTGGTTAGTATTATGGATCCTTTAGGAAATAGTGACCACCAGATAATTAAATGGTCATTTAATTTCCCTGTTAATAAATCTTGCGGTAAAACCGAATTTAAAAATTTTAATAAAGCAAATTATCAGGCAATAAAGGAATATTTATCAAATTGGAATTGGGAACATGAGTTAATTGGGCAACCTATAGAGAACATCTGGTTAATAATCAAAGAAGAAATCCAATATTGTATTACAAATTGGGTACCAACAAGAGTTAAATACATTGGATTAAAGAGGTCTCCACCCTGGTTCACTAAGGAAATCAAAACGTTGGTCTCAGCAAAAAAGAAAGCATATAATAGATACAAAAATAATAATGATTTAAACCGGTCTAAATTTATAATTAAATCTA